>CM034153.1:222086138-222801972 GCA_019776745.2 Taxus chinensis
AAAAGTGAAAGTTTGGATAAAATCATGTTGCAGCTGTCCCCAATTGCGTGTTTCCCTTCTTTCTTGATGAACATATCATGCTATCGATAATGGCGTTAATGTTTCAAGGAATATATGCACCCACCATTTTGGCTCTATCTCTCGGATTTTCCAAGCTTCGATGCATTCCTGGATATGTATTTCTGGGCATTCTTCTGCACAATACTTAGGCCATTTCTAGTGATCTTGTCTTCTAGTGCAAATCTTGACCGCAACATTTATGTGACTTCCTTCCAGGCTGGAGTCTTTGAGTTATGCATAGCCCACCATGATGCAACTATTCCTTTGAGTGCATAATCCAATGCGCTTATTCTCAGTTCTTTCTGAGGCACATGTTTTTGCAATTCTACCAAAAATGTATCTAAATTCGAAGTTCCAAAGTATTGCGGAATACATTTTTTTCAACTTGTACCATCCTTATTGGTCTTATCTCGTGCTCCCTTCTCATCCAATAGTTCAAATTTGCATCCAACTGAGGATTCCATTTCCCATGGGATATGACTTTCTCCATGTGGCTCTGTATAGTCTTGATCATGACATACAAAGTTATAGGTCTGCGATATCTCCAATTTAGTTGGGGACCGGATATTATAACTTGATTCTTCTCCTATAAATGGATTCTGGGTGTGGGTTTGAACCATATGTGGCCATTTTGGGAACTCTTCCTTTCTTACTTCTAGCATGCATCGCGGGACAGAAGCCTTTTCTTGATATCCAACCTTAAACCAACTTTCAACATAATGCACATATAGAGACAATGGTTCTTTAGGAATGGTATATGGCTTTTGTTTAGTCTTGTTTGTTGGAATTACAATAATAGAATCATCAAGATGTGCTTCCAATTTGGTTGGTAACTGTGTTGATCCTCATGTTACCATCATATGCCCACTTCTTTCCAATCAACACTGGATAGTGCGTTTCATTTGTTTTCATATCTATGACTTCAAAATCTCCTTTCAAACACAAGTCTCCTACTTGTATTTCAATTTCTTCTAATCGGCCAATTGGATCTACTCTTCCATAGTCTATGAGGTTGAGTGTAACAAGACTATATGCCAAACCAAGAGCTCCCATTGCTTCCCAAGTGGATCTTGGAATCATATTAATGGTGCTTCCAAAATCAAACACCGTGTCTCTTATTTCATAATCTCTCAAAGTTACATTTAGTCGGGTGTCCACGTCCCAAGGCTTCTTAGTTTTTACCTAAGTCACCAGGTTTGAGTTCGCGTTCAAGTTCGACCGATGGAAAAAGTTCGAAAAAAAATTCGTCTTTAAGTTCGACAAATAGAAAAACATAAAAATATCAAATTATGTCAAACCACAATCTTAAACATGTATATTAAGTTTTTAGACTTCATACTAACCATGTCATAGCCTTAGAGGCTATTTGTTACATCAAAATGTTCCATATCATCAAAGAGCAAACATACTCTATAGCCTTATAGGTTGCTTACATCAAAAAGTTTCATATCATCAAACAGCTAACTACTCTATAGCCTTATAGGCTGTTTACATAAAAAAGTTCCATATCATAAAAGAGCGAACATACTCTATAGCCTTATAGGCTACTTGCTACATCAAAAAGTTCCATATCATCAAGAGCACTTGGCTCATCAACATCATCATCATCACTAGATTCACCACAAAGGAAGTCAAGATCATTTTCATCCTCCAAGTCTTTTGCAACAGGTTGGGATTGTGAAGAAGATTCTTTTTCCATATTTTTCATGCACATCCGCAAATTGCTATGAACATAAACAAGATCTCCTAACTTTCCTGACAATAACCTGTTTCTTTTCTTAGATTGGATGTGATCAAAACAACTCCAATTCCTTTCACATGCTGATGCACTTGCTCCTTGACTCAAAATTTGAAGAGCAAAGTGTTGTAGTTCTTTTGCATTTGATCCATAATATTTCCACCATTTGTATCCCTCGTGAAGTGGCCTATCATCCTTGGCTCCTCGTGTCGAAAATACCCCTTCTTCTGCCCTAAATGCCCTTGTTTGGTGCCTAATTATCCTTGCAAGTTCAGGATCTGGAACAAGTTTGTCAATGGCTTCATAAAAGCCACCCATGACTTCAGAATCTCTCTCCTTATCTATATGAAAGAGCCTAGGCTCCAGATAACAAGCTGCTGAATGTAAGGGTGTGTGCATCATTTTCCATCTTGCATCAATGGCATCCCATATTTCTTTGTAATTTGCCTCCACATCATTGAATGCCTTTTGAATGGTTTCCTTACAACGATCCATAGCCTCATAAACCATGCCAAGACAAGGAGTGTCACCATCAACCATGCGAAACACATCCACAATAGGTTCACAAACTTGTAGAACTTTGTTTGCACTTTCCCAAAAAATGTTGTTTAGAATAATCTATTCTGCATGCTTTCCCTTAGAGCTTGTTGAAAGGGTAGATCTTTCCCACTCATTACAACAAATCACTGACCTTATTGCAGCTTTCTCTTCAACTACTCTTTTTAAAGTGATATAAAAAGAGGCAAACCTTGTTTCACAAGGCCTTAATAACTCCTTAGATGCACGGTGTCTATAAATGCTCAATGTAAGGCAATGGTTCCTTATGAAGTTTGCAATTGTCCTCCCTTTGAATTGCTTCATGAACCCATGGAAATTTGGCCAAGTCCTGAAGTAGCAAATTCAGGCAATGAGCTGCACAAGGGCTCCAATATATTTGAGGATACTTGTCCATTATCATTTTTTCAGCCCTTACACAATTAGTGGCATTGTCAGTGACAACTTGAACTACATTTTCCTCACCCACTTCTTGAATTGCTTCATCCAATATTTTGAAAATAAACTTTGAAGTCTTCTCGTGGTTCATGGTGTCAACCACTTTCAGAAAAGATATTCCCTGGGGGCAATAAACCAAGACATTAATTAAGGGTCTTTGACACATATCAGACCAACCATCACTCAATATACTGCAACTTGTTACACTCCAAGAGGCCTTGATGTCTACCATGTTTCCAGTTACCCTCTCTTTTGACCTTTCCAAAAGAGTAGTTATGAGCCTTTCTAAACTAGGTGGAATTTATCCTTTGCCAAATTCAAATATTTTTTTGATTGCGATTTTAAAAACAGGACTCCTTGCCACATTAAACAAAATAGCACTTGAATAAAACAAATCTGCTAATGCATCATCTACATCTTGTTTTTGTACTGGCTTCCACATGCCAAGAAGTGTTCCACTACCACATGTGTTTGACTGCATACATGATGATGACATGCTTGAGGAAAAACCTTTTGATGTGTTCTTGGAAATAGCTTCTTCAATTCTCTGCTTCTTTTGTATTGCTATATGTTTTCCAACAAGTGACTGTTCTTCTCTCTCCAATCTTGCTATGATCTCTGGCGTGACATTTGGACAAGCTCTAACACCACCGCTAGGTCCTCCCGCTCTTCCAAGTAGGTGGTCCATTGCCCTGGTTATACTGCCAGTAAAAACTTTGCTACATAAATTACATTTGATTTCATTCCCAGTCCCTATACATGTCACATGCTTCCATCCCTCAACTTTCGACTTTTGAGGAGCCATGAAATCACTTGTAAAAGTAACATATTTTTTTAAAACATGCTCAAAATTCAAATAAAAATAAAAATAACATGCTTCACACTTATAAAAAAATAACAATAAAAATGTCTTTATAAAAGAAATTATAAAATATAAAATATAAACTATTTATACATGAAAATAAAAAATCAACAAATATATATATGCTTCGCAATTATAAAAAATAAACAATACAAATAAATATATTTTTTATAAAAGAAATTATTATTTTTAAAATAAACTTTGCATATATGAAAAATAAAAGTAAATAGCTATTAATATAAAAAAAACAAACAAATATATATATATATATATATATATATATATATATATATATATATATATATGTTCAATAATTATAAAAAGGTAGCAATAAAAATATTTTTTTAATAAAAGAAATAACAAAAATTAAAAATAAACTTTTTATGCATGAAAAATAAAAATTAACAAATATAAATATAAATAAGCAAATAAAAAATAACAAATTAAGATTAAAATCGTAAATACTTGACATTTAATGAAAATAATTCAAATAAAAAAACTTAAAATCAATTTCAAATATCTATATAAAAAATATTATAATTAATATTAATATTTTATATTTTATATTTAAAACTTTAAAAGACATAAAAATTATATTTAACAAAAAATCTTAAAAATTGAAATCATTAAAATTTATTAAAAATATAATAATAGTTTATATTTTAAAAAGAGACATTTAAAAATATTAAAAAATTTAACATAATAAAATATTATTAAAAATTACAAAAATTATTATATAATAATAGTTTATATTTAAAAGAAAAACATTTAAAATATTAATAAAATCTAATATAACAAAAACTTATTAAAAACTTACACCCACGTAAATATAAGAAAAAATTATTTAAAACCTGTGCCATGTAAATACAAAAACAAATTTTGAAAGCAATTAAAAATAATAATAATAAAAACCTAAACTAAGATAAATCAAAACAAAAAACATAAAAAAACACAACGAAAATCAAAACTTTAAAACCTACCTGAAGCTCTTATTGACGGCAGACTGGTTTGGCAAAGTGGTTGTGGTCGACAGCAGATGCAATGGCTGTGGTCGAAGCTCTCTCCACACGTCTCCTCAAGCTCACGCAGCAGCAGCTTGCTACTCAGTTTCATGCAGCAGCTCTCTCCTCTTCTCACGACTACAGTCTACTACTCTAAGCAATGTCTCCTCTCCTCATAGACTCACGCAATGTCCAGACGAGCAGATAGGAATCAGGATAATTTCACCCCTCACGAACTCCAAAAATCTACTCGCCGAGCTTTGACTCTCTTAAACGCGAACAACAAAAGAGTGTGTTTTGCAGACTCAAACTAGGGCTTTAATAGGTGTGTTTTGCCCCTTTCCCACTAGTTTTCCCCGCCCATTTTAGCCCGCCATTTCTGTTGCGAATTTTAAGGCAAACTTTGGTGAATTTCAACGAATTTATTGCCTGTGTCAAAAGTTCGGCAAATTTCAAACTTGAAGCCAAAAGTTCGCCGAACCTTGTGACTTAGGTTTTTACATACCAAACTGGTTTCTTCGCGTGCATGGCTTTGTCTGATACACTTTCTAATAAGGTTATGAGAACATTGGATATGTTCTGTGAGATATCTTTATCGCGCAATGCATTCACCATGTTCAACAAATCTTGTAGAGCTGCGACTACTCCTTCCTGTTTTAATATGCTAATCATTTGGCCATAAATTTGATCTTTTGCTGCACTTGTGTTCTGCATAACACCCTCCTTGTTTTGGATTGATTGGAGTAACCTTTTAGCTTCTTCCAACAACGCCTTTTCTTTTCTTGTGCGTATGACGTATGTAGGGTTCCATAAGAATCTCCTCATGCTCCAAACCTTGTTCTTCCCACTGTGCTTGTGTAACAACTTAAAGACTGCCAGTTTCTCTAGGTATCATATCGATCATCTTGACATTGTGTAGTTGTTTTTTGTTTTCTTTATTTCTCCAATATAGGACAGTCTTTTGTATTGTGTTGCACTTACACCCTGCAGTAAGCGCAGTAAACGTCTCGTTCAGGATTGGAAGGGCAATTTCGTGCAATGTGGTTTGGCTCTCCGCAAATCTAGTCTAGGTCCTGCCTTCCTTTGCTTGTACCCACCCCGGTAGCCTCCTTACTACGCTCTGTATGATCTCGGTGGTGCATTCCAATTTTGATTTTGGCCTTGATATCCTCCATATTGTGCTTGCAATGAAGGCATATTCCACCCAGGTGATTGCTAAGGCAAAGGAGGTGCCCACCCCATGTTTTGCAGAGACGGCAGTGCCCAACTCAGACTGGCTTGAGCAGATTGCTAGATCCATTGTAGATTTTTTTGCGTTAAGGCTGAAGCCCATTGCACAATTGGCTTTGGTGATGCGGCCATTTCTATATCTGCTACAACATTTTGTGCCTTAGGTGCCATTTGAAGTTTAGTGCAAAAACATTCCTATTAATTTACTCCTTTAAATCCTTCAATGCTTGAGAGTCCTTAGTTTTGTGGGTCGTGCCCTACAAAAAGAACATACTGCATTTTGAGGGCCCCTCACATAGTGTTGCAACAAAGGACAATTGTTATTTACATGTCCAAATATTTTACAGACATAACAAAATTCGCTTCACCCTCCAAATTTCATGTTGTGGTAGTCATTCTTATGATGTCCTTCCTTGCAATTTACTCACCATATATTGAGTCTAGGCTTCTTTCCTTCTTGTAGTTCCTCCAGTCTTTTGTAATGTCCCTTTTTGGGTTGAAAATGGAGAAAACGGGTTTACCAGCTATCACCACAACATCTGATCTGATCATACCTTCAAGCACACACACAACAAACTGAAAATAGCCGAGAATATCTTAGAATGATCAACCAATACAAAATTTGCAGTCTCTTAGGGCAGTGAACTGCCTATGAGATTCAAATCCACTTTTCAATATGTAAATCAATGTATAATGCCACGATTTTTTTTATCTTAGCCACGACAATATTTATGCATCACAAATACATCAATTATTGAAGAAGCATTTGATAAACACATCGGAAATTAAATATTTATGACAGCAGCAGTTGAGCTCAAACTAGAAAAAATAGCAAATCCTCACATAAATTCTCCAAAGTTTAGATTACGGCCTTACAAATTATGCCGAACAAGAATATCAAACCAAAATAGTGAAATCATTCCTAGAACATACAAAACCCTCCACCCATGCAAGTCGCCTAGAGTAAGAAGGGGGAAAACCAACAATAAACCACTTGGAAGCAGTTTGGAAACCCGTTTATGGGATTCCCCTCAAGCTTGTGGAGTTTTTGTTCCTCAATCTTCCAACAATGGAGTTTTCGTCCCCAAAGTTGAGCCACACTAAAGGTTTCGTCCTTAGTGGAGAGTAGGGCACCCTGTGCACAAACCCAAGATATAAATATTTAGAATAAACATGCATAACCCTTCAAATGAACCTTAATGTCCTTATATATTCTCAAGTGGGGCCAACATCAAAATAGAAGACCAAAGTATAGGTCGACCTTCAAGTTATTCCATTTCTTCATTAACCTCTATGTAGGCTCTCCAATCAAGGCCGACCCATACGGATTAGAAGTCTTTAAACCAAATAAGAGGCCTTCATGTCCAACTCATATAACAAACTTTAGGCCATATGTAATCATGAATTAATGCATGGGAAGGGTCCAACCCATTCGCTGTTTTTATCGCCCTCAAGGTTTGCCCTGCCAAATGTATTATCAAGTGGAAAATCGAATCAGATGAAGCGTGACATATAAAAAACTTCCCTTGAGCATGTTCACGTGATGGTGACAGGGATGGAAAAGACAAAATTGAAAACTGATTGGGAGGAATATTCTTTGCATTCCTTAACTAATCCGAATGGTGGTCCAGCATGGTGGAATAAGTGATCCCATGGAATATTTGAGTATATTCCCCTAATCTTGCATTGTATAAGAGGATGTTTAGTTGTCAAAGGAGGGGGGATTAGAAAAACTCAAGGGGCTTTTTTGGGTGTTGTGCTGGGGGTGTATAGGTGTTCTTGTTCAGGAGCTCTTCTTTCTCTGTAAGCTCAGTTGAATTGTTTTCATTTGAGATTGGTGCTAAGGTGGTTGCATTTGTATAGCCATTAGGAAGCTTTGAGAGCATTTGTATATGTTTCCCTTGCTTTTCTTCATGAATGAGTACATTTGCGTAGGCTTTCATGCTTATTTTTGTTATGCTTTGCTATTGAACTGATCTCGGGATTGAATAAATTTGATCTTCCTTCGTGACCTTGTAGGAGTTATGACAAAAATTCGCATAGATTCATTCATTCAGGGGTCGTGTGGTTTGGGTGGTGAAGGGAATAGTTTTTTTGTAGTATTACTGGGCGCCATTCCTTAAATTTGTAAAGTTCCTTCCGGCAAACTATTATGAATGAACATTTTTTGCCTTTTGTTGTCCCTTTGTTTTGATTATTTGGCATGATCCACACATAGAATCCCGGTTTCAGAGGCCTGTACTGGTTTTTCGGAGCTTGCTCTGTTGTTTGCTTTTCTTGGAGGTTCTTTGAAGTAGACGACCTTGGGAAGGTGAGTTTGCTCCATCTTCAAATTAGAATATGGAAGAAGCATCATGATAAGGTGGTTAACACACTCATTCATTCCCTTCACATTTCCCCATCTCCCCACTGTTGAATCAATCTCCATCCCCATTCTATCTCCAACATTGTCCTACCTATCCAACCCATCCTACATATCTCATGACTATTGTGTAACTTACATGAAATCTATTTGTAAGATACACAAACCTTGCACATTCTAAGTGTGTTTGCCTTGATGTTAAGTAAAGCATCTCAAGCATCAATATATATCAAGTCCTGAGTAAATTCTTCAAGATTGATGTCTGTGATCACATTCAATCTGTCTTTAGCAGTATGTGTCTGAGTCCTCAGGTGTCTGCAGTGCTTTGTGACCACTCCTTTGAGTGAACATTGCATTTAGTGGGTGCACTTGGCCTCAGGTTGACCTTCCCAACCGAGTTTGAGGGTCTGGAATACCTCTCTTCCCCCCCCTTTCTTTTAGGATGCACACTGGGTTCTCTCACCCTGGTTTAGGTAGAGCCAGAAGTAGCAGGGGGACAGCCACACCCTCAGTGAAGTGCCTCCCTGTCACTCCCATGAAGGCTTGGTCAAGTGAGCAGAGGTAGACCCCATCCTTGGTTACAAAACAACAAACCCAGTGGGTCTCCCCCTCCCCCTTGCCCAACTTTAGGTTGTATGTAATCATGAATTAATGCATGCAAAGGGTCCAATCCATTGGCTGTTTTTATCCTCATCAAGGTTTGCCCTGCCAAATGTATTGTCAAGTGGAAAATTGAAATAGATGAAGCATGACATATAACAAACTTCCCTTGAACGTGTTCACGTGATGGTGACAGGGTTGGAAAAGACAAAACTAAAAACTGATTGGGAGGAATATTCTCTGCATTTCTTAACTAATCCGAATGGTGGTCCAACATGGTGGAATAAGTGATCCCATGTAATATTTGAGTATATTCCCGTAATCTTGCATTTTATAAGAGGATGTTTAGTTGTCAAATAAGTGGGGGGTTAGAAAAATTCAAGGAGCCTTTTCTGGGCGCTCTGTTGGGGGTGTATGGGTGTTCTTGTTCAAGAGCTCTTCTTTTTGTGTAAGCTCTGCTAAACTATTTTCATCTGAGATTTGTGCTAAGGTGGTTGCATTTGTACAACCATTAGCATGCTTTGAGAGCATTTGTATACGTTTCCCTTACTTTTCTTCACAAATGAATACATTTGCACAGGCTGACATGCTTATTTTTGTTATGCTTTGTTGAACTGATTTCGGGATTGAATAAATTTTATCTTCCTTCGTGACCTTGTATGAGTTATGAAAAAAACGCATAGATTCATTCGTTTAGGGGTCGTGTGGCTTGGGTGGTGAAGGGAATAGTAATTATGTAGTATTACTGGGCACAATTCCTTGAATATGTAAAGTTCCTTCCTACAAACTATTATGAATGAACATTTGTTTCCTCTGGGTGTCCCTTTGTTTTGATTATTTGGCATGATCCACACATGGAATCCCGGTTTCAGGGGCTTGTACTATTTTTTCGGAGCTTGCTATGTTGTTTGCTTTCCTTGGAGGTTCCTCGTGACAAATAACTCTAGGAAATATATATTTATTTTATTTCCAGACCAGGAAATGATAGAGGTGTCATGATAAGGTGGCTAACAAAAGTTTTAATCCCTTTTTATTCCATTAATCCTCCAACCCTTCTTCTTTACAAACCCATCCCCATCTTCTATTTTCAACGATTGTCCTACATACCTTGTAAACCCTACATATATCATCACCATGGCATATTATGCATGAGATTTGTTCACAAGATACACAAAATATGCATGCCTTAATTGTGTCTACCTTGATATTCACTGTGAAAAAGTCCCAAGTATTAACATACATGAAATAATATACACATCCTTTAGGATTGATGTTTGAGACTACTTAAGATATGTCTTTAGCAGCTTGTGTCTAAACTCCCAAGTGTCTATATTGTTTCATGACCACTCTTTTGAGTGAACATTGCATTTGGTGGCTGCACTTGGCCTCCGATTGAATTTTCTAAGTTCAGAAGGCCTTGGGATACACTCTAGACCTCTCCTCCCCTTCTCTCAAGCCACACCTCATGTTATCTCACCCTGTCCTAGGTAGAACTAGAAGTAGTAGGTGGATAGCCACACCCTCAATCACATGCCTCCCTATCACTCCCAAGAAGGGTTGGTCGGGTGAGAAGGGGAAGACCCCATCCTTGACTACAATATGAACAACCAAGCACATCTCTCCCCTTTTTCCTTGCCCCCCTCATGCATTTTTGACCTTCTCCCAAATGGGTGTTAGATTGGGAGCCAACATGTCATTGACACTGTTGCCAAGGACTACAATTTTTCACCGGGGTTTCCAGTTTGATTTATGGCATTTAGTTTTCAGTAGTTTTGAGGATATGATAAAAGGTTGTTGGGTTGAACTAAATATATTTCAATATTAAAAGGATAACTTACTTTTCTAGAGTGTTGACTCTAGTGGAAACTCCAATTTCATTTAGATGGGTTAGACCAGTGTTCTTTGTAGATATATTTTATTAATATTTTGTCCCTCTGGGTTTGTAACAATCTCAAATCATCAGTCCTGGTTTGGGCTTGTGGGATAGTGCCTTGGTCATTTATTCATTTTGATGAATCCATTGTCAGGAATTTTTAATAACAACATGGCATACCCCTCCCCTAGATCCCCCTTCAGAGTTAATGCTTTCAAATCTATAGACTTTAGGGGCATGTATGGGTATCCTAATAAGATCCCTGATGAAATCAAAATCAGGTTACCTTTTTTTCAAGGATATGGTAGTATTAATGGGGAGCAACATCTTAGTTTGTTTAAAGAGATTATGCAATAATATGAGGTATAACATGAAGATGTTTTCATGAAATTGTTTTTCCATACATTAAAGGAGGATGAAAGAGATTGGTTCAACCCTTTGCCTCAAGGTTCGTTGCATTCTTGGGATAAGATGGTAAGAGTGTATAAAATATGAAGATGTTTTCATGAAATTGTTTGTCCATAACATTGAAGGAGGATGCAAGAGATTGGTTCAACTCTTTGCCTTAAGGTTCATTGCATTCTTGGGATAAGATGGTAAGAATGTATAGAAATTAGTTTGGTGTTGACCCTGGAATTCCTTTCTCTGAATTGGATAACATTTGAAATAAATTGGTTACTACAAAAATAACTCGAGCACTAAGAAATGAAGGAACTAAAGCTATAAGAAAAACATTTGTGACATATGTGTGGATTGAGAATAATGTTAGAACAATTGGTAAAATTATTGGCCGAGGATGTGGAATTTTAGTATGTAATAGAAGGGGATTTGTTGAGGAGTCACTAGACTTGGAGAAAATAGTCATGGATAATAGTTTTATAAATGATAGTGTCTGGGGAATAAAATATGATAATCATAAAAATATTTGGTGTGATAAGTGTTTCATGCTTCATGCTCCATGTAAACATGATGGCTTGACTGACACTGCAAGGTGTAAGTTTGACATTTAAGGAAATCACACATTAGGTAATCAAACAACTTGTAAAAAGGGATTTTCCTCGACTGATCTTCTATGTGCTAAAACAATTGATGAATTCTGGAAAGTTCTCATGAAGGTATGTTTTTCTCTCTTAGAAAGTGATGATGCAATGGAATTAATCCAAGGTTATGGTTCCCTTAGTCACCGAATTAACACAATTAAGAAGTAAGATGAATGCTAAGTATAAGGGGAGGGTTCCTTATAGAAGAAGATAGGTGTTCATTGCTTGATGCATTGGTGGAATAAGAAAATGAATATAAATTATGGAGTAAGCCACTAAGTAAACTCTTTTTTTAGCTCCATCAAAAAATGAACTAGGTATTGAATAACATCCCCAGTGTTTCTCTTTGGGCATGAAAGTTACATGATCAACCTACTGAGCGACTATGTGTTGATGTTATTTATGCATTTTTTAACAATGTGTTGTAGGACTTCCCCATTGATCTTGGACAAAATGGTTCTATTCTCTATGTCAATTTCAGATCTAATGAGTTAAATGGTTATATCAGAGGTCATCATATAGATCACATTGTGGATATTAGTTATTTAAAACATATTTTGTTGGATTAAAAAATGTCTAGAACACATCAACATACCTTTGTCTCCTGAAGAAGCATGTATCACCTTACTTGAAAAGACATTTTCAAACAATAACTCTTCCTCTCCTTCTGATTAGTTGATTACTTTTCCATTCTTGCTAGGAGTATCTGAGCAATCACAAGAAATTTTGTATCATGGTAATGCCACTCAGTTGAGAGTAAACCATGTCCTTATTTTGATAGAAAAGGGTTAAAACTTGGTTACTAGTGCTGACCCCCTTACCTAGTGAATGTGCATCGTGTGAAGCAATTTTTTCTCCCCCAGGTAAAAGCACAGTGGACGTGATTATGTTGGATCCAGTTTATAGTGAGTGCATTGACTTCAGTCTTGGTACTTGCTTTGGAATTAGAAGGGTTTGGTTAAATGGTAATTTGATTGAGCATGAGAGATGAGGTTATATCAGGTTTTTCAAGGGGTACCAGGAGCTTTTGGCGTGGTCATACCCTAAATTGAGCAAAAGAGAAGAGGACGTTGGTTGGCTTGTCTCTTTAGAGGGGTAAGACTCACTTGTTGGTTTGATAAGTTGTGTTTCTATTATGGCTTTAACTAAATCATGTTTTAATGTGGAGACACAACCGCAGGTTTTCAGTTTAGTGGTGGCTCTAGGCATATGTTTTCTCATTGCCCAGCTTGATGAGTATCTTCTTGGTCCCCACGCATTAATTGAAGATTCACTTCTTTGGGTGATGGTAGTCCCTGCTGATAACAAGCACTATGTGAAGATTATATGGGGTCGAGTTCTCATGTTCATGAATGTTGGGGGATGGGTGCGGGTCTAAGGAAAGTTTCATCTATCAGATATTTTTGAGAGACTGTTATCTGAACCTCTGAATTTGAAACTTGGAATAGATCAGATACGGGAAGACTTTACTGTTCTTCACTTTGGAACTTAGCCTTATGAAAATATGCTTTGTTTAGCTTTGCAGGTTTAGAGGGGGCAACTCTTTGCTTTCCCTTGGTATTACTCTCGATGCCTGTACTTGGCCCTGAATCAAAGGCAAGATGTTGTCTTCTTGAGAGGCCATCTCAGAGCTTGGTTCTAGGGTTGATTTAATCTCTTGATGATGTTGCTGCAAGGAAAATGCTCGGGAAGGTTCTCATGTTGGTGATTGCCTCCAGAAAACTCATCTAGATTAATTTCTTTGAACCTTTTTTGATTACACAGTGGTGTGGTATAAGAGTTTTTCAGAGTTTGATAATAGTAATGTTGAATCACTCATCCTAATGATGTGCCACAAAGAGTGTGGTGTCCCCAAGATTTCACCCTAAAATCTGGGACTACCCCTTTTAATTTTTTTCATTCTTTTCAAGTAACGGGTCGTGTTTTGTGTTTTGTTTAGCCTGTAGTAGTTTGCATTGCTGCAGGGTATCCCTAGAAAGCCATATAAGCCAAATTCAACAAATACCCAGATGCCAGAACTTGTTCAATCCCTTCATCGAGCTTTGTCTGTAAGCGTTTTTATTTATTTATTTATTAAATAAATAAAGTTCTTTTAAAACGGATTGACCTCACCCCATCATTGTTACCACTCTTGTATTACTTTCAGCTTCGATTGGAGTTTACAGATGGGCTAATTGGCAAGTTATTTTCAAAACAATTGTCTGCAACTTCTGTCTGGCATTTCTTTTATTTTTAATTTATTTCTTTTTGTTTGTGTTTTGGTTTTTCTCTGTGTTTTGTCTGGAAATTCCCCTTGATCTTTTCGTTTGTTCTGCATAACCAGTTCAACTGCCCAGAGTTCTCAGAAGTCATCCATGGCCTCAGACAATTTTGAAGTTAATTATGGAGTGCCGGTTTTTTAAGCAGCAGTATGGAAGCAAGTCGCACTTTTTGGGAAGAATGATTTCCTCATGCAAGTCGCATTTTTAAAAAGTTGCTCTTCCTCTTGAATTTCCACACAAATCATAAAGCGATTCACTTAAGAAGAAAGTGTGAAACTTGATGCTTCCCGACAGGTTGTAATTTCACACTTCCCTTCCTTCATGTTTTTCACACAAATTCACTTAAGTGAAAAGCATGAAATTAGAAGCTTCCCGACAGGTTGAAATTTCACACATCCCTTCCTTCATGTTTTTCACACAAATTCACTTAAGTGATAAGTGTGAAATTAGAAGCTTCTTGGCAGGTTGAAATTTCACACTTCCCTTCCATCATGTGTTCCACACAATACAAGCAAATTCACTTGAGTGAAAAGTGTGAAATTAGGGGCTTCCAGGAAGGTTGTAATTTAACACTGCTTCCTTTAGCCAAAATGTGTGACCCATATTGGCTATACTTCATGCCCAAAAAACAATATCTGTTATTTATTTTTAGCAACTTGTGGTGCCAAAGATAGGAGGAAAGTCAAAGCAAAAGGTGTGGTAAAAATAAAACAGAAAAGTAGGCTAAAAATAGCGGGAAGAATTGCAAGGAAAAGCACGCTAAAAGCATCTAAATTAGGCAAACTTGGGCACCCAAATAAGGAAAAAAAACACAACTGATTATTAGAAATTGCTAAAAATAAGAGGAAGCACTTGGTAAAATTAGCATGTAGTTGCTTATATAAGAAGTGAACGCCATAAGTGAAGGGCAATTAATTCTTTTGTGTGGAGCATGCTGCCCTGGCAAGTGTTGGCACCAAAGGAAGAGGTTTTGAGCATTAAAAAAATATTTTTTAATTGCCGGGAAGCATCTAGTTTTGGCGCCCAAGGTTGGAAGATCTTTCTTTATATTATTTTGGTTATCTGTATGTTGATGTGAGTACACATGTGAATAAAATAATATTTTTAGCTTGCTTGGCATGCAAGCAAAGACTAAAAATAGAGGGCAACATGCTTTATAATTAGATTTCGGTGAAGAAATTAGATATTCATGCCATGGACTGCATGTTTGTCTGAATTATTTGTATTGGTGGAACACTTCAGCAGTGCACATATTTGAGAAGAATTGCAAAAGCTTTAAGGATAAGAGGGGAAGATAGGTCAGAGGCAACACCCGCAAACAAATCACAGTCAGCTGCTCCCAGATCCAGTTTGGTGAGACTCAAAGGAAAAGAGTCAATCACTGGTGGGAGAAAGAGCTTCTCATATTCAAGGCAAAGGTATCATTCATATTATTCATGAGGCAGAGGTGCAATACAGAGTGATTCAACATGTAGATTATGGAAGAAGAACAAGACTGGGAGTGTTGCAACAACTTTATTCTAATTTCTTCTCCTCTTTCTTCTTCTTTCTCTTCTTTTCTCTGACAAATTAATCAATTAAATTGTAAAACTTAGGTAATTGGCTTTAAAAGCTGTTACTTCAAGTTACTGGAAGAAGTCAATTACTTGGAAATAGGTGGCGGACATGCATAATAGAATGTTCTATTTTCAATTGTAAAGCATGTATGTCATGCAAAGAGAAAGTCTAGGGGAAAATACTTCTAGCTGCTTCCCCTTTTCTATAACTTCCACATGTGACAATTCATTGAAAACTTCCTATTTGTAATTGCCCTCTATACACTATAAATAGAGGAAGAGTCTACGGGTTAGAAAATCACAATTGGTTTTAGCAGAACTTGTTTAACAAGAGCTTTTGTAATTTGAGCATTCTTGAGTCTTCAGACTTTGTGCTGGAACCCTTGGTGTGATTGTTGCGAAGGCTTGGGGATTAAATAAAAGGTGAATTTTATGCAGAATTTTGTGTCTACGGTGCTTTGCTGATCACTTCTATTTCACAGGTTTTAGATAAACTTTGTGTTATCTCAAATCTAGGTTAGAAGTCTATTTCTTTCCCGTTACTGCTGAATGTTGTGAGTTTTATCTGGTTATTTAATTTTTGTGGATGAGACCAACTCTGTTAACTATTGGTTAAATTCAGCACATCTTCCTTTCTTCTTTCCTAAATTCTATTATTTCCCCCTTCTGCAAAATATTTCAATCACAGCTGCTTACTTGCTGCAAAATCGCCCAGCTGTGGTTCACGAGCTGTGGGAATTAAAGTAAAACCCCTTGCAAATAGTTATTAGGATTCATACTTACCAGATTGATAAACATATTACACGGGAGCCTCACCGGTAAATGAGGGAGGTTTATCTCATGATTGCCTAGGTTTTTAGTTGTGCAGAAAATCTAGCCGACAGAGTGGCAAAAAATGTCGATCCAAATATTGGTTTACTATGCAACTTCTTCCTGAAGCTCTTTTTAAATTAACAATCTATATATTAGATTTAGGGGACTCTCTTTGATTCTAAACATAACCATGAAAATAGCGGTGGATCATACAATTGGTATAATTTCTTGGCCGAGGATGGAGAATCAAGATAGGGATTATGATATCTCTTAGTTCTTAAGAGGCTTTGTATAGCCACTTGACACTATTATCATATTATGTATCACTACCTGTACACCATTTTAGTAGGACTCAACAAAACTTCTCTAGTTTCAGCTTGTTGACTAGCCCTGGAAAAACATTAGCTAGTGAGGTTCGCGAAACCCATATGTCAATGTCAATACTAAAGATTTTTTCCGAACGGTAAGTCTCGAGAAGTTTTCCAAGATTTTGCAAACTCAATAAGTTTATAAAGGTTGCTTGTTGAGCATTGATACAAGCCAAAAATAAAAGAATGTGGAGAAAATTCTTGCTAATCAAATTTCAACTTATTTCTCTAAGGGAGGCCATTTTCTTTAGGCAAAAAGAACAGGATTTAAGAATGTTGAGTTAAACACATTCTACCGAGTTTGTCAAAATATAGGTTTTTTGCAATCCAAACAATCTCTGGAAAATTTGTTTTTTTGGGTGCTGCCATGAACCGTGCCAACAGAACCGTTGGAATTTAATACCGGGTTTAGTTTCTTTATAAGAACGATTACTTTTCAGTGATTAAGCATCAAAATTTAGATTTATAAGCTTTTGTATGATCCATTATTTAAAATTTATGTCTGTTTTAATTTTTGATTGACAATTGATTATTTAGTATTTACTTTTATATGATCTTATATCTTATGTAGTTGACTTAGCGGATTTGTAATGGAAAGGAAAATACCTACTCTATTTTGTAAAAGCTCAATATTTGATGTACTTTTTATGCGAGTTTTCCATTCAAATTATTTTTCGGATTTGTGAATCAACTCATATTATTTGGCTAGCCAAGCCAATGCAGAGTACAATTTTGTGCAACTTTGGTATGTACTTCCAATACTTGGATATAGAGTTGGGCATGATGAATGGAGCATACGAAGGAATCTGCCTGCAAACATGTATATGGCCCATGGTCTTATTTGTACACAATGGACTCTAATGAATAACATGTGTTTTAACTTATTTCTCAACCTTTCCCTTGCCTCTCTGAGTCTATAGTGTTTATCTAACCTATACCTATAATGGATAGGTAGTGGTTATGGAAGAAAGTTATATTCCATTAAAATAATAATATTGGTCATTCTCTCTTCCTCTCACCATTTCAAGCAATTGTTTTCGACCTTCTCTCCCTTCAAATAAGGAAATATCCTAGTTCATTCATGTCTTTTGACTAATATTCTTTTACAGCCTACAAAATATCTATTTTGTCTTGCTTTTTGACCATAGTGTTTACGTTTTATAGTTTTATAGTTGTGAATATGCAAACCTCCTTCCATGAGCATGTTTGGTATTAGCACTCTTGACTCCTTAAATTAGATGGAATGGGCATTGTTTGTATAACTAGGTTCTAATATTGTCTATAAACGACCTAAAGTTTATTTTTAGCCTTTGAAATTTCTGACACCTCTCCTTGGGGAAAAGTGTGATCATTCATGATAAGCTGACTTTCCAAATCATATATTATTCTAGAGGCTTTGAAGAGGTTTGGCAACAGTATTTTGTAATGTTTATGTGTTATTGCCAGCATTATTGACGAACTTTAATCCTAGTGTCAGTTGCTTTTGTAATTTTGCAGATGACGATTCCAATGGAACAATAGACTTGGACGAATTGAAGCGTGGCTTCCAAGAGTTGCATATTTCATTCACCGATAAAGAAATGAAAGAATTATACCAGGAGTGTGATATGAATGAAAGCAAAGGAATTGATTTCAAAGAGTTCATTGTGTTGCTAGCCTTGGTTTATCTTTTGGAAGATGGTACTGCAGTATCCTACAGTTTTCCACTTATGTAAAAAAAACTGCTTGTTATTTGTTGACTCTAGAGTGACAAGTATCTCTACTTTTTGAGCAAACATTTTAAGGACATATCAAAGTTATCTATGCCTTTTCACAGTCACATCTCAAACGATTCCATAGTTCTGCTTATCACCTACAGCTTTGCTTAACACCATATTTTTCAGAAATCACATATTCTTTTGCCTGAGCTTGAGGCAAGTTTCAAAACTGTAGTAGATACATTCATATTCTTTGACAAGGATAGTGATGGTTATGTTACCAAGAAAGAAATGGTTCAAGCTATCAATGACATTACTCCAGGAGAAAGGACTGCTGGCCATGACATTGGCCTTAAAAGATTTGGTGCTGGCTTCTTACCCTACTGACGTCTAATTGCAGTTTGTATGGATGTAAATGTTGTTACTTAGTACTGAAAGGAACTCATCTTCATTCATTATATGGATAATTGTTGAAACGGTTGTCTCAGTGTGATTTTTTCTTGCAGAAGAAATGGATTGGGACAAAAATGGATCGATTTCATTCAAAGAGTTCCTTTATGCATTTACAAATTGGGTGAGTGTTGAAGATGCCGAAGATGATTCCTGAGGTGGGAATTGTTGATTTCATTACACTAGAGACTACCACATATTCTGTATCCTTTGGACATGTAACAAATACAGCAATGGTTTGTGGCTTAGATACAAGGCTTGTTGAAATCAATACAGGATCTCTGTCATTTCTTCTTGGATTCTAATAGGATATGATGGCTAGTGCTAGGTTATCCCATGTTTAGTGTTAACAGTCTGATTCATGGAATGTGAAAATAATACTTATTTCTGCATTCAGTTTTCAAGTTTGACTCAAGGAAACATGACAAGGACTTTTAGTGTTACGGTCTGATTCGCGCTATGTGAAAATGTTATTTATTGTGCATTTAATTTGTTTTTGATATTATATTCCCCCATGTACAAAAAACTGAAAGCCCAAGAAAAAGTGGGGGGCATTAAGTAAACTGTCCTAAACCTCGGATATCAATACGACAGAATACAGGGCTAGATACAGATATGGCCTTGGATGCACTCTGCACAGTCAGGATATAGCTGGATATGTCTGCAGTCATATCCGGTCGTATCCAGACCATCCAGGCTGTATCTTGGGCATATCTAGGGGCAAAAACAAGTTTTTAAATATTTTTCAACATTAAAACATAAAATGGTCCATTTTTTGTTGATAAAAAAAACACTATGAAACCTGGAAAAAACAGCAGGATCAGATCTTGAGAACAAATCTGACCAGGAGGGAACAAGCACAATCGACCCAAATACTCTTTATCTAATCACTTACAAGCAGATGCAATTCTGGACAAGGAACAATTGTGACAGTTAATCTAAATCCCACCACAAATCTGATTTTCAGTTTTGTGCTGCTATAAAACCAGAAAATAAGATCAGTAGCTCTTGATATACATGCATCTTCTGTTTTAATTATCACGCGAAGATTCATACCGTGCTGCATTTTTATGTAATAATAAAATCTTATATTTATTATAACATTTGTGACATTTTATTTGGCATTCAGTTGGTATTATATAGATTATCAGTAGTGTTTTGTGGTTATTTTGTTCTGTATATGCATATTATGTGGTTGATTCTTATTTATCAGGGTAAAATTTATATATTTTTAAATTTTTGTGCTGCCATATCCAAAGTTGTATCCGGGGGGAGGGTGAATTTCGCTGTATCCATGTATTGGATTCTTCATATCTGAAACATGTCGCCTACTTAGTCTGACACTAGTAACTGAATACAAAAAATAGGTTTCAAAGAGAGTATACACAAAGAGCCATAATGGCAGTCCAGATAAAAACTAGAAAGAGCAACTAGATTACATCAAGCTAGAACTAGCTAACTAAAGCTAAAATAACAAAACAAGTAAACAGGGATATCCAATCTGTTAGGGAAACGACAGGAAGAATAATTAACAAATTATAAATCCACAGATAAAGTCCTGAAATTTATAGATGATGATGTGAACTTAAATCAATCACAGATTTTAGCCTATTATAGATTGTAGATTATACACTATAATTACATGAGCTGAAAGCAAATAACATGAAAGTAAAAGAAACAAAGAACACTAGATTCAGAGTGGGGAAATCCGAAGGAAAAAACCCATTGAATAAAGCACTTTCTGTATTAAGAATTATCAAAGTTTTAACCCAGCACTTCCACTTTACTCCTCGGTCTCACAGAGATAATTGCAAATCAATGTCTTGCAATTTAACAGGTCTCATATATAAAATAGCTTGATCATATATTATGATCAATCCATGTTAATTGATTACACAATCTTGTAAGGGATCATCTTATATATATAGGATGGGTGAACGGTCATTCTGTCTCACTCTTTAGTTGTGAAAGACTGACTCATAAAGTTTATTAAAGTAAACTTTAAGACAAGGGGGTCGTTAAGTGGTGGTCCACCAAATGGTATCCCAACTTGACATTATCAACCCCAACACTCCTCCTTAATGTTAAGTGGGAAAACAAAACAATACATGCCAACTTTACCTTTCTGTACAAAAGGATTTACAGATCCATGAATCAACAATAGTGATTTAGGCTATCATGTAAACATGAAAAATCATACAGATCTTTCCATACGGAAATTTCTAAAACAAGTGATTTATATATGAAGACTTATATTAGATTATGAAGCCTTTTATAAAGTAAGGCATACCCATAACTAAATATTCACTTAGATTTACAAGTACACTAACATACAAAATGTGACCGTTCACTTATTACAAATAGAGGAAGTATTGGAAGTTTACAATAACTGTTAAGAGGTTTCATTATCATGCACATTACCCCTAAATGGAAACTCTAATAGGCCTAATAAGGCAAAAAATTTAAATAACATGATATAATAGAATGAATTTTTGATGATATATGCAACTTGATCTTCAGTCGAACAAAACTTGAGATCAATATCACCATTCAAGACTTTCTCTCTAATAAAGTGCATATAAACTTCAATATGCTTGGTCCTTTGATGTTGAGCTAGATTTTAAGAAAGAGAAATGCAACTCTAGCTATCACATAGATGAGTAGTGCTCTCTTTAACTCCCATATGTAGCTCATCCAGTTATATTTTCAGCCACATTTATTCCTTTGTAGCTTTCATAACACTTATAAACTTTGCTTCAGTAGAAGAGATAGAAACTATTGGTTGTTTCTTGCTAATCCAAGTTATGACACTTGCACCCAACTTGAAAACATATCCAAATGTATACTTTCTATCTGAAAAATCACAAGCATGATTAGAATCACAATAGTAAGATAATTTTGCATTCTTAGAAGAAGAATAAAACATACCATAATTAACTATTTCTTTAATATATTTCAAAATTATTTTTTCCATTTTCTATTCATACTCATAAGGATCTTGCATAAATATTGAAAATATTCCTAATTCATAAGAAATACAAGGTTTGGTAATATTCAAATAAATTAAACTACCAACTAGTTGTCTATACAGAGTAGGATCAAACTTAGCACATGCTAGTTTGGGATATAATTTGATACCAACTTCAAAGGGAATGACAATAGGCTTACAACCAATCATGTTAACTCTTCTAAGTAAATTCTTAGCATATTGAGTTTGAGATGCAAAAATAGGCTTATGATCTTGAAATATAGCCATGCCAAGAAAATGATTTAACAAACCTAAATCAATCACTTCAAAATGTTGTTTTAACCTTTCTTTGATTCTAACAATTAAATTTCTATCACTTCTAGTAATAAAAAGATCATCTACATACAAGACAAAAATGATAATATGATTGTTTTTAATCTTAAAAAATAGATCATTATTAGAACAACAATTAGAGAAGGTAATATTTTGAAAGAAAATTTTAATTTTAGCATACCAAGCTCTAGGATCTTTTTTAAGACCATACAAAGACATTTTGAGCTTACATATATAAATTTCTTTACCAAGTTCTTCAAAACCTTTAGGTTGATATATGTTTATTTCTTATTTTAAGTCACCATTTAGAAAAGAATTTTTAAAATCCATTTGCTAAATCTCCCATCCATATTGGGCAGCTAAAGCAAGAATATTTCTAATAGTGCTCTTCTTAGCTACATGATCAAAAGTCTCAACATAGTCAAGACTAGGTTTCTTAGTGAAACCATGAGATACCAACCTTTCCTTAAAATTTTCAATTTCTCCAACATATTTATAATTGATCTTGTACAGATGAAGGCCAGAAAATGTAAAATTGTGGGGGAGGATTCTGGTATATAAATGGGTGAGGATGGTTGTGGGGAAGTGAGAACCTCAAGAAAAAGAAACCAGGATGGTAATTTCAAGGGTTTTGAGGGTTTGAGTAGAAAGGTCCAATACTTAGAAGGGGTGCTTCAGGCGATGGAAGAAATAACTATTAATCAAAGGGAAACTATGATGGACATCATCAACGCTTCTAAGAAAATTTTTTCACCTGCTCAGGTGAATTCCAAGCAGAATTTTCTAGAGCTGGAGGACTAGTTCAACAAGCTAAGTGATAGCCTGGAAGGGATGGAGGAGGGCAATAAAAGAAGGAACTTTAACTTGTGCATCAGTAGCTCCGAGGATGAGTCGAAGGAAGATATCAATGAAAAAGGTGTTGAGGGTGATGAGATCAAAGATAGTTATGATGGTAGTAGTGGGGGATTTCCAAAAAATTAACTTATGGTTTGTGGAATGTTTGCATAATTTTAGCAAACTTGTACTATTTTTATGTTTTGGAGACTGTTTCTCCTTCTCCCTGGTTTTCCTACTTTGGAACAAAGTCTAGCTCATAATTGTAAGAGTTAATCATGTTTAACTCCTTTCTTTGAATTTTTCATTTCATTCTTGCTCGTTATTTTTTGTTCCTCATCTTGTAATGGCCCCTGAGAGTTGATCCCTTTTTTTACCTTATCCAATAAAAATAATAATTGATCTTGTACAACCACCTCTATCCTATAATGCTTCTCTCAGAAGGAGGAGGGACAAGTTCCCAAGTATTTTTTTTAACTAAAGCATTGTATTCATATTTCATATCCTGAATCCATTTATCATCTTAACATGATTCTTCAAAATGTTTTTGTTCAACCTCATAGAGAGTCATCAAGCCATGATAATAATGTTGACTAGGAGTTACCTTTCTAATATTAACAGAATATTTCTCAGGAGAAACATAGGATGGTTCATGACAAGCATCATAAAAAGTCTTTTCTAATACTTGAACATTTTTGTTTTCAACAATTTCATGCTTCAAAGGATCATAAACTCCCAGTCATTTAGTTGAACAAACATATCCAACAAGGATACATGAATATGAGGTTGGATCAAGCTTCTTCCTTTTAACTTTAGGAATAAAGAAAGAAGCAAGACTACTAAATATTCTTAGGTGAGGAGATATTTAGATTTATTTTTTTTCTATACTTCTATGGGGTGTAGTTTGATGAATATATTTTGTAAGAAATCTATTAAGGATATAAACTATATTATTCATGACTTCTTCCCATGAGAAACTTAGGAACATTAGATTCATGAATCATAGTATTATCCATCTCTAAGATAGTCATATTATTCGTCTCTGAAATGCCATTTTGATGAGGGGAATAGGGAGTTGTCAACTCTCTTTAAATCCCACATGACACACATTACTCATCAAACCTTTATGTTGACATATTTGCACCTCCATTATGAGTCCTAATTCTTTTTATTTTTCATATTAGAAGCATTTTCAGCTTAAGGTCTTTAAATTCCTAAAACTTAGACAAGACATCAGATTTTTTCTTAATAAACTAAGACCAAGTCATTCTAGAGAAGTCATCAATAAAGCAAAACATCATACAAAGCATCCAATGAGAGAATGTACTTTCAGATTTGACCTCTCACATCACTGTGAATCAACTCTAATAGCTGAGAATGATTTGGGATCATGATGTCTTGTTAAATGGTTCAACATGTTGCTTAGCATGCAAGACAACTTTCACATGTCTCATGATCAAATTTTAATTTATACAAGACCAAAAACAATATTAAGTCTTGAAATTTGATACATATCTTTTGAAATTTACATGACATAACTTCTTTCATGCAACAATTGAATATCATTCCAAGAAGAAGAAGAAAAGACAAGACTTCAGACACAAATCCATCTAAAAAATATACAAGCCATTTTTCTTAATACAAAAAGCAATAAAATTACTGAATTTATATTTTACATACAATTTATATTGCAACAAGATAACAATTTATACGATTTTATTTATTTAGGTGAGATGCAATAAAAAAGATTGTTTTTTAGCTGAGGAACATACAATACATTCCTAATTACAGTCCATTTGACAATTTAATATTTCCACAAGATTCATATCTAATGATGGAAGTTATCTCCTATATAGATATTCTCCTCACATTTAACTACATCTAAGAGAATTCCAAGAAGTGCAAGTCATGTTCCTAGAGGAACCACTATAAAGAATCCATTCATTTTCATTTGAAGTTAAGAGGGTAGTATATAGGGCAATAGACTCCTCAGCCATTTTTTGCATTGATTTTGCCTGATGATATTTCTTTTAACTGTTAGGCTTGTTGTTTATAGTAATTCTTATACAAATGTGTTAGTTTTTACTCTACAATAAGACTCTTTATGCCCAAATTTTCCATACTTCTTGTAATTTCCATTAAATTTGACTTTAGTGTTTTGACTCATTTTTATTATAGAATTAGACTTAGGATTAGCTTTAAATATTCTGTTATTAGACTTCTGATTATGATTACTTTGTCATTCCTATTATGAGAATACTTAATGATTATGAGAGAACAGATGCTTGAGAAGCATTCTTGTTTGGAGTCTAAATTCTCCATAACATGCTCTTCTTGAATTAGTACAGAGAAGACATATTGCCCAGAATCAGGAAAATCATTCCCATTTTGATATTTAGAGTTAAGAATGAAGATATAGTTTCTGAATTTTTCATGAATGATTATTTGAGTTATGAAATACAGAAGCTTATCTTGAAAAAGTTCACAACTATAACCATCTAATTGAGCTTTAATGTTCTTGATTTTAGCTAAATAATTGATTATTTTCTCATCCCCTTTCATAGGAGTTGTAAACAATTATGTTGGCTAGATTTTCTGCACAACCGAAAACTTAGGCAGTCATGAGATAAATTTCCCTCATTTACCAGTGAAGCTCACGTGTAAGATTTCTATCAATTATGGATTTGAGTAACTGTTTGTGGGTTTTACTTTAATTGCATAGCTAGGAAATTTTACAGCAAGCAAGCAACTATAAAGAAATATTTGCAGAAGAGGAAAATAATTGAAATCGGGAAGAAAGATGAGAAGATGTGCAATCCAACCAATAGTTCGCAGAGTTGATCTCATGCACATAGATAAAACAAACAGATATCACAATACATAATTTAAAGGAAAGGAACGTTTCAAATCTAGATCTGAGATAACACAAAGTTTATGCAAAGATTTACACAGAAGGAAGAAACAAATACACCGTTGACACAAAGTACTCCGAAAATCCACCTCTTTTCAATTCCTTAGCTTTCAGAAAAGATATCAAGGGTTTCAGCTCAAAGTCTGGAACACAAGAATGCAGATAACAAATTCTGATCCTTTAACCTGTAGGTTCTTCTTCTATTCATAGTGTATAGAAGAAAATTACAAATAGGAAAGCAATAAGTGAACCGACACATGCGGAAGTTATAAAGAAAACAACTGACAATTTTTTTTTTTGAAATTTCTCTTTACATGACATGCCTCTGAAGATTAAACCAAAGCTTTGCATGTTTGCCACCTATTCTCAATTAAGGACCTTTTCAGATAACTAGAAGTAATGGCTTTTAACCAATTACTTTAGTTTTACACTTTTGTTCGAGAAATAAGAATAAGAGAGGGAAGGGAAGAAGAAAGAAAATATGTCGACCGTCATACTCTATGCTTTTTCTTTGTTCTGAAACTGAATATATTTGTCAAACATGTGACTTAGTAACTTTCCATATGTTGTTGGCATCCTGCATGTTAATTGCAATAATTAATAAATTGTGCATCCAACCTGATTATTGTCTTCCCTGCATCATCTTGGATTGTCTTAGAAAGAGGATGATAAGACCTTGCACACTCCAAAACAAACTCTGGCAATTGAGCTGTGACTGGAAACACTGAAGCTTGAATGATTCCGCTACTTTTTATTGCCGCATAAGAGATGATCCACCAATGGCCTTTGATTTGTCAATCAAATTAGTGATAGGTTCAGGGCAATTGTCTGTATTATTGATTTTGGTAAGCCTGGAAGTCATGCTTGATTCTGTTGACCCTTCTCTTTCATCATGACTGGAATAATCTTTGTCTGAATGTTTGGAATAATCTTTGTCTGAAGAGTTCTTTTTCTTTTATTTTTAGTAGAATCCCTTGTAATTGGATCAATTTGTGCAGATCTGACAATTTCTTTTGATTCAGAAGATATATTTAATGTATCTGACATTGATTTGGACTTCTTTTCACCAATATGAGCACTTGTGATGAATACTTGCAATTGATTCAGACAAATATGAAGTCCATGGCATAAATACTTGATTTTATAACCAAAATCTGTATATAAAGTCTGTTGCCCTAAAATTTGAGACTTTGTTTGCATACAAAACAAATAAAAATATTATTTAATTCACTTGGGCACTTATACCAACATGCATATACTTGGAATAATAAAGATAAAGTTATTCCAACCCTAGGCGCCAAAATTGGAAGCTTCCCGGTTGTGTAATTTTTTTTAATGCAAAATCCTCATTCCCTTGGCGCCAAAATCCTTCTGAGCTGCAAGCTCCATAAAAAAGAATTAATTGCTTCTCTCTTATGGCGTCCCATGCTTATATAGCTACGTGCATGCTATTTTTAATAATTGTATTTCCTTATTTTTGATAATTAATTAATTAAAAGTCCTGTTTCTTCTTCTAATTTGGGCGCCCAAGTTAGCGTGTTTCTGCTTTTTTTTATGATTTTTTTAAATTTATTTTTAGCATGCATCCTTGACTTCTCTTTATATCATCCACTTGCCTTGACTTCCCTTCTATTTATGGCGTCAAACTTGGCTAAAAAGAATATTAGTAAATATTATTTAATGCATGTATTAATGCCAAGGTGGGTTGTACTTTTTGGCAAAAGAAATTGCTAAAATAGGAAGTCAAAGTAATGAGAATTTTCACCTTGCAAGGCAGCTCCAAAAATCTTATCTTTCACTTAAGTGATTTGACTTTCATAATGAACATTTTCACCTTGCAAGACATGCATAAAAATCCCACTTGTTTGCCATTGCCAAAATTCTCACTGACAACTTAACTCCTTCATTCCAAAAAGTGTGACTTGCATGAAAAATAACCTCCTTCTTAAAAATGCAACTTGTATGGGTGAATAAACTTCTTTGATGGGAAAAGTCAACCTGCAAGGCAACGCTAAAAATCCCATGGGTACTTTAAGTGATTTATCTCTCATCATGAGAATTTTTACTCTGCCAGGGAGACATAAAATTCCCACTTCCCTGTCACTACCAAAATTCCCATCGGCAGCTTAAGTGACTTAACTTCATCATAGAAATTTTTACCTTGTTAGGCAAACATAAAATTCCCACATGCTTGCCACCACCAAAATTCCCACTAGCAGCGTAAGTGACTTCTTCCAAAAAGTGCGACTTACATGGGAGAAGCTTATTTTGGCTAAATTTTTCCTTTTTGTCAGAAGTCAACACTCCATGATCAATTTCTTCCATTGTCTGAGGCCATGAATGACTTCCAGAACTTCCAAGCAATTAAACATGCTATACAAACGAACAAATAGATTAAGAGGAATTTAACAGATAGACCGTGGAGAAAACTGAAAACAAACACAAAGAAAATAAATAAAAAACGAAAAAACATTGTCAGAAGTTGCAGACAATTGCTTTGCCGAATAACTGGTTAGTAAAAACTCATCCCTTGTGAATACTTTACTGAGAGGCGGGAATACTGACATGCAAATCTTCAGCAGGGGTCAATTGCAGCGCAATTTATTTTAAACTGAACTTTATTTATTTAATAAATAACTAAATAAAATTCTTGTAGACAAAACTCGGCGGAGGGATAAAGTGAGTTTCAACATCTGGGTATTCATCGAAATTGGCGCATATGATTATCTGGGAATACCTTAAGGCAATGAAAATAACCGCAGGCAATAAAAACATAAAATGACCCGTTACTTTGAAAAGAATGTTTTTTAAAGAAGGGGTAGTCCCAGATTTCAAGGTGAAATATGGGGACACAGTTCTAAAACTAGCTTGATTATTTTTGATAGACGACTGCTTTTATGCATAGTCTCTAATTGCTTCTAGGCATCTGCAGGCGAGTCCATATGACCTATATTGATTTTTGAAAAAAGGGGTAGTCCCAGATTTCAAGGTGAAATTTGGGGACAGTTCTAAAACTAGTTTAATTATTTTTGATAGACGACTGCTTTTCTGCACAGTCTCTAATTGCTTCTAAGTATCTGCAGGCGAGTCCATATGACCTATATGCATTAAAAATTTATCCTTTATACTTTGCAATAGGATGGACAAAACTTCATGCGATCTTTGAGAGAAAGAGCTAAGACTTTCTACAATTGCAAGTCTTCCGGTGGGTCTTTTTCCACACCAGTTACAAGATCCCATAGCTCCCTTGCCATAAAATAAGTTTTTAAATGAATTATCTAAATACTATAATTCGTTTCATTTAATAGCTGAGGCTTACGCATCGAAAAACTAGCAGAACTAGCCATTTTAAATGCTCAGACAACTACGAAAAAGAACACAACAAAAAACGAAACAAGGAAGCCAAACAAAGGCAAAACAGAAAGCTACAAACTTTCTTGTTCAGTATATGAATGTAAACAACTTGGGATGAAATAATAACTCGCTTTAATTGATTTTATGAACGAGCTAACCGATCTTGGACCGAGTCGAACTACAGCACTTGAAAGAAAAATAATTAAAAACAACTTAGAAAACAAATTAATTAACTAAAATGAGCAAAGAATTAAGCAACAACCACTCGGCACGAATCCAACGGCTTAAGAGAGTCACACATCACAATTCTGGGGTTCTCCCAACTTGATTTCCTGGCGGACTTGAAATACGTGGAATTAATTAGAATAAATAAACTAGTGGGTCCGTAACAAAGATTAAAAAAGTGACAAAAAATCAAGTCAAACGAAACCACTTGTCTAAAATCTAACGTCTGACAAGAGACACTTGGTGGCTTTCTGCCAAACTTTTAATAGATGGCTTTGGGCGGACTTAAAGTCCCTAGAAAAATTAGAACCTTAAAAAAAAATTCGGGTCCGAAATCAATAGACGTGTAACACTCTTAGACCCTGACACTTACGAAAACTAAGCAAAGACTGACCATGCGACAAAACAAAGATACGTGGCCAAATGCTATTGGTTCGCACTTCGTAGTGCAACCACAAAGACTTAAAACAAAAATGAAAACATGAGGAGCTTTTTTAATGGCTTGCTTCTCTCAAGTCTGACAAAGATTGACAAAACGAAAAATTAAGCGACTTGGAGCTTTCCTATTGGATCGGATTTCATAAGCGACAGAGGAAAACTAACACAAGCCTGGCAACACGAAACACGTGGAATGCTCTTATTGGCTTGTGTTTCGCAATTGAGAAAAACTGACATAGTGGAGCCACTTGGCACTTAATGATTGGATCAGGGTTCGTAAAACACATATCTAACAAAAATAAAGTTATTACTGTCAGAACAGACTTAGAAGCTCTGAACTAACTAGATCAAAAGAAATTCTTTCGGATCCACAAACAAATAGAATCAACGGCTATAAACGGCGCAAAGAACTTAAAACAAACACGCAGACAATGGATTTAAACCGTAAATGACCAAAACTAACCGCATAATCATTGATCTATGCATACATATGCTTAAACGTGATCTAAATAACCAATTAACTAATATTTCGAAAAATATTAGGCGGGAATTGGAATTTTAACCCTGATTAATTTGAAGACGACTACGAAACTATTAAAGCTTCATAGATTCGTACATAAACTTAAAACTTCTTCACCTCTTCGAATTAAAAGCTTCTAAATTGATCTTGCACACGCGTATTCGCTTTCTCCGATACCATGTTAGGGAAACGACGAGAATAGTAATTAACAAATTATAAATCCACAGATAAAATCCCGAAGATTATATATTATGATGTGCAGTAAAATCAATCATAGATTTTAGCTTATTATAGATTGCAGATTATAGACTGTAATTACATGAGCTGAAAGCAAACAACAGGAAAGTAAAAGAGATAGAGAACACCAAATTTAGAGTGGAGAAACACAAATGAAAAAACCCCACTCAATAAAACACTGTTTGTATTAAGAATTATCAAAGTTTTAACCCAACACTTCCACTTCACTCCTTGATCATACAGAGATAATTGCATATCAATGTCTTGCAATTTAACAGTTCGTATATATAAAATAACTTGATCATATATTATGATCAATCCATAGCAATCAATTACACAATCTCGTGATGGATCATCCTATATATATAGGATGGGTGAATGGTCACACCGTCTCACTCTTTAGCTCTCAAAGACCGCCTCTTAAAATTTATTAAAATAAAATTTAAGACAAGCGATTTGTGAAGTGGTGGTCCACCAAATGGTATCCTCACTTGACATTATCAACCCCAACACAAACAACAAACAGAAACAAGACATGACGGATCCGATAAACCTAGCAAGTCTAACATGCCATATTCCACTGAATTATTGCTGTTGAAAGAAATGTATACCACTGTTTGGCAGTTTTGGCCCAAGTGGCCTTCATGTTCTCAAAACCAAGATTTTGAGGACAACCCATTTCACAATAGGAACATCAAAATTCTCAGCATTAATAAATCTTGGTGTTATCATTGTAATTTAGTCAGTTAGGGACTGGTTCCGTTTAAAGGGGTGACGGCTGTACCTCGAAGCCCTCTGTACGGTAGGGAAAAACCCAATTCAAACTTCAAATGTAAATTCGTAAACGCCAACCCACTCAGGGCAGAGAGGCCCTTATTTTCCAACAATTTCATCATCTTTTTTGTTCTAGCCTCCAAATTCTTAAAATCTTCATCGAACCCAGAAAAATTATTTGGCGATTCACTCAGTAAGGAATCCAAAAGAGCTTTGGATGTACTCTTACAGTGGCTTTGCACTGCTTGCTCAATAAGCTTAGATGTTAGGTCATCCAGGTTACAAGCTTCCAAATTCATGTGAAAATGAGTGCGGACTTCTTTAGCATTCCACCATCTGTCTTTCTCATTCAACGCAGCTTCTCCCAGCACATATATATGATTAAATAACAAGTGAACAGGTACAACAAATTAAAACTTATCTAAAGCATGTCATCGTTGAGAGGACCAATGAATTTAGTCTCCTCCGGAGCTCTCTCCATGCCTGACCTATTAGTATTCTTCGTCTTCTCTGACTCTTGACTTCTTCTTCCCCTCCTCCCTTTGTGTGTATTTTCTCCTCACCATCTCCATCATACAGAATGCAACCTTGAGCTCGGTAAAATGATGGAGTGACGTGATCAGCCAACTTAAATCCCTTGCACACGCATCGAGGCTTAAAGCAATGAAGGGGTTGATAATATTGGGTGTGTTGATGGTAATCATATCAATTACAATCCCACTGCCAATTGATAGACCCATAAAATTTTGTCGTCGGACTTTAATACACCAACTTTTCTAATCATATCACGAAAACCATTCAATTCTCCAATGATTTTTAAATAAATCCATTTTAAGGGTGTTGCTAAGCCCTTCCCATCTAAGGGAATTTTTCGAGATGATAATTTCTCCATTGATCAATCTATTGGCTCCATAGTTGGCAAGATGATCAACATGGTTGTTTATCTCCCTATAGCAATGCTGAAAGACAATTGAATTGAAGTGGCTCTACAAACCATGGATGCATCAATGATATTTTGAAGTTTCCAACTAATCTTCCATGTTTTATCGACAACGTCGGTCACTAAGAGGGTCAATTACTAAGAGAGAGTCACCTTCCACTTCAATATTATCAAGGTTCGTGTCAATCAACACGTTGAGACCATGAATGAGAGCCCAAGCCTCTGCCATGTTATTAGTGGCTGATTTTATATTTATGGTAAAACTTGCAATATATATGCCATTATGATCTCTAACAACCTAGCTTGCCCCCGAGGTGCTAGGAACTTCAGAGGCTCCATCAAAGTTTAGATTTTCTGAGTACCTTCTAGGGAAACTCCATCTCGCAGACTTAAGTTTATCCAATTTAGTCAAAGATCGGTGTTATCCTTTCTAAGAAGACCCCATTTGATAAGGATGTGTCACTCTTCACTGACTACCTTTTCTCTAGGAATAAGCGCTTTGGCTTTAAAGACCTCTTGACATGTATCTTCAAGTTCCCCTAGAAAGTCTTCTTCAGAATTAGGATTCTATAGTGCCCACTCCCTTTACACATTGTTTACTTCTCGACTAATAGCCCTTCATTTTTGTTTCATTCTATATGTATATGATTTTTACTTTTACTACACTAGATAACTTGGAATAGACATTATGAGTTATACGATTTGACACACAGAGTGCTATAGACATTTTATACCAGTATGGCCTACTTGTTTTACTTCACTAACCATGTAGAGACAATTTTGACGCATTTATATGATTATTTGTTTATTGAACAAACCTTGTAAGGATTATGTGTATGACCGAAATTCTATGTGTATGTTACATGTTTGATTTTGGATAGACTTATCATGATATCTATAGATGTATGAGTTGAATTTATTTATGAGACACAATTAAAAGTTTGAATTCTGTCAATTGAATCATATATGTAGGTGAAATTGGAAATGTCATTTTAATTATTGGATTTGATTGTGAATTGTATGATGATTTGTTTGGATGTCTGTGTTGGGATTTAATTCATTTTCACATAGTTATATATGGACGTATATTTTGTTGTACAATATGACACTTGTTTGAAGTGTGCAAGGGACAAACACGTAAATTCAAAGAAAAATCTAAAATACTAAATTGAGGAAGAGAGATGCCAACAACCTAGGAATGCCACATGTTAGCTGAGGGTCACCTAATGAGCACTTGTGTGTGTGTGTGTAAAATTATATCAAGTGACATTGTGAATTGTGATTTATTTTGTGTTTAATTTTTAAATAAATTTTGTCACATTTTCCTTATGTGCAACTTTCGAAAAGTGAATTTTATTTAATTTTGGTTAAGTTTTATTTGGGTTATTTAATTATGTTTGAGATGAATTAATTTTGTTGTCTTTTCTTTTGTGTTGAGAATTTTGCACTCAAAGTGCAAACTCGAATTTGGCCTTTAGGCCCACTTTTCAAAGCGTGTGGAGAAGGGTGACCTTGCTCCACACTTCTAAAAATGTCCCCAAGCCCATACCCATGGGGTAGGTGGGAATTTTGAAGGACAAAAATGTACTTTTTTTTTCATTTATGAAGGATTTTTCTTCTCTTTTACACTCTTTTGTTGATTTAATTTGATTTCTTGTACTTATTTTGATTTTGGTGATTGCCTTGGGATGAACATTTTAGAGTGTGGAAGGAAACTTTCTTACACCCATGTGTCTTTTGATTTGACCACCCGCATACCTCTCTTACACATTTCTTACACTTTTAATTGACTTGTGTACTCCTTCACATCACCCTTCGCTCTTCAATTCATATATATGTGTTTTAATTTGGGTAGGGAGGTTACATGCCATTTTGTTGGAAAATTTCTCTTAAAATTTGTTGGATTGGAGAGCGTTTTGAAGAACTTGTGAAAGCTTGCTTGGATTTTGGATTTGCTCAAGTGAATAAGATCGCCCAAAGGTAGACCTATTTTACCTTAGTTATTTCTTTTGTTTGCATGTTTCTTTTTGTTTCATGAAATTAGGGTTTGGGTAGTGAATGATATATTTGGATCAAATTTAATTTTGAAAACACTAAAATAGAACACCAAAAAATATGCAAAAATAATATTATTAAATTTTATTCATCCGGGATTACAATTACATTGATGCACAATACATTTTATAATGTTTGAGATCTTACAAAGGTGGATTCAAACTTTATCTTCTATCCTATCTCCTAGTATCTCTCTCATCCTTCAAATTGCTCCAGCAATTCCCAAGATATCTCACACTCCCAAATAGCTACGTGAGTTGTGGATTACAACTATTTTCACACTCATATATTATTTAAATATCAAATAATACTAATATTCTAATACACTATGTTCACACTATGAACATAATTTTCCTAACAGTGAATGACCATAGGAATGGTATAGGAGAAAAGTAGCCAAACTTGGCAGTAATCAATGTCTTTCATAATAGTGGAGATATAAGGGGTTTACTTGAGGTTTATTTGGTAAACATTTAGCAATAATCAAAACTTATTGGTAAAATGGAGGGATAAGATTTTGTGTTTGAGAGATTTATGGAGGAATGTATTGTATGTTTTCTTTGGCAATAATCAATGTCTTTCGGAAGAGTGGACGAAAAAGGGTTGGAGTGAAATTCTTTTATTAGAGGGAGTGTGAGATGGATTCTTACCATCTCACTTGGGAGGCATAGAGAGAGTATGACTACTTCTTCTCTTTTGAGATTCTAGTGAGAATCATCCTTTGTGTTGGTTGCTCCATTGAAATGTTGTTTTTGTTTTGATTGTTTTCTTGGTGTTGTGCTTATTTGGGATAACATGTGAATATTCTTACTTTGTTGGGGCTTGTAGATCAACGAGAGAGTTACTCCCTTCCATTGAGAAGACTGGGTGGAGAGTGTTGCTCCCTCCTCTTTTTTGTTATTCCATGTTGGAGTCTAATGTAACTTGTATAATTTATTTTGTAATCTTGGGAAAGATGTATCTTAGAGCATTAAGAAGTATTGTGATTGGTGGTCTTGTAAGCTTGATGAAGGAGCACTCTTGATCCTTGTAAAATATATTTTGTTATGTGGCACTGAAAGTTATATGTGAACAAATTTGTAATGATAGTTGTATTGTAATTGGCTAAATGAACAAAATGAAATAGAACGTCCTTTTTGATTCTTCGTTCTCCTAAATGTTAACATAGTGGGTTGTATATAGATAGAAGAATGGTTTTGTTTGGCTAATGTAATGCTTATGGAAGTTTCATTCCTCTCTTAGATTACTTTATTACTTGCATTTTGTGAAAGTGTTCAAATTAGTACTTGCCCTTTTAGAAATTCTTGCTATGAATATATTTGTTTTAAGCTAGTCAAACAAATTAAAATAACCCTAAAAATCTATAAATGTATATGCATGTGTGTGTGTGACCATCTAATACATATGAGTATTGAATAGATATTCTAATATAAATAATAAAAAGTATTGTTAAAATTATTATACATACATATATATATATATATATATATAGAGTGATAGTTTGAAATATACATTTTATATAAATGAAATGGGTAAAGTTTAAAATAAATTAACATATAAACTAGTCTAGTTAATTTTATTTAAGAAAATTTTTAAATAAAACTTATTTATATTACGACACACACACACATATGAGTTTAATTAATTTTATTTAAGAAAGGTTTTTAATAAAATGTATTTATATTATGGAATAAATATTATAGATATATAAAAATAAACTTATAAAATAAAAATAAAAAATTGGGGGGTGAATGGGTGACCCACCCCCTTCTCCCCACTCGGAGTGTCTTGCCCCCATGGTTAACTTAGCACAGTTTTTCGTGACGTTATGAGAGTACATCTTCTGCATTCGCTGCAACTATCCAATTACTACTAAATTTACAGCTTAACTTGAGTGTCAACAAGGTTAACGCATCTCGATCTCAAATAGGGTGTTTGTATTATTATGCAAGGGAAATGACAGGTTTGAAAGGCCGTGTAGGATGTGTCCTCTCCATGCTGCTGCTTTGGACATTGAAAATTGTCTAACATGGGTCTACTTTCCCACTCAACTATTATTTTGATGTTAAATACATAAAAGAAAAAAACAACAGATTCTATCCTTTCAAAGTTATCCGATTCATATAATATCTATTATATAATAATATGTATAGTACATTATATATAATAGTTTGGATTATATATAGTATTATATAATATATTATATTATATAGTATTACATATATATTATATAATATTATATAGTTGTGGATTATATATATAATGTTATATAATATAAGTGTATAAAACGTTATATAGTTTAATAAAATAAAACTAAGATAAATTATTAGGTTGTAATGAAGGAATATTATATTACATATTAAATTGTCAATATGAGTAACTATATATACACCTAACTTGTAGCGTAGGGTATGCAAATTACTAAAGGCAGATGTCTTTAGAGAGAGAGAGAGAGAGAGAGAGAGAGAGAGAGAGAGAGAGAGAGAGAGAGAGAGAGAGTATCAGGAATATACATAAATAAAACAAGGAGATTATATATATTGCATGTGTACAATGCAATGTGAACGCCGAATGGAATATGTTATTTGATTTAGAGGGATAGTTATTTCTTTGGCAGTTGATGTGGATAAGGGGTATGCTTGACAATTCTAGTTTTCTATTGAAGTCAAAAAAATGTTGCAAAGTACATTAGAAGGGATGTTAAATAATAGTTAGTTGTGTAATAATCGAATACAAATGCAAGTGAGACATGTAAGTTTGCTATTACTCACTCTTGAGAATGTAGTGAATGTGAAGTGTTGTTGTCAAAGTAGGTGTTTTAACATATTATCTCTCCATGAAACTAAAATGAGACTGAATATGCAATTATAAATAAACAAATCTGAAATGGTTATAGTACATAAAGAAATTATAATTAATATAAGGAGTTTATATACATTGGTAATCGAGCAGGAGATGAAACTTACAATGCATAGTTGTTGGATTATAAAAATTGTACATTGTTTGAAAAGTTTGATTGTATGTCCGATATATACTGCCATAATACATACATGGAATTATTTGGAACGAGTTACAGTTTGTTTCAAAAACACTTATAGATAAACACCTATAAACTAACCACTACAAGCTATTTTTAAAAATCAAATTTCTTGCTTTTTGCTTGTGCAATTTTCTTTGCACGTTTCTTGTATTTTTGTCCAGTTGTAGATGCCTCAATTAGAATTCCCATTCTCCTCAATTTGTGGGGTGGTTCATATTTTAGTGCATCTTCATTAGAATCATAAATCAAGTAGAAGCCTCGTGAATGATCTCCAATCGTTCAGATTTTGGAGAGAAAAATTGGGGATGTTGCCATCACGCGGAGGCAATCTCTGATCATTTCGGCTATCACTGTTTTAGGTGGTTTCGGTTTCCTATAATGCAAAACATTAACAACACATTGAAGACGTTTAAACTCTTCTTCCCTCTGCAAGTGAGGAATAGTTAATGTCAGTCCCGTTGTAGGGAGGGGAATTGTGTTTCTAGTCTGCATCATATTAAACTGGAGAGGGAAAAGAAGTATGTTAGTTCTAGAAGATGTTCTTAGGTATGACTGGTAGCTTAAAAAGCCTTGTCGTTGATCAATCTAACGTCTAACTTAGGATGCTTTGAAATGGCCTCATTGGGGAACGAACCCCTCAACACATTACGAATCTTGTCATTGACGAAGGCACATGCCCCCACATGTCACTTCGGAAAAAAGATTGTAGTCAACTAAAAATAAAAATGTAACAATCAAAAGCAAATAACATGAAAGCACTCTACAATAATTTTTTAATCCATAATATGCAATAAACAAAACAAATGAATAAATACTTCAATCAATATTGAAACCCACCTAAAGTTTGTTTAGAGACGACACTCTCTTCTTTACTGCGGGAGAATGAGAATCACAAATACCCTACAAAAAGTGAAAAAAAAGTTAATAAAATTAAATATATCTATACTTATTCAATTAGTTACATAAAAAACAACCCTATTTTCGACGATATTATAAATTGATTAATGAATAGATGAGCACCAATTTTCAAAGGTACAAGTTAATATAGAGGTAATTTTACAATATTTTAAATGAATTATATATGCAGTGCAATTCAAAACACTTCTAGAACATAAACAAGGGCACATTTAATGCACTGAAGATGAACTCCATGAAGTTTTTGGAACATGGACAACAGAGAGGTGGTGGGGTTGGGGTGGGGGCGGGGGAAGATGAAAAAGTGACCAAGTAATAGATTTAGACAAATTTGTGTACGCTTGATATCTATTGTATCTGAGCTTGATAGGTGAAGGTCCTTAATAATGCCATGTTTCTACTGAGCTACCTTGATTTAACACTAGTCCATAGTTGTTGCTCCTTTAAAGTTGTACATAACTGTAGTTGTTTCTTCTGCCAGTATATAAATGTAGTTGTATGAATTGAGTGATGAAATGGATACTATCAGATGCGTCTATCTACATATTCTAGCTCTGCATGTTTCTATGCAAATCAAACAATTTGTTTGAGTAGGAGAAGCTTTGAAATGCTTGGTGAGATCAAGATAGATATATAGTAAAATATCCAATATCAAAAGGGTTGTAAAGTTTGTAAGATTGATAATTTTCATGACAGCCCCTGATTCTATAGACTGATTTCTAGATTGTAGATGTTATTAATATGTTATCTTTCTTTCATTCATTCCATACCAGGAAAACAAAGGTATAACTATTTTTTTACATTATATAGATGCTTAAGCTCATTCTCAAGATTTATTTCTTTAGCATTCTAATTCACTTATCCAAAAATGTTCGAAGACAACTAAACATAATACAAATTTGAAAATAAATTATTGAAGGAAAAACCTACTAAAACCCCTTGTGATTGACAAAAGGGGGTAAATTATGAGGGGCCTGCTGTTAAGTTGATAGATGTCTAAAACCAGTGGTATTTGTACTAGTAAATTTGTATGGTTGAGCCATACACATCAATATTGAATGTACATCTTTCAAGAAAACAATTATCTCAAGTTGTGCCTAAATTGAAAGGGAGGAATGTAAAAATACATAAATGAGCAATGATGTCGAGCATTTTTTGGGCTACCATGGAATTTGAAACTATGTTATCTATAAAAATGCTCTTTCATTATGTTTTGATGCATTTGCATATCCTGTTTTAAAGGTGGTTGTTTTCCTTTGACCATTTTCAATTTCCCCAAAACTTCTGTTCATGCTCTGAAATACCAGTTTTTATCTTCACATGTAGACTGGTTGCCTAACTTGGGGCCTAATGTTTCATTGCAGTGAATAGAAACAACATTCAAAGCTCCAACCTTATGATTCCCAAAGATTTCTTGAGACTGAGGCACAAAGGAGTTGACAAATACCTTGCTTTTATAAATAACTACACCTCCTCTCATTGACTTCGGCTTGTTCTCACTACACTACACTTTATACATATATTGCACCAATACACCCAGTCATTGGCATACTTGCCTTCTAGAATAGTGTGACCAAAAAAGATGTCTTTAGGCATGATTTTGAAGAAGCTTTTGATTCTGCACAAGAGAAAATAGACATAACAAACAATTATGGTCTTAAACCTTGCACCATTGGCTGTAATGATTTATGGACATGGCTCTTCACATGTATGATGACATAATGAGAATCAGAGAAAATATAAATGAGAAATATATAATTGGCTATGGTGTTACAAGAACTGTTTATAAATGTGTTCTAAAGAATTGTAATCGAATTGCTATAAAGAGACTGCACAGTCACTACCCATAAAGCTTGTGTGAAGTTGGAACTGAGATCGAAACAATTGGAAGCATCAAGCATAGGAATCTTGTGAGTCTGCATGGATATTTGCTTTCTCCATCTGGAAACCTGTTGTTTTATGATTACATGGTAAAAGGAATTCCGTGGGACATCCTACACGATGAGTAAAATGATTATGTAATGAAGAAAAATGGATATGTACATTTCGGATTCATATTTTAAAATAGAAGAATCCAATCAATCTCTAACCTATAATATCAAATCAAATCAAATCAAATGTACAATATCATATTTTAAATCTTCCCATTCTTTTTGTATGCACCTCTTTTCCTCGCAATCTCCTTAAATTTGGTTGATATTAAATCAAAATAATCAAATGTACCCACAATCCACTGGGCCATCAACACAGGCTTCTAAAGATGTACAACCCACCCTATATTCAAATTTGCTTTAATTTCCTTGAAACTTATCACACTTTTTTGCAAAGTTTTATCGATGGCTATGTAAATAGCAATTTATAGCCATTTTTTGGTGATTTCTAATTCTATGGAATGTATAATGATTTGTTGCCAATATGTTTATTAATTCATATACATTATAACTCTCTCATTTACTAGTATTATGGCATATTCATTATAACTCAGTAGACAAACTTGTTATAAGTCCAACGAGCACAATTGGTGAAATCTCCGGAACAAGTCATAAAATCTAACTAACTACACCTCCTCCCATTGATTTCAGAATATTCTCACTACACTACACTCTATACATATACTGCACCCATACACCGCAGTCACTGACATACTTGCATTTTAGAATACAATAGTATAAGTATGATGTTACCAAGATCATTCAAAACTTGCACCAATATATCAAAAATCAAAACAATAAAATAAATTCTTCAACAATTACCTTCCTATATGAGATAAAAAAAAGTATTGATGCAAATTTCAAGGCTTTCCAAATTCCACTTTTTATGTCTTGGTTATGGATTACAAACATTAAATTTCTTCAGCAAGGACCACCAACACAATAGAATTTTTTGTTAAATATATGGTCCTACTAAGGAGTACTTGAAGAAGGCTAGTCGGGTTCAGAAACAACAAGCAAAACATCTCAAGCTTTTCGAATCTAAAGAGTATGTTTTAATTTCTTAAGATTGAATGATTAAGTGAATCATTTTTCTATCAGAGATAGTAATAATATAGAAGCCTATAGATTGCTTCATTTATAATCTGAAAAAAATAAAAATCTATGAGCAGAGTGCTAGATGAAAAATCAGACTTGAATCAAGTTGATTCTTAATAGAACAAGGTGAGGTGCACAAAAAGTGATCAATCAGGAGCCTAAATAGATGGAACCTCATTATGAAGCTATGAATGCTCAGGCTTTAGACTAATTTATATCCCTCGTTGGTAAACCTCAATCCATGCAGCCCTCCAAGCTAATGTTTTCTTGAGTAGGCTAAGAATTATTTTATTAGAACTCTTTCACATGTGTTTGTCTTCTGACCCTAGAAATCATGGTGTTAAAAATAGAGTGAGAAGATATGAAAACCCTCCTAATTATTATCTTTCATGTTTGTAGCCAGACATTATTGCACCAAGTGACAATATCTCGGCAGCGTGGACTCCCGTCTCTCCACCCTCTGATATGCAGAATGATAGGAACGTTGTTAACTTTAATATCGGATCTGGAACATCCATGGCTTGCCCTCATGTATTAGGTATAGTCAGTCTTCTCAAATCCTTGCACCCAAGGTTGAATCCTTTTGCAATTAGGTCAACATTGGTAACTACAAGTAAAATCTTTAAGCTTTCATATTTCCTTTCTTTACTTCTAATAACTAATATGCCATCTTAGATGTATGATGCTAATATTAAGCTCATAGCTGAGAATTTAGTGAACTTGGGAACTTCTCTGTGAACTAAAGTAATAGGAGATGCTCAAATTCAAGCAAAGATCTGGATATAATTCTGATTTGGACATTTAACAATTCAAAATTTTTAATCCCTCACTGGTAAACCTCACTCAATGTAGCCCTCCAAGATAATGTTTTCTTAAGTAGGCTAATAATTATTTTATTGGAACACATTGATAAATATATATTAATTAAAAAGATAAAAGTACAGATGATTACAATAAGAGGGTGGTTGGTTGGTATAACCACGCTGGTAAAAACATCTCAAAAGCTAAACAAGCACAACACAAAACAAAACCTCATTGACCAAGAACCAAAGCTCTAGAACTAGTCATAAGAGGAGGCTAAGACATATAGTTCTACTGCTACATACAAGTATAAACATAATTTAAATGCATACCTACAAAATTCAATTTAATGCAGGGGATTGACTGGAACTTGGAGAGCCTGAAGAATGACCGCAGGGGATTGACTAGTATTTAAAGGTCAATGCATACAAAAGCTATAAAATAAAATTTAAAAATAGTAAAGCCAAAGCAACATGCAAAATCAGAAAAGTAAAATTATTAAAAATAGTAAAAGCAAAATTGTTAAAATAAGCAAAACTATCATTTAAGCCGTCAAATTTGACACAGTCCCATGAATGTCCGCAAAGCCTTTTCCCATAGGGGTAACACATTTGGCGTGATAATATATATAATATGATAATAATTATATTGTCGCATGTACATTTACACAATATGTTAATGGTTATCAATTCAATACTTATACTTCTGATGATAATAATATTTATATTATTATATTATAAACAAAAATACGACTATAAATAATATGTTACTATTGCAATGGCTATAATGGTGATGGTATAGTGTTATAATGTTTGAAATTATTAAATTTTTAATAACAATGTTAATATAAATATTAAGATTATAATAGTTAAAAAAACGTTATAATAGTCATAACCTTATTACAATCATAACATGTATAAAGGTTGTTATAATAAAAGGATACAATACTTAATATAATAATATTCAATGTTTATAGTAATATATTGTAATGAAATTATCATAATGAGTTAGTGTTATTACAATATATTGTTGTTATGTTGTTTTAATGATGGTTATACCATTGTAATTGTGATAAGGGGGTAGTTGCGATACTTCTGTGTGTGTGTGTGTGTGTGTGTGTAAGGCTATTAAATTGTTTAATATTATATATAATATTTTGTATTATAAATAATATAATAGTATGATAGTGTGGTAATGTCATCACTACGTTCTAACATTGATCACGCTCTAGTTTAATATATGCAAATAAGCATAGCGTTTAAAATAGTTGTAAAACCATAAGGGATATTTGGGGTTATAATTTATAGGTATATAATGTTAGTAATATAATAGGTATAAGATGGGCTCATGTATATTCTATGATGCTATATAATGGGTAACATAGGTAATACAACATATATATTTATTATAACATATTAAATAAAAGGCACGATACAATGTATATGTAATATTATAATGATACTAATTAGATGGTCATGTTGCTATAATACTATACTAAATAAAATAATATTGTATTTGATATAATATAATGAGATGCAATGCGACAACATTAAATTCCCGAGTAATGTTATAGGGTTATATTATTGATATTACACCATAATGTTTAAAATATAGTAATATGTAATATTATATTAGTATGATATGGTAACGTTATAATATACTAAATTAATATAATGGTTATATTATATTATACTATATAATGTCACGTGGTAGTATATAATATAGTTAATGTAATGGAATGGTTCTAGCATAACGTCAATTTTGTAATAAAATCATAATCTTGTGACGACCACGATAGAGTTTATACACATAATACTTTCTATATCATTTATGGGTCATAATGGAAACATTTGTGCTTAAGCCTTGTAACACGACATCTAACGAAGTATTCTCTTCGAAGACATGATAAAATTGGAATGATGCAAAGAAGATTATCATGGCTTAATGCACAAGGATGATACATGCAAGTAATTGAGATGCAACCCATCCATTGTCACAATGCAATAAATAACAATGACAATTTTTCCAAGCATCGTAGTTGCGCTAAACAATTAAAATTTTTACCTTGTTTTGGGTGGAAAATTTTAGGGCATGACACTTGGTATCAGAGCGTAGGTTTACAACGCTCGGATCTCTAGGAAAATTATTTAGCTTCCATAACTAAATAGAGCTTAATCGTTTTGTAGGATGGTGAACAAGGATAATTTGAGCAATGCAGTAACCCCAACACAACTTGACTCAACAGAGTTGAGCATGTAAATTCCCCACACATTGTAGGAGATTAAAAATGAACTAAGAAAACAAATGTTGGTGTCATCATCTCGACAAGCCTCCAGTCCCTCACCGCATCATCGAGTGAGAAGTCATCAAACTAAATCACACACATCGTGAAACCCTACAGATCACACCATACATCCTCAAGTTAAGAAGAAAGGACCCCAATACTAACGCCCATAAAAACAACCCACTTGAGACCCAAGGAACAACCTAGGATTAGATAGGAAAATTATGGAATAATTTTTTTTGTTTAAAAGTGTCTTCAACCAGGTTATAAGACAACATTTGTCACAAACAAAGTTCCAGATCAATACTAATTTACTAGATTGTATTTTTTTCTTTATTAACAATTATTAAAGGTCACAAGGTGAAAATTTAGGGTTAGAAGGTTCAATTAGGTTAGGAGGGTAATTTCACACTACACCACTCTCTAACTAGCTTAAAAAATTCAACTTGATTTTTCTCAGAATTAACACTCTCAAAACTTCCCTAAAACATTCCCATTGGATAGGAAATTTCCTCACCTTTCCAATGATATAAAGAAGTCCTCTTAACTCCTCATATTTTTGAAGTTATAGGTCAGCGGACCTTGGGAGGAAAATTTTCCCAAGAGTGGGCCTGCGGGCCTAGGGAAGAAAATTTTCCCATGTGCGGGCCGGCGGAGTGGGGAGAAAATTTGACACATTTTCCTTCTTCGGGGAAAAAGTGTGATTTACCTCCGCACGCCCGCAAGCCCGAAGAGGACACGTGTCTGCTTTACAACACCCCGATAGAAAATCAGACCATCAGAGTGATTTAAGACATTATGTATTTTCAGCTGAAAAGCGCTAGGGATCAAAATGGTCTGCACCTCTGCCGATGCCCAAGGTGCCACGTGTCGAGCTCTGATTGGTTGTGGGCCAACGGGGCGGCAGGGAAAATTAGGAAAATTTTCCCACTTTTTTTTTGAAGTGCTAAGTTACAAAGGGATCCACTCCTCTGCTAACACCTCATGATGCCATGTGGAAGCCTCTGATTGGTCGCAGGGCAGCAGGGAAAATTAGGAAAATTTTCCCAATTTTTTTTTGACAGTTAGAATTATTTTTTTTGACGCCAAATGAAGAAAAAATTCAGAAGGCCATAACTTTTGATAGAGAGCTCAGTTTTGGGAAAACAAATACTTTCTAGAAAGATCTCGATGTCCTCTTTACAAAAGAATAATTAGATTTTGATTTTGATAAAGTTTAAGGAGTCAATTTCAAGAAAATGTTCTGCAGGCTTTTAAAAGGCAAGCTAGTAGATTTTAACTTATGAAGTTTTAATCAATTGTCCTTCTTCCTCTCTAAACGTGTCAATTAGACATGGAGAACTGTTCTTAGATGGATTTAGGATGGATTTGGAAGGTAAGTTTTTTTTATTGACTCCCAATTTAAAAAAAAAAACAACCTTGACAGCAAAACGACAACAAAACGGTTTGAGCCCGATTTTGCTATGTCTTATAAGGAACTCCTTAAGTATTTTTGTCCAATTGAATTTGTTTAGGGCATACTACTTCAATTTAATCGTTTAATTTTTTATTTCATTGTTGCAGGTTCAAACTGTGTATTTTTGGATAAAGTATTTGCCAGTTTGAAAATACAAAACAAAGATCAAATTTTGAAGGATCTATTTGCCATTTTCATCTTCCAAGTATTAGAATTCATTCCAATTCTAATATAATACATTTATTTGATTGAATTCAACTATTCAAAAGCTAAAATACATCTCTGATTTCCAAATTTAACATATTTCAAAAGACAAAGTATTACACTTCCTTCATACGCATTTATTTCTTTCAAACAGAGATTACAACTCACATTTAGATGATCAAATTCAATACAATGATGCAATTTGAGGAAGGTAGTGCAATCCTTTATTGATTTCAAATACAAATTTACAAATTTTATTTCATTCCTCAAATTCCTCATATAGAATACAATTCTTTCACATTCCTTCAAACACTAAAAACAAAGTTTATCTCTTTCACATTACAATATACAACTTTCAAATCAATACAACATATTTCCATTACAAGAATTTACAAGTTCATCCACTTCAAGTGGGAAAGGTTACAATACAGTTTCATTTCACAAGGAACTATCAAACTATATTTTTCTCAGCTCCAGAACATTAACATGCAGATTTCACATTCTTCTAATTTGATCACCACAAGAGCAGGGGAAAGGCAACGCTCTCCACCCAACCAAGACATCCAATGAAAAGGAGAATCCATCCTTCTTCGTTGGCCCCCAATCCCAACCACAATGTAATAAAATATGTGATCTAACTCATGGCAGAAATAGGCTCCCACAAACACACAAGCAACATTTTCATAATAAAAACAAAATCCAAAAACAGAATGTAGTTTACAACTATATTAAAGCATGACAAACATTATTGAGGCTTCATCAAGCAAGCCAAAGGAGAAAGAAACTATGGGGGATGCTTCTTATGCCTCCTAAAAGGGGAAATGGATATCACCACCTGAATTACAAACTACCAAAATATAGTATATCAAAACCCTAACATTCCTTATGCCTCCCCCAAGTACCCCTTATTCCTCTCATTTCCTTATGCCTCCCCAACCTCTTATGGCACCCCATAGCGAGTAAATAAATGCAAGCTATTTCTTTGTAAGGTGAAACCAAAATCTTAACTCCCTCCACCCTTATACCTCCCTAAAACACACTTGTGCCTCCCACAAAATAAGCCCCATATTCTTCTCCTACACCATTACTAGGCCATCTACCCAACAACCCACAAACATTGCAAAACATTCACAAATTAACATTTACATTCATAAAAGAAGATCATTTCAAGAGCCAAGCTCTTACCTCTCCATGAGGGAGTTTCCCAAGTTCCAAACAGTAGTTGTTTCCAAGCAACAATCCAAAAATCTACCAAACAACAAACATGCAACAATCTTCAAACTTCTCCAAAAGCAAGAGCTCCCAAAACAACAAGGAATTTGCCCAAGAATGAATTCTCCAAAGTGAAGCAACCCAAAACAAGGCAATAAATTTGAATTTTATAGAAGAGAGAAGGGAAAAGGATGAGGTGAATCCATGTAAGATGCCACATCACACATCCTCAACCCCAACCCCAAAAGTCAACTTCATTCTCCAATGCATAATAAATAGGTGGGTGAATAATATGACAGTTTACTTACATACTCAAATCCAACCTACACCCGAAAGGATTGAAATTAAACCATGTAAGAAAATTGCAATTAAAACTTACAATTTGACTTACACAAATGCATTATAAAAGTCTAAAATCAACCCTCCAACCATAGGTACGGTTGGTAAATGAATTTAAGAGGTATGGGACAAGTTTAACTTTTCCCACAAGCCTCCAAAATCAACCTTCAAGGACAAATTCAAATTTCTAAGAAGATGAAGTGTTTCACACTCAAAAATTAACTTACACATCTCTTACAACACTTTAATTCAAGACCCATAACTCTATTAATTACTTTCTTATGAAATATTTTAATTAATTAACTTAACAACATGGTTAGTCACAATATTATACACCATTTAATGAATAATGAAAGGGTCAATGCACCACAAAATAAACACATGGAAACATAAACAAAGGAACCAATAAATAAATACACCTAACTCGTTGGTCACATTTAAAGGTGATCCCCCCCCATGGGAATCCCTAACACACACAAACACGCACAAACAAATACTAGTTGCCATGGTGACCTTGTTGAATTCATCTAGAATTCCAATGTGGTTGGTCTCCAATCCCCTGATGTTTGTTGTGATATTTTAACCTACAAAACACAAATACCTCCCTCAGCATCGTGGCCATATCAGAACATCCAAAATAATATAAATAAAATTTTAAAATCATCTAGATATATGGATCACAACAACATCCAAGCAACCAACAAGATCATTTACAATTTTACTCAACAACTATATCATCATCAAATAATTTCTATTTCTAGGTCTACTCACAATATTCAAATATCACATGTCTGAACAACATCCATAGTATAACCATGTCAAACAATATATGAACATCAATATCCAAAATGTCTCTAATAATAATCATGCATCATAATTGAATCAAGTCAACAATAATCCATGATCTAACATCTAACATCATACTATAATAAATTCCATAATCATGTCCATAATATAATGAGCAGTATCATGATTAGCATAAAAAAAGGTGTCAAAGGGAAGTGGGCACTACACCAATAAAGCACACATCTTCCTCATAAGCCTCACAAATAGCCAAAGAAGCTTCCTTCCTTGTATGCAGAAATATTGTGATATTTTCAGGACAGATGCGCCACCATGAGATGACAATAATAGATGAACCCAACCCAACTTCATTCTCTGATGACACCAATAAGGGTAAGTGGTGCAACACGAAGAGTCTTGGCAAATGACACCTCCACGATGGTTGTTTTCTATACGGGTCATATGATCATTACATATGGAGTTTCCCACATCGAAATCCTATACCACCTTGGAAAATGGGACCATGGAACACTCTTGAAGGGTGAAGCATTGTGCTTCATTTTATTCATCCTTGTTTTTTCCGATAAATAGAATTATTGTATGTAAATTCTATTGGAAGAATTATAGTACCGAGGTGTGTTGTACAAGTTAGTGCATATGAGTTTTTGTGCAATCTTGTAAACCATTGTTTCAAATGTGAAATGAACTCAATTTTATATGTGCCAATGTTATATTCTAAGGCATGATTGTGATATAGTTTTGTTACTTAATAATGTATGTGAGAATTTCTTTTCCTTTTGTTTTGTGAAGATGTAATGACACCTATATGAGTGAAAATTGGTCACAATTGGGGCCTTATTTGCATATGTTTAGAAATATAAGTGGGCTCACATGTTCTATACACCTAAACAATCCTAACTTAGTGGAAAAAAAATAGCAGATTCAAGAAATTATAAGCTAAGAAATTATTGATATCATTGTGGAAATAATCAAACACATTAATAAACAAAATAGGTTAAAACTTGTATAACCCTTTTAATAAAATTGACAAGATGGTCATAACTTGGGAAATAATAAGAAGGAAAATGGCTGTAAATGAACCTTTGAGACATATAAATAAGTATACATAATAATATTTTCTGCTCACGTATTATGAACATAATAAGGGCTAAGAAGAGAATATTGTTAAAACAAAATTGAAGAGATCAAATGTTTAGACCAGGGTACTAAATGAGTAAAGTTAGAAGTGAGCTCCGTAACATGTAAGTACAATCTAAAATGAGGGTCAAATGTTGTACAAGGTTATAAGAGGACTTTAACCAATAATAATAGCTTAATTAAGGATCAATGTAGAATGCAAAGAAAAGGGGAATAAACCTGCAACCTAATAATAAGCCCTAACAAGGAGTTGTATAAAATTTTAGGTGTTCAACAACATAGTTTAAGCAAGGAATTTGGAGACATAATGATAAAGAATGACACTAGAATACAAAATTGCAAGCTAAGAATAAAATCACTTAAGTAACCCCATATGGTTTAACAAAAAGGGAAGTAAGGATAAAAGTTTTAATAATAATAAACGACTTAAGAAGGAGATTATAATTGGACCATGAACAAGTGGTAAGAATTGGAAATTTAAACTTAATTTTTTTATTACAATTATAGAACTGTAAGCAAAACTATCCTTAGGACGATAGGATGATATGGAAGTATAGTGTATAATTTGAAAACCCCAATTGGTAGTAATCTAGAGAAAATAAGTAAATAACATTAAATTAGAAGTTATAGTGGAGAAAATAATGGGTTGTAGTACTAATGAATAAATGGGATGTACCTAAGAAACTTAAAACTCCTATAGTAATGGATCTAGGCATAGGTATAAGAAGGATATCTAGTACACAAATTGACACTTAGTAAAAAATGACAAGTTAGAGTTATAATTAAGATTAATGAAGGAAATATTTAAGAAGTAGGGACAACAAGAAGTTAGTAAATGAATTTTAACTCAACCATTTAAGTGTAACCAAGCACTAGGAACCCTATCAAGTAGAAAAAAACAAGATCTGAGTAGAGAAGGAATTGCATATCTTCACAAAAATTAGTAAATCAATAAGTCCTCTATCTTCGCCAGTAAGATGATCGTGGTGGCCTTGTTAATAGAAAAAAATAGTGTTAGGTATGTAGTGTTTAACTAGATTCCTTCCTCCAGGACATATTAGTTAGTAATGGATTAAATATTCGGACCTTGGATGGTATGTCATGGATAAACAGTTTAGGTGGGAGGAATATCTATATCTGGTAGAGTTTTCTTATAACAACTTCCATAGTTCCATCGACATGGCTCTTTATCATGCCTTGTATGGTAGAGAGTGCGGGACACCCCATCAGTTGGGATATGATTGAGGATTGGGATTCTATTAAGATGAGATGTTGCAAGAGATGGAACAACATGTCTCTCTCATTCGTTAGCATCACATAGAGGCAAAAGAAAAATATTGATGTAAAGATGACCGATCGCAACTTTGAGGTTGGATCAAAGGTATTCCTGAGAATCAAACCCTATAAGAGCCCTATCCATTATGGAAAGGAATATTTGATGGCTCCATGCTTGGTAGGTCCCTTGAGATATTGGAGAGAGTTGGTCCAGTCACATATTGTCTTACTTTGCCACCTAGTTTGTTTTGCATCCATGACGTGTTTCATGTTTCATTTTTGTGAAGGTATATATTCAGGATGTGTCTCATATGTTGGATTGGATTACTTCCAGGTACAAGAGGGAGGACACATGATGGTGGAGCTCATGTGAATTCTAGAGTGTATGAATAAGGGCCTTTGGGGATGAGAGGATGATCAGGTACGGGTGCAGTGGGAAAAGTATGACGAGTATGTAATTACATGGGAGGATACCACCACTCTATGAGTTCAATACCCTCACCTATTCTAATAAATTCTAGGAGGAAGTCATGTTTAAGGGGAGGGGGATGTAGTGCCTGCTCCCTTTACACATTGTTTACTTCTTGGTCGAAAACCCTTCATTTTTATTTCATTGTATATGTATATGATTTTGACTTTCAGTACACTAGATGAATTGGATGATAGACATTATGAGTTATATGATTTGAGACACAGTGTCATAGATATTTTATACCAGTATGGCCTACTTGTTTTACTTTACTAACCATGCATGGATAATTTTGATGCATTTATATGATTATTTTATTTATTGAACTAACATTGCATGGATTATATGTTTATGACCAAAATTCTATGTGTATGTTACATGTTTGATTTTAGATAGACTTATTATGATATTAATTAACTAAAAGTATAAATATATAGGTACTAGTTAATCTAAGTTATGAAATTTTATAAATAAAGTAAATATATGTTGTAAATAAATGTAAATATGACCCAAGAAACTAATCTAACGAAAATAAAAACCCTAAAGTGCAAGAGAGAAGAGGAAAAAACTCAGCTGAATAGAAGATGCTCCCAGTAATGTATCACATAGGTGATTGGAGAATCTATAAGTAGGAATGACTGTGCAAGATTCCCGAAGAGTATGGATGTGGGTTGATTCTCTAGAATGGGGTGCTTACGGGTGCTCTGGTTTATAAAATGGGCACCCTAGTTTGTGTAAAATCTCCAAATATGAGTTTCAAAGGTCCAAGAGGTGGTTTGAAACCCTCACTTTGTGTCGCATCAAACTCACTGCACTAGTTTAGATGTCGTTGATATTCCAAGATGAATAGAAAGACCTGCAAGAAACTACAAGAGAAGTATCAAAACCCTAAAAAAAGAAGAATGCAAATGAATGGGTTAGACTGACCTTAGCTGCCACAATAGTGGGCTTACTAACAGAGCATTGCACTACATTTTAGGCCCAAATGTAGTTCTAGTGAGTGTGTGCATAATGTGCCCTAGGTTCTCTTGTGCTAATTGCACTTTTTGAAGTAGAGAGCAATAGCTAGATGTAGAAAATGTAATAGAATGTGTGCATGGAATAGAATAGAATCCCCGCTATGTTGTGTATGATGCAAATGACCTAGCCTTGTGCCTTGTGATGGAGCTATGTGGATGCAAGTGATCTCCAATGCAATAGATGGATACAAATCTAGATGGATGATAGTATTGACTAGTGCTTGGTCCCTCATTATAGTCTCATAACTTTATATTTATAGGGTTTTCTTGATCTAATTTCATAATTAACCCTGAAATGGTGGACCACCAAAAAGATAAGAAGCTTAAACGACTTGAAAGTGCCAAAAAGGTGGTGGGAAAGTTTAAAAAGGATTGGGTCTCCCATGGTGGGACCATGGCACCCATGGGTGCCCCAGCTAGCCTGGGCACCCCAGTCAGGGCTAAAATGACAGAAGATGATGAAAAATGATTGGGCATGTGTGTGGTGGAGCTCGGTAATAATGATAGAAATTAAATAAAAATAGCCAAGAGACGTGGGTTAATTAGTAATTTATTCACTCAAAAACCCTTTGAATTGTAGTATGAGACTGAAACTAAATAATGTCTAAAGTGCATGGTTTTGTGTCTACATTTTCCCCCACTTTATGCTTATGATCAGAAATCTTGGTAACATAAAGTACATAGAAATGTGTGCACGATGCTGATGTAGAGTAACAATGAAGGCGTGATGAAGGACTAGACAAAGCGTGGAATTACAAAAAGATGATGGAGCATGGAAACTAAAGATGAAAATGCACAAAAAAGTGATGAGAGTGAACCTAGGGTAGAATGTGTGTGGTGATACTGATGTGTGTGATGTACTTGCATGGTTAGTATGCAAAGTACATTGCCGCGAAGTGTTGTTGTTGATGCTATTGTTAGTGCCCCCATTTGACTACTTGTTTCTCATACGACTTAACTTTTAAGGAGAAAACAATCAAGTAGTCAAATATGTATGTATATGTGTGTAAAAATACAATGTAAAAGATGCATGTAAAAGTAAAGTACATAAAATGAAAAGTGTAAATGGAACATGTGCACTCGATCCATGTCGAGAGAAAGAGTGTAGAAGGATATCCTGTACTATCAAGGTTTTTTAGGAGATCTGATGCCATACGCCAAAGAAGTATATGGAGGAAATGATCTATGTCCTCCAACCTTTAATTACTTCCTTGAATGTGTGTGAAGAGATATATGTACTATCTTGGTTTTTTGGGTGAAGTAGTTGTTGGTTTCTCAAATGTGTGCCCGCATCTTAGATCTCGGAGAAGGGCCGAGGTGTTTGAGACCACAATGGAACTGCCCCCAAGTTGTGGGACCTTGCATGCTTGGGACAGATCTCCGCAGAAGGACGGTTCCTTTAACTACCTCTAGTGCTAATTCTACTCCTAGTGTTGAAAGAAAATCCTAGACCAAACATGCCAAGGGACTAGGGATAGAAAGATGTGTAGAAAGGGTAAATACTAAGCTAAGGAAGGCGATAGCACCAGAAGGAAAGGGTCGATATCTCCACCATGAATGGTGATGGAAATAGAGTGGGCGCGAGAGAAAAGGGTAGAAAACGTGTGCCATAGATCAACACATGAGCTCGGCCTTCCAGTGTGCGCAATACATGAGCATGGGAAATTTAAGCACTGGAGTACACACAACATGCCGAAAAATGCAAACAAAGAGGTGAGATGCAATGAAAATTGAGAGAGGGAAGACAAGAGTTCCACATAACATGATTTTATTTCTTAAGGGATGCACGGTCATTTACATTCACAACAGGAGGCAAGAATACATTGCAGAGACCACGCCAAGGTATGAGACCCGTGGGAAGTCGGCCACCATTTTGGCATGGTGCCGTTACAACAAGGAGTGATCATTTTTACAAAGTAGAACTTTTTTATTTATAGAAGAAGAAGGAGAGAAGAGAAGGATAAAGGGAGGGAAATTCATATTCAAATCTTCAACCACCAATAACCAGAAATAAATGCTTATAAATCCACTTGTAAGGATGTCAGATGCGCTTCCCCATGTCTGTTTGGCATGTGGAAGAAGGAAGAAGGAAATATATGATGAAATCTAGTGGTTGAGGTTGATTGGATGTGTGCATTGATGAGCTGAGAGACGTTTCCTTATTTTTTTCCTAATAAATCCCACCTATATTTGAATTTGAAAAATTCCAATGTGTAGCTTGTGTTAGTAGCTTTCTGACAAGTCCAGGTGCACGCCGATTTGAGCTCTATAGAAAAAGATACGGCTATCAGAAGATGTCAGAGCCATCGGCTCACGCAAAACACGTGGCACACGCGGATTGACCAAATAAATCAGTCAACTATTCATTTGTTTTGTCTTTTCTTCCACATGTCATGTACTAGTTAGTTGTCCAAATTCGGCACCCTGTTGGTGCACTTTGGCTAGTTACGTGTGACACAATCAAGTCTGACAGAAGATGACTTGACACAGAAGGGTGCAAAGTAACGCGCAAGGTGTGGGAGAAAGAAGCAAGCATGCGAAAGGGAAATAGAGGGGAGGCGTAGAGGGGCACACCTAATGCATGTGGGGAGACGAGGAAAAATGGTGAGCAGAGAACATATGGTTAAGGGGAAACTATTACAAAGTAATGGGCGCGGCGCGCGAAGGGCCAAGGACCTAGTAGTAAGTGTGACGCGCACGGGAAGTGAAAAAATGGGAGGAGATGGAAGAATGCCAAGGGTGTAGGAAGGTGTTAACGCAAAATAACAACACCCCCAAATGAGCTCTAAAAATATGCTTTTCTAAGGTAGACTCATTTGGTGTGATTTGCATAACATTGGACCATCTCTCAAGCTGTGGGACTTGCAGACTTGAGATGGCCCTCTAGAGAAAGCCGACTTCTTCTTCCTGATCCTAATGCTAAACTACTCCTAATGTAGAAATGACATCTAACTATACCTATCCTAACAATGCCAAGGAGACAGGGAGAGAGAAAGTGCATAAAGAGGGAAATCCTACACTAACGAGGTGATAGCACCAAGAAAAGGGGAGTGTTGGTCACAATCTCAGCTGCCTGAAGTGGAGAGAGGTGAGCAGAGGAGAGGGTGGACAAGATGCACCAAAGACCAGAGATAAATTTCACACAGAACACCACTTCAAAACCCATTAAACACAGCTCCTAGGACCTGTAACAAACATCAGAATATGCACAGTATACCCTGCAATGATGAGAGGCGAGGAGAGACAATAAAATAAGCAAAGGATGGATAGATGCATCACAAAACATAATTTATTGCTCCAAAAGTTCACACAGTACATCATTAGTGGGCAAGAGGCAAGAGAATGCCATTACAGAGCCATGAAAGGAGGTTCAAACTCCATTTTTGACCCTGGGGAAGAAAAGAGAGAGGGGGGTAGGGAAGAAGAATGAACAACCCTTTACAATGAATCTTGCCCCTATATTTATAGATTCAACCTGAAAGAAGAAAGAGAGAGAGAAGCGGGAAAAGAAGGTCAGAACTCAACCACTGTTGTTAATGCTTTTGATAAAATCTACCCCCAAATCTGTCTTTACTACATCGATCCTTGGTTCGGTGCCTTGAAAGAAGTGGAAATGGCGGAAACAAATCGAATCCGATCTGGTTGTTGAGACAGATGGATCCTGCATTAAAGGCCAAAAGATGTTTCCTCCATTTTTCTTCACCTAACCTCCTCAAAATTAAAGTTTCAGACCTCTGTGGCGTAGGTGAGGCCGAGATCTTTCCAATGGTGTCAGATTTGCAATATTTCGAGCCCTGAATCGAAAGATATGCCCCTTTGAAGTTTGTATCGGGTCTGTACAGGAGGGCATGGGATTTGGCTTGACTCGGGCTCAAACACTAACTTTTTCCCTTGGGTGGAGTTGCACGGCCCATTTTGTAACTTTTACCCCTTTTGGAATAACAAGGGGTTAAAAAACCAATTGTCCCCCCAATGACCCACTTTGACCTGGGACATGTGGAGATGCGGGGCTTGTTTGAGCCTCCCTTTATGGATTCATCTTTGGAGAAGCACTGCTAGGACACGTGGCTCTCTCTACGACACTACTCCTAAACCATTTCTAAGCCCACCTGTAACCTATTTTGTCATCCTGGAATGTGAGCTCATGTGGGTCTGAGTCATTTCCTTCATAATTTCCTTATGTGCAGGAGTTGTCTTGACCAAATTTTCTAGGGGGTGAATTTGGGATAACAATTTGGTGACTCACGGGGACATCTCCCTACTAGATGAAGAGACCAGTAGCCTTGAAGCATCCATTGGGCATGGAGTCAAGAATGATAGCTCGATACTAATCCTTTTTATAAAATGGAATCCCCGACTCTTTGCATCTTCGTTGACCTCTGCTTGACTCTGAATTTTCCCCGCGTTGGCACTCTCAATTTTCATAAGAAAATCTTAAAATGGAGTTTCTGAGAGTAAAAAATTGTATTGACCCAGGGGTTTCACCTATCTCCGAAATGGACTATTTCAAAATTTCTTAAGTTGTTATGCATTTGTTCCATTTTGGAGCTAGCAACTGTTATAGACCGCTATGAGTCTTCTTGCCATGAATATTGAAGAGCCTGGCCTTATGACCACCCATGGAGAAAAACGGACAAAACTTATATACAAAGACCAAATCATACATGCCTCAAATGAGACATGCAGAGTGTGCATAAGCACTTATTCTGCTGGAAATAAAGTCTACTCCTACTCCTACACTAACCAGAGAAAGAATGCTAAACAAAGCCTGCTACAGGTAGGGAGAAGTATCTTCCCTTTCTCAAGAGGGGCAGCCATGCAAATGATTTGACACTAAATATAACTGCCTGTATGAGTGAAAAACTGACAATAAGTTGGTCCTCCACCCAAATCATCAAGGTATCAACATTAATGGGAAATACCTCCTCAAGCTAACTTACATCAGACTTCTAGAGGTGTTGATGTTGACCCTTGGTACTTTGATGCTCATCCTCATGCCCTGGAGTAGGCATGACTAGTTTTGGCTTCTCCTTTGGCTCTAATGAAGCCAAGTACCTGATTGGGCATGGTCTGATCCTTTGGATGTGCCCATTTATATGAAATTCAACTCTAAAAATGGAGTCTTCTTGTGGACCTTCTTGGATGGATGGTGTGAGAGGGATGATGACATCATACCTATCCTTTTCTCTTCCTCCTCCTTTGAAGAACATGGAAGATCAAGATCTTCCAACCTTGGTTCCAGAGGACCATTATGGAGTGCAGGATTTTGCACTTGAATATCCTCCTTCATGGCAGCAGGTTCATGTGTGTGGAAGATGGATGGAGGAAAAAATGATGTGATCTCCATGGGTTCCCCTCCATCAAGGCAATCCTCCAAGTCAGACAGGTAATCTGCCTCCTTGTTGTCTTGCTGAGGTGCTCAACCTCCTTCATGGTGTCCTCCTGATCTACAATTGACTCACCATGGTTCCCTTCATCCTCAAACATGAAGTTTGAAATCTCAAACTCTTCCTCAACATCTTAGCTTGAAGGGGATGAAGTGGGAGGAAGAACTGAAGGTTCTTCTATGGCCTGCTCCACACTTGGAGCCTCTGAAACTGTATGATCCTCCTTTGAAAAACATGGAAGATCAAGATCTTCCAACCTTGGTTCCAGAGGGACATTATGGAGTGCAGGATTTTGCACTTGAATATCCTCCTTCATGGCAGCAAGTTCATGTGTGTGGAAGATGGATGGAGGAAAAAATGATGTGATCTCCATGGTTTCCCCTCCATTAAGGTAATCCTCCAAGTCAGACAGGTAATACCTCCCTGTCCTTCTGCTTAAACCTCCTTCATGGTGCTCCTGATCTACAATTGACTCACCATGGTTCCCTTCATCCTCAAACATGAAGTTTGAAAGCTCAAACTCTTCTCAACATCAGACTTGAAGGGGATGAAGCTGGGAGGAAGAACTGAAGGTTCTTCTGTGGCCTACTCTCACTTGGAGCCTCTGAAACTATATGGTCCTCCTCCACAACCGGAATGTACTCCTCTTCTTTTGGATTAGGAGTAGCTCCTTCCTCCCCTGCTTGTGTTGTAGCTAGAGCTTCCACCACTTGTGGCTTGACCTCAGTCTCCTCCATAGGCTTAACCAACAAGGGAACCTTTGAAAACTCAAATTTAGCAGCCCAACTCTTCAGATTTTCTATCATTTCTTCTCTGTTGGGTTCCTCTATTTGATGTTCTCCTTGGCTGGTTTTTGGAGTCTCTTCCCAACATGGACTTGGGAAGGCAAGAGGAGTGGTGGGTGGGGTCTCCACTAGTTTTTTCCTTGTTTGTGGCAGAGGGGAAGGCATTTATTTTGGCTCTTGTAGAGGGGAATTGGGTTTGGAAGGGAAAAGGGTAGAGAAACTGAGGTGGGATGGAAGACTAGGGGATGGAGAAATGAAATTAACACTTGGGGCAGCAAGTGAGGGGCTTGACTCTTGCCTCTGTCGAAATGATAAATATTGAGGGAGAGAAAATGAAAGGTAGGGAGCTGGTGATTGACTTACCCATTGACAAGGTTGTCCCGCACTTTGCTCATAAGCCCTAATGTCCTCAATCCACTGTGCAAGTTGGGGCAACATTCCAATCATGAAGTCCAGCTTCTCCTGAGGGATGTAGTGTCTTGGAAAAGGGCCTTCCCATGGACAAGGTGCCCTGCAACCAATTCTAAAAGCCATCATTTGAGCTGTTGCCCTAAATTGAACCATGCCAGCCTCCATTTTTTGAATCTTCTCTAGTAGACCAACATCCTCTGCATAACTATCACCATCATATGCATCCCCTTGTCCTTGATAAGCTTCATAGTCAAACTGGTTTTGACACTACTCATATGGGTAAGCATAATGGTCCTGGATCTGATTATAATGTTGATCTGGAGGAGTTGGGAAATACATTGGAGGTGGACTGTATTGCTGTAAGTGTGAGTTCCATGAAGGGAATGAAGTCATAATTGTACAACCTCATGGAATGGGAGAAAATGGAAGATATGGAAGAGGAAAATAGATGAAAATGAGTGGAAATGGATGGAAAAGGTCTGCAACTCAGAGAATGGGTTTTTGACCAGATGGAGTCGCCAGATGTGCTTGAAAGTGCCTCCAAAGGCTGAAATCTTCACCAAGAGCACATCAAACCTGATGAAGTGAAGTGGTAAGGTGCTTCAGACCTGTCCCACCGGGCATGCCAAAACTATTAACATGAAATCATAGCACCCCCAAATGAGCTCTAAAAATATGCTTTTCTAAGGTAGACTCATTTGGTGTGATTTGCATAACATTGGACCATCTCTCAAGCTGTGGGACTTACAGACTTGAGATGGCCCTCCAGAGAAAGTTGGCTTCTTCTTCCTGATCCTAATGCTAAACTAATCCTAATGCAGAAATGATATCTAACTATACCTATCCTAACAATGCCAAGGAGACAGGGAGAGAGAAAGTGCATAAAGAGGGAAATCCTACACTAACGAGGTGATAGCACCAAGAAAAGGGGAGTGTTGGTCACAATCTCAGCTACCTGAAGTGGAGAGAGGTGAGCAAAGGAGAGGGTGGATAAGATGCACCATAGACCAGAGATAAATTTCACACACAACACCACTTCAAAACCCATTAAACATAGCTCTGAGGACCTGCAAAAAACATTAGAATATGCACAATATAACCTACAATGATGAGAGGTAAGGAGAGACAATAAAATTAGAAAAGGATGGATAGATGCATCACAGAACATAATTTATTTCTCCAAAAGTTAACACAGTACATCGTTAGTGGGCAAGAGGTAAGAGAATGCCATTACAGAGCCATGAAAGGAGGTTCAAACTCCATTTTCGACCCTGGGGAAGAAAATAGAGAGGGGAGTAGGGAAGAAGAATGAACACCAACCCTTTACAATGAATCTTGCCCCTTTATTTATAGATTTAACCTGAAAGAAGAAAGAGAGAGAGAAGCGGGAAAAGCAAGTCAGAACTCAACCACTGCTATTAATGCTTCTGATAAAATTTTCCCCCAAATTTGTCTTTACTGCATCGATCCTTGGTTCGGCACCGTGAAAGAAGTGGAAACAGTGGAAATAGATCAAATCTGATCTGGTTGTCGAGACAAATGGATCTTGCATTGAAGGTCAGAAGATGTTTCCTCCATTTTTCTTCACCTAACCTCCTTAAAATTAAATTTTCATACCTTTGTGGCATAGGTGAGGCTGAGATCTTTCCAATGGTGTTAAATTTGTAATATTTCGAGCCCTGAGTCAAAAGATATGCCCCTTCGAAGTTTGTATCAGGTCCATACATGAGGGTGGGCTTTGGCTTAACTCGGGATCAAACGCTGACTTTTTGCTCTTAGGTGGAGTTGCAGCCCATTTTGTAAATTTTACCCCTTTTGGAGTAATAAGGGGCAAAAAACTAACTTTTCCCCTGACGGTCCACTTTGACCTGTGACACATGGAGATGCAGGGCTTGTTTGAGCCTCCCTTTATGGATTCATCTTTGGAGAAGGCACCACTACTGACACTTGTGCGCTCTCCGCTTACAACTTTTATACTTAGCCAATTTCTGAAGCCCACCTATGTCCACCTGTTTGACTCGTATCTAGACCATGTGAGCTACATGGAGGGCTGACCCAAGTTAGATTCTTCCTTAATAATTTTGGATATGTGTAGGAGTTGTAAAATGTGGAAATGGTCTGACAGAGTGAATTTGGAGATACACAGAAGGTCCTGCAAGGGTATCTCATTGAAACTCCGCCACTATGCCAAGGTGTCAAAAGAACAATCTTGAGAGTGCACAACATAAAATGTGAAACACTAGAGTCAGTATAAAATATAAATTATCTAGATAACTAGGAGAGTTATTTGGATAACAGTTTTGGTGACTTTCAGGGGCCATCTACCTGCTAGATGAAGATACCAGTAGCATTAGAAGTCCATTGGGTATGGATTCGGGTGCTTAATTTTGAAGATTTGGTCTACAAATTGAAGAACATTCCTGAAGTCACTTGAAATTTTTTCTAAACTCTGAACTAAACTATTGCTCTCATATGAATATATTCCGAATTGGATTGATGAGAGTGAAATCTATGCACTGACCATTGGAACTTCCTCTACCAAAATTAGACGGTAATCCCAGGGAGCAATAAAAGGAGCACACGGTCACAATAGAAAAGGAAAGGTGCAAAAGGGAGCGCACCCAAACAGAAGCACAACATCATTATGTACAAAAGTTGAAAATCATACATGTTCTAAATGGAAAATGCAGAGTGTGCGCAAGCACTTGTGTTACTGAAAGAAAACCTAAACTAACCTAAACTAACTAGAGGCAAGGGGCACTCAAGTAAAACCAGCAATAGGAAAGGAGAAGTAGCTTCCCTTCCTCACAAATTGTGACCATGTAATTGATTTGGCGTTGAACATGGTCGGAATTAAGAGTGAAAACCCACCTTGCATATGGCATTTCACCCTCCTCAAAGTATCAACAAACATAATATACACAACCTAGAGTTGTTCTGTACTTGGATCTGGGAGGCTCTGGAGTTGACCTTTAGCATGTTGAAGCTCTACCTCATGCTTTGAAATGAGCATGACCGGTGGTAACTTTGTTTTTGGCTCTACGGTAGCCAGATATCTGATTGGGCACAGTCTGATCCTTGTTGTTTGCCCATTACTTTGAAGCTCAATCCCACAAATGGGATTTTCTTGCAGAATTTCCTCCTGAAGGAGAGCGTTTGCAAGCTGGGGCGTGCATGGTTCTGCCTCTACAAATAACTCAGTCTCCTCTAGAACTACGCCCTCTGGAGCTAAGTGATTCTCCTTTGAAACAAGAACCTATATGATTTCCTTTTGCCCATTGGAGTTACATGAGTCACATCATTCTTCAACTGTCCTACAATCATCGAACATGATGACGTTGGTTGGAAGAGGTGCATTTACTGAGGGTTGTTCATTTGTGGTAAGCTAGACAGAGGGGACTCAGAAGAAAATGGGAGGATGGATGAAGAAGGAATGGAAGGCACACGCACAAGAGGAGTAGAAGCGCGTGCAGGAAGGGGAATGGAAGATAAATGAAGGTGAGATGAAAGTAAGGGAGAAGAGATGGAATTCTCAATGGTGGTAGCACGCAAGAAGCTAGGAACACGTGCAACGGGCTGAGATGGTGTAGGTTGGCGTAGATGAGTGGGAGGGCTATAAGATGGTAGTACAAGGTTGCCCCATTGATAGGGTTATTGCGCGCTAGATTTTTGAGCCTCCATTTTTTCTGCCCACTTTGTAATCTGGGGCAACATCTCAGTGATGAAGTACAACTTCTGTTGGGTGCTAAACTAACTTGGTATAGGGTCGACCCATGGAAAAGGGACCTTGTAGCCAACTTTATCTACCCTTATGGAGCATTTGACTCTGAGTTGCATCATTTCCATCTCCATCTCTTGCACCTGCCTCTCAAAATTAGCTTCGACCAAGGAGTTGCCACCATCATTTGCATAAACATGTTCTTCATTAACATTTTGGTTAGAAAAAGGTGGGTTGTATGCACTTTCAGGATAATGGGGCTTATAAAATTGATTTGGAGGAGGATTTTGAAACTGTGGGGATGGAGGGAAATAGTTCTGCTACTGCAAATGAGAATTCCATGACGGGAAAGAATTCATGATTGCACAACTTTAAAAGAGGAATGTGGAATGATGGAAAAAGGAGAAATGAAAGGAGGAATGAGGGATATTGGTCTGCACATGAGATAATGGGTGCATTGAATCAATGGAGTCATCAGATGTGTTGAAAACATGCCTCCAAAGGCTAGATCTCAGCAATAACATATTGTACTTGTTGAAATGAAGATGTAAATCTCTTCACTCTGGTCCCACCGAGTGTGCCAAAAACTGTTGGTTGCTCAAACGTGCACCCGCATCTCGGGTCTCTTAAGGTCCGATGTGTTTGAGACCACAATGGAACCCTCCCTAAGTGTTGGGACCTTGTGATCTTGGGACGGATCTCCAAAAAAGGTTGGTTCCTCTACCTACCTCTAATGCTACTCCTACTCCTAATGCTGAAAGCAAATCCTAGACTAAACATTCCAAGGGACTAGGGATAGAAGGATGTGTAGAAATGGGAAATCCTAAGCTAAGGAAGGCAATAGCGCCAGAAGGAAAGTTTTGATCTCTCTCCACGAGTGGCGAAGGAGACAGAGAGGGCACGGGAGAAGAGGGTGAACGACACACGCGTAGAGATTAACACACAGGCTCAGCCTTCCAGGCGCGCAACACATAAACATGGGGATTGCAAGCATAGTAGTACACATAGCATGCCAAAAAACTCAAACAAAGAGGTAAGATGCAATAAAAATGACAGAGGAAAGACAAGAGTTCCACAAAACATTATTTTATTGCTTTAGGAACACACAGTCATTTACATTCACGGAAGGAGGTGAGAATACATTACAGAGACCACACCAAGGTCTGAGACCCATGGGAAGTTGGCCACCATTTTGGCATGGTGCCATTACAATAAGGAGAGATGATGTTTTACAAAGTAGAACTCTGATATTTATAGAAGAAGAAGGAGAGAAGAGAAGGAGAAAGGGAAGGAAACTCATATTAAAATCTTTAACCACCAACAACTAGTGAAAAATGCCTACAAATCCACCTATAAGGCTGTCAGATGCATTTCCCCATGTCTATTTGGTGTGTGGAATAAGGAAGAAGGTAAGATCTAATGAAATCTAGTGGTCGAGGTCGATTGGATGTGCATTGATGAGCTGAAAGACATTTCCCTATTTTCACCTAACAAATCCTACCTATATTTGAATTTGAACAGTCCAACATATAGCTTGTGTCAGTAGCTTTTTGAAAATTCTAGGCGTGTGCCGATCTGAGCTATGTAGCAAAAGATATAGCTGTCAAAAGATGTCAGATTCGTTAGCGCATGCAAGACACGTGGAGCGCGCAGCTTAGCTGAAATGATGGCCATACGTTCATTTCTTTTGTCTTTTCTGCCACATGTCATGTATTGGTTGGTTGTCTAGATTCAGCACCTTTTTGGCATGCTTTGGTTGGTTGCGCACGGCACACTCAACTCTAACAGAAGATGACTTGGCACAGAAGGGCACAAAGGAAGGTGCAATACACGGGAGTGATATGCAAGCATGTGAAAGGGAAGTAGAGGGGAGGCACAGAGGGGCACACGCGATGCACGCAGGGAGATAAGGAAAACTGGTGAGTAGAGAATGTATGGTTAAGGTGTAACTCTTACAAAGTAATGGGCGCAGTGCACGAAGGGCCAAGGATTTAATAGTAAGTGTGAGGCACGCAGGAAGGGAAAAATGGAAGGAGATAAAAGAATGCAAAGGGAGAAGGAATGCGCACAAGGGTGCGCAAAGGAACTACAATTGTGTCAAGGTGTCAAAAGAACAATCTTGAGTATGCGTAACCTAAAATGTGAAACACAAGAGTTAGGATAAAAATATAAGTTATCCAGATAACTAGGAGAGTTATTTGGATAACAATATCATTGTAGGGCCTCTTGTTCCAAGATAAAATAAGTGATTGGGACACTTTTCACACAGTAGATATTATGGAGACTGAATAATTATTCTACCTTGTATATCCATCTAGTTGAGTATGTCCCATTGAAGCAAGCAAAAATCTAGCTTGGGGCCATGTCGCATATTTGGTGCAGAGAAACTATGTTCTGAGGTGGAATCGGTATGGAGCTTCTTAGTGAAGATGACATTTTCTTGATTCATTCCTTGCATCATTTGTGTGAGCTCAAAAATTTGTGCCTTCAAGGTGATGATTTCATCCTCCATGTTTTTTGTGCCTACATAGGTGATAACCATGACCAATATGATTGAAATGGTATAATTTCTCTAAAGACCCAAAAACAAATTGGAGGCTAAGTCTGGGGGGCTAAAAATAGTAATTTGTATGGGAATATTTTTTGAAAAAAATAATTTGGTATTAGAATGATCACCACAACCTGAAACTAAAGATGGTGAGGGTTCCTAACAAGTGGGAAAAAATAATTTTTAACTTTTTTTACTAAATTTAGGTTTTCAAGGCGAGGAAGCAAATCATATTTTCAATTCACAAGTTGGGATTTCAAGTCAGGGAAGAAAATCAGGTTTTCAATTTTTGAAAACAATTCTAGTTCACAAATTAGGAAAACAAGTCATATTTTCAAGTTAGGAACACAAGTCAGGTTTACAAATCAAGAAAAAAAAGTCAGATAGAAATTAGTTAGGGTAATAGGTCAGGGAAACAAGTTGGGGAAATAGGTCAGTGAAATGATTCAAGAAAATAATTTGGGAAAACATGTCAGGGAAACAAGTCAGATAAACATGTCTAGTTTTCAATATTATGAAACAATTTACAAACTATGCCACACCTATTGTTGCGATTCCTATAGGTCTGTAAAAAATCATTGCAATTGAAGTGGTCCTAGAAAGAGCTTTGATAATTGATGTAATGAACCTCCTATGACATATTAAGAAAAAAACATGATGTGGTACAAATTTGTTTATTAAATGGAAAAGATGAAAATCACCTTACCATATTACAAAACACCTTGAGGGGGAAACCTCCTTTGAGAAATCTCGATACAATAATATTCATGGATACATTTCTTATCCTAAGCACACCCTAATATAATAGTTCTATTCTAGGAAACTACTACAACCCATGCATGTGGGATTATATTTAATGTGTAGGTCATGGGATGACTTACCAAGCATACATGTGTGTGTAGCATCTAGTATATTAATAATCACAAGGAGAAAGGTATAAAAAGGGTCTTAACACACACTGATTGTAGCATAATGAAATTTTAATTTTTCAGGCCTTATTTTAGTAGATTTTAGGATTCAATGTTATTATATGAAATAAACCACTAAAACTCAAAAACGAAAGGGTTTAACAAAACCTACATGGATTCTAATGGAAGGTGGATGATCCAAATGGGCACACGAAGCTCCTTTCCCCAAAGAACTACAAACATGCACACACGTAGACAAGTTGATAAGAGACATATTAGATAATTATGATGTGAGTTATTTGGAAAGGGCCAACCCCAAGAACCAAAGGGCTTCCTTTGACGGGTGACAACACACTTTTAGACAATTAAAAATAAGTAATGGAAATAATGGTAAGATTACATATAATATAAAATGACGTGGATGAAAAAAAAATAGATATGTAATGCCTGGATGTTGGGACTCAATCAACGTCCTCGATGATCGGCTGGGGAGGATTGAAATTTTTTTCCCAGTAGAGATTGGCCTCATCATTTTGGTCGTGAATATCCAACTTCTCATAAATGTCACCCAGATGGGCATGAGGACAATGACACATATGCTTAGCTTGTGCTCAATGTCTTATTTCTTCCACACAAATGGTTGACAGAATATAGGTTCATAAGTTTCTCCTAGAATGGTCATATAACATAAATACAAACTTACAAGAAAAATAATATTAGCCATGATTACTATATATTAGGAAGATATATCAAAGTGTATTAAGAAATAAAAGTAGGATATTTAGACAGGGATTGATGGTGATCAGGATGATCAGTATCTATCTATGTGATTAGTATCAATCGTTGTTAAAATTGTTTTTTATCAAGGGCGTGTTGTAATGCATATGATTCTAAATGGAGAGTTAAATAATATTAAATACAAAATCTTGGATAAGCTAAATTATAATAATATTGAACCTAAGAAAAGTGGTTTACATATTCAAATAAAATGGCAGACCTTTGAGGTGGATGAAATTTAGATGATTGAACATTAAAGAATATTTATATAGAGGGAAATTAGGGCACCAAGGAGCTTTGTTTCTTCACATCTAAAAGAGTTTTCTTTCTTTTTAATTCCCAATTCCATAATTCAACCTTGTCACGTGTAATTTTTTTGGATCCTTAGGCAGTGGTTTAGACCACCTTTAATAGGATCGATGTAGTTTCAACTAAATTTGCACCAATTGGTGTTAATTCTGGGAAACTACATGGTTTTTTTTCCATTTCGACGAGAATTGTTGTATTTGGTTTCAACCATTTCCTTTTACAAGTTTTTTTGGGTTTATAATGGTATTAGGTTATTAAGGCTCGTGGAGAGTTTGTTAAGGTGTTAGGATTGTCTAGGTTTGTTTTGTTTTTATTTATTTTTATTTGTTTTGTGGTTATAGGTGGTCGTTAGTTGTTATGAGTGGTAAAATGGTGAATATAAGTCAATCAAAGGATAAATAGACTGTGTGGGATTACAAAGGGGTTTCCCAGGGTGTGTATAGATGCGTAGGAATTAGGGTGACCTAATTTTGGTGTCTAAATTTTCCCATTTTTTCAAGTGCTTTGTGATAGACAAGTAATTGGCCAATAATGAGTGAGATATTTGGGTTTGTGTTTGATAGGTGATCCCCCCTCAAATTGGGGGTCATTGCAAGAAAGTGTGATGTTCATTGGTTTAAATGGATGGTGGATGAATAAATGCAAGAGTGTATAGGTTTTTGTAAGATTACAATTTTAGATGGATATTCTCAATTTCAGGTCCTCCAAGACTGGGGTATGAAATATATTGCCACAAAGGTGGGCTTATACAAATAAGTAATCAAGTGATAGGGGAGCCAGTTTATTCTCAACTTGTAGACATATGAATTTATAAAGTGGTGGGAAAAGGTTCTGATTAACTGAAATTAAGGGATGTGAACTAGTTAATCTAAGTTATGAACAGTTGTAAATAAAGTAAATATATGTTGTAAATAAATACAAAGATGACCCAAGCAACTATGTAAAAGGAAATGCTAACCCTAATGTGCAAGAGGGAAGAGGAAAGAACTCAGTTGATTTGATGATCTTGTGGGACTGTGTTGTAGAGATGACTAGAGGAACAGAAAGTAGGAATGATTGTGACAAATCCCCTAAAAGGATGGATCTAGAGTATCCACCTAGACTTGAGCACTTGGAGAAGGACTGGGGTGCCTACGAGCACTCTAGTCTACAGAATGGGCACCCTAGTCTATGCAAAATATCTGGAACTAAGTCTCACAGGTCTGGGAGGTGGCCTGAAACCCTCGTTGTGTGTCACATCAGATTTTTTCTTGTATCAGATGTCGTTAATAATCCAAGATGATGAAAAGGCCTGAAAGAGACCAAAAGAAGTATCAAAACCCTAAAAAAATAAAAATGTAAATGAATGGGTCAGTCTGACCTCAGCTACCACAACAATGGGCTTACTAACTAAGCATCGCACTACATTTCTGACCCAAATGTAGTTTTGGTGAGTGTGTGCATAATGTGCCCTAGGTGATCTTGTGTCAGTCACACTTTGTGAAGTAGTGAGCAATAACTAAATGTAGAAAATGTAATAGAATGTGTGTGTGAAATGAATAGAATATTCCCCCTGTGAAGTGTGATGCAGATTTCCTATCCTTATGCCTTTTGATGAAGCTATGCGGATGTAAGTGATCTCTAATGTAATTGATGGATGCAACTCTAGGTGGATGATAGCAGTGACTAGTGCTTAGTCCCTCATTATGGTCTCATAACTTTATATTTATAGGGTTATCTTGATCTAATTTTGTAATTAACCCTGAAATGGCCAACCACCAAAAAGATAAGAAGCTAAAATGACTAGAAAGTGCCAAAAAGGTGGCGGGAAAGTTAAAAAAGGATCGGGGCGCCCATGGTGGGACTAGGGCATCCATGGGCACCCCAGTTCTAGCCTGGGCACCCAAGTCAGAGCTAAAATGACAAAAGATGATGAAAAATGACTGGGCATGTGTGTGGTGGAGGTCAAGAATGACGATAGAAATTAAATAAAAATAACCAAGAGATGGGGGTTGATTAGTACTTTCTTCACTCAAAAACCCTTTAAATAGTAGTATGAGACTGGGACTAAATAGTGTCTAAAGTGCATGATTTTGTGTCTACAGATATCTATAGATGTATGAGTTGAATTTATTTATGAGACACAATTAAAATTTTGAAATCTACCAATTGAATCATATTTTTAGGTGAAATTAGAAATGTATTTTTAATTATTTATTTTGATTGCGAATTGTATGATGAGTTGTTTGGATGTTTGTGTTGGGATTTAGTTCATTTTCACATAGTTATATATGGATGTATATTTTGTTGTGCGGTATGAATGCTTGTTTGAAGTGTGTAGGCGACGAACAGGTAAATTTAGAGAAAAATATAAATTACCAAATTGAGGAAGGGAGAAGACCAACAACCTACTAATGCCGCGTGTTAGCCGAGGGTCATCTAATGAGAATTTGTGTGTGTATGTGTTTGTAAAATTATGTCAAGCAACCTTGTGAATTGTGATTTATTGTGTGTTTGATTTTTGAGTAAATTATGTCACATTTTCCTTATGTGCAACTTTTGAAAAGTGAATTTTATTGAATTTCGGTTAAGTGGGTTTAATTTGGGTTAGTTATTTATGTTTGAGACAAATTATTTTTTTTTTCGTCTTTTCTTTTGTGTTGAGTATTTTTCACTCAAAGTGAAAACTCGAATTTGGCCTTTAGGCCCAATTTTCAAGGAGTGTGGAGAAGGGTTACCTTGCTCCACACTCCTAAAAATATCCTAAGACTATAGCTATGGGGTAGGTGGGAATTTTTAATTTTTTTAGCTCTTTAGCCCTACTCACTACTTGATTCAAATATTTTGCCACGATCACAAAAATAAATGAGGATACCAGATCCCCTTTTCTAATGCCTCTAATGTCTTTGAAAAAACTTGTAGGTACTCCATTCACCAAGATTGAGAAGAAAAAAGGGGAAACATATCTTTCTAAGGATTAACAAGAGGAAGCCTCAATCCAAATAGTCATAAGCCTTACTAACATCCAGTTTGAAAATCATCGTTGGTTCCTTTTTGAGATTTATGGAGTGAAGAAGTTCATGCATGACTATGATCCCATTGAGAATATTCCTACCTTCAATGAAGCCACTGTGTTAAGGATAGATAATATGTGGTAGAATGTTTTACATTCTTAGAGCCACGACCTTCATAATAATCTTGTTATTACACAAGGCTATGGGTTGAAAGTGATCCATGGAAATAAATTTGGATTTTTTTGGTTATGAGAGTAATGAAAGCACAATTAAAGTCTTTCAACATTATTTTGGACCTTATTGATCCATCGGCAGATCTGTAAACATATATTTTAATAATTTCCCAAAAGAAGTGGAAAATTCCCAAAGGAAATCCGTCATAGCCCAAGGATTTGTTTCACTCATAGATCAAAGGGCTCCATGGATTTCTTCTTCAAGATATGGAGATACGAGAGATTTATTTTGTATGTCAGAAATGAGGGTGAGGATTAGGTTGTACATGTTACTGCTACTCAGAGGTTTAGAGAAGATATTCTAAAAAAACCCCATAACTGTATCCCTGATCTCAAGGCGATCCTAGGGTACGTCCATTCCTTCACTAAAGAGGTGTTTCTCTTAGAATTTATGCATTCAAGTTTTGAGCATACATGATAAATTTTTATCAGATTTATAATTTAATTAAGTATAATTGCAATCAAGTTTCCTCTTATATGAATAACACATCACACATTGCAAAAAAATAGGTTCAACTGTATAACCTTTTATTTCTAGAAAAATGATTTTATGATAAGATGTTCATTGTCAAAATGTTACAAATTACTTTGAAGAAATTGTATTTGTTGTTTTCCATATTCATTGATACTTTGAATAACCTTGTATTTCTAGGAAAAATGATTGATTATATGATAAGATGCTCACTATCAAAAGGTTAACAATTACTTTGAAGCGATTGTATTTGTTGTTTTCCATATTCATTAATACCTCATGAAAGAAGTGACTCATATTGTAGTCTAAGAATATGAACAATATACACATGTGCGCCCACACACATATGATAATTTGATTTCTTAGTTGTTCATCTTGTTTCAGAGGAGTTAGCCATTAATCTAGAGTTTGGTAAAATTGTTTTCTAATCATTTTGTGTTGTAATCTTATCTCATGTATTGCTTGAGACAATGCATTAAACTATGGAGATGATTGTCGTTGCATCTCTACTACAATATAATAAACATTCCTAATGGTAGTTATTGATAAAAATTTCTTAAATATTGTAGCAAAGTAGAAAACATTATAAACCATAGAACCACTTTTATGCAAAAACATCCTAAAATCTAAGTGGCACTTAAGATGTAAATTGGGTGGGCTTTCTCTTTGCCCACTAAATGTGAAAGCTACATAGGCCCTGTTAATGTGTTGACTCATGAAGAGATATGTAAAAGAGAAATTCAAAGTGGTGGATTACATTTACTGTTCATTTCCCTATTAATATTTTTTTTGTCTCCTTATATAGAGTGGTGCTTATTTATAAAACTATATTAATATAACTTATGCAAGGAAAATCCCACAAAAAACCTAAATCATAACTTATAAGAGTGTGTTGTTAAATCCCAAGAAGGATTTGTTATAGGATTTGTATGCAAGTAAAATCCCAAAAAAATAATAATTTGAATCAAAACTTATAAGATTGTATTGTCAAATCCCAAGATGACCTTCTTATAGGATTTTTGGATGCATAAATTTGTAGACACCCAATTTGGTCTTTTTAATTAGGAAACATTAGTTTGACTCTTTGACACACTTGGAAAATTGCGATGTATTTGAATCTTTATCACACTTTCATCCTATCTGGTTTCCCATACGCCATCTTAGTCACCTCTATTTGTCAGTTATACTTACATAGATTTAGGTCAATCTGTACTTGGACGCCTTATAATTCCTACACAAACATTTTCCATTTCATATATCCTTGTTTTCAGTCTCAAGAATTTTCTATCCACCATGGACTCTATCATTCAACAATGTTGTCTTCTTTTGCTGACAATGTCCACATATGGTAACAACTAATTTTTAAGTAGTGACACTTTCATTAGGTCATCAGTTATGGTGGAAAATTAGCGAAGAGTCACCTAAATATATAAATAACCTCATAGGTGATTATCATCCCTTAGAATTTACACACCTTGGAGATCATTTTACAAATGGCACACACATCTCAACTATTATAAGAGAAATTTTATAACAGTGCATTAAGCTAAAATTTAAAGTATAAATGATTAAAGTTGCATGGTGTAAAGTGTTAATGATAAAATGAAAAATTGTTCTAGATTATACAATATTATTCTAGTTTCACATTCACATAGGAGGGAAAATTACATTTGGATTGGTCCCCCATTATGATATTCGTATGTAGTGAAATTGTGTACAACATTTTTAACCTTAGTAAATTTATGTAATGGACATGGACAACACTAAAAATGAATGTGAGGTTTGAAACTAGGAGTTATTTTGATTAATTAGTTTCTAATATTAGATATACAATGTCATAATAATGTATTGGTACTTGCAATTAATGATTACAATATGCTAAAAAAATGAAACACAATGAGGAAGATGTACTTACCTACACAAGAATGTATAAGAGATATCTGAATGCACATACTGAAGAATATGAGAGTGTAGAGATTGAAGATGCTTCATTTTTTATAGTGTGACCGAAAAACTTCCAAGTGTAGAATTGTACAACTCAGTCAGTTTCTAATATCTAATCCTGCCTCTATGGTATGGTCTTGAACCCTCTTGGAATGAGGATCTATAACATTTTGGGCCCTTTGGTGGTTTGGAAATTTGTTTCACTATCAAACCCTAATTGTTGTATAACCCCGAAACCATATGCAATAAGTTGAATCATGCTTAAACCCTATAAGAAGGTTAATGTCAGGGTTGAAGTGCAATTCATGCATTGCCTACGTTAACACTAATTTGAAGAGGTTTCAAACTACGTGAAGAGGCTTAAAACTACACACATTTCTACACATAACATGTAATTGAATCACTTTGAACATTCTTGAGAGGATTGTGCTCTTGTTAAGACTTTGAAGTAAGGATCTTGACATGCTTGGAAATGAGAGAAGTTAGAATCTTTGACTTGATTGAGAGCTTCAGAACTGTAGTAGTGGCTGCCCTAATGGATGTGCATCAAATTTAGGAATATTTAGGGAGCCATGAGTGCCTTTTATGAGTATTGTAATGACTTTTCCAAATGATTTTTCTATATGTTTTCCAAGTTGTGCCAGGTGATCTTAAATTTATTCTATAGGGCTTTGAAGGTAAATTATCATGATAAGATCGACCCAGGAAGATGAAAAAACCTAATGAATGTTGTTGTATCGAAAGTAAAGTTGGAAGATGTGTCAAACCAAGACTGTACAGGTTGGACATGATCAAATTTCACATCCTAACCAATATGTACGGTTTTGGAGAGGGAAAAGGTAGATCAAATATGAAAGTTCCACTATGATGGTCATAGCTTAAGCATTGTTTTCATGGATTTGTATTCAAAATTTATCGACACATCAGTGCGTGGGAATAAGCAAGCTAGGAAAGAGATAACAGTCAACATTGAGTGGGGATAATATGTGGGTATTTGTCTTATCTAAGAAACATGGTCATAATTAGAAATGTCAAAGGGTAAATTACTAAATTTGAGTGTTTACAACAACAGTCACCTGCATTGGGGCGTTGATGAGGTTGACCTTGTACAATATCACCCAAGTTTTTTCATTGTGCATTGTTGTTAAACATGTATTTTTAAGGTTTGGAAAAAGGAGGGAAAACACAAGCTTTGTCACATCAGATGGTAGTGCTTGAGTTCCTTAAATCTAGATTGTAGATACAAGCAAACAATTTTAAGGCATTAAAAACCCATCAGACCTTTCTAAACACTTTTGGCCACCTTATTTTTATCCTTCGATGACAATATCCTTTGATGATATCATCTAAACACCTTACTAATTGTTTTTTTATCTAACACCTTGAAAACAACTTTCTAACCTTATCCTCTCTCTTTTGAATAATGTAGATTTAAATATAAGTAGAATACCATTCTAGGGCCAACACACAAGAAAATAATAACACTAATAGGCTTGACAGTCATGGATATATAATACAATAACCCATAATAGTATTAAAGGAATATGGTTCCAAAACTTTTGTATAAGAAAGGGTGCAGGGTCTTACCATAATTCTAAGATTGTAAGAATACGAGTACTAAGGAAGTGCTATAAGATGTTTAAATTAAGGGTTGCAAAACCTTGTGATGGATAATAAGTAATGACCATAAAAATTAATGCAGGAGAAAAATATATGTTCCTCTATTATATTCTAGTACATGATACATTAGACATAATCAATTATATCAACATAAAAGAAAGAGAAGAGTTGGGGAAATTTACCTTCGTGAAGACACTTTTAAAACATTAACCCCCCTAGGTGAGAGAGTTGTTATGGGTGGATTGTAAAATGCATATATAGAAGACCTAATTAGGAAAAAATTGGGTACCCCAAACAATTGGTAGGCCTCATTGGTGCATCTCCTTTTCTTGTGATGTTTATTAATCCAATGCTCAAAAGTAGACTCCAAAGTATAAGTGCCACTACACTTTAAACTTCTTAAACCTTTAAGGGCATATTTGAAAACAAAAGTAGAGTAGAATATGAAATTATATTAGACAAGTGACAATAATGACATCTAAAATAGGGGTACATTACTTGAAGTTATGATCTCTCTTAGTTGATCACATCAATCGTCGTCAATGTTGTTGGTTGGAATAAGGTTATGTTAGATATTTCTAGATGTCGATGACCACAGATAGTCTGACATAAAGGTAAGAAGAGGAAAGAAATTTGAGGTAGAGAAAATACGTATAAGATGTATGATGAGGATCTAAATGAAATATGAAAGTGTTATAGAAATATGTGGAGGTGATAATATTGAGGATAGTGAGTTCTCATAAAAAGGTAGTAAGAGGATAAAAAGGAAGGTAGTAGAAATGCAGTAATGAGGCATGTTAGGGCAAGCTATGCCATTCATAATGAATTTCTTACCAAATATCGCTATCCAACGTAACCTTGTCTTGGTGATGTCCTTAAGGCATGCACTCATGGAGATTAATGCACCAACAACATGTAAAGATAAATAATTAATAAGAGTGAAAAATAAGGTGTATACATATCTTTCCATCGAAGACCATCGATTGTCACAATAGTGTTGCACAAGATGGTCTTTAGAAAGGAAACATGGTACACTGAAATCAAATGAAATGACTACAAATAAAGTAGCAATATATATGATAAAAATATGAACTTAGCCAAATAAAATACTTAGCCAAATAAAATATACTTACCTCAACATACCTTTTCATGAAAGTGAGTGCACATTACCTCTTGTCTTGACCATGAAGGGTGAAAATCTACTTAGGAACCCTAATGATAGACTAAAATGAGATGACAACAATGCAACAATACACAAGTGAGTATATAAGTAGGTATACAAAAAATATGGGAAAATTTTCCATTGGAGGGTGTTAGAATAGGTCTAAAGAAGAAGGCCAAGTTAAGTTTGGATAGCCGATGTAATGTCAAAAGGTGCTAGTTGAGAAAATAATCAACCAAACTAGCAGGCCTAGAAAGGTAGGGATTAAAATAGGTGAACAAAGGTATAGGTTAGGTCCACATACCTTATAAAGGAAAACATAAATGAAGTTCAAAGGAACCTAGAAAGCATATAAAATGTACTGGTTGGAAAATCAATCAACCAAACTAGCTAGCTTCTAAATAAGAGAAATAACATAGTAAAAGGATTGGGTTGATTCCAAATAGTGTTATAAGGGAAAAATAAACTAGGTCTAGCAGAACTTAGAAAGATGTCATGAGATGCTAGTTGGGAAATGAAACAACGTATGTAACATGGCTGTAAATAACAAATCATCATATTTGACTTTGAGGATCCTATTTTCATACAAATGTCTAGCATGTAAAATTGAAAATTTTAGCCATGACAACTAAGTCTCCACTTGAAAATTACCCCTCCCAGTCACTGTGAACCCTTCTTTTGGCCAGTCTATCCTAAATTTCACTCTCATTTTCGATCATAGGAATGTGCTAAAAATATTTTCAAGTGTGTTTCATGTGTAGGGATGCACACCTAATGTGATTGAATAATTCACTAAGATCCGAAGGAGAGTAACTACCCCCGATGGCCTAGAAAGGGCCATTTTTGGCCATTTTGCAACTGGTAAACACCCTCTAGAAGCTTAACGAGAAGATTTAAACCATCTGAGAGTTTTATGGGAGAGAAATTAAGTTTTACAAGGTAGTTTAATAAAATTATGTGGAGAAAATTGATGTCGGGAACAAGTTAAGAAAATTGGGTCATTTTGGCCACAAGGAATGAAGGATCTAAGAGAGAAAGTCAACTTGTTCAAAATATTCTGGGAGTTCTGAGAGTATTTGAAATCTCATCAAATACTGAATGATCCAAAGGTCTTGGATATATCTACATGATGGAAACATAACTTTTTTCCTAAACCTTCAGGATTTTCTGAGATAGCTCAAGTCACTGTTGTTCCTTCTTGTTGAAATGGTGAATGGTGATAAAATTAATTTTTTATGAATAATTGACTCCTAATAATGGCTTTGATGATCTCAAAAAGTTATTTGGAGTCAAAATCATATAATTTTTGACCCCAAAACACTCTTCCATGCTCCCAGGGCAGAATAAACACTTTTGGTGTCCTAATTTGCACTCGGCGGGTGACATCAACATTTCAAAATGGATTGGTCACAATTTCCCCCCCTTTGTGTCCCATTGAATTTTACCTAAGGCATAAAGGGGACAAGAGGGACATAAAATTTCAAGCCCCCTATGGATGTTATGTTTCATCACTTAAACACTTGGATGGGAAACCATTAAATTAATTTTTTGTTAGAAAGCAGGGGCTTGAATTTCTTAAGGATTCTAATGAATGAAATAACTTGTTCCTCAAAAAAATAATACTTTACCTCATAATATTATAGCTCTTGATTGAAAAAATAAATATGTTTCTCTAATTTTTCATTGTTCTGCTGCACCAAAATAACTGAGATTGTATCAATTACTCCAAAATTATATAAAATAAAATATATGTTGAGCTATAGATTAAAAAGCATTGGAGCTTGTGTAATAACATGTTTGATTACTTCAAATGCATTCTTTCCTTATTTTTTCCAATTGAAAAAATGTGTTCTTCTTGAGTGTTGAGGTTAGTGGCTTTACAAGGTTTGTAAAATCTGGAATAAATCTTCTTATAAAATTAATCCTACCAAGAAAACTTTGTAACACCTTCTTGTGATTAGGAAAGGACAAGGAAAATATTACACTTACTCATTCTGGATCATTTGTGAGACCTTTCTTGGATACAATATGATCAAGCAACTTACCCTCATGGAATGAAAATACCCACTTCTTTGGATTTAAAGAAACACCATATTGTCTACATCTTTCAAAAACACACCTAAGATGAATGATGTGATCTGTAACATGCTTTGAAAAAGTAGTTATGTCATCCAAATAAAAAATCACAATTATTGATTAATCCTTGAAATGCTAAGTCCATTGCGTACTAAAATGTGGATCCTGCATTTGACAATCCAAATGACATCTTTCTATATGCATATGTACCTCATTTTGTAGTAAATGTTATTTTAAACTGATTAGATTCATGTACCAAAATTTTATTGTAACCAAAATATCCATCAAGCAATGCGAAACACCTTGAGCCACTTACCCTTTACAATATTTGTTCCATTAATGGTATTGAATAATGATCTTTCAAATAAACTCTGTTTAAATCTCTGAAATCCATGCATAACTGTATCTCTCCGTTCTTTTTCCTTATGCGAACCAAATTGGATTCCCATGATGGGTGCTTGACCAAGAAGATGATGTTGGCTCTAATTAATTTATCCAATTATTTCTTCATTGATGGTTCAATTGCAAGATTGTTAGGTCTATGCTTTTTTCAGACTGGTTTTGTTTTTTTGGATCCAATTATATTGTATGTTGAGCTAAATATGAATTAAAAACCCTCCAACCACCATAGACCCAAGAAAAAACATCATCAAATTGTTGAGCAAGTTGAACAAAAGAAATCTTTTCATCGTTGTTGTATACCTTACCCAGCTTGAGTGCTTTGTCATTGATAATGTTGAATGCTTTGTAATCATCTTGTTTGATCATCATATTAGACTTCTTACTTCTGACCTGATGTAATGTCCCCAAAGGGATTATTTTTTCCCCTAATTGGATTTGAGGCAATTCCCACTCACCAAATGAAGATTATACAAGATATATGAAGTGTTTATGATGCAAATTTGATTTATATATGAAAAATGCGACTACAGTTGGGCATGAGACTTATAAAAATCAGAAATAAATCATGATATTTTGTACCATAAAATGAGATGAAACTTATAATATTTCACCCTCAATATATTCATGCAAAGATATAAATTTTTAGAGTCCATAAACAACTGAAATGAATTTATTTTGAAACCCCAATCTGTAAAAAATTATGGCAACTTAAAAAATTCATAACTCGCTAAAAAATGCTCCGATCCACACAAATAAACTATGCATGGACTCAAAAAATAGGGAGAATGTAATGATGTTATCCCTTTATACAAATGACCATCACACGTGCCCTAAAAAACCAACCCACCAATTGGCCCTTAGGGTTTGGGGCTGGAAATTACAGAAGAAATATATAGATATACTCAAATATGATACTCTAGAAAACTATTGGAAAATCAACAATCATAATAGCAATCAGATTTGGATTGTGGAAGCCCTAAAATACCTCAAAATTGTCCACTATGCAAGTCATACCAGTTGGAAACAAGGAGAAACTCAGCCACCACTTTCCTCTTCAAACCGTTAGACCAAATATGCACTTTTACCTACTTCAACAACTGGAAAAATACTACTAATCAAGTGATCTAAAATGGAAATGCCAAGGTGGAGAATCTTCTCAACTAGAATAAGGGTTTCCATCCTTCTACTAGACTCTTAGAGGTTTTTATTCCTCAAGAGTGAATCTCTAAGGGTTTTCATCCTTAGAAGATTGAAGATGTATGCTCAAAGCTCAACACACAAATCTGATTTAAGAAAGTAGACAAGTGATGCTCCCTTCAAGCAAGTCGACTTGATTTTATAAATTTTGTGGGCCAAATAGCCAACCTTGATATCCAATAATATTTTAGTCCCTCATTTAATGATTTCCCCCCTTAGATCCATCCTTAGGCAAGTCACAAGGAAAAGTATAATTTATAAGTTTACTTTATCTTTTCAACTTTTATTTTAATATTAAGTCTATAATATCTTATTATAATTGCTTTTATAATATTTTATTTTTTATTTACACTTTATAATAAATTATTATAACTTAATTTCCCCTTGTGCACATCCTTTAGCCACTAGGGATACAAAATGGGCTAAGGGTCTTCGACTGAGAAGGAGAAATTACAATACTCCCTTCCCAAAATTGCTTGCCCTCAAGAAATTCCAAACTTGTTTATCCAAGTACCATACAAAAGAGACAAAACATGCTAAAGTGATCTAAAATCTTGGCCCTTGTACCTGTCAAGTGGGATAAATATTTCCATCATTTACCACTCACAATATGATCATATACACACATTTGTATCAAAGCTATCACATACTTAAGATTGCATATTTCATCCTCTAATTTCTCATTTTTCTCAAGAGGAAAACAAATCTGAATACGCAATGACATTATCTCGCTTTCTCCATACCTTGTGATGTCATCATGATCAACAATAGGCTGAATTTATTCATGGTACAACTGTTGCAGTGACATGCTTCTTTATTTTTCATCCTTATCTTGTGCAATTTGACCCTCTTGGAATGACACTTCCATGCTTTTGGTTGCCACAATTTGAGGAATACCATTCCTCATAATTTGTTGCCCACTAGTTGAAGAAGTCTTTGGTTACCCAAATGATCCCTTTGTCTACACCAAATGTGTTGTTTACTTCTCTTGGACTAAAACATCTTGTTCAATTTTGCATCCTTCCCTACAAATATTTTGTTCAATAGAAGTCATACCTTTTTCTCTATAAGCTTGTTCTTCTTCACTTTGCATGGTGGAGTACTCTATGGGATGATTTCCCTCCAATTTTAGATATGGGTTGGTAGACTCCATGATTTGTCTCCTTGCTCATCCTCACCATCCTACACATCAAATCTTTCTAGAAACTTTTATGAGAAATCTGTAAGTGAAGCAATGGATTCAACCCCTTGGGTATTAAACATTTGGTGCCACCATTTATGAGTTATTCCATCCATGTATCTAGAGATGAGTATGAGGGCATCATCCTGACACACAATATTACAAAACAAATACCTCTCAAATTCCTTCAACCACATTCTATAAGATATTTCATTAGTGTCATCAAATAAAGTAAGTTGGGTCCATTTCATATTAAATATTTTTCACCTCTGTCCATGAAAATCTGATTTCCCATTCACATGCTGGTAGAATCTCTACTATGATACCACTGTAATGTCCCCAAAGGAAATAATTTTTCCCCCAATTATATTTGAGGCAATTCCCACTCACCAAATGTAGATTATACAAAATATATGAAGTGTTTATGATGCAAATCTAATTTATATATGAAAAATGTGACTAGGTTTGGGTATGAGACTTATAAAAATTAGTAATAAATCATGATATTTTCTACTATAAACTGAGCTGAAACTTATAATATATCACCCTCAATATATTCGTGTAAATATCTAAATTTTTAGAGCCCATAAACAACTAAAATGAATTTATTTTTGAAACCCCAGTCTGCAGAAAATTATGACAACTTCAAAAATTCATAACTCGCTCAAAAATGCTCCGATCCACACAAATAAACTATGTATGGAATCAAAAAAATAGGGGGAATGTTATGATGTTACCCATTCATATAAATGACCACCAAAAGTTCCCTAAACATCCAAAACAATAATTCACCTTTTGGGTTTGGTGATGGAAATTACAACTGAAACATATAGATACACTCAAATCTGATACTCTAGAAAAGTACTGGAAAATCAACAAGCATAACAACAATCAGATTTGGTTTGTAGTAACCCCAAAATAACTCAAAATAGTCCACTATGTAATTCGTACCAGCTAGAAACAAGGAGAAACTCAACCACCACTTTCCTCTTCAAACCCTTAGACCATTCCACGCTTTTATCTACTTCAACTATTGGAAAAATATTGAAAACTACTACTAATCAAGTGATCTACACTGGAAACCCCAAGGTGGAGAATCCTCTGAACTAGGAGAAGGGTTTTTATCATTCTACTATACTCTTGGAGGGTTTTCATCCTTAGAAGATTGAAGATGCAAGCTCAAAACTCAACATACAAATCTGATTTAAGAAAATAGACAAGTGATGCTCCCTTCAAGCAAGTCAACTTGCTTTTCTAAATTTTATGGGCCAAATAGCCACCCTTGATTTGCAATCAGATTTTATTCCCTCATTTAATGTTTGTTTCCCCTTAGATCCATCCCTAGGCAAGTCACATTTTCCAGGGGAAAAATATAATTTATAAGGAAACTTTAGCTTTTCAACTTTTATTTTAATATTAAGTCTATAATATTTTATTATAAGTGCTTTTATAATATTTTCTTTTTTATTTGCATTTTATAATAAATTATTATAACTTAAGTTCCCTTTGTGCACATCCCTTAGTCGTCGGGGAGATAAAATGGGCTAAGGGTTTTCGACCGAGAAGGGGATATTACACCTAGTCATTTGTGCTAAATATGGATTCAAGAGTAACCAATCCTTGAGGTATTTTGTTATATTTCAGTTGAATAATCTGATCATCATACTTTTGTTACAATCTTTCCTAATTTTTATTCAAAATTCAGCTTCCTCTTACAAGTAATTACTAATTTGTTGATCTATTTCAAACACTTTCCAATTCATATTGTTGTATGGGATAAAAGTCCTTACCACAATTTTGATATATTGCTGATTTTTATCTTTTTAGATATGATATGGAATATCAACCTAAACACCAATGTAATCCAACCCATCTGCATATTTATTACACAATCTAGGAATCGAATGAACATTGAAAGCATAAAAATATTCTATTATATCTCATAATATGTTCTTATAGGATCTCACTAAGTTGTTTTTAGTTGTAGTTTGTCCTCTGATTTGGTTAACCACCAACCCAATGTCACAAAAAACTTGCAATTAATTCACTCCTTTTCTCCTTACCCGCTGAAGCCTGTGTACAAGAGCTTCGTATTTGGCTATTTTGTTAGTAAAATAAAATTAAAATCTCAAAGATGAGAAATACTTTGTATTTGTTGGGGAATTCAACTTGATTCCTCCACCTACTCCATTCTTTCTTTTTTATCCATCGAAGTAAAATTTCTATAAATCTTTATCTTGCTGATTTATTTTGACATGATTAGGAATAATTGCATTTTCCTCATGCAAACAATATGTTCCAAGGCTTGCTTCTTTGATATAACATGTGAGTCAATAACATGAGTTTGAGTAGCCCACTCATCAAGCAATAAATCATGAATTCCCTCAAGAAGGGTGGTTGTATCTTGGTTAGCTGGATGGTCTTCTTCATCTATGATCATACAATTTGAGTTAATGATACTAGGAACATAAGATTCTATATGATTTGTTGAGATGGGTTTAGAACTTATGGTAGATTTGGTGTCATACCTTGTTTTAAACAACACGTGAGACCATTTTGATGATAAGTAACCCCCAAATTTGGTCGTGAAATCTCTAAAGAGACACAAGGAAAAGAGAGGAGGAATATCAATGATAAAAACATCTCGAGAAATAGAGAAGTTAGGGCACGCGTGTAAGGTTAAAATCAGTCCTCTAATGACCCGAAGAGTCTCTACCGGTGTTCCATCAACCTGAACTACTCTCTTAGAAAGAGGCTCATAATATAGACCAAGTCTGTCAACAATTTACTTAGGCATAACTAAGCTAGAGGCTCCAAAATCAATCATGCAATTGTGAACTAGGTTCTAACATATTATCAATGAAACATAAAATGGAGGTGGCTTAATACTCTTATTTATTTGAGATTCATTTGGATCAGGTGTATTGGTGAGCACAACCTTAGATGGTTGGCTACAAAGACTGAGGTTAGAAAAAGATTCTTGTAAGATATCGTTTTGTCTGGGAAGAGACAAGGAATCCTATATCCACATATTAACTTTGATTTTCTTCATATGCTCAAGGATATTAAATGATGGAGTACTAACCTTCTGCTGCACTTTGCTAACATCAATGCATTTTCTCACTAGTGGCATGGAGATTGGGGTCTCTTGATGATATTAAGCTCTTGTAAATTGACTTCTTTGATTGCTTTGCTGATTTATAACTATAACAACAACTTATAGCATTGGAAAATGATGAGAATTGACCTTACCGAGAGGTTGTTATACTTCTAATGCTCTTTTCTTTTCCCCTATGTTTTCCATAGAAGTAGAACTTTGATTTTTCTAATTTTCAAGATGATTTATTCCACAAAAATCATCTTCTCGCCAATTTAGGAATGTAGTACCATTTTTCCTTTTGAAACATCCTGTTATTGTGGAGTCTCAACTGATGAAATTTGGAACATATAAGTTGTTTACACCATAAGTGATTGATTCTAAATACCATTTAATTAATAATTATGATTATGGGTTTGGTTACAGTGGTAACACCACTCATAATCTTGTATCATATTATTCCGTACTGGAAAAATTTCTTTGGATGTGCTAACAACATTAGGATTGACTATTTAGATAGGTTTGGCATTAACAAAATGATTTTGGATTTGTAAATTTTGTTGGAAAAGAGGTCTATTCTACTGATTGGGAGGATAGTAAGGTTTGAAACTTTGATTTATATGCCTGTTAAGAGTGACTATCTCACTCCCAAAATATTTTAATATGCCCTTTATCTCTTGTAAATCATTTGAATGGCTTGGGGCTGTAGTGACTTGGCTCAAAGGATGAAAATTAAGTGATGGAATTGGTGCTATTGTAGGTGTTTGAAAGGAATTTAGAAAAAAATCTCTAGAAATATAGGAATGTGAGGCCTTGGAGATATTTTCCATGCTTGTATAAGACTATTTTCAACTTTAATTGTTATGTCATAAGCATTAGGGAGTGTCCTTACTCCCATTGATTATATCATCACTAAAATATCAAAATTTAAAGCCCTTAGATAATACAAAAACATATTGAGGAATAGGCCTTACCAATTGTAGAATTCTACCCCAAGTCTTTTAGAATATGTAGTTAAAATTAGTCATGATCTATTGTGGTGCTCTCTTGATGGCGATTAATTTTTCTACTAACAAAAGATGCTCTGATTTGTCTTTGAAATGCATGCAAAATATTTCTCTCAACTAATCTCATGTTGTGATGGAATTTAGTGCTAGTCCCCTGTACCACTGTAAAACTTTTCCTTTGAAAGAGGCTGCTAATATTTTGAATGCAACATTATCCTGAGTAACATGGTAAATAGAGCATATATTGGTCACATATTTAACATGTTATATGGGTGTAACTTGATTTTCTCCAGTAAAAAATGAAATGTTCTTAAGAGTGAAAACTAGAATATCATAATATTGAGTAAACAACATTGGACTGCCATCATTGAAGGAATACAAAATTTGATTTCTTGGGAGGGTTGTGTTTAGATTGGGACTAAATATGGGGATTTAAGAAATGAACTCAACTTTTTTTTGAGTGGGAAGAGATTTAGTATATGGCTTGGAATTTGAAAATATGCTTCTCTTAGCCAAATTCAAAGGTAACTCAATGAAATCAAAAGGAATATATTTTGTAGATGATCTAGTTGAAACCTTTGGCATGAAATATGTGTTGATTTGGTACCATGATGTGTTTTGAACTTACAAATCCATCGTGTGCTATATAAATATGTCTACAACAATGATATTTGCTAAGAACAACACCAAATTCTTCAACAAATTCTTGATCTATAAAATTTTTTGTGTCAATTGGAGTTACCAAGGTGGCTGAAATGTTTGCAATGGAACACTTAGAATAATGAAAAAATATGAACAAAGTGTCCCACCGGGTATGCTAGAAACTATTGTCACTTTGAAATACACCCTTTGAAGGATGGTGTGATAACTCTCCTTCTGGTTGACAAAATGGAAACACTCATAGGTTGTGGATGATCTATATGTTGGATTGAGTCTCTAGAGAGGGCTGATTTCCCTAATGAAACACCTAAACTATTTCTATCTCTAAGAATACTCTATTCTAACAAAACCAACAAGGAAAAAAGAGAAGGAAAGAAGAGAAAATTGTAAAATATAATGATACACCATAATGTTTCAAGGATATTAGACTTATTGGAATCACATAGATGAAGCATGCAACCACACACACCATACACTAACTATAAGTGACCATGTCAAAGATAAAGTGTTTCATAGAAGGGTTCGAGATGAATTGTGACAAGATAAAGAAGGGGTAGTGAATGGATCTATAAAAAAATCCTAGATACAATTGGTTAAACACAATCTATGACCTTAAAATTTACAAAAAATCCATGAAGGTGTGAATATTAAACTGTTAAACTAAGGATAAACATGTATCACAAAGATAAAAACACCTTAAAATAGAATATGCACTAAATATAGACTGTAGAAAGGTAAAAAAATCTCCTTTATTGCTCTAAGAGGTGGCATAAGCACAAAGAATCACTCACGACCCTTGTTTTCTCACCTAGAAAAAAATGAACTACTTTAAAAACATGAATGAAGAGGTAATTTTATTTTACAATGCATTATGGAGTTTTTATATAAAATTTGAGAGAGAGAAGAAGAAAAAGCTCAGACATGCAAGTCTAGCTTCTAAAAATGGAAAAACACATGCTCCTTTCTTTTCTACGCCAAAAATAACTTCTTGTGCATGAAAAGTGTGCTTGCTATATTTTTGCTTCTTAAAAATAGGCATCATGCTTAATTTTATCAATTCAATGCTTAAAATAGGATCTAAATTTCCAAAATAGAAAAAAATAACTTATCTTTCACTTCTATGTGCTTTGTTCTATTATTAGAACTTTTGGATGATGATATGAATTGAGCTTGCATGATTTCATCTATTTTAAAATTTTCATGCATCATTTTCAATACGTTGTGTAAAACTTAAATTCTCGATTTCGAAAAAGTGAAGCAAATTATTTTGTGATTTATCTTTGGGTCATGCGAAGACATCCTTTGATTTCTCTTTGTTTTACAAATTTTCACACGCATTTCATGTTCTTTTGTCACGTGGATTTATGCATAACATATCAATTGTGCCCTTATGATTTTTCCCCTTTTGGTGGAATTCGACGCCTTTTTTGCATGGATTTCAGTCTCACATTTTCACGAGGTTTTCCACACAAACTTTCCTTTCTATTGATTTGATGCATGATTTCCCTTGTCTTCTTCCTTCATTCCGTGATTTCTCACACAGGTCTCTGTCTATCACTTATCATGTGAGTTTTCCTTTCTTGTTACATGGTTTTACATACATCCTCTGGTTTCCTTTATTACCTCATTAGATTTTTTTAGATTGATTTCTTTGTGTCGTAGGAATTTATTCCTTATCACGCATCTTTATGTGTGAATTTTACCCTGTGTCACGTAGCCTTTCACGTGATATTTCACGTAGACTGTCATCTTACTGCTTGCATGACATTCCGTGTAACTTTATTTCTTTCAGTGACCTAATTTATATGATTCATTGTCATGCATCCTTCCATAGTGGATTTATTCCTCGTTCACGTGGTATTACGTGTAGACTATTGTATTTCCCTATTAGTTCTACGGCTTAACATGACTTTTGTTCTTTGCTTTGATGATGTGCACGTATTTGTGTGTGAACTTTTGTGCATTTCCTTCACTCTACGAATTAATTCCTTTATTTTTACGAAGCACATAGATTTGTGCATGGATCTTACTTCCTATGGCGCGTGGGTTTCTTTACCTTGCTAAAGCGTGACAACACTGCTTCTTCTTACTTCTATCTTTTGCCACATTTTTCCACCTTTACAACCTGAACAAGTGATCTGAATAAGCATAGGAGATTCTTTGGATAAAAATTGCTTTGTAAAAACACTTTAAAGATGAGAAAATGTAGACCCCATAAAAATACATACCTATTCCTAATCATCCGTATTACTTACATAATGTGTCAAATTAGTTCTAAAATGCATCAGGGAAATTTTTAGTGGTGAATATTTGTTAATTCATGAATATTCTAGTTTTTAAAACTTAAAATTGACGTATTTCTAGGGTAGGAATTAGGACCGGATCGCCAATTTTTTTTGGGTACAAGTTAATTTTAGGGGTCATATCGCCATTCCCACGAAATGGAAATTAACAAAATTCTGCTTAATGTTGTTGGCCGGTAGCATTTTTTATGCTACTGAATGACAACATAATATATGTTGTTGGTTGGTAGCATACAAAAAAGCTACCATCAAGTAGCATTTTATAGTGATGTTGTTAGACTAATTAAAAAAAGTATGGGATTGTTTTTTCTTGTGCCATATTTTGGGAGGAAATATTTCTCATTGAGACTATCATTTTAACTGCTGACATTAAAAAAATTCAAAAAACAATCACATATAAAATTAGCAAATCTGCATCTTTTTCACACAAAAATTTACTTTTTAAATTTTTTTGTTTGCGCCATATGTTGTGAGGATAGATTTCTTGTCGAGCCAGTCATTTTAATTGCTATTGTCAAAAAATGATTTTTCAAAAAATTACATATATTTTTGGCTAACATCATACACTATCAACCAACAACATATTATATGCCGTCGACCGGTAACATAAAAATGCTACTGATCGACAACATATTTACATTTTCTTCATATTTTCCATTAGCACGAAAGTCAATTTTCACATATTTGCCAATGAATTTCTATAAAATTTTGTTGGGGGTCTTAAAATTTTCCCTAAAATGCATCCTAGACCATTATCCTCCCACATCATATTAGAATTAATTTAATTAATTCTATCATGCATAAGCTATACACTTACATTCAATGGATAATTTAATTAGATATTTACATTAAATAAATTCTATTATCCACTCACCTCCACTGCACTTGCTCACTCCACTCAAGTTCTATAACCCTACAAAGGTGGAAGAAAAATTACTCGTATAATTGAAGAATTCAAGAGCCAACTATTCAAATTCATTCCCTTTAAATTCTTATTCAAAAAAACCAACTGCGCAGACCAAATCAACTTAGTAAATGAGGAAAATGCATTAATTCACCTGTAACTCATTCAAAACTTGATCCATAATTCATGGCCTCTCCTTCAGCTATAAATAAGAGGCACTTACTTTCGCAATTCATCTCTTGGAAGCTTAAGACATTTGCAACAAAACTGTATCGATTTTCCTTTTAAATTTGCACTTCGTGAGGATGCCCATTTGGGCATCCATTGCTTATAGAACATCCTTCTTCCATTTGGAACCTAGTTTGGAATATCCACAACCAAATCATACAAAGAGATTCAACAAGTGTGGTACTCCTTTCCACACTTCATCCATCTCAATTGAGGTTATAAGAGAACTTGAAGAAAGGTTTGCATTGCATTGTTATTTTTTTTCTTTTATTTATTTCAGTTTTCCTTGTATACATACCTAAAAGTACATACCCATTCCTAATCATCCATATTACCTCCACAATGCACCAAATCAGTTGTAAAATGCATCCTAGACCATTATCCTCTGACATCCCATTAGATTTAATTTAGTTAAATCTATCATGCATAAACTATACACATACACCCCTTAGCTAATTTAATAAGCTATTAAAATTAAATAAAATCTATTTATACACTCACATCCTACTCAATTCCATTTCACTTTCTCACTCCACTAAAGTTCTAGAACCCTATAAAGGTGGAAGCAAAACTACACGTATAATTGAAGAATTCAAGATCCAAATATTCAAATTCGGTGCCCCTTAAATTATTATTCAAAAAAACCAATTGCATGGACCAAATCAACTTGCTGAATCAGGGACATGCAATCATTCACCTACAACTCATTCAAACCTTGATCTAAAATTCATCACCTCTCCTTCAACTATAAATAATAGGTTCTTTCCATTACAATTCATCTCTTGGAATTTTATGAGTGGAGTGTGAGTTGGTAAATATATTTTATTCATCTCTTGAAAGGATTTGTGAGTGGATAAATATATTTTATTCTATTTAAATGGATAATTAAATTAGTTGAGGTGTGTAAGGTGTATAGTCTATGCATGATAGAATTAATTAAATTAATTCTAATGGGATATGGGAGGATAATGGTCTAGGATGCATTTTAGAACTGATTTGGCACATTATGCAGGTAATATGGATGATTAGGAATATGACATACTATCCACTCATCTCCACTTCATTATCCAACTCACTCAAGTTGAACTAGTTCACTTCACTTAAGTTCTAGGACCATACAAAGGTGGAAGCAAAATTGCACGTATAATTGAAGAATTGAAAAACAAACTATTCAAGTTTATTTCCCTTTAAATTATTATTCAAAATAGCCAACTACACAGACCAAATCAACTTGCTAAATCAAGAAAATGCTTTCATTTACCTGTAACTTATTCAAAGCTTGATCCACAATCCATGACCTCTCCTTCAATTACAAATTAGAGGATTTTTACTTCACAACTCATCTCTTGGAAGATTTATGCATTTGCAACATTATTAATTTTTCATTGGAATTTAGACACCGTGAGGCTACCTATTTGATCATCCATTGCTTGTAGCAAATCCTTCTTCCATTTGGTACCAAGTTTGGAACATTCACAACCAAATCATCCAAAGAGATCCAAAAAGTGTAGTACTTCATTCCACACTTCAGTTATCTCATCTGAGGTTGTAAGAGAACTTTAAAAAAGGTTTGCATTGCATTGCTATTGTTGTTTTCTTTCATTTGTTTCAATTTTCCTTGTATATATTTTGGCATGCCCGGAGGGACACCTACACATTTTTTTATCATTTTTTTTGTCAATCTAACTTTATTTTCATGTTTTTTTTCTTATTTAATGCCTACTAATAAAGTTTTAAGACATTTGGTGGAGTAAACTGAGAGAAATTCCAAAAATAGTCATTTTGTTGTTTTTCCTTCATTTTTTGTGCATGTACAAGTTCCCTATGCTACCACATTCAAACATATGCTACCATAGCTCATGAAGTGTGCTACTATAATAAAAAGTGTGCTACCATAACTAGTGATACAGAAAAACTCTTTGTCACGCTAGCGTACCTAGTGGCATGCGATAGTATTAAAAATCATGCTAGCGCCACTAGTTACACATAAGAGCATTAAAGTTCATGTTAGCAAACCTAATTGCGTGTGAGAACGTTAAATATCATGCTAGAACACCTATTTTTTCATGAGATAATTAAAGCTCATGCTACCACATAGTTGCACATGAGAGTGTTAAAGCCCACACTAACACACCTAGTTGCATGCGAGAGTGTTAAAGATCATGCTAGCACACCTAGTTACGTGTGCTAGTGTTAAAACTCATACTAGTGCATCTAATTATATACGCTAGCATTATGTGTTTTTCTAAGCACTGTTTTTCTATTACTTTCAGTAGGTTTTAAAAAAAAAAAACATTTGTTTTGATATTAATCTTTATCTAATCTACTACAATTAAACAAACCATGCATTCTCTTCTCTTGTGCCCTCTTGGGTGATCTTGAGAATTAGAAACGGTGAAGTTTGTTTCATTTTTTTACATTGTGTTTTTCATTAAAGGAAAATTACTAATCATTTGTGTGTAGGAATATTGCGAAATTGGAAAATTTCATCAATAAAATCAAGAAGAAAACTATTGTCAATTTTGCATACATGTTTCCTTTGCCAAAAACCATTTCAAAATTTTAAATATTATTAAATAGTTGAAAAAACATTGTCATTGCAGGTTCGTATATGGGTTAACACTCTTCTACTTAATTGTGGGAAGTGCTTGGGCATAGCCCTAAAAATCATTATGAGTACCACATGAACCCTAAAGTAGTTGCCACCTTGAGGGAATTGGCCAACGAAATGGGTAGTGCACCAAACCCACTTGACTAGTGGTACCCGTAAGAAATACAAAAATTTGGTAAGTGACAACCTTGTGTATAATTGGTTGAGGGGTATAGTCTGTAGCTAGGAATTTTTTTGGTGCATGTACTTGTTCATAAAAGTATCGGTGAGAGAATCTCCCTAATCCCTAGGAATCATAACAAACTGGGGCCAAATTATTTCATTCTTGTTCAGTAAAATTATCAACTCAAATCCAAATCATTCTTAATCTTAGTCTTTGATTTTACCAAAAATCCTAGTCTTAATAAAAGTCGTCATATCACGAATTAAGCCTTTTTCATTGAATATTTACTTTATCCATTTTTTAAGCACATATGATTGAAAAATCCTTTATACATTGAATCTTCACTTTATTCACGTATTAAACCACATCAAATCAAATCCAATCAAGAGTATAATATATTGAATATTCACTTTATTCAATTTTAGGAAATTCATAAGCAATTGAATCAAACCAACATCCAAACCTTATATGTTGAATATTCACTTTACTCAAGTTTAATAAATTCACAAGCCAAAAGCCAAATGAAAACCTTATGTATTGGATATTCAATTTATTCATGTATTCAGTAAATCAAATCACATTAAGTCTTATACTTTGGATATTCACTTGATCCAAGTTTAAGAAAATTGTAAATCCAAAGCAAACAAATATTTTTATCATTTGGTTATTCACTTTATCCAAATTTAAGAAAAACCTTCATCTGATTAGTTCTAACAGACTTATTGAATAAAAAATAATAATATCCATCGATTCGATCTGAAATACAGTTTAACCTTTGATCAAATCAAATATTGGTTTCACTAAAAAATGGCAACCACTCACAACACATCAAATGAAGTTTTTCTAGAAACAATTCGTGAGATGTCAAAAAAACCATGACAGACCTTTGAAAAATAAATCAAAGGAATAATGAAAATTTCATAGCCTTCCTCCAATGATGGTAAGGAATCACAAACCATTTTCATTGCTTAGTACCCAAAAAAATTGATCGATATTTTCATACCAAATCTTAATTCAAAACTATATTTCCAAACACAAATGCATTAACTAAAAAACTTCAAAGAAGTAATAAAAAAGGGACTAAAATCATGAGATCCCTTATTATAAAAGGCCTCATCACACTTATTTTGAATGATCAATCTCCCAACAACAACAATGATCACCAAAATCACACAATCATCCTTCCTAGTCAACAAACTACTTCATATGAAGTCCAACGAAGACAATTCACACCTCTTGGAGAAAGTCTCTCTAGCATCCTCCATCAATTAGACGATGCTACATGGTCACATATCAACTACAAATACCCTTCAAAAAAGGGAAACCAAAACCTATGTGGTATAACGAATCAAAATATTGTGTTTGCATCAATGACCATCCTACAGATCGTTGTTCAAAACTTTTTCATTAAATCCAATATTTACTTGAAAATGGACACATTGAATTTTAATACACTTATAATAAAACCACACAAAATGAATAATTGGAAGTGATTTAGGACTCCTTTTCAACTCGTGGTACAAATAAAAATCTAATAATAAGGGCCATCTATTGAATAAGTTTGAGTTTAATCCTCTCATTTCCTCTCTATATCATATGCCTCATAATGTGGATACCATCAAAACCGACACCCCTATCTATGTTATATCAATTCTACAAGAACAAATTTGGTCCAATCCTAAGTCTATTATTGTTCCACAACATTCATCCAATACATAATCTTCATCTAAATCTTATGACATTATTTAACAATTAGGAAAGACATGTACACCAATCCATTTCATGGATTTGACCACGATTTCACCTATGTTTCATGATATACGTACTCATGTACTCCATGATGTGTGTGTTCCTAAGGGTATCTACACACTACCATTTCAAGATTTAGTCACAAATCTATCATCAACTAGTCCAACACTCTCATTTAGTCCTTGTGGCCTTTTAAAACCAAACATCATGACTAATAAATCCTTATTCATTGTAAATAATTATAATCACTCCATTGAATTGGACCTTGTTTGCCCAAGTCTTGTAAATCATAACCGATCAAATAATATTGAAAATCCTTCCATCTAATCCATTGACTTGGAATTTGTCTACCCAAGTCTCATAAATATGGACCACTCAAATCACCTATTCATTGAAAATATTTCTATCTACTCCATTGAATTAGACCTCATCCACCCAAGTCTCGTAAATCATAACATTCAACTCACATAATTATAGACCTCTTACCAAATGATAAGTCCATAACCAAACCTAATCAAAAAAATAAAAAATAAAAAATCGTAAAAAGAAATGAAAAATATCCAATAGTCAACACTTCATCCAAGCGTTATATGAAAATAAAAAACATAGAAGCAAAATCTATTTATCCATAAGTACTCTTCACACTAGGGGAGGTCATTTGTACCTTCAGCTCATCTAAACAAATAGTTTTAATTGTTTCATCCATTGGTAGATATCTCAATCATAATATTATCACATCTTCACACTCTTCACCTATAAGACACATGTTAATTTTGTTCCTATTAGGAATTATGTACCTCATCCCTATTGTGGTTTCTACCATTTCAGATATTTTTACCTATGGTTTTGTCTAGAAGCTTACTAATAGCAAACCCCTCTTCCAAACAAGTTCTATCTTTAACAAAAATCACTTTAACTAGACCATTTTTCCACCCATCTCAATATAAGGTGATGAGCCCTTACATACTAATAGTCACATGTCACTGAGATTCGGGGGGAAAATTTCCTTTCCAATAATCCCAATACAAACAGATAAGGAAAAATCAATAAAAAATACAAAAAAAATACTACACCTTTTATCCTCCACAATATTTGGTGTTGAGCCCATACTTCTTACTAGTAGTGTGAGACTAGGAAAGGACGAAGGTGTCATTCCCATAATATCCACACCTAAATAGAACAATTAAAATTACCAAAAATATTTTTTTTCTATTACTTGTTACATGACAACTCTTGGGCTCGAATAGAATAAGTCAACATCACATGATATGCTTACACAAATGTGAACCCACCTATATAATAGGATAACACAAGATACACATCATTTCCATGTTGTCTAAAACAAACAAATACAACAAATGACCCAACCAAAAAAATAACCCAAGGATAGGCATGTTCCACAACACATCATTACTATGGTCACATCTTAGTTAAGATTAAAATTCCATGAAAATTTATCGCACGAGCGTACATTCTCATACTCCACCTAAAAATTTAGCTTATAATAAGTACATTTAATTTGGATCTCTCTTCATTACAATAATTTCCATAACTCAATTTTTATTTGACACATTTCAAACACATAAAAACTATTGATGCTCATTCATACGCTAAAGTTATGTTTCTCAAAATATGTTTATTTGATGGTTAAATTTTACCCTCATTACACAAGGGAAAATAACATGAAGTCAAGGGGAAGAAATCTTAAGATTTAAAGGAGATTAATATTCAAGTTACCCCTTCCTATAAACTTCCCTCCATTAGAGTACCTTTATTTTCCTATTACAGTTGCTCTAGTTCAATAGCTGGTTTGAGTCAAGTCAAATTTTTCACATCATCAATATATATATATATATATATATATATATATATATATATATACATACATACATATATACATATATGTATATCTATATATGTATATACATATATACACACACACACACACACACACACACACACACACACACACACACACACACACACACACACACACACACACACACACAGATACATATGTATGTATGTATGTATGTATATATATATATATATATGTATATATATATATATATATATATATATATATATGTATATATATATATATATATACATATATATATATATACATACATACATACATACATACATACATATGTACATATGTATATATGTATCTATGTATCTATATATATATATATATATATATATATATATATATATATATATATATGTATGTATGTATGTATATGTATGTATCTATGTATATATATATAAAAGATTTTATGTTTTCTCGAATACTTGATCTCGCCGGGAGTAATTCATATTCATTTTTAACAACATTAGAATGCCTAATTAAGTTGTAAGGACCTCAAGTATAAGCTTATTCCTAAACCAATATCTCATTTACTCTTGTAATCATTACACTTACATTGCTAATTTGGTATCACTGTTGGCATCATTTTAGAACAATTGTAATTGATACAATATTTAATTTACACTAGGGGTTTAAGACTATAGGATCATATCACAATTAAGGACTAGTAATGGATATGATAGAATACACGAAGAAACCTGTATGCAATAATAAGATCTCAAAAGTAATTGAATGATGAAGAAACAATACTTCTAGAACAAGAAAAAGTACATGAGAAATATAACTCTTCATTAAGTGATTAGCCATAAAATTACATAGGAATGTATATTATATAGTGAGAAATTATGTCACCCAAAAAAGCTAGGTTCTTAATGAAGAGATAGAAAAATACTTGAAGTACATTTCCATTTAATGACTTATTATGACATAAGAAAGATAAATTAGAGCATGTAGGTAAAACCACAAGGTGGGAAAAATCCTACACCAACCCCCCCTTAAGCATGGCTTAGGTGGGTAAAAAATGGGTCCCATAAACAAGGACTGATGAGGTACCCAAGAATAATGAAAATCTCCCATAAGCAAAGAAAAGGAAAAAACCCAGTGGGAAAAAAATTCCCCCAAAAGAGAGAAAAGAATAAAGGAGGAATAGAATGCCCCCCATAAGATGATGCTAATGTGTCCCACACCCAAAGAAGAGCTCGTAAGTAAAGAAGCTTGATCTCAGTGAAAGTTTTGGTGAAGATGTCAACAACTTGATCTAAAGTCTAACAATATTGCAGATCAATGACCTTTCCATGAATCATCTCCCTGATGAAATGTATGTGAATCTCAATGTGCTTAGTCTACTTGTATGTATGCTAAACTTGATATGCTATTTAAAAGAAACTAACACCTAATAGATTAATAGAAAAGTAAATCTACCATTAACATCATGATAAGATATTAAACGAAATAACTATTCTAATGCATAAACATGAATGCACATCTAATGTTAAACCATTTCTACTCTTGTAAAGGTATGATTTCTATCTAATTATGAACCTATTTAGATCATAAGAAATCAATTTGTGTGTTGTCTCTAGATGAGGAAAGGATCTCACTAAAATGGCTACAAAGCCATGTTTAGATCTTCCTTTACTACTCAAATATGAGAGAATGGATGCAAAGATGAAGTAGTTATTCCAACAATGGAGAAGGCTCTTATCATATGCTTATAGTAATCACTAGAAAAAGTGTGGTGTAGGTGTGAAAGAATGTAAGAGGGTCCTTTATATAGCTTTCCAATTTGGGAGAAGCTTGCAATCCTAATGAATGTGGGATAAAGGATAAAGTAGATTTAGAATAGATAAGCTTGATTAGAGGAATTAACAAGTGATTACAACTCATGGGAGTTGGAGATGATTTAATTAATCAACTAGGATTAATTAATAGGCTAGAATAAGCTTAGAAAGCTATTTAGAGATGATTTAGAGGGAAATAGGTATGATTTAGAGGATTTGAAAGAGGGATTTAACCAATAATAGGGTTTATTGATTAAATACAAGGTTAAAAAGGCTTAATTAACTAATAATAGTTAATTAATTGATTGGAGGAGGATTATAACTAATGAAGTGTCATTAATTGGCATCCGGAATGGGATAAAGGCTAGTTAATTAATGAAGTTTCGTTAATTAAAAAAAATGAAGGGAAAACTTAGTTAATTAGTGAGAAATCACTAATTATAATGGAAATGATGGGAAAGAGGATAATTAGTACAATTTTAGTATTAAAACTGCGTAGGAGGATTTTAGGTGTCTAAATTTGTCACTCTTTGGGGTGGCATAAGTGATGCCACTTCAAAGATAGTAGATATTTCTAGGAAAGTAAAATTTTAATGGATAGAATAAAAATTAGTAGAATCAAGGGTGCCCCCTTGAGTGTCGATGGGGTGATGAAAGAGGTCGATCAATGATCGAAAATAAGAATGTGAAAAAAGATTCAACACAAACCTGGTAGGTGAGTGTGAAATGTGAGTAAGTAGAAAGTTGGTGTTTCAATGAATAAAAGAAATAAGGGGGGAGAGGGGGGATAAAAATAATCCCTATTTCCCCAGGTAGTTGAAGAAAAATTGTTGAAGAAGAAAATGATGATGAAGAAAAATGGAGATGAAGAAAATGGAGATAAATTTCATCCAACTTAGCTCAAGAGAAATTTCATCATTTTACTTTGTGATCTACATCATCGGCTCTTTATTATAATATAAGGCATACAAAAAAAGTGTAAAATAACATGAAAATCTATAATACTAACATTTTTTCATTGCTAAAAAACTAACTCAAAGCAACATACATAAAGTAATGACAGTACGAGAAAGTAAACAAGCTAACCAATAGGGAAGTACAAACACACATATTCAAACAAACAACGTTCAAGATAGTTGCACCAATGTTTTTTTTATCAAGCTTCAGTTCCTAAATGTTTGAGTTAATGACAAGGGTTAAAAATGGCACCCCAAGCAAGGATACATGCGAGGTGAATAAATGGAGGACACAGGGGTCCTATGAAAAAGTAATCATGCACTATGAAACAATACCAAACAACTCGTTGTGTAAGGGAGTACAAACATAGTAAACAAACCAACCTTTGTTAATGGAGGTAGATCAAAATGATCCATGAGTCATTTGCGAGAACAATTGAGGACCAAAGAAAGATGTTTTGTAGGACAAATTTTGATGTTTGAGGACGTTGTGTCCTGTAAATGATTCAGCTGCGTGAATGCTTTTTACCAATTTTTAATGGGATTTTGAATTTTTACCAATTTTTTGGATTTTTTGAATTTTACTAATTTTTTGGATTTTGAATGATTCCTAAGAAGTTTTTTTAATTTTAGGAAGAATATGATATAGAAGAATGATGATGTTGTGGTACATCAAAAAAAATTACCGGAAAGCAAAAATCATGTCCCAGGTAGAAGACAAGATCTTTGGGAAGTAAAAATATGCCCTAGGGAAAAATGCTAGAAAAATGACCATTTAATAAAAATAATCATCACGAAGGAATGCCAACACATGGCGGGAAGAATATAGAAGAATCATGTTAGTTATCTAGCCCCTAGAAGGTGAGAAAAATGAAGAATTAGGTCAAAATGGGTATAAATAGTAGGTCGGGAGGGCTAAAATCCATCGCGACTAGTTATTGTTATTAGACCCTTTTGAGATTTGGTGATATTTTTTCTCTAACCTTAGAGAGAGATGGCTCGAGTTTAGAACCGTAAACACCATGTTGATTGAGTTTGAGAGTATGTGAGGCATCTCGTGGATGGTCCATCAGTACGTAAAATAATTTTTTTAATTTTTGAGTGCATTTACTGCTAGTTTTTTCTAGGGGAAGTTTTCAGGTTCACACTAGCGCAAGCCCTTGGGCGCGCTACTATCAAGTTTCACATGCTAGTGAAAAGTGTCACACGCTAGTGTGAAAACTAGTGCGCTAGTGTAAAACTAAATTTTAGGTTAGAGTAGGCTTGCATTAGTGTAAAATTGAGTGAGTTAGTGTGAAAATGTGAGCGTTAGTGTAGGCTTGCGCTAGTGCGAAGATGAGTGAGTAAGTGTTAAAAAACACGTTCTAGCATAGGCTTGTGCTAGTGCCAAAAGGGGTGCACTAGTGTAAAAAGGCTTGGGCTAGTGTAGAAATTGGGCCTTAGAAATGTTTTAGAGGAAATTTGAAGATTGTTAGAAGAACTTAGGGATGAATAGAAGAATGTAGAAGTAATTAGAACACCTTAGGAAGATGTTATGAGAAGAGATGATGTTAATCAAGTGTTTTGTGTAATCTTGTAGGTGAGATTACACAATTTGGATGTGCACGAGTGACATGGGTGCCTTCACCTATGAGAAGACTTTTTCATGCCGAGAGAAAAAATTTTAGACTACAACATTGGATGTTAGAGGCCTCTCCTATATTGAACAAATGCCCCATATTATGCTAGATCATACCCCCCTGATTGCCTTAGTAGAGAGGTGGCGAAGTGAGAGCTAGAATTTTATATTTTTGATTGGTGAGATGACCATGAATCTAGAGGATGTGTATCATACCATCAAAGTTCTGATTCAGGGAAGCTTAGTGACATATGATGAGGATCACGGTTGGATCCTAGATTGTATTTGGGACATGTTTCTATGACAGGACATACCTCGGGAGGGTATGATGGTGCTCTTTGAGGATCTACGGATTACACGTATACCCATATATTTGATGGCTCTTGTCAGTGGCTACTTGTTGCCTGAAAAGACTGGTACACACTTCCCACTTGGTTTGACAAGTAGTGCACAAGATTATGGATGGAGAGGTCTTCTACTGGGGTCAGTGTATACTGGCCCATATGTACTGGGATTTTCATTTGATTTCCTATTGAGGCATGAGGATCCTAGGACCAACCACACTGCTACAGATTTGGGCATGGGACCATATTGCGATTGGGTGCCCACTAGGAGTACTATGAGCTAGGGATCTAGATGAGCCATCTTGCATGGGGTGGGAGCTAGTAGGTGAGGATGTTTGATCACATATGGGTGATATCACATTTTATAGATGTTCCTTTGATGACCTACAACTCTGTATGGTTACTTGGCATCCCTAGTGATTATATCAGTGGCATGATGATGGTGTAGAGATCAACATTACAAAGGTTAAGAAATTCATTATTGGCAACCGAAGACATATTACAGAGTGGTACCATGTTGACTAGTTACAATGGTAGTTGGGCCACATCCAGGGTATACCTGGAGATGACATGTGGTATACACATAGAGCACGTGAGACATTTGATTTCAGGCTACACATTATACATCAACAACCTTAAGATAGCTACATATATGCCATCCCATAGCTATGGGTTGCATATCCATAAGTGATAGACCCTAGGACTATGCCAGATTATGGGCCTTGGTATGCGATAGTACTACCTTGGTGTATTATGATCCCATAGGCTGTGATAGATGCAGGTATAGCTGAAACAACAAAGGGTTTACAGGGATAGGCTCTGAGAGATAGGGCCAGATTAGGACAACTTGAGGCTAAGACAAATTTATAGGCCCAGGGATAGGGTCCACAGGTATAGGCATAAGTACCATCTCAAGAAGCTCCTCCACAGGTACAAATACCACCACAAGGTCCTCCCCCATAATAGCCTTCATAACCACATCCACAACCATATCCACAACCACAACCACAGGTACATATACATGTGTTACAATAGGTTGTGATACATGTTTCACTCTCTCCACCTCGAGTAGCGAGTACACATATTGCAATGGGTGGGGATGGATGGGATGGATGGGGATCACCCCAAGATAGATTACACCAGGTGGGGAGTTGGGGATCACCACCTAGGTCACCACAGAGAGTACCATAGATACAGGTGCCTAGATTCAGTAGTATTCTAGGAGCAGGTGGGCCATCAGTGGCCACATTATAGGTACAGAGGGCCATGGCCATGAGGTAGGTGATGTAGCATGTATTATGGTATAGTCCATATATAGACAGTTGGAGTAGGTGACCGCAGAGTGGGACCAAGCCAGAGTAGAGAGAGATTAGGCCATAGTTGCACGGGAGAAGATCAGGACACAACTGGGGGTGGATATAACCCGCATTATAGGAGAGCATGATGCTCTTTATCACAAAGATGATAGAGATGGAACCATAGACCTAGCATATGAATTTACAGTAGCTTCAGGTGAGGAAACTCATTATAAGGCTCTATATCATACTGCAATACCAAAGGGATAGAGGATGGTGCCATATAGTCATATTATAGGAAGTTGATCCTAATCTAGGTCACATAGGCCATCTAGATTTTTCAAATCCATATAGATGCCACCACCTAGTAAGAGGCATGTTAGCATGAGTCACAGGCCAGGAAGCCCTAATGTTAGCGAGAGTCATCCATGAATCTTTATTCATGTACCATTTTTGATGTATGCCTCGTGATGAAGGCCCAATTTTGTAATGGATGTATATGTATTGTTTTTTTTATTATGCCTCAAGATGAAGGCACATTTTTTATCCATGCCCATGATGGTGTATATTTTGTATCTGATGTACATCGAGACACTTTTTGTATATGGACATTGACATTTGATATGGATATATGATGATGATGGACTTTTGTATGATTTATCACATTTTGTTTTTATGAGATAACATGTTTAGCCCATGTTTTTACTATGGTCTATGACAAGGGGGGATACAAATGATCCCTATTGCCCCAATTTGATGATAGTATATGATGTTAGCTTAGCATACATGTTTAATTTTCATTTGTATGATGATGTATCTTAGCATTTATTGATATATGATGATTTTTAGATGTGATAAAGATGATATAGATGATGAAATGATAAAAAAAAATTGTACAAGAAAACAAAAACAAGCACAAGCAAAAGCTAACCAAATCTAATACAACAACACAACTATGTACAAGTATGCAAAATAGAACTAATCTAATGAACTTCACAACAGATTAAAGAAAAATTTAATCTAAGAAAGAAAAGAACCCATGAATCCTATAAAAGCATACAACAAAAAAAAGGAAGCCAACAAAACTATGTACAAACAAACAACTAAGTAAGCAAATACTACTTTGTTTTTGTGGGACAATTTTGAAACATTTTACGTTGTTTATGTATTTTCTCGATACAATGTTATATTGTTTTAAAGTTTTCTATGAAACATATTTGAATGTTTTTGAGATTTTATGAAAATTTATGCAAATGTTTAGAGTTTTTCAAACAGTTTTCCAAAGCTATGTGCAAGAAAATGAAGAAATGTGGATGCCCCCAGCGATAGATGGGAATGTACAAGGGAAAACGTCACACATATGTGCAAGAAAGTGAAGATGTGAAAATTCCCCCAATGTGAGATGGGAATGTACAAAGGAAAACTCTTCACATACATGAGTAGGATCAGCCAGATCAAGGCCACGAAGGATAGGCTCAAAAGTATCTCAGACATAGGAAAAAAATAGCTTAGGATAAAGCCACCGTATTCCTAGATATGAGATGCTTGTGAACAACAGACCCTCCAATGGCGCCGAAAATTGGTTTTCACTAAAGGACTTGTCCAAAGTGCCACAATTGCGTGGTTTTCACACTTGGATGGATTGATTTCTCTTTACTTTTTTATTTTTTTTTTTTTAATATTTTTTGATTTTTTTGATATTTGAAGGACCCTATGCTCAGGCATAGAATCGTTTGAGATGCATGGCATTCATTGGTCCCCACAGCTCATCACCATCAGAATCAACAAGTTTATATGCTCCTAAACCAAACTTAGCAACCACAACATATGGTCCTAACCAATTAGGCTCAAACTTTCCTTTCTTTTCATGATCCTTCGTGGTATTGAACTAATTTTCTTTTAAGACAAGGTCTCCTACCTCGAACTGGTGAGGTATGATTCTTTTTTTATATCCTCGATGCACTCGATTCTTATACACTTTTAGGTGATCTAGTGCATGAAGGTGTTTCTCATCTAGTAGCTCTAGTTATGTGAGTCTGGAAACTCTATAATCCTCCTCTTTGTCTAAATAGTCTCACAAATATATGCACAAAGAAGGGATCTCAATCTCAAGGGGTAGGACAACTTCTGTGCCAAAAACTAAGGAATATGGAGTAGCACCAGTAGGGGTGTGGATGGATGTTCAATAATCCCAGAGGGCAGGATGAATATGTAAATGCCAATTACATCTAGTCTTGTTAACCATCTTTTCCACATTATGAACAAGAGTTTTATTTGAGGCTTCAGTTTGTCCATTACCTTGAGGGTAATAGGGGGTTGAGTATTTTAGTCAGATTTGAAAATGTTGACACAATGCCTTCATTGTTTTGTTCTTGAATGACTTACCATTGTCAGCTACAATGGCAGAGGGAATGTTGTAATGACAAATGAGGTGGTTCATGATGAACTTTGAAATCTGTACACTAGTGACATAGGTAAGAGGAACAACCTCTACCCACTTTTTGAAATACTCAGTGGTAGTAATAATGAACATGTGGCCATCAGATGAAGTAGGGGTAATATTTCCAATGAGATTGAGTCCCCACTTTGAAAAAGGCCATGGCATTGTGATTGGTTGCAAAGAATGTGCTGGGAAATGTATCCTGTTGTCTTACTTTTAGCACAACAAGAATTTCTTAACATACTAACATCAATTAATTTCCATGGTAGGCCAATAATAGCCTACTCTTAATTTTTTTTAGCCAGAACCATGCCACTTGTATGGGCCCCATAGATGCCTTCATGCACCTCTTTAACAACTAAAATAGATTCTTTCGAATTAAGGAAATGTAACATATTCCCATCATAGCCTCTACGATAAAGTGTTTCCCTAAGTAGGGTGTAGCAAGATATGCACTGGTTAAGGTTTCATTTTTCAGTTCAGGTAATTTTAGTAGGGAAGGTTCCATCATGAAAGTAATTATAAATGTCATTATACCAGGGGATAAGGGACCAACAACTTCACATACCAAACAAGACTCTAGCATGTCATATGTCGGTGTTGTTAAATGCTCCATGAATAAAGGCATGTTGTAGTTTATAGGTGGGATGAGCAGTAAATAACCCACTATATCCATAACATCTCTACACATTTTTTTCCCTTAGGTATTTGCTAAAACATGATCTATACAAAGAATTCCTTAAAAGTATCAATAATTTTCTTATAAGGAATGAGATTTTCATCCTTAAAAATTTATACTCATCATTTACTTGTTTCATGATTAACATAAAATCACCAATTACATTGACCTGCATGATATCCTAGCGTATAACTATTTTCAACCTTGTAATAAAAGATTCATATTCAGCTATATTGTTTGTACATGGAAAACCAAGCCTGAATGCTTGTGGAATCATATCTCTCGCGGGAGTGATGAGCACAACTCCTGCTCCTGAACCATGAAAATTAAAGGATTCATCGAAATACATTTTCCATGTAATGGAATCCTCAAGATACATCATAGAAGTGTTTAGAAGTTTCAGACTCAATGGTTCAATTCCTCGTAAAGGGGCTTCAACTAGTTGATCTGTCAGTACATGACCTTTGACTGATTTTTGGTTGACGTACTCAATATCAAACTCACTAAGTAAGATGATCTAATTATCCATCCTTCCTGTAATTGTAGGTTTAGATAATAATTACTTTAGTGGGTCAACTCTAGAAATGAGTTTGGTCTTATTATTTATCAAATAATGACAATTATTTTGAAAAGACAAAAGCCAAGAAAGCCTTTTCAATTTGTGGATAGTTGAGCTCGTAAGATATCAACATGTGACTAAGGTAATAGATGGATTTTTATTTCTGATTTATATCATACTGAGCCAAAAACGTGCCAATTACAAATTGAGTGGTAGAAATGTACAACAATAATGGTTTGCCTGAAGTAGGTAGAATTAGAATAGGGGGTTTAGATATATATTATTTGAGCAAAGAAAATGGTTGCTGTTGTTCTGGACCCCAATGAAAATTAAAATATTTCTTAAGAATATGTGTGAATTAATGACACTTGTTTGGAAGTTGGGAGATAAATCTTCTGATAGCTTGGATCTTCCCCTGTAAACTACATAGTTGTTTGATGTTCTTAGGAGGAAGCATTTCTGTTATAGTTGATACATTTGTGGGTTCCACCTCAATTCCTCTCCTTGAAATAATAAATCCTAACAATTTTCCTGATAGCATGCCAAAGACACACTTTTTTGGGTTAAGTTTGATCGTTTAGTCTCTAAGACGCTAAAATATGCACTGTAAGATCGTTGGATGGTCTAGTCCTGGGTTTTCCCAAGATTTCATCCACATAATCTTCCATTATATCATTTATCATGTCGTGAAAGATTACAATCATATCCCTTTGATAGGTTGCACCTGCATTCTTGAGGCCGAAGGGCATGACTTGATAAAAAAATGTCCCCCAAGGGGTGGTAAAAATGTCTTGTGTTGATCTTCCTCTACAATTTTAATATGATTATATCCCAAAAATCCATCCATGAGGGATAACATTTCATAACCAAAAATTGAATCGACAATCATGTCAATGTTAGGAAGAGGAAAATCATCCTTAGGACACACTTTATTAATATCTCTGAAATCTGTACAGATCCTGATACCAATGGGTTTATTTTGTACATGTACTATATTAGAAATCCATTCTGAATAATCAATAGGCCTGATGAATCCTACCACCAATAATTTTTCTAGTTCTTCTTTTACTAATAGGGCAACACAAGGATGCATCTTTCTAAGCTTCTGCTTGATAATTTCTTCTTCATGCACCTAGGTTATACACTACTAATGAGGGATCTAACCATGCATGTCCACATAGGACCAAGAAAATATATCTAAAAATTTGAGTAGAAGCATGAAAAAATTCTTCTACTCTTGTGCTGAAAGTGAAGCTCCCAACTTAACCATTCCAGACTCCTCCTCTATTCCAATGTTCACGTATATAGTCTCATCCACTAGCAATTTGGATTCTTCCTCCATACACATAGGATTGGGGGGGGGATTGATATCTTCATCCATGGGTGTCTTAATGATATTTTCACCCTTATTTTGGTCATTTTCTATGTCTAGTGATTTTTCCATTTGTTTGTCTGCTAGTGCCTCAAAGAGGTTTTCACTGTGGGACTTGGAATTTTTATTTTTACAAGGATTTTCTGAGGATATCTTGCCATTTCTTTTCTTTTGATTTTGATGATCATAAAAAATCAACCTCCTCCTCAAAGTATGCGTATGCATCAAGGTTGATGGAGAAACCTTTCTTGTGGTCACCAATTGGAATTTCATCACAGAGACTCATAAACTCACCAATTGCTTCATCATTCTCAAATAAGTCGATTGGCACATGTTTTTGTTGGTCCCAGTTTACTAGGGAAGGGTGGAGAAGATTCAATTTAGGAATGATATGCGATATGGTAGGGAATATAGTTAAGACATTCGTGTCAGAAAATAGGTTCGTGGAGGCAAGGTCTTTGTAAAGACTACACTAGGAATATATTTCAATTTCATAATCAGAAAAACTATCTTCTCATTCAGAAGATGTGGCATTGACCTCTGGAGGATTGGACCCATATGGTCAGACACCAATACCGTACTTACAAACCTTGTGATGGGGTGTCAGAAGAAGTTCCTACACACCTTGTTCATTGGTGCCACAACCATATCCTTGATATCCCATAACATACATCATTTTATTGGGGATAACATACTTGGGTTCTTGATAACATGACGTTATTTCATCAATAAGAGGTGGTATTATAGAGGTGTTAAGTAAATTTTCATCTGTCAATAGGCCATTAGGAGTGAATGTATTGATGTTACAATGATCTCAGGACCGTTGATACTTATAGCAAGGCCTACCATGCGTTGTGGGTGATATGGGAGGTTTAAAATTAATAGGTCATGTTGGAGGTTGTACTCTCAGCATTCAGTTGGAATGGTCTTCATCTCCCATGAAGCAAAGGGAGATACAAATGTAGAAGCACTGTCATCATGAGAAAATAATATATTTGGATCAACGCGTGAGGAGAGAGCCTTTGATTGAACTTGAATGACCATTTCTGTAGAAGGACATTCAAATGTGGTGGGAAAATAACCTGACAATGCTCTATAATAAGAAAAAGGTTGAGGATCCCTCTTAATGGTAATAGTCTATCCTTCATGGTATAAATTTAGACACTAATGGTACATGGAAGGCATGACCCGCATGGCATAAATCCATGGGTAACCGAGGAACATGTTGTAAGGAAGTTCCAAGTATAAAACATGGAAATTAGTGTCATGGGTAGTAGGCACCACTTCTATAGGAAAGGTAACCATGTCAGCTGATATCCACTCTTCATTATCATAGGCCTTGATGGTGATGACCTTAGGTTCTAGATCAACATCAGTGTGGCCTAGTTGTAAAACCAATTTTAGAGTACAAATATTCAGACCTAATCTGCCATCCAAAAGCACCCTTTTTATCTTCTTATGATTGAAAATGACTTCAATATGCAAGGGTAGATTGTGTGTAGGATCCTCTTAAGGAATCTCTCGATGGATAAAGGTTATGTTCTCAATAAGAGAAATATATATAACCAAGGCTTGAAAGTGTATATGATCAATATCAACTGACACTCCTAACCCCTGTAGCATTTTGGAAAGGATGTCTTTGTGAACATTAGATAATTTGAGAATGTCTAATATCAAAATTTGAGCAGTGGTATTCTCAAGTTATTCTAAAACATCATAATGACTATCCTGAGGGGTATGAAGAGGAGGTTCTAGGATAATGAGGTGAGCACGTCACGTTGCCATGACACTCTCTCTCGATTTAATCTTAATAGTGTTGATATGTTCAATAGGTGGGTTAACACAACTAATTATAGAATCAAAAGGATTATTGGTTTTGGAAACATAGTTGGTACTCTTGTTTTGGGAAGACTGACCTTGATCCATATTTTTCTCCCCTTTATTATGCTTAGGGAAAGGTTCTTTATAAATTCCCAAGTTCTGATTGGAAGACTTGTTAGGTCCCGGGGAATCCATTTCTACCTCTCCGCTATCAATTAGATATTGTATGAAGTGTTTTAACTTGATACATTTGTCAATATTGCGACCCCTAACATGATGAAACCCTCAATATTAATTTTCTCAAAACCATGTTGGTTTCGATGCATCATCTTTGTAAGGTATAGTGTTTAGGAATTTAACCATGTTCACCATGTCTAACTATTTTAATATAGATTATAAATAATCCATTAGAGGGGTGAACATGCGACGCTTAAATTCAGGTGCAGAAGTTCCTTTGGTAAGTTTCAAAGGAACACTATTTTGTACTGTCTACACACATTTAGAATTAGTTATGCCATCACCTATGATGTTTGTATTCTTGTTTGGAAATAACTTAGATTTATCTGTAGGTTTTGATTCATGGTTATCTCTTGAAAATGGGTTCAAGGTCCCTTTGGATAACAATAGTTTCTTGATTTGGCTGGCTTTGTCTATAAATTCCTCAAAAGTGTTACCATAATGCATTTGTAAGTGGAAAACAATCTCAGGGTGTAAATTAGGCACAAAAATTATAACCAACTATTTCTCTGGTATGGAGCAAGGGAAGCGACTAGCTAACCCTCACCATATTTGTAAGAAACTAGTGAAGTTTTCATTATTTCATTGTTTTGCATTGCATAAGTCTATCATGGTGATGTCATTTTCCATATTATAGGAAAAGTGACATATAAATTTTTCTTCTAATTATGGCCATGTAAATATTGACCCCTTAGGTATGTGTAAGAACCATTCGAGTGCTTTTCCCCCTAAACTACGTGGGAAGAGGTGAATGAGATAGTTATCACTATATGCAACCTCTTGACATGCCATAAAGAAGTCTTTGACATGGTCCCATGGATCACCTTTACCTTTGTATTTATCAAATTTTTGATAATCAAAGTGACGAGGGAAAGGTGTTCTCAACATAGATCTATCAAATGTGTATTGTCATGCTCTTCAAATTGATACTTCTTGATATGTCCCACTTTTCCTTCTTGTAAATAAGTGAGGGCGTTCTTCATAGATAAACATTCTTGGTTAAATATTTGACCACGTGTAGGTGAAGCATACATATATACATGATTAAGTCTATAGTTTTACCACCTTTATTATCTGTGTATAATTCATGATATGCCTATTTATGTTTTTATTGATGTGGATTTTTGGTGTAAAACTCTTGATACAGAGCTCTAGGTTTCTCTTTTCATGGAGTCTTCATGGGATATTTTTTAACGTGTGAATTTAAAATTGCCAATTGATGAGTAAGAGATTGTATTTGTTGTTCAATCGTAACCTCATTATTTTTTGTCTCCTCATAAGTTTCGCAAGGAAGGGGTTGTTCATGATTTTGATGTTCTTCATGATCCTCATAGTGAATTTTGACTGTGGGGGTGCAATAACCACCTTTATTTTGAGAAGGAAATTCTTCCTCATTCCATTGGTCAGAAGTAGAAGCATGTCCTAGGTTTAGGATGTCATCAATGATGCAAAGGGGATGCTACACTTCTTCCTCTCCATGAAACATGTTTGTGAGGAGAGTAGGATCAAATTTATGCAGTTGTTTAGCCCCTAACTCTACAACACACATAAGAACTTCATTCTTGTTTTGGAATAATAAATTATCCATGTGGGCGAGATTAAATTCAAATTCATTCTGAGGATATTTCCCCTCATCACCACTATGGTCAACCATGTTGTTATCTTCAAAAAGAGGGTTTAATTTTTCATTAAAAAATGGTTTGACCGTAACCTTCGATGCCCCATTCTTGTAATAGGAGGCATAATGGAACAATTTCACTAAGGTTGATAAAAATGGCCCTAAGAAAAATCCAACAACGTGACAAATGCAAAAGTCACAAAGAATATTAAATAATGTATGGAAAAGAATCCAAAGAATCAAGGCAATATGAATCAAGGATACCAAATAATAAAGAATGACCCAAAGATAGGGTATTGTATAGTAAGAAGTATCTAGGAAAAAACAATCAAGCATGAGAACAAGATCCAATCACAAGAATAACTACTCCCTACGTTCTCAAAGATTAGGTTTGGTGCAATAAATGACAACACAATATCAATTCTTAAATCAAGTTTGGGATAAAAAATACTTAAGTACTAAGATTTTGTTGACGTGATTTCTAAAGATGGTATACTTAAACAAGTTTAGACACCCACAAAGTCCAAGTCTTGAAAATGGAAGCTATAAATGCGAGCAATACAAAAAACACAATTTGGATACGTTAATCAAGATTTTTAGACAAAGCAAGATATTAGTATCAAAATGATGTTACCATGATGCAAGAAATGTAACGACAACACTTTTCAAAACTCAAGGCAATGTTGGAATAAAAACAAGGTTTAAGTATATCAAGAAGTTGATAGTTATGCGAGCAGCGTAACAATACAACTTAGAGACTTAAATCAAGTTTCACAAAGGAAACAAGATGTAAGTATAAAAAATGTATCAATATGATGTGAGAAACGTAACAAATCAAGAGGAATTCAATTATGAGACAACCTAACTATAATGAAAGAGTCTTGATGTGGGTATCAAGACAAGGGCCTACCAAAACATGAAAATGTACCAACACACTTTCAACACTTACATCCCTACTGCGACATGGTCATGTAAGTAGAATAAAAAAATGGTGGAAATTATTATTTATGGAGGTACCACATATATATTCTCTTTTTTTCCCCCAAAACAACAACAGGAAAATAAAGGAGTAGACCAAGTGGTGATGAAAAATATCGAGCCTAACTTTTGCAGAGTTTCACCTTGTCTTAAGACAAGGTAGAAATTAAGACAAAGTGATGCCTTGTAAGTTTTGTGATGAATAACATGTGGATAAAACTTCAATGAACTCTACCCTTGTTCAAATAACAAGTTTTTGACTCCGAATAAGTTTTTAATTTATGAGAGATCTTTTAAACACGATGGATAAAGTCAAGTTGGCCCCAATGCCAAATGGTTTCCTAGGCTTTTGTTCTCAAACTCACCAATTCTTACCTAAGAGAGGTAGGCATTTGTGTAATTTATCCAAGACAATGGACCATTACCCCACAGTAAAATTAATGATAGAGGCCTTATATGGGCAACTTGAATCTTTTCTCACAAGGGGTTTCAACTAGTCAAGTGGGTAGTGGGGAACTTCTCATTTCGTCGACAAGTTCTCTTAAGGTGTGGACTACTTTGGGGTTCTTGTGGTAATCCTCATAATAAATTTTATAGTTTATGCCAAGATACTTCCCACATTTTAAAGCTGGTTGGGCCTTAAACCTTAACCAAACCTACAAATATAGTGTTATGAATAGTGGTGTGTTTTTTTATCTTTGATCTTAATTTGGTTAGCACACCATTGACAACCTGCAACAAACTGTATTTAGTATTTGTTTAGATTCTTCTTTCTTTGACAAACATATATGGTTCTTCACTCAAATATTAGGAGTTTTCCAAGAAAATCACAATATTTTAAAGAGTATCAAAGGTTTCTTTTGATTCTCAAGATCGTCCAAAGACATAAGAGAAGAACATACACAAAAATTAAGCCAACTAAATGAAAATGGAATTTTTTTAAAATCAAAGCACCATAAAATTATTTATAAATAATTCATTCTCTTAAGCAAAAATGAAAGATTAAATTTTTAAATTAACCAAATGTTAGAAAATAGAACACTAAAGCTTCTTTTGATTCTCAAGATCACCTAAAGGTGCAAGAGAAGAGCATACACAAACTCTATTCTAACTTAAGTAAAGAATGGAAGCATAACATTCATTAACAATTGAAAAAATGTTAGAAATCTGATTTAAAATGTAAAAAGATACAAAAAGGATTTGGAAAACTAGTAAAACAATAGAAAACACCCAAAATCAAAATCTGGAAACCTAAATAATTGAGCCAAAAAATTGACACAGAACGCTATCTCAAGCCTTTTAACAGTAGTGCAAGCCTATGAATAGTAGTGTAAGCATCTTGAAAATAACAAAAGCATATTGACAATAACATAGGTATGTGATATAAATACATAACAATGTAATGTTAGTGTAAGTAGAGAGATGGTAGCACAAGTTGATTAACAAAAATAAAACCTAAAAGGGGGATTTAGGGTTCTAGTGTTAATCTAAATAGGAGGACTAAAACACTGTAAATTAACTAAATCAATATTGAAATAAATGTAAATAAAATATTCTAAGTGAAATCAAAACCCTAATATGCAAGAGGGAAAGGGGAAATGACTTAGCTGATTGATGGTGATTGTTGCAGGTTGTCACAGATTTGGAACTAGAACTCGGCAGTGCAGAAAAGCACTCAGGGGCCCTATGAAGGGTAGATATGAATTTTTTTAAAGTGACATAAGTGTCTGGGAATGTACTGGGGCACCACGGGGAACCCTATTCTATAGTCTAGGTGCTTGGAAAATTATAAAGGCTCAAAACCCTAATTCAGCACGGTAGCTAAGTGTCTTTTAATACTCTCTATCTGTCACACTGGATTCATCGGATGAATTGGATGAAGCCCTACATAAGAAAAAGAAGAAGGGTTCAGATTGAACTCAACCTCCAAACTGGTGGACAAATCGCTGAGTGCTGCACTATATTACGAACCCTAATGTAGTTCTAGTGAGTGTGTGTATATCGTGTCCTAGGTGCTCTCATGCCAGTTGCACTTTGTGAAATAAAAAACTATGGTAGCTATAAAAGATGTAGATAGTAGAATAGAATGAATAGAATCCCTCCTCCTCTAAGAATGTGTGTGATGCAAAATTTCCTAGCTCTAAGGTATGGTGATATGTGGATGTAAGCGGTGAAATAAATGCAGCCATAGATGGAGTGATAGTAGTGATAGGATGAAATGACATGGGACCCTCATTATGGTCTTATAAGCTTTATATTTATAGGGCTCTCAACTTTAATTTCGTAATTAATCCTAAAAATGTCAACTAAGGAAAATATAAAGATGAACAATGGCTAGAAGTGACCCAAAAATGAGCGAAAGAGGTTGTGCACAAACCGAGACACCTTGGGTGGGACCAGGGCACCTTGGGGCACCCCAATACAACCTGGGGCACCTTGATTTAGGGATACAAACTTGAGGAAGTTGTAAAATGGGGTGATAAGTATTGGTAAATATGTGAGAAAGACAAATAAGAGATAAGAAAAAGGTGGCGAAAAGGTGGGATTCATTAGTACTTTGTACACTTGAGAACTTTCTAAATAGTAATATAAGACCAGACTAAATATTGTCTAATGTGCAATATTTGTGTCTATATTTTCCCCCACTTTATGTTGGTGAGAGAACAACTTAGTAACATAAAATAGATAGAAAAGCATACCTGATGTCTATGCAGAGTGTAGAAGAAAACCTGCTGATGAACTAGAAGCATGGAATGACAAAAAGAAAAATGTGAAGGAGCGTCGATTATAAACATGCAAAATGTATATAAAAGTGATGAGAGTGAACATAGGGTGGAATGCATTTGTATTTTATGCATGTATGTGATGTACTTACATGGTTAGTATAGAAAGTACCGTTGTGTTGTGTTGTCATTGTTTATTGTTTTTTCCCCCAATTTGAATGATTGTTTCTCATACATCAGACCTGTAAGGAGAAAATGATCAAGTAGTCAAATATGTATGTATGTAAAAATGTTGTGTATAGTATGCAAATGCAAAGTATGCTAGATTGGAAAGTGTAAATGGAAAAAATGGAACATGTAAACCTGATCCATATTGAGAAAAAGAGTGTAGAAGGATATCCTTTAATTTCATGATTTTTTTGGGTGATCTCATGCCACCTTGGCTAAAGAAGTATGGGGAGGAAATTCTCGGTGTCCTCCAACTCTAACTTCTTTAGCTGAAATTTGTTTGAAGATATCTCTATATTGCGTTGGTTTTTTGGGCAATCCTACACCACTAGACAAGGAAGTGTAGATAGGCCACCCACTATAACCCTTGAGCTTGTGACTGCTCCACATAATCGCTGAAGGACACCATGTCTTGTTAAGGATGCTTTTTATGGAGTTCATAGACTAGTTTGAACTCACTCATTGTGTGTGAACTAGTGTAGATACGACATGTTAGTAGAAACCTGCAATGATTCCCCCCCTTTTTTGGGGTGCATGAGATGACCCTAAAAGGAGATTGGGGCCCCAAAAGAGGACTAACTGCACTCTGACCTTGTACCCAAATCAGCCCTGTAGGGGGGAAGGAAAAAATTTGGTAGATATCAAGGCATGTAAAAAGGGGATGGCTAGCCAATACAAGTGTTATTCTGAACACATGCATACAAATTAGTCTAAAAGACACAAACAATGTAGAAAAACTACCAAGTATAGTAATGTAAACACATAAGAAAACAAGCAGACTACACAAAGTGGGTTTCAAGCATGGGACATCACTCACGATGTCTCAAAACATGCAAGGCCATCATGGCCACAAAAAATAGTCAAGTGTGCACACAAGTAAAGGGAAAATCCCATAAACAATGGCAAACAACACAGACAAGTAAAAACAAACATATAGTCATGGAAACATGTAGTATTGCAAAACAAGTGTTGCACATAGAACACCCATTAGCATGTTAGAGTGAAAACCGATATGTCAAAACGTGAATGAACCAATAGTACAAGATGCTAAGTACAAAATGAAACAATAACACATGTATGAGAGGAATGTGGATGCCCCTAGTGACTAGTTTAGTAAGGGTAGAAGGTGAGCATCCATGCCACGTGTAAATGGCCTACATCTGCAATGACACCAGAATAAGGTGTGAACACGCATGTGTGTATGATAATGGCATATATGAAAGAAAGATAACTGTGTAATAGAAATGAGTATGTAAAACACTAGTAAGAAAAAGTAAATGCTAACAAGAGAATGTAGTATGTTGTGGATGGATGGAATGGAATGTAAGATGGAATGATAGGAGCAACGTGCCCCCCAAATGTATGGAAGTGTATGTAGTGAGGTTCATTTTTTCACCCCCTCAGTAGTCAAGAATGAACCACAAATGAGAGTGCGTCATCGGGAAATGGTTGAGTAGTGTTGGTTGTGTCTAGCGTGCTGTGATGAGTGTGTATGTGTAGTGGTGATGAAATGTGACATGGGGAGAAGATGTGTGTGAACCCTATAGCCGAAGCATATATCAAAATTTTTTTATCAGAAGAGTGATGATTTATCCCTAAGAATATATCACTATAAGATGAATGGATGAGGATGAGAGGTATGGAAAAATGTGCATGGACCCTATAGCCTAAGCATATACCACGACTTGGTTGGATAGAGGAGTGATGATTTAGCCCTAAGCGTATATCACTATAAGATGGAAAAATAAGGTGAAGATCTATCCTATGGCATATGTCACTACGAGATGGGTGATGAGGGTGTATGAAGCGTAGATAAGGAGGTGGTGAATAATAGAAGGTGGTGATGTTAGCACTAAGCGTAGACCACTATGTGATGAAGAAGATGAGGGTGGTGATTTATCCTAAATCGTATACCATTAATGTATGAGTAGGAGAGGTGGTGATGTAGTAGAATGACTGAGAATAGGATAATAGAATATGTGATGATAAGTGGTAATAAGATAATGTAGAATGGGGAAAGGAGTGGTGACTTAACCTAAGGTGTGTACCACTATATGAGCTGATGACGAATATGGGTGATGATATAGCTTAGAGCAATGGTCACTAGTTTGATGAATGTGGTATGATGACATGTCACATGTATGTAAGGTCCATTTGATTGGTAAACCCTCTTAATTCGAGTATGGACCGAGGAACTAGAGTGCGTCATAGGGTTGTGGGTGCAACGTGTAGAACAATGTAGTTTAGATGACCAAGGTATGTGAATGTGTGGTGTATGAAATGTAATGTAGTGTGTGGGTAGGTAGAAATAGAATGTGTATTGATGAGAGATGAAACTAGACCCAAGTATAAGGAAATCTAGTGTAGGGTGTAGAATAGGTAGGATGTATGCAGGAAATGTGGGTATGGAAGGTGTAATGAAATAAGTGTGTAGATAGGAATAGAATGTGTAATGATAATAGATAAAACTAGACCCAAGTATAAGGAAATCTAGTGTAGCATGTAGAATGTACAAGATGTGTGGAGGACATAGAAAACTAGACTCATATATGATGATAACTAGTGTAGCATGTATGAGATAGATGATGTATAAATGACTAGTAGATGAGGTATGTATAGGATGATGTAATATGTATATGTATGGGTCTGGCAGTGTAGTGTGTGGGGTATAGTGTAAAAATAATCCCTTAATAGTCATCGGGTAATGAGGGTGTGATAAGAGAGGATGGAAATTTTGATATGTGAGGGAAGGAAAAATCTATGGGTGTGAGGGGTATTAATGTGAAAGTGCGAGAGGAGGGGGTGGAGTTTGTTTAATGGCTAGCCCCCCTAGACTAGGGAGGAAAGAGGAATCAACCAATGAGGTTGAGGGATGGATGTCCATCAACCCATACATGAGAGGAGGATGATAGAGAAGGATGCTCTAATAGTGGAGGTATAGGAGATAAGTGTTGTGTAGGAGAATGAATCCGATATGCATGTGAGGGGTGTATGTAAGATGAATGTAGGGGCATAGTAAAATGTGTAGGTGAGGGAGATCAAGGACATGTCATGTGTAAAGAAGATGATGATTGATGTGTAAGAAAATGAGGTGGTGATTTACAATGAGATGCGATAATAGGTTTAGGAATATTTCAATTCCAATGTGTAAGACTAAGGGGATTGAGTCGTTCTGTGAGGGAAAATCAAGGTGGTGAAGTAGGAATAGGACACATAGGTGGTGACAACAAAGGATTTGTGTTAGTGGAGATAAGGAGGTGCAGGAGAAGTGGAACGAGAGTGTGAGGATGCTGGAGGTGAATGAGGGATGCCATCAATGGAGATAACTTGGTTTTCATAGATGAACTTAAGGCACAAGTGGTTGATGGAGAAAATATCTTGGGATTTACATATCCAATTTAAGCTGAGAAGTAGGTCATAGTGGTGGACGAATTTGATTAATGATGTAAGGGAGGAGAAGAGTGAGAGGACCAACTATGATAGGTAACTTAATGAAACCATAAGGCCTCTTGAAGAGAAAGTTGATTTACGATGGAGGGTAACTAATAGATCTTAAAAGAGACAAGGAACATGTGCCAATAGGAGAGGATAGGTCAACCTTAATGTTGTTGATGGGGGTTGAGGAAATAAGGGCCTATATGTATAAATGGTTGGATGTGAATGTAGCATGATAGTCAACATGAGAGAAAGAAATAATAGGTGGGGTCATGTCAGCTCTAGTGACTAAGAATTCAAGTGCTCCTATATCGGGAGGTGGTGTGGCATGGTATGCATGATTAGCAGAGGAGTCTGTAGCCTTTTTGTCACATTGGTTGGATTCTTTGTTAAAAAAATTGACTTTACCCTTGTCCTTAGTGGGGGGAGGGCTAGTAGGTTTGGGGAATTCGAGTTGGTCATTTTCAATTAGATCTTGGATAAGTGCCTGAAGTTTCATACAGTGGTTAGTAGAGTGGCCTACACAGCGATGGTAATCACAACAGAAGTTTTCATTGTAATTGTGTCCTTTGGGCCGCGATGGGTCTAACTCGAGTGGTGGCGGGAGGGTGATGAGGTTGCTATCGAGGAGTTGTTACAAGATGAGGTGCGGTGCCATAGGGAGGGTGGTAAATGTACACCAAGGTGGTTGGGATGGTGTCTCCTTAGAAGGTGTAACAGTGTTGACTATGAGTTTAGTGTTGATAGGCTTAGATGTAGAAGGTTTAAATGGTGTCTTGGTTGGAAAACGAGAGGAGGATGAGGATTGTTCTTGATACTTTAGCTTGCCAATAGAGAGAATCTTAGATTCACAAAGCTTAAGAGTATGACACAGTTGGTCAAAGGAAGAAAGGTTTCAAAGAGAACACTTTCATAGAGAGGCGGTAAAAGGATTTGTATAAATAAATCTTGTAACTCAGAATTGGCAAGGACATTAGTCATTTTGGAAATATTATGCTTGTAGTGCAAAACATACTTAGTGAAGTGCTCATTGGGTCCCTATTTAATTTGCGCTAATTGGGCATAGGTCATCTTAGAACCAATGTTGATGAAAAATTGTGTGAGAAAAGCATCGACGAGATGAGTAAAGGAGGTGATGGAATGAACAGGTAAATTGTAGAACCAACACATGATATAGTATTGGAGACTGTGAGGAAAATTTTGGCTAACAGGAGGTGATCGTTCAGCAAAATCGAGACAGGCAACATGAAACACATGAAGATGCTCCTATGGGTCACTGTGTCCATTGAAAATGGGAAATTTAGGGGTGAAAAAGTTAGGAGGAAGAGGGTAAGTAGAAATAAGAGGTGAAAATGGGGTATGCAACAACAAGGTAGAATCTAAAGAGGGAGATGTGGTGGCCTATTGCAACTTACGAATTTGAGCCTGGAGATCATGATATAAGGAGGTTAAATCTTGATTGCCAGCAGAGGATGTTTATCACTAATGTGATACCAAAAGAGGGGTAAAGTGATTAGTGGGAGTGGGAACTGAAACTGAAATAGTAGAAATGGGTGGAAGTGTAGAGGTGGGAGGTTGAGTGGGAAAGGAAATAGAAGGGTTGAGCTCAGCCAAGTTAGTGGCCTCTTCACGAGCCACATGTAGAAGTAAATCTAAATCCTATGGGCATTCAACAAGGTGATCATTGATGGATTTAAGGTGGGCTTCGGTAAAGTCCTCATGAGTTTGGGCCATGGGAAAAGGGGAAACTACACCTCAGAAAGTGTGATAAAGAAACGACGGGTTCACCAAAATGATTAACAAAAATATATATAACCTAAAGGGGGGATTTAGGGTTCTAGTGTTAATCTAAATATGAGGACTAAAACATGTAATAAATAAACTAATAAAAGCATTATATGCTAAATAAATGTAAATAAATGATATTCTAAGTGAAATAAAACCCTAATATGCAAGAGGGAAAGGGGAAATGACTTAACTGATTGATGGTGACTGTCGTAGGTTGTCACAAATCTAGAACTGGAACTCGGCAGTGCAGAAAAACACTCAGAGGCCCTGAAGAGCGTAGATTTGGACTATTTGAAGTGACACAGGCACCTGGGAATGTACTTGGCACCCCAAGGCACCCTGGTCTATGCAGTCTGGGTTCTTAGAACAATATAAATGCTCAAAACCCTAATTTGGCAGTGTCACTAACATGTCTCTGAATACTCTCTATCTGTCACATTGGATTCACTGAATGAACTGGATGACGCCCTACACAAGAAGAAGAATAAGGGGTCAAACTAACCTCAGCCGCCAAACCGGTGGACTTATCGCTGAGCATTGCACTACATTACGGACCCTGATGTAGTTCTAGTGAGTGTGTGTATGTCGTGCCCTAGGTGCTCTCGTACCAGTTGCACTTTGTGAAATAATGAGCTATGGTAGCTATAGAAGATGTAGATAGTAGAATAGAATGAATAGAATCCCTCCTCCTCTAAGAATGTGTGTGATGTAGACTTTCCTAGCTTGAATGTATGGCACTATGTGGATGTAAGTGGTGCAATGGATGCAACCCTAGATGGAGTGATAGTAGTGATAGGATGTAATGACCTAGGACCCTCATTATGGTCTTATAAGCTTTATATTTATAGGGCTCTCAAGTTTAATTTCGTAATTAATCCCAACAAGGCCAACTGAGAAGAAGATAAGGATGAAAAATGGATATAAGTGACCCAAAAAGGAGTGAAAGAGGTTATACATAGACTGAGGCACCCTAGGTGGGACTGTGGGAGCCTCGAGGCACCCCAGTACAGCTTGTGGTGCCCTGATTTAGGGCTAGAAACTTGGGGAAGTTAGAAAATGGGGTGATAAGTATTGGCGATATACGCGGGAAAGAATAAATAAAAGATAAGAAAAAGGTGGCAAATGGGGAGATTAATTAGTACTTTGTACACTTGAGAACCTTCCAAATAGTAGTATAAGACCGGCTAAATATTGTCTAATGTGTAATATTATTTTGGCAGCACCTCACCTCCTTCATTCCTGCAAAGAGAACTAAAACCATGAAAACTTAACTAATATACTTAAGAAACTCAAGATTTATCTAAATATGCTAAAAAGAGGATTAGTAACCAAAATTGAAATTAAACTACAAAAATTTGAAATTAATTCAAAGGAAAATGAATTAAGTCCCACCGAGTGTGCCAAATATATGTATGCTAAACTATCTAAGCTAATTGAATGAAACTAACACCAAGTAGTCTCAATAACAAAGCTTATCTACCATTAAAATCTTTATAAGAGCTTAAAGGAAATATCTATTCTAATGCATAAACATGAAAGAAACATCTAATGTTAAACCATTCCTACTCTTATAATTTCTGATTTCTATTGAATATGAGCATATTTAGATCATAATAAATAATATTTTTATGCTTGTCTCCAAAATGAGGAAAATATCTCACCAAGTAATGGCTACAAGGCAATGTTTGGATCTTCCCTTACTACTCAACTATGAGAGAATGGATGCAAGAGATGAAGAAGCTATTACAACAATGGAGAATAATCTTATCAATATGCCTATAGTAATCACTAGAAAAAGTTTGGTGTAGGTGTTAAAGAAGGTAGGAGGGTCCTTTATATAGCTTTCCAATTTGGGAGAAACTTGCAAACTATTTTATGTGGGATAAAGGATAAAGGAGAATTAGAAAGGATAAGAATGATTAGAGGAAATACCAAGTGATTAACGGCTCATGGGAGTTGGATATGATTTAATTAATCAACTAGGATAAGCTTAGAAAGCTAATTAGAGATGATTTAGAGAGAAATAGGTATGATTTAGAGCATTTGAGAGGGGGATTTAACCAATAAGAGGATTTATTGATTAAATACTAGGTTTAAAATGCTTAATTAACTAATAATAGTTAATTATTAAATTAGAAGAGGATTATAACTAACGAAGTGTCGTTAATTGATTGAAATGGAGGGAAACGTAAGTTAATTAGCCGGAAATCACTAATTATAACATAAATGATGGGAAAGTAGGTAATTAGTACAATTTTAATATTAAAAACTACTTAGGAGGATTTTAGGTGTCTACATTCAACACCAGCTCCATAGTGAATTCTTAATATGTTTATACCATAAATGCAGTGAAAAATTGTCTTAGCTAATTTCTAGTGCAAATCAAGAGGCTCATGCATGAACTTGGAGACTAGGCCTACAAAATATGAAATGTCAGGTTGAGTATGAGTCAAATAAATAAGGATATGTATAATTTTTCTATAAAAGTAGCATCAACCAATGGTGAAGTGAAATCAACCTCAAGATTGACTCTAGAAAAGAAGGGAGTCGAATTTATCTTATAATAAACCATGTGAAATCGAGAGAGAAGATCAATAGCATACTTATTTTGTGTGATGAATATACCTAAGTCAGACTATGAGTTATGAATCCAAAGGAAATAGTGCAAAAAACCTAATTCTGTAATGGAGAATCTATTCTAGAGGGCTTATTTCACTGTTACAATGGATGATGAAGATCTCCTTGTGATAAAAAGGTCATAAACATAAATAAATAGAACCATAAATGAATCATATTTCCACAAAATATATACATTGGGATCTAAATGACATAGCGTGAAACCTACATAAAGAAGGAAGGAATCCATTTTAGCATACCAATCCTGAGGGGCATGTTTGAGACCATATATGGATTTTATAAGACTTCAAACCAAGGAAGAATCCTGAACAAAACCCTGTGGTTGTTCCATGTAGATCTCCTCATCTAGGTCACCATGAAGAAAGGAACTCTTCACATCCATTAGATGAAAATATTACTGATGAGCAGTGGTAATGGTACGAGTAAGTCTGATCGAGTTAATTTTGGTGATAGGTGTAAATTTCTCAAACTAGTCAATTCCAGGAACCTGAGAGAAACATTTTACAAATAACTGTGATTTTAACTTGTCAACAGAACCATCTGCTACATATTTGGTCAGCCTACAACATATGAAATGTCAGGTTGAGTATGATTCAAATAAATGAGGATATGTACAAGTTTTCTATAAAAGTAGCATCAACCAATGGTGAAGTGAAATCAACCTCAAGATTGACTCTAGAAAAGAAGGGAGTCGAATTTATCTTATAATCAACCATGTTAAATCGAGAGAGAAGATCAATAGCATACTTATTTTGTGTGATGAATATACTTAAGTCAGACTATGAGTTATGAATCCAAAGGAAATAGTGCAACAAACCTAATTCTATAATGGAGAATCTATTCTAGAGGGCTTATTTCACTGTTACAATGGATCATGAAGATCTCCTTGTGATCAAAAGGTCATAAACATAAATAACCAGAACCATAAATGAATCATATTTCTACAAAATATATACATTGGGATCTAAATGACATCGCGTGAAACCCACATAAAGAAGGAAGGAATCCATTTTAGCATACCGATGCTAAGGGGCATGTTTGAGACCATATATGGATTTTCTAAGACTTCAAACCAAGGAAGAATCTTGAACAAAACCCTGTGGTTGTTCCATGTAGATCTCCTCATCTAGGTCACCATGAAGAAAGGAACTCTTCACATCCATTAGATGAACATCTTACTGATGAGCAGTGGTAATGGTACGAGTAAGTCTGATCAAGTTAATTTTGGTGATAGGTGTAAATTTCTCAAACTAGTCAATTCCAGGAACCTGAGAGAAACATTTTACAAATAACTGTGATTTTAACTTGTCAATAAAACCTTCTACTGCATATTTGGTCGGCCTACAACATATGAAATATCAGGTTGAGTATGAGTCAAATAAATGAGGATATGTACAAGTTTTCTATAAAAGTAGCATCAACCAATGGTGAAGTGAAATCAACCTTAAGATTGACTCTAGAAAAGAAGGGAGTCGAATTTATCTTATAATTAAACATGTGAAATTGAGAGAGAAGATCAATAGCATACTTATTTTGTGTGATGAATATACCTAAGTCAGACTATGAGTTATGAATCCAAAGGAAATAGTGCAACAAACCTAATTTTGTAATGGAGAATCTATTCTAGAGGGCTTATTTCACTGTTACAATGGATGATGAAGATCTCCTTGTGATCAAAAGGTCATAAACATAAATAACTAGAACCATAAATGAATCATATTTCCATAAAAGATATACATTGGGATCTGAATGACATCGCGTGAAACCCACATAAAGAAGGAAGGAATCCATTTTAGCATACCAATCCTGAGGGGCATGTTTGAGACCATATATGGATTTTCTAAGACTTCAAACCAAGGAAGAATCTTGAACAAAACCCTGTGGTTGTTCCATGTAAATCTCCTCATCTAGGTCACCATGAAGAAAGGAACTCTTCACATCCATTAGATGAACATCTTACTGATGAGCAGTGGTAATGGTACGAGTAAGTTTGATTGAGTTAATTTTGGTGATAGGTGTAAATTTATCAAACTAGTCAATTCCAGGAACCTGAGAGAAACATTTTACAAATAACTGTGATTTTAACTTGTCAACCGAACCATCTGCTGCATATTTGGTCTGATAAATCCATCTACATCGAACCATATTTCTTCCCTTAGGAAGTGGTGTCAAATACCAATTTTGGTTGTTGATTAATGAGATGTATTTATCCTACATAATAGTTTCCCACTCAAGATTTCTAGAAGCCTCTCTAAAAACATTTACATCGGAGGAAGAAGAAAAGAAATTATGAGGCCCATCCTTGAACTCTAATCATATACGTCTAAAATATTTTGGATCCCCTACCTAAGTACTTACACTCTGAAAATTCTATCTATCCCAATGAGGACTAGTGGTGGGAGTATTAGGAATAAGCTCATCATCGTTTGAGTCATGGAAAGATGTGGAAAGAGATGAAACTCCATCACTATCTTCACTATTAGAACAGGAGGAAAAATAATCTTCGGAAACATGAATAAGTGCATGGACTTTCTCAAGCTCCTTATAACTATTAGAACCATCCTTAGAAATTCCAAGTGATGTTGATGGAAGTGGAGAAGAGTAAGGTGTGGAATCTGGTGGGCCTTCCTAAAATTTGACACTCCTTTCCATGAATAATACATGTGTGGTTGGATGAAGAAGTCAGTACCCCTTAACACCATCTAGGTATCCCACAAAGATACAATGTTGACTATGAGGTTCCATAGTCTATTATTTCTTCTTAGGGATGCATGCCATAAATGGAGATCCAAAGACTCTAAAGTTTTTAACTGATAGTTTTTTACCATTCCAAGCTTCAAAAGGAGTGACTCCCTTTAATGTTTTGTAAGGGAAATAGTTCTATATGTAATTTACATAGTTAATAGCTTCCACCTAGTATTGTGGTGCCAAATATTTGGAGTGAAACATATATTTGGCCATCTCTTTTTGAACCATGTTCTTTTGTTATGCAACCCCATTCTATGAAATATTGTATGTAACTATTTGTTGTAACTCAATCTGCTCTACAATGTAGAATTGCTCAAACATGTTACTAACAAATTCCCTACCATTTTCTATTTGTAGAATCTTTGTGAATATCCCAAATTATTTCTCTGCAAGGGCCTTAAAGTCCCAAAAATAAATTCATAAACATATGACCTTTGATAAAGAAAATAGACCCATGTATATCTTCAAAAATCATCAATAGAAGTGAGAATATATTGTGCCCTAGTGAAGGAAGGTTTAGGAAAAGGCCCTGAGACATCATTATGAACCAAATCCAACACCTATGTAGCTATCCAAGATTTAACTTTGTCAAATATCTCTTCTATATTATTTTTAAGGGTACAACCCTCACAGAGACCTTTATAGAAACTAATTGTTGTCATGCATTTTTGCTACCCCAAAAATTCAAAATTTGAAACATGACAACTAAGCCAAATGTGAAAATTACTTCAAAATTATCCTAAACCCCTCTCATGGTTAGCTTTTCTTAAGTTTCATGATCATACCATCCTTCAAAGGTACTTCCAATATGTTGAACAATCATGTTTAGGTGTTTCAAATAATGTGACAAGATCAATTCTTTCATCTGGCAAAGTGCAATTGAAGACTAGTTCTCTGCTAGGTCAAGAAAGGTCAATTTGACCATTTCAAAGTAGATGTGCATCCTCTAGGAAGTTTCCAAAGGATCATAATCATCTAGAGGTAGTATTAGATATCCAAGCAGTTTTTGGAATTGATTTAGGAAATTTTATGGAATATTTGGTTGCTTAGGGACAAACTTTGCAAAAGCAGGTTTTCAAGTTGTTGATCAGAGAACACTTGAAAAAAAACACACAAGAAGTCTGCGAGGGAAGGCAAGTCATATTCAAAGGTGTAAATGGATAGGGAGAACTCACACGCAGATTAGAATTTCAACTTTTGGGACTCATCTGTTTTCGCTCATGAACATCTATTTTGAGAGATGGCATGTAGAGCACACAAACGAGGTAGAGATGTGCACGCCAAACATTGGCTATTTTTGGAGGATCATATACAAAGCGCTTTGCATGGATACAGGATAGGAATAGGATTATCACTGTAGTTAACTAAAAAAAATCTATAGTTAACACACTTGCATGTGGGGTTATGCTTGTAAACAACACGTAGCTATTAATAAGCATGTGACCTATTTTTAGAATGGATAAGCAGTGAAGGGCAAGCCCCCACCCTTACATATATGTAGTGAACTACATAGTAGATATACATGTATGATGGTGAATATACAGACATAGAGAGAGTGGGATATGTATGCACGTGTGCAAGAATAGATTATTGAATCAGATATGTGTGCGCATAGGCATAGATTGCCATTACTATAAGAAACTTCCATGTAATTTTATCTTAAATATATGAAGGATATTGGCCAAACCTGAGTGTTATTCTTCTGTGTAATTGGATATTGCATGTAATTGATTCCATCATGTTTATTGTTAAATTCTATTCTTCCTTAGATCCAGAACTTTCGTGCACTATAGAATGATGTATTAGGTATGGATCTGTAAGCTTTAAGTCCTCATCATGCTAACATCCTACTACAACAACCCTAAAGAGGGACCTGGTACCTTTGCATACTTTGGGTGAGTGCTCAGTCCAGGATGAGTGATGTGCCAGTGTGTCTAGGGTGTTACTGGTAAATTCTAGGATGCATCATTGGTTCCGTTACCAGGACCTCTTTTTCAGTTGTTTCCAGGATGTTTCACGATAAATACGTATCGGTTAACTCTAGTGAGTGTTGAGGAGTGGATACACGATTTGGAGGAAGAATACACACGCAGGTTCAGCAATGGATATGAGTTTAAATGCATGCACTTGGGTGGAACAAAATTTGTATGACACTTTATATGAGAGCTTCTTTGCTATTTTCCTAGTAGAGCTATATGAATGGTTGATTACATATGCATCTGTAGTGCCCCACATAAAAATAAATAAATAAATAATTTAAATTTATTGTAGTGGTTGAATTGAGATTTTTCTGAGTGGTGGAGGTTACGTGAAGGCTTGAGAAACCTGTCAATGCACATGGGTGTCTTAAAGAACCTTGCAGACCTGTCTTTTCCATTGTGTAATGATACATGCACTTTATCTGGGAACCATAAATGTTAACCACCTAAAACCCAAGTTAACATCGTAAATTTAGCAACAATTTTATAGTTGTAGCGACTGCAAATTTAAGTAAATAAACAAAAGGTTTATAGAACTACGCCAAATGTAGCTCTCGCTTTTAGCCACCCAAATCAGATTATTATGGGTTAGATTTTCCTTACACACAAAAACTCTAATATCTCCTCACATCACTTTTCACAAATTTGACTAATATGGATATGTATATGCGTCTGAAACAATATAATTTATCTTTCAAAAGAGTTTCTTTTTCCTGCTATGGTTTTATTTGTTTGGTATGTTGGAAAACAAAAAGAGAGGGAGAAGATTGACGATTGGGAGGAGCTGCAGTCAAGCATATTTTTTGTTGTATTAATCTACCTCTTTTGCATTCAGGAACATGTTTTTCACACACTAACCATGTTTACAGTTCCATCCTCAAGCATACTCCTCACTTGTGCCAAAAAAATAAATGCTTTGGAGCAGGACGAGGATATCCATCTTAGGAAAATGGAAAGGGATTTGTTTATGTAATTTTTTTTTTACAAGTGCTTTGGTAGATATGTATGCAAGTGTGGAATCATGTGCTTGGCATGTGCTCTGTTCTATTAAATGCTTGAAACATGGCATGAATGATTTCATTGATGGCAGAATATGCGCAAATTTTTTTTTTTAAAAGAAGGCCATGGAACCTTTCAAGAAATGCATGACATGCTTCACAACCTTGCCAGCATCCTCCATCCTACGCTAAAATGGAGGATTTAGAATAGGAATTTCTTCAGATCTTGTAGTCAGGAATGCCTAGGTAGACTTGGCTGTAGATACCTTGGTAGGCTATGGGTACTAAAAACGTGGTCTTATGGGAAACATAGACTGTAGGATGTACAAAAAATAGGTTTCTTGAAAAGGCTTTAGAAACTTTTGAGAAACTGTAACTGACAAATCTAAAGCCAGATTCCATAACCTTTGCTAGCGTCTCCTGACCTGTGTCAGATGCGAGATGTGGAACAGATTATGGACATCCTTCAAAGTATAAAGAGTAGAGGAATGATTTCAGATGTGTAGTTGTAAATTTTATGATAAACGTGTATGTAAAATGGTGGAGCTGTGGATGCTCATGAACTATTTGACAAAATGCCCAAGTGAGATGCTGAACCGAATCTTGCAAGTTTGACCATCTTCGCCCCTCCAGGCATGGTTCATCTCTCCTTATCTTTCATAACTCTCATACTTTATTTTTTCATTTGTAACTTAATATAATTTTAAAATATTAGGGTTATAATACATTTAATTGTTTTATATTAACTTTTGCAAAATAATAAAATGTCGTATCGTAACTCACGAAATCAAAATAACCCTTTTGTATTAAACCATGAACTTCAACCCTCATGCTGAGGGTAATTTAGAAAAATTCCTACCCAACTAGATCACCACAATATTTTTTTATTGACAAGATGAAATTGACGTAAAAATGTTGACCATCTCCCTGTTTAAATACATAATTTTGTGTTTTTCAGAGACTCATTAAGTACCCTTCGTAACTCTGAAAATGGGATGGTAAGCTTCATTCATGTACCTTGTTATGTGAGGAGTCACCTTAACCTTTGGTTTGACCCTGAATGAACATTTGTGATATTTTTGACGCCCTACTGGGAGCAATGTTACACCATTTTGTAGTTGTAAGAAGCTACCAAAACTATAAAGTTGGCTTTCGTTTTGAACCACCATTTGAATTTTGGACAGGGAAATGCTTATCCATATTCTTAAACCTCTAGTATTTATACTAGACAATTGCATGGTACTTTCAGTCTGAGGAAAAACACTTTTCTTGATAGTTTGGCAAAGCTATTTTTGTAGGCTTCGGGTTGTAGTTGACTAGGTCAAACTGGACCAAAAATGACTAGAGGCTCCAAAAGGCATGTCGTTGTTTGTAAACGGTTTTCCAGTTCTAAATTCCATCAGTTCCTATTAATTCTTTGTGTATAGGAGGACAGGTAGAAACTTACCTGGAGTGTCTTTGCTCCTTAGAGGAAAATTTTTGAAGTTGGCTTCTTAGCCTCTAAGCGTTAATTGAACGTTTTTGCAGCTAGCATGGAAACGTAAGAAGGAAGTTGTATGACCCATGTCGGGTTTCCCAAACCATCGTGGAAAGTTGTTGACACTTATAAAAAACTATTTGAAAATTTATTGTGTGATTTGTTGTATGAAATTGAAATTTTGGCAAAATAGTGTTTCTCTCTCTCTTCCCTATTTCTTCTCTCCTTAGATTACGAAATGAAGTGAAATAAAATGCAATGAATACATGTCTCTAAACCTTTTTTTTCAAATGCAAATTGTAATTATTATTATATATAAATGGGAAAATAAAAATTGTTAATTATGTTAGATTAGGGTGGATGTCATGCTAGCAATTTATTGTTGATTTCATGCTCACAAGGTTTTACAGGATGCAAGAAAGATAGCAAAAAGGTGATGTGTAATTCATTAATTGTTATTGTAATTTATATAGTTCATTGTAAAATGAATAAATGTATAAAGTAGTCTCTTGTTATAGAAAAGTTATATTTGAAATTTGCTAATATGGATGAGATGCTAGTTTTAGTGATATCTTAGGAATTGTGCATTTAATCACAGGTTCAATTTGATTCATAGTTGTGTATGGAAAAAGGGTTTGATATATATATATATAGTAAATGAATTTGAAGTTAATATATTGTAGTGATATTCCAGTGTTCAATAAACAATTAATTAGTTATTGGGTTGTATTCTTACCTTGTAAACGTAATAAATAGATTTAATCAAAACACTCAACCCTAATATAAGATCTGTCCATAACATGTCTTCACGTGTGATCCTTTTTACCATAGAAGGGATTGAAACCGTAGAATGAACTTAAACTTTACACTTGATGGAACATCCTAGTTTAGGTAAATAAGATCCCAAGAATGGGTTTATCGTCTTAGTTGGTATGTTTAGTGACATTGTCATAAACCTGATAGATAGGAGCAACACAGTCAAACTATATCTGGAGTAATTAGAGCTAACTCTTCCTCCATATCCTAGTGGACTACTTTGTCTTCCGAAGATAGATTTAGAATTAACTTCATCATCAAATGACATAAATGGAGATCATGGTATAGTTGTTCTATGACTCTAACCCCTTGTTAGTGAACTCTTTAGTCCCTCTCAGCTAAATGTCTTATCTTTGGATAGTGACAACATAGTGCCTTGATCTCTTACGAAGGGTTTATAGGGTAAATATGTTTCTAACCTTAATATAATCTATAATAGGGCATAAATCCTTGAGTGAAATTTGGAATTAAAATAAACCTTAGTGATTAGGAGGTTAACTTGTGGGTATAAAATTATAAGTAACTCTTTGCAAACGAAATTGATTTGAAAGATGTTGAATTTAGAGAACCTGGGAAAACAAAATCTTGTCCTATAATTCCTTGTTATGCCCTGTTATGACATTAAGAATAAAAGAAATTTCACATGCAGAATCTTGAAATATAGAAACATGGTATCTTACCTTGAACACAAATCACTTGTGGTTCATGTGTAATTTATGATGCTTCCAAGCATGTACTTCTTCTAGTTTTTATGCAAATACTTTCATAACGCTTTTGTTATAAAGTAACAGTAATAGTGAGGCCATAATGCGATGTAAGAGTAAAACAAGATTTGAGGTTAGGAATAGTGTCACTCTTGGAGTCCTTATAACTTAATTAAACATTTTCTTGTGTTACAAAGAATATGAGTTTCCCTTGGTGAGATCAAACTTCGAGAAAAAACAATATATATATATATATATATATATATATATATATTGTTTTTTCTCGAAGTTTGATCTCACCAAGGGAAACTCATATTCTTTGTAACACAAGAAAATGTTTAATTAAGTTATAAGGACTCCAAGAGTGACACTATTATTTGTTGTGGGAATGTTGAATCAGGAGAAGAAGATACCATGATCGAAGAATGTTTATGGGAAAAAATTATCTTGAATCTAAACCACCCCCCCTTAAATCCTAATATTTCTATCTGGACATCAAGTCAGATTCACTTGAGTTGCAAGGGTAAAATCTAGACATTGAATAAACGTTTGAGAAGCATCTTCTTAACATAAGAACAAGTTAATTAAGTACTTTGTATGAAATCTGAATTATGCCAAATAAGCATGTAAGTTATGGAAATTTCCGTAAAGGATAAAAAGCCACCTTAAAATGGTCAAACTATAAATTAAATGTGAAATGAACTTAAGAATCTATAGGTGGAAAGAAAAAAAAAGGACAAAATTGTCCTTGCATAATAATGTTCTTGGAATGTTAATCGTAACTAAGATGTAATTAAAGAAATGATGTGTTGTGGGTTTGCCAATCCTTGAGTCCTTTTTTTGTGGTTGGGTCATTCCTAGTATTCATTCATTGGGAAAAGTGTGGCATCAACATGTCTATAGTGTTTTCTTGTGTCTATGTGAGTCGATGACTTGTGTCTTATACGTCCTTGAGTTTTCTTTACTTGGAGCCATTGTGGCATTGTTTACTAAGCAATGTAAGTCCAAAAAAAAAATTGTCCTGGTATTTTTACTGTTGTTTTTGTGTGTGTAAAAAGTAGGTGTTATAGCGTGTAAACAGAATTTTACATATTGCACGCTTTTTTAGACACAGGAATAATTTCAAGCCTTTTATGATGTTGATATGATCTGGACTGGCACTGTAGATACATGGTTTCATGGTGTTTTAAATAGTTATAATCTAGAGTATTCAATTTCGACGTACTCTTACCCGGAGGTAGCTGAATTCCAATTTTTGCAGTATCCTAGAGGACCATACTTACAAGGCATCCCACTGGAAATCATGATCTTAATGGTAACCTTGAATTTGGAAGACAAACCTATGGCTAGCTAAACCCCACCACGCACGGGGGAAGGAATAGGATTGGTGAAGGATGGCAGACTTAGAGACAACAAAGAATAGGGAATAAAGGTGGCTCAAGTATAATGATGCACGTGAGCGGGAGATAGAGAAGCAATGTGACATTGCTGAGCATATGGAGTTGAGGAGAGAGATGGATCATGAAGTATTTGGATCTCATGTAGAAGACATGGAGCCAGAGTGTCAGGAACTGCCCCATATAGGAAAGCATGAAAGAGAACCCTCCTCGGCCTCACAAGGAAACACACTAGCAGAGATGACCTAGGCCACGACCATGCATCTGAACCTACGTGATAACCTATCCCTTGTGCTTGGTTTTCTAGTATTTAGTATGACAAGTACAAACAGCAGCCATGGAAAAAAAGTTGGAGAAACTATCAGCAAATTTAGCACACGAGATGCCCACAGGGATTTGGTGCACAAATTGTGAAGTAGAGGGTCACACGAAGGATATTTTCCCTTACATAACAGTACGATCGTTGTTGATGGATTCTCGAAATATACCATTTAAACCATGATGCTAGCTGCTGCCCATTATTACAACGTGTAATAAGGAAGAACGTTTAAATCTATTGTAAAATCTGCAAGTCCACGACTCATGACACGAAAGACTACCGACTGATTGGAAAGATCCATGATGTTATAGATATTGGTGTAAAATATACATGAGCTTTAGATAACTCTAAGGGAAAGAATGAGCATCAGGACCGAGATCAAAATCAAGCTCGCTATGATCGGAATGAAGGACATTTTGATGGAGATCATGGCAAAGGTCAAGGATATCAAGGTGGATTTAGAGGACATGGCCATGGTGGTGGAAGAAGCGAGTTCCCTCATGGAACATGTTATACATGAGGATCTCCTAACCATTACAGGCATGAATTTCCTTAGAATATTACATGTTCTTTCTACAGAAAGAACCACGGCTATGAGGAGTTCTTGAACTTATATGAGCATATGAGTAAGCAACATAAACAAGAAAACAAAGGAACCGAGATGGTTAGGATATAATGCACTATTGAAAATCAATGGATGCCTAAGATGGAATCTAAATCTGAGGCACTACAAGTGAGGATCACAACCCGTGTTGAGGCGGCACACTCTAGGGAATCATTGTAGCAGAAACCTGCCATCACTAAAGAAGAAGTTCTTCATACATGGTACCCAGATATTTCCTATCAGAAGGAATTTTATCAGGAAACCATGGAATTTATTAGGAATCTTCAGGGTGAGATACAGTACTTGAAAGAGAAATCATGAAAGATGGAGTAGAAGAAAGCATCAGAGACGGTCCAAACTGATATAGATAACTTGAGGGAAGTGTGTAAAATGTTGCGTTGGGAAAACATCATTCCACTATTAGGGAGTTGGTTATAATGAAACACTCCACATGTAAGTACTAAGATTGGATGGTAGATCCTTCATGTGAATATTCTACCTCATAGCCTTGATTATGACAAGGAAATAACCCTGAATGCTATTATGGATGGATGGATATTTAGTAATATACTGATTGATACAGGCATAAAATTCAATGTTATTACCTTAGATGCATGGGTACAAATGGGAAGACCCTCATTGAAGCCATCCTCTAATGTATTATTCATGGCTAATTGGACTAAGGCCACTCTCGTTGGAGTTTTGAAGGATGCATTCATTACCATACAAGGAGCCAAGTTCATTGGATACTTTGAAGTTTTAGCGCTGACAGAGTCAAATAGCTTCCCAGATCTATTGGGGCATCCTTGGTGCTATGAAAATAATGTTGATCTTTGGTTCAACAATGGCTATATCACTTTTGAAAACAAAGAAGAAAGATTTATTATCCCTTTAACAGATGGAAAATCTATGCCCTATGTTGAGCCCTTAAGTGAAGAAGATCTAAATAGGATTTATGTACGTTCCATCTGAGATCCATAGATGATTGAACCAACCAAAGGACTAATTCAGTGGGAGGATGCACAGTCTATTAATGATACTACAAGTATTGCTTGTGATAATTGGGCTCACAACACTTATGAGTTGGCAGGGTGTGAAGTAAAGACCATATTTCCTCAAGGCACAAAACTGCGTTATGTCAGAAGGATAGGAAACAACTCGGCACCTTGTTCAATATGAGAAGGGGATCCCATGGTATTCCTACGCGCCATGGAAGAAAAGTGGATAGACCCACTAGAAAGAATAAATATGCTAGCATATACACTACGCGAGACAACAACACACTAGTGGGTGGCACACAGGGATATTCTTGTCGGATGGAATGAAATTAGGATTGCTCTTACTACTAGGTTCTTTAGGAGTAATGCACCTACTCATATCTACACTTATCACGGTAATCAACCTATTCAAAACTACATTCAGAAGTGTGAGAGACTCTTGACAAAAGGGCAAGAAGATTTACCACCTTCGCTATGGGTGCACAAGTTTTATCCCACTTTACAAGGTTACATGTGTGCTTGGTATGTGTATGTAGAACTCCATAGAGAAACTAGAAATTGGTAGGATTTAATTACAAGAATAGCCTAGAAATTTGGCTTCTTCTCTACAAAGCCTCCAATGAAAGAAGCATTGAAAGTCATAAAGCACTTAACTATGGGAGATAGTGCCAATACTGAAGAACTCCTTTAGGAGTTAATAGGTAAAGAGAACTCAGAAGTTCATCTTGATGAAGAACCAGATGTCGATGCCATATTACTTTAATGAATTTTCCTTGAGAAAGAGAAAGGAAAAATGGTCTACTTAGTGGATGACGAAGAAGTAGATACTTTGGATGTAAACCATTCAATAGGGAGGCGTGAGGTATTGGATAGTATGGATAAGGCCACACGCGCCTATCATGAACCTATGAAGACAAAGTGGGTGAATATTAGAATAGATACTGAGCCTAAGGAAGCCATAATTAGAGACTATTGGTCAAACTCTGAAGTGGAAAAAATCATAGAGTTACTAAGGGATTATCAGGAATTATTTCCTTGGGGGTTGTTAGTGCAAATTCATAGCTCCCCCAAATGAGTTATGGACACATTTTTCTAATGCAAATTCATTTGGTGTGATTGCACAACATTGAGATTTCCCAAAGTGTGGGACCTTTGAAAATGGGGAAAGCTCTCCAGAGAAGGCTAGTTCCTCTTCCTAAACTACTTGCCACAAGCTATTCCATTGTAGGAAAGATAATCTAACCTAATCTAACTTCCAAGGAGATAAGGAGAGGTACAAGGTATGCATTTTGATATGAGTCATAGAAGAAGGATATCCACACAAGAACCTGTTGTAAAAGAAATGAAATAAAAAACAACAGAAGGAGATCCACACAAGAACCTGCCATAAAAAACAAAAATAAAAAATAATAGAAGGAGATCGACACAAGAACCCGTTTTAAAAGAAAGGAAATAAAAAATAGTGTTAGTGTAGGTTATTATTTATCCTTTTATTTATTTATCAGGATAATTCTTACACTTGTGTTAGCCCTACACTTGTTGGGTTAGCTTACTTAGGTGTACTAGTTGTGTGGAGTAGGCTTACTAGTTATGTTGATTTAGCTTCTCAGTTATGTGGAGTTAGCTTACTAGTCTTATGGAGTTAACTTAACTACCAGTATTAGTTAGTGGGAGTTCTTCACCACTGATTTAGGTAGTAGTTGAACTTCTCTCCTCCTATATGTACATATTTCTTATTGAGTAATTCAAGTCATTTTATTGTAATGTATTGAGCATTATGGATTATGATGGATTTCTATATATGGTATTGTGTCTCTTCTATTTTGAAAATCTAATGTGGTGTGCTATTATCATCTGATATCGTGGCTTAGAACAATCTTCTTATCATTCCTTTTATGGTATCAGAGCTATAGATGATGTAGACATCCATCTATAAGTTTTTCTTTGCAAACAAGGGTTTATTATTTTCATGTATTTGGAATTTGTTAGAAATTTTCTTCATCATGAATTTTATGTAAAACGGAGTATGGCATTGGATTTGGAAGGTGCCAAAACCCCAGAATCAATTGCAAACTCGACCATGTTTTGAGACAGTCAAATCTGGATGCAGATATGTTTTGGGTGCATTCTTTTATCCATTGGATATAGACGTGTACCTTTCGGATGCATTCTTTTATCCTCTGGATATTGTGGTTTTGGATATAGTCCCTTTTATCCACTGGATATTATGGTTTTGGATATAGTATTTTATCCAATGGACACAGATCTTTACCCTCTAGGTGCATTCTTTTATCTATTGGATATAAGCATGTACCTTCTGGATGCATTATTTTACCCTCTGAATAATTTGGTTTTAGATCCAGTGTTTTATCCACTAAACACAAATATGTACCCTTTGGGTGCACTCTTTTATCCATTGGATATAAGCGTGTACCTTCCAGATAAATTCTTTTACCCTCTGGATATTTTATTTTTGGATGCAGTTTTTTATCCACTGGACGCAGATTTGTACCCTTTGGGTGCATTCTTTTATCCATTGGATATAAGCGTGTACCCTTTGGATGCATTCTTTTACCCTCTAGATATTTTGTTTATGGATGCAGTCTTTTATCCAATCGATGCAGATTGGTACCCTTTGGGTGCATTCTTTTATCCATTGGATATTGGCATGTACCCTCTAGATGCAATGATTTACCCTCTGGACATTTTAGGTTTTGGGTGCATGCTTTTATCCTTTGGTCACAAACATGTATCGTGTGGATGCAATTTTTTACCCTTTGGACATTTGGGTGTCACGTGTACCTTTTAAAAAAAGATCAGCATTAAAATATTATTTTAATAGCAAAACCTTCAAGAGCTCATAATGTTTGATCTGTAACACATATTAAGGTGATATTTTTTTTTGAAATTGTGTATTTTTTTGAGATCTACGCATTAGTAACATTTTTATACACATATTTCAAATGTTAAAGGTACTGTTACTCATTGTAATATTTACATGCACTCAATTATAAAGTGCCAAATTCGGGAGGGTGTTGTGATCACTTGTGGATGCAATTTCAGTTGAGCTTGACAAGCCCCTTGATCCTAAACTTTTGGGTATTGCATTTTTTTATCTATGGGTGTATACATTTATATCTCTCTTGTTTGTTGAGATATTTTGGATCTATATTTTTGACACTTTATTTTGGCATATTGACAATATCTCTTGTGGGGGGCTATTCTGGTGGAGCCCAGTGTTAGTTTTTTAGTGTTTGAGTAGTTGATTTTGACAACTCATACAGATTTGTGGTCTCACTCTACCCATTCTGCAACATAGGAGGGTGTGGTGTTGATACTGCTTGTTTGGGTTTCGTGTCCTTGCCTTGTTACCTTGGATTTTCTTGGATCATGGCACTCCTATTTATTTGAATCTCATGTCCGCCTTGTTGCCTTGGATGTTCTTGGATCTTGGCACACCTATTTATAGTAGTTGATAAAATTATGTTTGGTGTTTGTTTTTCACTTTCGACATCACTCCATTGAAAGTCTCCTTGCATGAAGCTATTCTGGTGAAGCCCAGTGTTATTTGTTTTTGAGTTCTATGATCGAGCAGTGGATTCAAACCACTGTGCACACCACACTTCTTCAACATTGTACGCATTCTTGGAGCTGAGCTTCTGAGAATATCTTGCAACAAGATTTTTCCCTCTCTACTTTTTTATTACTGCCTTTGGGTACCTTAAGGTGTCTAATTTTCCCAATTTTTGTACATGGGTGCCTCATCAAGCCTTATTGCCAGGACCCACCTTCTTTTTCGCCCACCTAAGCTATGCTTACGGGAGGGTGTTAGTGTAGGTTATTATTTATCCTTTTATTTATTTATCAGGATAAGTCTTACACTTGTGTTATCCCTACACTTGTTGGGTTAGCTTGCTTAGGTGTACTAGTTGTGTGGAGTTAGTGTAATACCCCACAATAACACACAGAAATATAACAGTGAAATACCAAGATTTTTTTTTTCAACTTACATTGTTCACTACACACAACACAACAAGGGCTCCAAGTACAAAAACTCGACTCGCATACGAAAATTTCATAAGCCATTGATTCACATAGACACATGAAAACAACATAGGCATGTCGTTGGCATGCTTTTCCCAATGAATGGTTATTAGTAATGACCCACCCACAAGAAAACTGACTTCAAGAATGGTGAACCCACAACACATCATTTCTTTAATTGTATTTTAGTTACGATTAACATTCCAAGACCATTATTGTGCAAAGATAATTTTCTAGTTTGTCCACCTACAGATTCTTAAGTTCATTCCACAGTTAAATTACCATTCGAACCTTTTTAGTTGGCTTCATATTCTTTACAAAATTTTCCATAACTTGTATACTTATTTGGCATAATTCAAATGCATATAAAATACTTAATTATCTTGTTCTTATGTTAAAAATATTCTTCTCGAACATATATTCAATGCCTACCTTTTTACTCTTACAACTCAAGTGAATGTGACTTGGTGTCCATATAGTGATATTAGGATTTAACAGAGATTTAAATACAAGATAGATTTTACCATAAAACATTCCTCAATCACGGTATAGTTATTTTCCTACCATATTTACTCTAATTCAATGACTTGTGGAATTTCATTTTGATTTATATATGTATTTTGTTTTCTCAAAGGTAGAACACACCAAGGAAATTCATATTCTTTGAAACAAAAGAATATATTTAATTGAGATATAAGGTCTCCAAGAGTGACATCATTCCGAACCTCAAATCTCATTTTTACTCTTATAGGCTTTAATTTCTACGTCACAATATGGTATTATTATTAGCATGGTCTTGAAAAAGGAGTTATGAAGTGTTTCTCTAACCTCTTGAAGACATAAATGATTAGAAGGCTTGAAGCTACACACAAACCCTAAATTAATATCCAAATCAACAGAGGTTTAGATTAATTCCAACTTCGTCTAAGTGTCTAACCCTCAACTATATATGATTTTTAAGCGAGAGGACATAATTATGCTAAACCACCTTCAAGAAAGGACCAAGGTGTTATGTTGAGAGAAACAAAGGTAACACATTTAGCTGAGTGGAGCGAAGAAGTTCATTAAAAAGAGTTTAAGACCTAGAACAACTAAGCCACAACCTCCATCTATGTTGTCTAGATCCACAGGGATTTCATTTGATGAAGAAATTTAATTTTAAATCTATCTTGAGAAGAAAAGGTAGTCCACTAGGATATGAAGGAGGAGTTAGCCCTACGTACTCCAGATAAAGTTTGATTGTGTCACTTCTATCTACCAGGTTTATGAAAATGTCACTAAACATACTGACTAAGATGATAAACCCATTCTTGGGCTATTTTTTACTCAAACTAGGAGGTTCCATTGAGTGCAGAGTTTAATTTCATTCTACGGTTTTCAATGTCTTCTATGGTAAGGATTATCACACATGAAAACAAGTTATGCTCTAATATTGGACAAGGGTAGAGTTTTTTGATTAAGTCTCTTTATTACATTTGCAAAGTATGAATGCACAAGATGACTCATTAATCATTTATTGAACACTAAGTATGCACTACAAGATATTACTTCAAATTCATTTACCTTATATAAATATAAAACGTTTTTATCATGTGTACTATGAATGAAATTGAACCTATGATTAAATGCACATTTCCTAGATGTCCTTGAAACTAAAATCTCATACATATCAACAAATTATCAAATATAACCTTCTGTAACATGAGACTACATTATACATTTATTAATTTAACAATGAACTATATAAATTACAATGATAATTAAAGAATTACACATCGCCTTTTTGCCATCATTCTTTCATCTTGCAAAACCACATGAGCATGATATCAATGATAATTCGCTAGCATGGCATCCACCCTAATCTAACATAATTATCTTTTTTTCAGTTTCCCATTTACTTATGATAATAATTACAATTTGCAGTCGAAATTAAAATTTTAGAGACATGCATTCCTTACATTTCATTTCACTTCATTTTGTAACCCAGGAGAGATAAAGAGAAGGGAAGAGAGAGCAAACACCATTTGTCAAAAGTTATATTTCACACAAGTTACCCTATAGAGTTTTAAACAGTTATTTACATGTGTCAAAAGATTCCACGGTGGTTTGGCAACCCGACGAGGGTCCCACAAATTTCTATTTTTACATTTTCTTACTAGCTACAAAACGTTCAAAATGAGCTCGAAGGCTAAGAAACCGCTTCCAAAAGTTGTCTCCCGATGAGAACACACACCACGATTAAATGTATACGTGTCCACTTATATACCAAGAGTTCATAGCGACTGACGGAATTTAGAACTAACTAATAGTTTACATTTGGAGGCTAGTTTTCCGGAGCCACTAATCATAGTTGGCCCAGTGCAAATGAACAAAAGTTAGCTCGAGGGCTCAGAAAACCACACCCAAAATTGACGTTTGATGGATGAACGCATGACGAGAAACTTCCTACAAATTTCCCTATATAAGGAGAATTCAACAGAGTCGACAAAACTTAGAACTGGAAAACAGTCTTCGAACGACGACAAATTTCTGAAGCCACCGGTCCTAATTGGTCCAGTTTGACCTTGTCAAACTGTGACCAGAGGCCTAAAAAATGCCATTGTCAAACTATCCAGAAATTTTTTTCCCCCTAAACTGAAAGTTCCATGTAGTTGTCTAGTAAAAACACTCGAGGTTTGCAGTAGACGGGTAATAATTTCTCTATCCAGGTTTCAAATGACGGTTCAAAACGAAAGCCAACTTTCTAGATTTAGCATAGCTTTCTACTGCTATAAACCAGTGTAACAAGACTCCTATGAGAGCGTCAAAAAGGTCACATATGTTCCTTTGGGGTAAATCCAAAGGTCAAGGTGACTCCTCACATATCTAAGGTAAATGAATGAAGTCTTAACATCTTGTTTTCAAGAGTTACGAAGGGTACTTAATGAGTCTCCGAAAAATGCAAAAAAATTAACTATTTAAACAGGGAGAAGGTCAACATTATTACTGGGAAGTCAATATCGTCTTGTTGATAAAAAGAAATATTGTAGTGATCTAGTTGGGTAGAAAGTTTTTCTAAATCACCTCAGAATGAGGGTTGAAGTTCATGGTTTAATACAAAAGCGTTATTTTGATTTTTTTTGTGAGTTACAGACACGACAATTTCATTATTTTGTCAACAAGTTAAAATAAACAATTAAAAGTATTTTAATCCTAATATTTTAAAAGTTATATTAAGTTGCAAATGAAAAAATAAAGTAAGAGAGTTATGAGAGATAAGGGGAGATGAACCATGCCTGGGAGGGATGGAAGTTGATCAAACCTGCAGGATTCAGTTCATCATCTCACTTAAGCATTTTGTCAAACAGTTCATGATGCATCCATAACTCCACCATTTTGCATACATGTCTATCATAAAATTTGTGACTATAGATTTGAAACCATTCCTCTACTCTTTATAATTTGAAGGATTTCCATAAAGCATTCCACAACTCACATCTGGCACAGGACAGGAGATGCTAACAAAAGGTTATGGAAACTGGCTTTAGATCTGCCAGTTACAATTTCTCAAAAGAATCTAAAGCCTTTTAAACAAATCCATTATGTGCATATCCTGCAATCATGGCATTCCATGAGACAAAATTTCTTTGAGGTAATCTATCAAATAGTTCACACGCCTTTTCAACAAATCCATTTTGTGCATATCCTGCAATCACGACACTCCATGAGACCGCATTTCTTTAAGGCGTTCTATCAAACAGTTCATGTGCCTTCTCAACAAATCCATTTTGTGCATATCTTGCTATCATTGCAGTCTAGGAGAACACATCTTTTTTGGGGGTATTCTGTCAAACAATACACATGCTTTGTCTATTCTTCTGCATTTTGCATACATGTCTACCAGGGCAGTTGCAACTACAACATCTGACAAAATTCCTCTCTCCATTATGCTTTGATGGATATCATACCCTACTCCAAAGCTTCCATTTTACCACAGGTTGGAAGTACACTGGTAATGATGAACTAATCAGGTTGGAGGCCAGAAATGGAGCAGCTTCACATGTGTCCCACAAAGCATTTACAACTACAACATCTGACAAAACCCTTCTATCTTCTAAGCTTTGATGGATGTCCACGCAGGTCTGGGGGATCATTTTTTTTACACAGGCTAGGAGGATGCTAGCATAGGTCACAAAAACCATGGCACTCCATGGGATGACATCTGGTGAGGTATTTCTTTAAAATAAAAATAAAAAATTCCCTAAGAAAATGGGTCTGGAAAAAAAAAAATGCGACCATTGCATGAGAAGAAACCACATTTCCTTCAGGCATTTTCCCCTTTGCCCTGCGCATTTCCATCTACCGCAACTGACATCCTCCTCCTTCGGTTCTTCCATAGCTTGATGGGTGCACAAAACTGGACTGGAGCTTCCTCCCTCCCTCCATGGTGGCGGCTTCTCCCCACATACAAAACCAAAAAAAACAAAAGCAAAATAACAAATGGAGCCCGAAACTACCCCAAATTCACGGGCTTTTAAATTTTAATTATTTTATTTTATTTATTTATTTTGTTTTGTTTGTTTTAACTAAAAGAAATAAAACAGGAATACCACTTCCACAACAGTGGAACCACCAACAAACAAGCTCTCCTTTTACGCAACTCGAGAATCAATTGATCGGAAAGATAAAATAGAATAACATAAGGATAAATGATATTAATGTTGATAACATTCGACGATAGAAAATAATAAAACAAAATTGTCAATTGACATACAAAATAATAATAATAATGTTGTTATTATTATTATTTTTACTTCACACAAATTTATTACCCATATTAATAATGATCGCCCATCAACAAAGAGTAAAAAATAATAATAAGCACAAATCAACAATTCAATATAATAATTATTATGTAGATGTTCCTTCAAGCTGGACATGCCCTAACAACATCAAGACATCATTAAAACTACCTATAGAATTCGAGAACAAGATTTTCCTTAACAAGGTAATTGAAAAGGCACTGCGGAGGCCCCCCACTAGCAACATCGGCAAAGACACGGACACGAGAAGGCCAAATGAGGAGAAAGGGCACTAATTATTCTCTAGGACACAGTCGAGGTTGACTAACGATCAACAAACTCACACCCACCACCTACCCCTGCTTATCAACAGGGTTGTCAGAGAAAGATTGGGTAATGTCAAACGGGGCATTATAGTAAAAAAAATTACACAACTACAGAGCACGAAGCTTTGTCAATGATCTATACGGTGAATAAATTCCATTGGTACCTACTAGCTACACCATTCGTATTTTATACAGATCACATGTCATTGAAGTATTTGGTAAATAAACCTATTCTACAAGGGTGCATATGTCGATGGGTGCTCTTATTTCAAGAATTCGATTTCACAATTATGGTAAAACTAGGAAAAAGTAATTCTGGACCAGACCATCTATCAAGAATATAGTTAGGAGAATAAGCACAAGAAATTAAGGATACCATGCCAGATGCACAGTTATACAGGTTACAACGTGCCCCATCAGAACTAGAGGACATTGTTGTCTTTCTACAAACAAGGATGGCACCAGAAGGAATGAAATCCTTGGAGAAGAAACAACTTGCTATACATGCCACACCTTATATGTTAATCAATGGCGACTTGTAAAAATTGGGCCAAGATGAGGTATTATGCCATTGTGTATTGGAACATGAGTGCACAAATATTATGGAAGAAGTTCACAGTGGTATTGTTGCTGGCCATTATGCCGGTGATGCCACAACGCGTAAGATTCTACTCATTGGATTATGGTGGGAGACCCTCTATAAAGATTATAAGGAATTTTGTAATGCATTTGATCATTGTCAACGTCTTGAAAAACCAGGTCAATGAGATGAAATTCCTTTGAGACCTATTACTAGTACAGAACTGTTTGAGAAATGGGCTATAGATTTTGTGGGTCCTATTTCACCAGCTATGCGCAGAATTGGATCATGCTACATTATAACTTGCACAGACTATCTGATAAGGTGGGCAGAAGGAACACCTACAAAGGACTGTATAGTGGCTACAATAGCCTGATTTCTATGGGAACATATTATTACAAGGTATGGATGTCCTTTGAGTTTGACCAGTGATAGGGGAACACATTTTCTTAATGAGACAATCAAAATTTTATTGGATGAGTTCATGATTACACACCATAAGACTACACCTTACCATCCTCAGGAAAATGGAACTACTAAGGATTTCAACAATATTTTGAGCCAGACATTGACAAAAATTTGTGATGTTGGAAGAAAGGATTAGGATGAAAAAGTGTTTATTATTCTTTGGGCATATAGAACAACTTATAAGAGATTGAACAAGGCCACACCATTTCAATTAGTGTTTGGCGCAGAAGCCATTCTTCCTATATAATTTATATTACCTTCTTTACATATTACACACGCTGGAGGTCGAGCAAGCTTTAGAAGAACAGATTGAAAAGATAATTAAGCTGGATGAATGATGAGCCATAACACGTTGTAGTCAGAAGTAAGAAAAGGCCAGGCAAAAAACATGGCATGACAGAAGCATAAGGGACAAGAAGTTTCAGATTGGACAAATGGTGCTTTTCTATGACTCTAAGTTCTTGCACCATCTAGGAAAACTTAAGGTAAATTGGTTGGGGCCATATATTATCACTTAGATCCTTGAAACAGGAGCTTTCCGGTTAGAAGCACTTGATGGAACACGACTACCCGGTTACTTCAACGGGATTAGGCTAAAGCCCTACTATAAATAAGTCTTCTTGGTGTTTCTAATAAGGTAGTATTGCCATTTAGATTAGGTTTTCAATTATGTATTTCCTTAATGTAATTCCTTCCTTATCGCTATGCTTTGTTAATTTAGTTATTGTTCTTGTGTAATAAGCGTGCTTGCATGCATGAAGCTAATTACTATATGAAGCATGTTTATGCACAAAGGACTACACATAATTTTAGTGTGGGGTGGTTGTAATTATCTAGGTACAAGATTGTGGGAATCGAAAGGTGAAAGGAATAAATTGCTATGGGTGCTTTTCAAGTCAAATGATTAATTCTAAAAAGTGACCAAAGATGGAGATGAATGAAGGGACAATATAACACAAGGTAAACAAAGGCAATAAAAACTACCAGAAGAAGGTGCAGTGATGAGGTACTCAAGCGCAAGGAAGTGCACTGAAGAGAAGTCTATGACCAGAGGGTAGGAAGGCACGCTAAATGGTTATAGTTTTGGTGTGAAGATGTACCACGTGGAAAGAATGGAATTGGTCAATCAACAAGAGGATATTTGGTAGGTGAAGGAGCAATGAATGCATCAAAAAATTGTAAAATCTATATAAGGATGGGATGCAAGTTCATTTTTACTATTGCGATTAAGATTATTTGAAAAAGAGCTAAGTGTGAAGAGCCGAGTGATTGAATTGAGGTGCGAAAGGTGTGTAGCCAATCATGACGAAGAGATCTGTGTGCAGAAAGAGCTGACATCCCCAGTGGTGAAGGGTTTTAGGTAAGAAAGGAAAAGGAGAGGAATGAGGGCACATGATTTCACCTAGGGCACGTTGAATCAAGCTAGGGTTTGATTTGCACATTACAAAATTCAAGAGGCGAGTATTTACAAAGTATTGCAAGGAAGAAATGGCACCCAAGAAATCAGTTGCAACAGGGGTGAAGGGAAAGAAGAAGGTGGTCGTAGAAGAAGAGAAGATGGTTTTTGAAAACATTTTTTCTTAAATGCAATATCCATAGGGGTCATCATAGGCCAAGAGTGGGATTCTCACATAAGGAGAAGCAAGGTGAGTGAGTAAAACCACCGTACCGCAGAGTATAAGAAGGAGTTTGATGCCTTGTTGAACACAAAGACAAATAAACACACGAAGGAAGACACGTCAGTGTATGAAAATGTTGGTGAGAAGCTCTTAAAGAAGATTGGATTTTACTAGCTATACAAGCTCCCTTACTTTGGGAAATATGATCCCTTATACTAGTGGCTCATGAGCAGAGTGCGTGAAGATTTTTTCTACTTTGCAAGACATAGAGCCATAATTTCAGCTACACTAATCTCCACGGTAAAAGGATTGAAGGGCATAGGAGAAGATTTGAAGAATGATTTAATAGACAAGGCCACAATCTTGGAGACCATAAAGGAGCTGAGGTACACAAAGGGTTCACGTAGTATGGACATAGATAAACTGAAGAAGTATCCAGTTATGTAAGTAGCCACACATCTTGTTACGAAGCTAAATGACTAGGAAAGGTGCTCACAAGTGAACACCATGTGGCTCCAGGTTGTGAGGAGGATGTTCGAAGGGGTGAGTCTATAATATTTTAGGTTACATTGCAGAGAACTATTGTTGAAGAAGCACACACAAGAGGAAAGATCAGCTTTGGAGATGTTCTGTTGTCGCTGGTGTTCATGGAGATCAGAGTACCTGATGGACCAAAAGAGAAGATATGGGAGTATCCCATGGAGCATAAGTCACCGGCGGGTTGGTTCAACAAATACCTATGTGAAGGATCCATGACATAACTAGTTAAGAAAAGGGCCGAGAAGTGGTACGATAGGCTTTGTGTGACCTTTGAAGAAGAATGGCACATCCCCAAGGAATTTCCTTTGGTGGTTGGCAAGACAATTCACTTCACTGTATACCAGCACTTTTGCATAGCATGGTTTTCCATGAGGGATGGAGCATGGAGCCCTTGGTGTAAGTTACCATATGCCTTCACAGCAAGGTACTTCCAGGTGTCAGTACATAGGTTTTCAGACACGTGAAACCTAATGTTCAATGTGGACAAGGTAGATTGTGACTACAACACACTAAGAAAGAAATATGTGTATCCAAGATGGGGTGCATATATTGAAAGACTAATTTTAGATGTCTTGACCATTAAACTTGTAAGTTTGGCTGTGGGAGATGTTGGAGCGGCACTGGTGTACCTTCAACTAAGCCCAAGTTGGAGAATAACAAGTACGTGGAGGATGAGTTTGTGCTCCCAGGGCCACCAAAGGGTAAGCATACCATGGAGAACATTCCAATTCCTAAGCCCACAAAACCAATTGAAGTAGAGGATGAGGAGGATGAGCGTGAAGATAATGGTGGTTTGGAACATTGAGGCAGAAGACATCCTATGAATAAGGAAGAAGTTGAGCACACAACTATACCACCTCAACTACAAGAGGGGGATGATGAGGACTTGTATGTAGTCTAAAGAGAGCACCAATTTAAGAGAGAGTTTAGGAGAACAAGGACCCAAGGTGCTACTCCAAAAATAGTGTGCAGATCACCCAGACTCTCTCCACACAAGGAGACAATCACGAAAAGGATAAGGAAATTAAAATTGAATGAGGAGGTGGAAGAGTCAGAGGAAAGTGCGCCTAATTATCCTACACCTCTAGATAATGTATAAGGACAAAAAGATGAAGAAATGAAGGAAGGAGAAGAGGAAGAAAAGAAATTAGATGAGACAACTACAGAGACTGCTCAGGACACGAAAACACAAGTTCCAAATCTGGAAGCTCAAGTTCCTAAACAGGCTAGGTCAATAAGAACAAGTGGGGAGCACATTCCACCAGCCATGGGTTATGCTAAGGACACAGGTAAAATTATCTACACTCGTTTCCAGAGCACACTGACATAAAAGGAGTTATATGGCTGGGAATTAATGGATGAAGATATGGCTTCAGTGTGCACAAGGAACCAATTATCATGGTCGATGCACACACACATGGATGAGCTAGATTTTGATGTGTGTGAAGAGTCATGTGTTTCAAGGAGGTTGAAAAAGACACCTCAGGCTAGACACATAACAGTAAATCCTACTATTATATCAACTGAACAGGTGAGCAATGCATTGGTAAAAGTCTCAATAGAGGTGGTAAGGCGGAATATGGACAAGCCTACCACAATTAGGGTGCTAATGGAAGAGATCAAAACTAAGGATAGGGAAATAACACACATAACGTAGGAAAGAGACACAGTGCAAAAGAAGAACTCTATATTTATCAGCATCACAGAGGAAATTAGTGATAATGTCATAAGGGCTAGGCCACATGTAGAGCCAAAGATACCAAAGATGTTTCCTTCAGTAATACACTATATAGGTACATTGGTGGACTTAGTTCTTGAAGATGAACCTTTGCACATGCCAGCACCAAAGGATCTAGCACAAGATGCAGAGTGAGAAAAGGGTTTAGTGATGCAAAATATTACATCATATGAAGGACTGTTGCAAGCACTGTGGGAAGAACTAATTAAGGAAAACCAAGCCTTGAACATATGTACATCTCCAGCGGTACTCATTAACATAAAAACCCTGGAGGAGAACAATGAGGTCTAGAAAGTGATGAAGGATAACACATTGGACTGCGCAGAAATATTAACAATGGTTAAATAGAAGTGTGAGGCCCTGATAGCAACCAAAGAACCACACAAAAATCAGCTAGAGGAGCTTGGAAAACTCATTACGTAGAAAATGGATTTTCTTGAGGGAAGGATGACTGTAATATCTAGCATTTTGTTGGTCTTACAGAATGGGAAATGAGAAATTACACAGGATTAAGTGTAATCCATTGCTATGGATATTCCAAAGAAAGTAAGGAAAGTTATCACCGAGTGGTAGACCTTAGAGGAAGAAATAAAGGAGGAATATATTGAATTAATTTGTTAGGTTGTAGAAGAAGAAACCACGAGATAAAAATATTCTTTCATTCATCTAATTTTTTTTTCTATTCTTCTATTCAAATTCTTTACTTCAGTTTTGGAGATAACCATTGTCAAGGTGACAATGAAATTAGTGTGGGGTAATGTTGATAAGAGAACACTTGACAGAAACCACACAAGAAGTCTGCGTTAGAAGGCAGGTCATATTCAAAGGCGTGAATGGATAGGGAGAACACACACGTGGAATAGAAGTTTAGTTTTTGGGACTTAGCCATTTTTTCTCATGAAGGTCTATTTTTAGAGATGGCGTGTAGGAACACAAATGAGGAAGAGACATGTGTGCCACACATTGGCTATTTTTGGAGGATCCGATACAAAGTAATTTTCATGGATACAGGCTAGGAATAGGATTATCATTGTAGTTAACTGACATAAGTCTATAGTTAGCACACTTACATGTGGGGCTATGCTTGTAAATGGCATGTGGATATTAATAAGCATGTGACCTATTTTTGGAATGGATAAGTGGTGAAGGGCAAGCCCCCACCCTTATATATATGTAGTGAATCATGTAGTAGATATACATATATGATGGTGAATATACATACATAGAGAGACTAGGCTACGTATACACATGTGTAAGACTGGATTACTGAATCAGATCTATGCGCGTGTAGGCATAGATTTCCATTACTGTAAGAAGCTTCCATGTAATTGTTATCTTTAATATATGGAGGATATTGGCTGAACCTGAGTGTTATTCTTGTGTGTAATTGGATATTGCATTTACTTGATTCCATCATGTTTATTACTTAAAGTCTATTCTTCCTTAGATCCAAAGTTGTCATGCACTGTAGAATGATGTATTAGTTATGGATCTATAAGCTTTAAGTCCTCATCATGCTAACATCCTACTATAAAAACCATAAAGAGGGACCGGGTGCCTTTCCACACTTTGGGTGAGTGCTCAGTCCAGGCTGAGTGATGTGCCAACCCATCTAGGGTGTTACTGGTAAATTCTAGGCTACATCACAAGTGTAAGGAGTGAGTGGTGAAAATTTGAACCTGAACTTATCCGAATGATTTACGGAGATATATAAGGAGTTATAAGTACAAAATATATAAATTGGAAATATGAAAGTATTATCTACATGGTGGAAGCATCAAAATTTTCCAAGACCTAAGCGCTTCTTGAGGCATCTCAATCTTTGTAGGCACATCCTGTTATACTGAAGAAAAAGAAGCCATTTTTTGGAGATGAACTATGATTTGGGTTTTTAAACCTATTATATTGATCTTATAATGTTCCTTGGATTCATAATCATATAAAATTTCATCTCAAAAGACCTCTCCAAGCTCTAAGAATCAAAATTTCAAGTCCTTTCTAGTGCAGAGTGTATTTCCCATACTTAGCTAGATTTCCAACTGCCACACGTCAGATTCTTTCTTAATGGTGAATTTTTTTGTCCCTCTTGTATATTTTTCCAAGGGGATAGAGGGGACACAAAAAAAAAATCCCAAGTGAAATCCCCTTCTCTGGTCCCTCAGGTGACCCTCCTCAACCCAACAAAGTGCTTAACTGGCTAAGCTCATTTCCCCAATCCTGCACCGAAACACGCCAAGTGTCATGATCTCACTCTAAGTGAAAAAGTTTTCCACCTTGTCCCTTTTTACAAGGGGAAATATAGGACATAAATTTTTTCCCATGTGCAATCCCTTTCTGAAGTTCTCCACATGATCATTTTTCATCCCCCAGGTGCTCAAACAACTTTTTCAATCTCCCTCACATTATACCTTATGACGACACTTGTCATGATATTTCTCAAATATATTTTTTCCCCTCTTGTCCCTTTTTCCAAGAGAAATAGGGGACAAAAAAAATCATCCATTGGAAATCCATCAAACCCTATTTTTCAAACCATACTCAAATGTCCTTCACCCATGGTCAAACTGTAGTCAACAATTAAGCAAAAAAGTGAAAGGTAAAGTGTTTTTAAGATATTTTATATGTGTTCACCCATCCTCCATTTTTTAACTTCAAAACCTTAAAATAAAATCAAAATACAATATAGGTTCTTTTGAATAGGTTCCAAACCATCCATGTCTTTCTAAAACATGATTTTCTCATAACCCTCTAACCCGAAATCTAATTACACTAAAATTTTCACAGATTTCTCTCACTCTAGGAGCCTTTGTGATCAATCAAGATTCACACCAGATGATTCCCTAGTCTTCTACAACAAAAAATATAAAACGATCCATCCCAAAAGTTTCCTTTTTGATTTGTAAGAGTTCTAGTGGAAGAAACATAACGAAAATCGGAGCACAAGATGTCAATACAGAGTTAAATCCAAAAATGGTGATTTCATTATAAACCAAAACCAATATGAATAGCTTCTAAAAATTTCATATTCTTTATACAATGAGTTACTAAAAATATTAAGTATCTCAAAACATCAAGCTCTAATCACTCAACACATCCAAAAATGGTGCAAAACAACAAGCAAGGAAAAATAAACAAGTTTCCCCAAACATCAGGTTCTGAAAAAGTAACTTACTAAAAATAGAAAATTCCTAAAAATGGTAAAGAATCATCAATGGATGTAATCTAAGTGTATCAGGAGATTCAAAAGAAAAAAATTGAGCAAAAAGGAAAAAAAATCCCAAAATAGAAAGTTTTGATTTTTAGTTTAGAAAGTTGTTGTTGGCTCTGTTTTCACTTATATCACTATTTTTTTCATCCTCCCATGGTTGTAAAGTTGTATCACATATCAAAAAGGAAAATACACCCTCCACAAGGATCCTGAAGCATCATTTTGATCACAATTGTGTTAAGGAGTAAGACAAAGCATATCAGGGTGCAATAGGTAAAGGTTAGGAACACTGTGTGATCTGCAAATTATTCAACAAGAGTTAAGGATCCCCATTAGAATTCAATATTCATAAAATGATGTCATAATGGCCATAGGTAAATTGAGAAACTCTTCAAGTAATCTAGAAACATCATGTCTCAAATCCATCGTCATTTCTCTGAGAGGCAAATTAAAGTGATCTAGTCAAATCATTTGAGTATTCAAGCCACCATATGTGAAGAATCAAGATCTCATCCTTCTCTTTAAGGGAATATAAGTATGTCTTAATCAATGGAGGATATTTCCCATGATGAAAAATATGTGATCCTACATCAAGCTCCTGAAAGTGCTCATGTAACCAATATCATGTCAACTCCTGAAGAGCCATTCCCATGGATTAAATTTTTTTCTTGAAAGCAAGCCAAGAACAACACAACAACTTGAAATTATTGACCTTAAAAATATCACGAATAAAATTTAGATCCAAGAAGAGGAAGAAGGCCTAAAAAAATTCCTGATTCTTGAGTGGTTCCTCAGGAGACAAATATGTAGAATTTTCTTGGTAGAATAATGTAAAGCCTATTAAGGAGATGAATTTATCATACTACAATTTGACCTGCATCTCATTGGGTCAAGGTTTTCATGAGGGTTAATCTCATTTCTTAAAGGAATACTTTTCCCACATTCTTTCTCAAAATGAAGAATATAAATGAAAAATTTAGCAATTGGATGAACATGCAAAAACTCTCATTGCTTACATTCAACCTTTCTTGGATCCTAATTCAATACCTTTACTCCATATGGAAGACATTCCTCCAATAAGTAGCTTTGAACCTAAGGTGATCAAGAGGGCACAAAGGTATATGATATAAGGGAAGGATAATTAAAGTTGGATTGAGAAAGTCATAGAGAAAAGTAAGACATTGCTCCCAGAGATTCTCTCTCTCCACTCAATAATATTCTCACCAATTTTTCGAAGGTGAAGAAAGCAAGGGAGGAGATTGAAAAAAAGAATATCCACTTAGATGAGGTGCTCCTACTTGTTTCAAATATGGGATCCCTCAAATATCATACCCTTTATGACCAAAAATGTGTTTGCATCAGTTGCTGACAATTTGTCTCTAGTTTGGTTCCACATCATGGATGATATATATGGTATGATCGAAGATGCCATCTCTGAACTTGACCTTAGTGGACAAGATGCTTTTGAGATTTTGAATGAGGTTTACAAATATGTTTAGAGGCTTTGGTTCCCTCCACTTGCCAAGAATTCATCATTAGAATAACTCATTAATTCCTTCCAGTAGTTTTTCAAGAAAAAGGTAGGTGATCCTCTTTCCTTCAATTAAGATACATTAGATTCCTTTTCCAACATCAGAGGATCTATTTCTGAAATTGTGAGAGACCCCGAAGAATGGTCTAATTGGTGCAAGGATATCAATGATGTTACAAATACATGGATTAAAGTCTCGATCTATTTTTTTATTCCTAAATCAAATAAGGTGGCACCTGTGGTGGCTAAGTTCAATAAATAATTAAAAGGACAAGATATCATTCTGGGAACTCTCCCTCAGGGATCATGAATAAAAAAATTCTCTTTTAACAAAGCTTCTCTTCATCATATTATTAACCCTTCCTTCTCTCTCTCACTTCCTTCCTCTCTCTCCATGTTCTAAATTCTCATTAAGAATGTAATTTTTGATAGTTCATCCTATTCACTTAAGTGACCCTTAGTTAAAAATTGTAAGAGTCTTTTTTCCAATAATAAGAAAAAGACTCACTTCTTAGGAATATGAAAGGTCACAAGTGATGAGGATAGGTGAAGAGGCATGTGGGAGATGAAAGGGTAGTTTATAATATTATAAATTAGAATGGATTTTCCATTCTAAGGGGTTGGAAATCATTGATTAAATGTATGTTATTGAGATTATTACTTCTACATCAAGAAATACAAGATGTAATTATTTTCTTTCTTGTGTTATGCTCCTCTACTCTCGCTTTCCATCTTTGCATATATGATAATTTTGTAAAACCAAGAAAGATGCCTATGACTTTGATAAATGAATTAAAGGAAGTATTTGTCCATGATTTTTTGTCCTATCATGGGTTGCATTATTGTGTTCTTCTAATTAGATGTGGACTTACTCAAGTTATTGTATGTGAATTATTCTAGTGCCTACTCATAACAATAAACCTCTCTCCTTATTTTCCGAACTCCCCTTTACCTATCTTCACTGCAAACTCATCCCTTGTACCTTGCACAAAAATTTTCCACAGGTTCATTAGAGTGTTCATGTGTGATCCCTGACCTATTGGTCACCCCAAAAATTTTATATAGATTAAGTATTTTGCATTCAATAATGGGAGCCTCCTCATACACAATAAGGAGGGGCTTAACCCTGCATTGTTGTTAAAAACTCAATAATTTACAACACGTCAAATTATTTCACCAACACTAAATTTAAGAAATATTTCAACCATTCAATGTTTACTCAATTGTTCCAAGTAGTGATAGTTAAGAAGGAAAAATCACTAATGCCATAATTTTCTAACCCCATCTGAATGAGTCAATAGATTAGTTGGAGAAGATTTTGGAGAAAATTTAGAGAAGATATAAAAGCGTTCCTAGTGGTCTACCCTTCCCTATGCAACTTTAGTATCATTGTGTAGCTCTCTGATGATAAATGAATTTGGGTTAAATTCAAATCACTTGCCCTTCACAATGTGAGTGATCTGGTAAACCGACAACATATTGGTGGAAAGTGTTGGAACACTTAAGACATTTTTAATGTTACAACATCTACTTATATTGATCCACACCCTACAAATGCTACTCAGGTGTCATCACCTAGTGTGATAGAAGACATTGCATGGTTTTGGATGATAAAATTAAACTTTTGAGGAACCTATGTGGTGTGAAGCACCAGAATCAATGACCCATGATGAAGTCAGAGCCACTGTTGGCACAAAATCCTTTCCCTTCTTCTTCTCTTTACTATTGTCTTTTTCCAAACAAGTTTCTTGGTTAGATGAATTTTGTTTGATAGATTCAAGGACCCCTATGTTTTTTTTCTCAAGAATATGAGTAAGGTGTGTTCAATTTTATTTTTCATACACTTGTGTTCATCCTGGCCAAGTTTTCTTGCAATAGGCACACTTTACCTTTTCCTTCTTAGGTTTAGCCTTAATTTTGATTGGGATGGTTTTTTATCCTTCTTTTCATGTTTCGTATCCTTGTTAGAATTCTTGGGTTTCACATTCCCTGAGATCAAGGTATGTGATTTGGAAGACTTAAAAGTGCCCATTTGTATCAACTTATCTTTTTCTCTAGTTAGCTGACAAACAAACACATAAAATGACGGAATTTTCTATGACGATCCAAGTACATCCTTGGTGGCATGAAAGGTAGAGATAAAAATTGAGTAATTTGGAACCAATTTAGAAATGATATAAAGAATGAGTTGAGATATTTTCTTATCAATTATGTATTCCTTTAGCTGCAATATTACTAAGTTGAACTTTGTGAAGAAGTCTTTGAGTGTGTTAAAGTTGGTGGGGATCAAGCTAATGAGCTCATTTTCTATTTCATGTGCTCTCATTTCATCTGTTTTCCAAAATAGACTTTCCAATATGGTCCGCATTTTTTTGGGATATTTAGCAGCATCAATATGAAAGAGAATATCTAGAGACACTGATAGACACAAAAACCCAAAGAATTCATCACAACGGTTGAACCATTTCACTTTATCTAAATATGAGTTTATTTTTGTTTCAAGCCCCATTGTTATCCGATGTAGACCCTTACCCATCAAAATCAGTTATTTTGGACTTCTATTCAAGATAGTTAAATGGTGTGAGTGGTGTCACGGAACTGATATCCATTGTCAAACAATTGTGTAAAAGATAAAAAAGGGAAATCACTAGTAGAAAAAGGGCTCACACAGTACACCCCTTGAACTTATAGAGGTTAAAAATTTCAAAGAACAAGGATATCTCTAATGGGAAGAGCACAAAAAGTATGCACTTTAAAAAAATGACACCTAAAATACAATAGCCAATTGAAAGTTATGCCAAAATGGAATTTTGACCATGTCAGACACCTTCAAAAGATCGAAATGCATTTTTTGGGGGTTTACGCAATGCAAAGCATGGGGTGGAATCAAAGGGCAGAACCCAATAGATGTAAAGTAGGTTTCAGAACTTGAAAGGTGAAAAAAAGGGGTTGGAACATGACAGGTGCATAACAGGGGTCAGAACCCGACATGTGTTCTGCAGGGGTGGAAATTGATAGGTGTTGAACATGGGTTAGAACCTAAAAGGTGTTGAGTAGGGTTCAGAAACTGACAAGTGTAAATCAGGGGTTGGAACCCTAAAGGTGTTGAGTAAGGGTTGGAGCCAGAAATGTGTTAAGTAGTGGTTGGAAACCAACAGTTGCAAAAAATGGGTCAAAACCCAAAAAATTTCGAGCATGGGTCAGAACATGACAAGTTTTGAGTAGGGGTTGGAACTCGACATGTGTAAAGTAGGGGTGGGAGCCTAACAAGTGTAAATCAAGGAAATAAAACTAACACACTAAAAATGACATAAACGTGCTAGAAGAACAGTGACTGAGAAGGGGGTGAATCAGTTATACAAAAACTTTTACTTCATTTTCCATATCTTACATAAATAATTCAATATAAATTTTCAATATGGATAATCAATGTGAGCTTATTAAGTGTGTAATAACCATCCACAAGTACATGAAACAAGATATAACACATAAACACCAGATATAAAATGGGAAACCTTCAAAGGGAAGAAAACCCACTGCACCTTTGCATATATTACACAACAAAAAATAATGTAGTGAAGCACCCACTTCATACGGAGCACCAACCCCTATTTAGTAAGGCACCAACCCTCCAAGGATGATATAACCCCCTAAGATGAGTAAAAACCTAAGTAAAAATCCACCTAGCCACCTAAAGATGAAGATAACCTAAGTACCTTTTGCTCCAACAACTGATTATGATCACTTTGTAACCTCCTCTTCACACAAACTCTCTCAAATTTCTCTCGCTCTCTCTATCTCCTTCTTTTGTCAAACTTCTATCTTTATATGTTAATTAAGTCCAATGAACTTGAAGATATTATTATATACCCTGCTCATCCTCTCATACTCCTCATATATGATTTACATCCCTCACACCACTCTTACTCTCTCCTTTAGCTCACTCACACTTTCATCCACTCCTCTAGCTCAAATAAGTCATTACACATCACTTTTACACTTGACACACCCCATAAACAACCAAAGATCAGATAATAAAAGTAAGGTCAGTCATGTAAACATAAAAAAATTCTACACACTCATATAAATCACCCAAATGGACCTTATAGGTCGGCATTAGGCCCAATAACACAAACTAGACTCATAAGGCCTAAAATAAGGTGTTCTTGTCCAACTGTCACTTTTTTTTAATTTCAAAGCACAAGGCATCATCATCATAACTCAAGTAGTTACATACACATCAACTACAACATCTCAACATCATCAACAAGATCAACCAACTCTGTGACATCAATCTTCACTAAGAAACACACCAATAAGCACACACCTTCAATTAGGTCTTAAGGACCTAATTTTCATCCTCTAAAAGCAAGTTGGTTCAAAAATTTAAACTCTTCACCAAGAATCTAAAAATATATGAATGTAAATATATCGTCACTAGGGTCTTGAAATAGCTCATTATATCCTTCAATTAATGATGTAAGAGAGTGAAACAACTCCATATCTCAAACTATTCAAACTAGAAACTAGGTCTCAAGAACCTATCTTGAGGAACCTGATCTCCAACAAATAAAAATTCACTTTCAGACTCTTCCAGCACTTGGAAAATATCAAGGACATCTTGGAACACCTCAAAAATCAATTCAAAAACCATAGGTCATATGAAAGAAACCATCACTTGCATACATGTTTTTAATCACCTTCTTGGCAAGACTAATATGGCTGATTAGGCCATTAGGTTTTAACAAGAAAAACACCTTAATAGATCAAAACAATACCTCAACCACATCATATGTAACCTCTTAAATCTATCCATGTCCATTAGGAATTGCTACAACATGAAAAACAACAAGACTCGTCTCAACTCTCCATGACTAGTTTTAGCCCTTAGGCCAAAAGAGGTAGAACACATTGGAGGACCTATTTCACCAATTTTCTTCACATAACCTGCTCATATATTTTCATGGAAATATATAAAACATCCCAATATTTTTGGAACACTTTGTTTCACACCATGAAACCTAAAACTCAGCTTTGTAACAATAAATTTCCACAAAAATTAGTGTTTTCTGCATCTTACCAAAACACCTAAAACCTATAAATTCCACTAACAAGATCTTTGAAGAGTCCTCTACATCCTTGAGACATCATATCAGATTTCTAAATCCATTTTATGCCCATACAATTCATCTCTCCAAAACTAGGGTTTAGGGATGGTTTTGACCTATTCCGCTTCTTAACAATTGTTTATAAATCTCTAACATATAAATGAGCTTATTTCTTCTTGTTAGACTTTATTAGATCCATGACCTAACATAATCCAAAATCTCATGACTCCATTTAAATTTTACATGTGTGGGTGAGCATTTAAACTTTCCTATCGGGTTTGGAATGAGATTTTTTAGAGCTTGGTTGAGCTCAAAACCACTTTTCTTACTTTTTCTTCACTCTCCTAACCTGAAACTTGACACACTGAACTATGATGACCTCATTAAACTATACCAAATCTCATTAATGTCTAAAAACCTATGAAAATCATAGGCCACCATGGTTTTCCTATGCTTACTAGCCTTTTCTTCAATGTTTTGATTTAAAAGGACCTTAGACATGCATTTAACACTTGGATTATGACTTGATATTCCTTTCATGCCTACTATGAATCCATATAATACCTTGCACATAATCACACTAAATTTTCTTACTTCATATCTCATTTTACCACATCACTTGTTATGCACTAGGTCTATGGCTAGGCCTAGTTAGGCTTGTATCACCACATGACTTTCATGAAATGACTTGTTCTTCACCTTGTGGACACCAATACACCTCTGAAACATCTTATTGAACATGGAAGACCTCCTAAATGCCTCTAAAAATATTTTAAAGTCACTCTCAACACCTAGTTACTTGATCATTCCTCAAGAACCGTGTATACACACCTAATCATCATGATTTTTCACACTCACCAATGCAACACAACATAACAAATACCTCATTTGAAATCAATGAAGAAATTAAAATATCATTATAACTCACATATCCACCTTGAATCCCTTTGAAATCAATGAAAAAAACAATGACACAATCCCCACAAAATGCAATGAACCTCAAGATATGAGAAAAACCATTAGTTTTTCGTATAAAACAATAAGAACCCACCATGTTATTCGAGAAACCTAGAAATAATCAGAAGGTATTTTCTATTTGAGCCAGAACTTGCACATATTTGATAAATTTGAAGAAAAAAACTTTAAAACCCTAATTTTAAGCAAAAAGCAAGGAACCTCTAGATGTGAGAAAATTTTAAGTATTTCGTACAAAAAAATACCCACCATGTTTATTCAAGAAGTTAAAAAAAATCAAGAAGGGATATTTCTATTTGAGCCCAAACTTGCATGGATTTGTTGATTTTGAATTCAATGACACTGTCCATTTTCCATGTAGAGACTCCAGAGGAATAAATCTGCACGTATTTTCTAGAAACTCCACCAAACTCTTGAAAATTGAAATTAATGAAAAAAAATAGAAAGAGATAGAATGTTAAACCTCACATAGAGGCTATGGCATTTGGCTACCAAAATTTCTTTGACCATATAAAAGAAGGTCATAATCAAGTACTAGTACTAGATAGGATCAAATGCATGAATAAACTTGTATACAGTAATAAGATCTAAAAAATACTCAAATGATGAAGAAGCAGTACTTATATGAATAAAAAACAAGTACACGAGCAATCTAGCTCTTCATTAAGTGATTAGCCTTCATTAGAAAAAAAATACATAGGAAGGTACATTATATAGTGAGAAATTAGGTCATCCAAAAAGGTAATTTCTCAATGAAGAAATAGAAAATGAATTAAAGTATATTTCCCTTTAATGATCTATTATGACCTGAGAAAGCTAAATTAGACCATGTAGGTAAAACTAAGATGTGGATAAAATCCTACACCAACAAGACTACAAGGAGTGTGACCTCGCACAAGAAAAATTGTTTCATTGTTTTAGACACTTAAGTATTAAATGCATATTTCAAGTGATATATTCAATACAATTTTATGAATTTCAAATGCCTTCTAAGGAAGTATTTCAATCATTGGGTAAATATGTCTCGTAGTTTCACTAATAACCTTAAGAGAGATCCCAAAATATATTAATTTCAAAATCACTCAAGGGGAGGGGGAAAACTACACCCTACTACAATATAATGCAAGAGAGTTCATATATTTTATCTCATAAAACCTTCATGCAACCCGAGGTAATACAGTACTACTCACCTAGGTAGCACATTTATCTAAGAGAGATAAAAGGGTTTAAATGTAAGAGTTTAATGCATACGTACTTTAACATGTAGACTCTACTCCTGTCATTTGGATCTCAATAAGATCAATCGTAGGTGAAACCACCCAACTATCTTCGTAAGGATTTGGCCACCCATTAGGGTACCAAGGGAAATTATGCACACAAGGAATAAACTTACCTAAGATGTGATCAGACCTACAACACCTAGAAATATTGGTCTTACTCATCCAAGTATGACAAGGTTCTAGTATAGTCACCACCTCACACAAAATACTCTAGGGAATGGCATTTTGTAAGACTTGTCTTAGTTGTAGGACAAGAAGACAAATTGTGAGGATTAGAGAAATTCTTAAGATGTTAGAGTGTTGTAAAATTAGATGGGGCTTGCTTGAGAGGGAGGGTACGATAAAGGTTAAATGCCCACTTCATTTCTATGGTTTAAATATGATATGTTTTCTACCAAATGTTATGGGTTTATGAATGAACCACATTGATTGTTTGATGAGTGGTTGTTTCAAATGTTTAAACCATAAGTACCACATTTATGCCCAAATAGTCACGGAACACATGAAGTAAATGGTACACTTTTTCCTAATTTACATTGTCAATTATCCACTTTGTTAATCAAATTAACATGTTTTCTACATAGATAGTCATATATTCATTAGGTGTCACCCCTACTGGTGTTAAAATGTTAGCAGGGAAAATTTTAAGAAACCCACCTAAAAAAAAAAAACTTATAGAAATCATGGTGAATATTACCAAAACTACATTCACTGGCTTGGAGAATTATCTAAAATCAACATTCATGGTATTGGTGAAATAAGATATATTTTTTGAAGGAAATTTTGGATTGAGTGGCGAATGAAGGATAATTTATCATATTATGGAATTATCCTATCTTTGCAATTAGCAGCCCACTTTACATTTGAATGGATGCCAAATTTAAAAGACCCACTAGTTATAAAGACTTCACCAAACATCCAAAAGCATGCTAAAGACATGACATGTGTCACCATTTTGGAGATCTCCTAACCAAAGGATTCTAGTGGACTTGAAGCCAATAGAATAATCCATAATTAATATAAATTTTAGGTCCGAAATTGGGGTCAGGTCTTGGGTCAGCAATCAATGGATGGCATGTGATGTCCAGGGAAGGATAAACATGGTCTAGATCAAGAGCATCAAAAGGGACATGTGTCAGCATTCCAACCCTCTTTGAAGTGATTGGGTTTTACTTAGTGATTAGTTTCTATAATCTAGATCTATGTATATATATGGTAAATTTAATCAAATTTAAAAAAAAAAAAACATTCCCAAACATGTCGGAAAATGAGACCAAATGACTAGGAAGGTTCTATAGATTTCTTCACTATCCAAGAATACTTTCAAATCCCAATGTGTCGATCATGTGGTGATTCAATAATAAAATATAAGTTGGGAATGGATATCCATTGGCTATTCACATGGAAAAAATTAATGCTTGTGAAAATTTTGGGCAAAACGTGGGAACTTTAATGGTTGTAAAAATAGCCAAAATCATATTCCAGAATTCCTACTATTATCCAAATTACAAATGTTAGCCACTAAAATTTTCAATGAATGTTATTTTATAACAAAGCATATTCAAACCTAGTAGTTTTTCCATGTACAATGTTCAATACATAGGAATTTAAGAAGAACAATGGATTTCAACACACAAATTTAAATAATGCATTCTCTTTGAATCACTTTCATTTAACATTAGAAATCTATGTAAATGTACAATATTTCAATGTCATATCACTAATTACAATATATCACACTCTTAATCCTTCTTTTCCTGAGTACATGTAGCCATCGCAAGGTCAGTCCTAGGACTGGTGTGGAAAACCCTTACACTCAAGCAAAAACCAACGCATTAATCATTTTAAGTAATCCAAAATAAAGTAGAGAGATATAGATATGGAGAGAGAGAGAGAGAGAGAGAGAGAGATAATTTTCTCACACATTCACAATTCCACATTCATTTGCACTTTTTTTATTCAAGAGAGAGAGTAGGGAAGAGAGAGAAAATCGAGAAGACATTTTCTTTTCTATTCATAATATCATAACTATTTCACATTTTGCATCCATTTTCATTTTATTTCAAAAAAATCTACATTTTCAAAGAATTTAAATTTTCAAGACCAACCAAAATTTCATAGTTATTTCTAGAGAGAGAAGAGGGAGGAGAGAGAAAATAATATAAATTACAAAATCCATTCATAAAAATAAATTGATTAAATCATACTTTATACAAAATTGTAACAATATGAAAAGGGTTCATGAGTAATTAGAAGCCCAATGGGAGCCTCAGAAGGAATTTCTAGTTCAAGTTATGATATTGCAAAAATTAGCCAAAACAACTAAAATGCTTATAATATGGGTCCTAAAAACACTTGTTTTAAGTTCAACCATAAATTTTGTTAATTCCTACTTACTCCCCTATATAAAAATAACTCATCGGATTCGATGGAAGTTGATTACGATGAACAGGGCTCAAATAGAAAAGGTGACTCCCAAACCAATGATCATAAACACGTCAAACACTATTGTTATATAACGATCAGTGTGCCCTGAAACCCACTTTAAACTCTAACTTACAAATCCATTTTTGTGAAAATAAGAGTTGGTTTCAATTCTCCCATTGGAGGTCTATGGGGTAGGTGGAGGTGGTTTTTAGTTTCACCAAATCGATACAACAACCGTAAGCCAAAACCAATTGCATTTTCTTAAAATAGGAACGTTGCCACAAGTGGCGGAAATTCTAAATGGGCTTTGAGACTCATCTCGTTAAGAAATATCTTGAGTTTTATGGATTGGTTAAGAAATCTCATGGTGTCCTAGACCAATAAGGATCATGTTAGAGATTTTAGTTTGTGGTACAAATTGGTCTAGCATTCAATGTGCACGGTTTTCAAGGTCAAAAATTCTATATTTTAATTTTTTTCGAGATAGGGTAAATTTTAATCACACAATCTAGTTAAATTTCCTATTATTCAAAAATATTGAAATCCAAAAGATAGAACAATAAAGTGCTTAATTTAGTACAAGAGAAAGAGAGATCTATACTCATTTTCAATGCTTGTTTGAGGCATCTGCTTGGGGCTTTTCCTCATGGACTTTAACCGGAGAATTGCATTCACTTGAAACTTTCCAACACCTTTTCCATGAATATTTTTTGTGTATATCCAACAATCATGGCATTCCATTAAACCACATTTTTTTATATGCATTTTGTCAAATAGTTCATTAATTTTCCTATGTCTCCACATTTTTTATAAATGCTAGTACAACACTAGGAAACACTAAATTTGATAAAAAAGGAGACCAGTTTGGCTTAAAGTTTAGATCATCTCTGATTTGTAAAATCCATTGTTCCAAACTCAAATGGGTTTCCAAACTATGTTTCAAAACCCCCATTCAATAAATTAGGGAAAATTCTTGTAAGGGCCATGGAGTTTGGTTTTAAACCTTCCACAAATATCCCATTTACACAAGCTGGGAAAATGTTGGTAAAGGTGGACTAGTCATTTAATAAATAGATGTGTATCCTCACAAAGTATTAACACTACTTCACCAGAATAACAAGTAGGCATCCAAACTAATCAACTCACCTTCACATAGACATCTACCATGATAATTATTACTCCAACATCTGAAAAAATAATACCTTGTTACTCGCATTGCTTGAAAAAAAACAAGACCTATTCAACAAACCCATTTGGAATATCCTACAACCATTGTGAAATCCATGGGGGCCTCATTTCATGGGGATGTTTTGACAACATTCCATGCGCCTATATTATGTCCATGTTTTTCAAGCATGTTTATAAGGTAGTTTAAACTACAATGATAACATTTTACAAAATCTCTCTCCATGATTCTTTGCTGGATGCCCATACCCTTTTTAAAATATGTTATTTTGGCATGACCCAGGGAGGATGCTATCAAAGGTTGTGCAATATAGCTTTACACTTGTTAATTTCCCTTGCTTTACTGTCCAACACCCAATCTCCATCTCAATCTCAAAACATCAAATAGTGGACTAATCTACCCAGATCTATGCATACCCTACAATCTACATTTGGTTGGAGCTTTCTACGATATTTTCAACAAAAAAAACCATTTTGTGCATAGCCTAAAATAATTAATACCATTAGAATATGTCTCTTTGAGGCATTTTGGTCAAATATTCCATGTTCCTTCAACATGTGTCTACATTCAGAATACATATCTATCAAGTCATATACAACTATAAAATTTGACAAAGAATCCTCTATTTCTATATGATTTTATGGAAGTCCTTCCCTACTCAAAATATTCTCTATAGCATAGACTAGAAGGGTGTGTTGGAAATGGAGGATTCTACCTTGAACATATTATTATCATTTTCTTCAAAATTTCATGGCCACTTCTAGCAGATCCATGAAAGGGGAAAATAAAATAAGAAGACCTAAAACCAAACACTATACTTTTTCCCTAAGCCACCCATTAGGGATTTTCTCCCATTTTATTTTTATTTATATTTATCCTTATTTTATTTTATTTACCTAACCATTTAACATTATTTATTTTGTTTTTTGTTTTTTCATAACCCATCATGTTATGAATTTATTGAATAAGAAATTGCTTAAATTCATGTGCATATAGATATATTTGAAGGAAAATGTAATTTCCCCTGAATTATTTACTATCATGTAATTATTTTCATTTCAAATTTATAAGAATCATCTTTATTATTTTTCCATAAAACACCTTGATTTGATCAAATTTTAATGCCACGATAATATTTAGAACTCGATAATTTAAGCATGATTTCGAGTTGAATGAATAACAAATGAAAACCACAACACCTCACCATTTGGAGACACAGAGACACTCCATAGATTTTAGTTAGTTTTTCTATGGAGGAACATTTACAATGTTACTTCTATTAAAAAAATTATTATTTCATTTCATGAGTTAACCAAATCGAAACACAATGTGAAGAAAAGGGATCTTAACCTTACCATGGCCAATTTGATCTTTCACAACTAGAGTCGGTAAGGTGAAAATGGGAGGGGCATTACAGAAGGAATCCTTACTACCTAAATTTTCTCTTTGGTGTTGACCCCTTGCCTCTTACTAATGGCATGGGGCAAGATGTATGGGGTCACTCCATAAATCAAACAAAATAAAACCTTTAGAAAATCTGAATTAAAAGTGCTTAACCATACAAATCCAAATAAAAAATTTAGTTGCTCATGTTAAGAGATACAAAAATTCCTTCAACTAGATATTTCCAATCAGTAGGCCATCAAAGGATCTAAGTCTAGTAAAAATATATAAAATGAAATCATTTTGGAATCAGTCAGATAATCTTGACTCGAGATGAGTCACATTTTCCCAAATGGACCATTGCTCCCCCTTTTGTCTTTGCATCTATCAACTTCATTTTCATATCGTTATCTCCTTTGTCTCACATCCTTCTTAACTCTCAGTTTTGAGCCCTCACATCTTACTAGTTGCATACAGTCAAGAATGGAGTAGGATTTCTCATTACTCGATCATCTACAATATATTATGCCAATGTAATGACATATTTACAATTGTTTGAACATGATTGCAAACAGTGCACACTTTATCGAGTTAAAAATCCCAAAATCCAAAAACGATAAAAAAAATCCAACAAAATCCAAAAAACATTCAAAACTACCAAAAAATAAAAAACATCAAATAATCTCAAAATCCTAAAAAAATTACAAATTCAAAAATCCCACAAAAATCAACACAACTCAACAAACTCAAACTTTATCCTAGTGATCTTTCCAACCATCCTACAATTATTAAAATCAAATCATCTTACCCCTCGCATGTATCCTTGCTTGGGGTCAAGTCAAATCAAATTATCCCTTGCATGTATCCTTGCTTGGGGAAATATATGCTCTCATTTTCTCTCTTGCATGCATCCTTTCTTGGGGGAATGATCCATTCAATCTCATATCAATCTTCAATGTGGATCTAACAAAGAGTGTCACTTGACCTTACTCTTTCAATTTGATCCAGTCCCCTTGCATGAATCCTTTTTTAGGGGCATCCAAATCTGCTTAAACATCATTGTGGAACACATTAATGGCATAGCTAATTATCTATATTTACAGTTGGGTTTCATTTTTTTAATTCTTTTTTGACCTGCTATAAGTATTTTGTTATCATCTTGGTCCATTTATAACCACGGTGCATACTTTTACTATGTATATCGAGGTTTCTTTACTTTTTATATTTTATTTTCTTGAGACCAATTACAAGTATTTTTTATCTTCTTGGTTCATGTATAGCTATGGTGTATATATTTAAATTGTATATTGGGTTTGTTTTAAGTTGTTTTGTGGGTGTGTGTGTGTGTGTGTGTGTTTATTTACACACATTATGGGTTAAACATCATGGTTCCAACTCTATCGTGCAACAACAAAATAAGGTTGCTCTAAAATATTATCTCTGAATGAAAGCTCAAGATATGATAAAATTCACTCCATCATCTTGTTAATCCTCTCAAATCATACGCCTCTTCCTTCTTCCTATTAAGTGGATTTCCACTGCTTTATTATGTCACCCATCCGCTTTAGGGGGAAATCCATTAGCATAATCAATACTCATTGAGGCTTCCAAATTCTTCACCAGGGAAAATTAAGCATCCATACTCACCGAGGCATCCAAATATTTCAATGAGGCATATCAAGCTAGCCCCCCATACTTCCTTATCCTCCTGTCATTGATCTGCATGTGTTTATTATCTTTAAAATGCTATTACTTTGTAATAACACTTTAAAGAGGGGAAAATTTAGACACCCTAAAAATACATCCCTATCACCCGCATAATGTGCCAAATCAGATTTATAAAAAATTCTAGACCATTATCCTCCCACATCCCATTAGAAATAATTTAATTAATTCAATCATGCATAAATTATATACCTTGCACACCTTAGCTAATTTAACTATCCATTTAAATAGAATAAAATATATTTATCCACTCATCACCACTTCACTATCCAACTCACTCAAGTTAAAATATCTCACTCTACTCAAGTTCTATAACCTTACAAATGTGGAAGCAAAATTACACGTACAATTGAAAAATTCAAGATCCAACTATTCAAATTCATTTCCCCTTAAATTTTTATTCAAAAGAGCCAACTACACAAACCAAATCAACTTTCCAAATATGGAAAATGCATTCATTTACCTGCAACATATTCAAATCTTGATCGACAAATCATGGCCTCTCCTTTGGCTATAAATAAAAGGTTCTTTCCTTCACAATTCATCTCTTCAAAGCTTTACACATTTGTAGCATTAATTTTATAATTTTTCATTGAAATTTATACATCGTGAGGCTTCCATTTGATCATCCATTGATTGTAGCACATCCTTCTTCTATTTGGAACCAATTTTGGAGCATCCTATTTTCATGTGTTTTTGCAAGGGAAAAATCAAACTTGAAACATGACAACTTTACCCTAATGGCAGAAAAATAACTTGAAAAACTCTCTAAAACCCCCTTCTGATTAATATTCCCTCTCTATGGTGTCTATACTATCCTTGAAATTATTATTATGTGTTGTACATACCTTCACAATTATTCAATTTTTTGATAGAGGGTGACTCATTCCATTCAGTGTGGCGCTTCTAAAGGCTATTTTTGGCCTTTCCAAGACAAGTGCACATCCTCTGGGAAATATGTTAAATATAAAAGGAATTTTAGAGTGGTTTTAAGGAGTTAAGAATGCAATGGAACATGTTTAGAAATATTTAGGAAGGTTTCAGAGGTTTAGGAACAAGAACAATGATAGTAGGTTTTGGAGGGTCAAGGAGCTTATGGTTTAAAATAGTACATGAGCTTTGGTAGATGATTTTGGGAGCTCCGTAATGAGTTAGAAGTCAAAAAAATAACAATTGGAAATATAATTCAACTCTCTAAATGATGGAACTTTCAGATTTTTCACAAGACTTAGGCAATTCTCAAGGGATCTCAGTATCAACAGGAACACCCAATTGTCTTGAGAAAAAAGGATATTTTTATGGGCTTCTAGGAATAATTGGATCTTGAGACCCATCCCATTAATCTTGGAAGTTTTTTTGAGTCAATTTAATATAAGGAATCACTAAAACATAGCTCCTAGAGCTCTGAAAACTTCATCTTAAATGTCTCTCTCAAGGTAAGCTTATGATACTTAGTCATTTTCATAAGAGGACACATGTCAACACAAGGATGAGGTGCATTTTATTTTAAATATTATCCCTGTACCTTGGGGATGGAGGGGACAATAAAATTATCTCAACCTCATTTATTCCTCTTGGACCTCTGCACGACCCTACCTTCTCTCCGTAAGCTCTTTGACCCAGTTTCTAGCCCTCTTGTTGTGCAATGAATGTTTGACACTTTTCAACCCAGGGTAAGGGTGAAATTTTATATCCCTCTTTTATTTTTCCCTTAGGGACATAGGGGACAATAAAATTCACACCATGCTTTTTTTTGTTGTATTTTCATATGACCAAAAATAAGCTTCGCGGTGCATTTTTAAGCCCTTTCTCCTCTCCGCCTCATCGAATTATTGCCTGTCACTTATCATCTCCATATCAAGGAACATTTTTCTATACCTATTGTCCCTATCCCATGGGGAAATAATGTAAAATGAAATTCACCCAATCCCTACCCCTGTTTTGATTCTTCACATGACTTAGTTTCAGCTCCATGGTGCTTAAATGCTTATTTTTCCTCTCATCCCCTCGTCGAATCCCACAATGTCGCTTGTCAAGCCCATACGAAGGAAAATTTTTCTGCCCTTCATGTCCCTATCCCTTGGGGATAGAGGCTACAATAAAATTTTCCCCATGCTATGAATTTTAAAAACCAAAATTTTTTCTAGGTGTTTCTACCATGTTTCTTCTTGCTTCTTCCTCTCACATGAACCAAAATTCTTGCTGGAAAGTTTTAAAACATAAAAGAGCTTATATCCACCTCATATTTTCATGATAAATCCATGGTTTCTATTCCATAACACCAAAAAACCTGAAAATTGTCTAGATACTCTGTCAAAATCTCTCCAAAGTACCCATATGCACCAAAATAAGAAAAAATCATATCTACCAAACCAGTGAGCGAATTCGGATGAGATTTTCTTAGTTGTTATTCAATCCAAGTACCTTCAAGAAGCCAATAACAACAGAGAAAATTATTCCCTAAGTTTTTAATGGAATAAATCCCTATTTTTATTCCCTAGATCATGTTTTTTAGTTTCCAAGCATTTCAGCTGGCGAATCGAGATGAAATTTTGAGCATGGGATCCCAAAAGCAAGCAGAATCCAATGAAGTTATTTTTATTACAATCAAACATCAGAAAGTGAAATTTATAAATTTATTAAGTATCTTATCTTTTCACTTACTAAAAATATAAATATTCCTAAAATATAAAGTCCTCTAATATCAATGCACTCAGAAAAATATGAAGATGATAAACTAGACAATTTTTCCCAAAATAACAAAAAGCAAAAAACAAAGGAAACTTTCCAAAAATAGAAATTTACTAAAAATATCAAGGCATTGTCAACATAGTTAAATTGAGTTTTTCTTCGGATCAAGAATTTCAAATTTGATCAAAACAAGTGAAATACCCCAAAATAACATGTCTTAATTCAACCTGCTAAAAATAGAAAGTCTTCATTCTGGGTTCAAAAAAGTTAAAGTTGGCTCTGTTTTCCTCCATCTCATTGTTTTTTGATGTCTTCACAAGGTTTAATTATGGTTTTATAGCTTAAAAAATTTCATTCATCCTTCACAAAGGTCTTGAGGCATTAAACTTGTGTCCAAGAGCAAGACAGAGCATCACAAGGCAAAGAAGGTAATATCCAAGGACATTGTGCAGTCAGAAGAGATTCAAAAAGAGTCCAGATCTCCATTGAGCATATTGTCTCATTGGTTAAGTGGAATCCATCATCATCTCTCCTCGATGAGTTGGTTGATTAGAACTCAGTGATCTAGTTGAGTGGAACTCGGTGAGCTGGTTGGGTGAGCTAAGTGAGTGAGCCAAGGTAAGTTAGTTAAGGTAAATCATCGTAAGAACAAGATAACAAGAATGAAGTGAAGATAATGATCAAAGAGAAAAAAATTGATTCCATATTCTAGGAGAGTTCATAAATAGACAAATCCCATTAAATATCTCAGATAACTCCTCGAGATAGGAAAGATTGATCCATTGCATGATACTTATCTTCATAAGTATCCATATATGTCTTCCTCAATGTCATAAATTCTACATGGTGATAAGGATTTGATTCCACAACAAGTTCCTGAAGGTTCATTGATAAAATAAATTTTGTCAACCCCGAAGATACATTTCCATGGATTCAAGAAATGGTCGAGAGTGAGTCAAGGACAACACAACTTACTATCAGGCCCAGTCTCAAAGAAATCTCAGGAACCCTAAAATCTAAGTGAAGGAAGAAGGCCTAGAAAACATCTTTCTTCTTCAATGGCATTTCAAGTAATCAATGTGTTGAAGTTTTTAGGCCTAGGAATGAAAATCCTATCGAGGAAATGACTTCATTAAACTATGATTTGATCCACATCTCAATGGGTTAAGCTTCCCACGATATTGATTCTCAATTTTTCAAGGAATCCTCTTCTCGCCTCCTCGATCAGAATGAAGAATACAAGAAAATAATTATACATTTGGAGGAATAGGTAAAGAATTTTAATACTCACATTTAATCTTTCTTGGATCTTGATCCAATATCTCCTCTTCATATAGAATACATTCCTTCGATCAACAGTGTTGATCCTGAGATGATCAAGAAAACACAAGGATACATGATGTAGGGGAAAGAAAATGAGAAGTGAATTGATAAAATCATCGAGAAAGGAAAGGAATTGTTTCATATGTCATTTCTCTCATCAAGTATGTGTTATCAAAAATCATTGCACCCACTAAATGGCCATGTGATTAATAGGGCATTCGGTGTGATTGGGTAACATGGGATCACTTCTCAAGCTATGGTAATTATGGGATTGAGGTGAACCTCTGGAGAAGGATGAATTCCTCTTCCTAGAACAAACACTACACTACTCCCAATGCAATAGAAATAGCTAGCTAGACATATACTAACATTTCTAGGGGATTGGGGAGAGATATTTGCAAGAAATAAAACATACACTGGGAATGGTGATGCACCAAGAAATGGTTTTTCTAGACAATTTTTCTATCTTCTAAAGAAGGATAAAAATGGGAAGGATGAACATGCACCACAAACCCAACTACATATAGAACTTCACTCCCAAATAAGCACAATAACCCCCAAAACCTGCAATGGAAACTTGAGATTGGACAATATACCTGCAAACATGAGAAAAGTAAAAGAAGTAGAAAAATGATGAAACGATATATAATTAGTCATAGAACATAATTTTATTACTCCAAACACTTGCACAGTGCATCATTACACTAGGATGAGGGAAGATCTTCCATTACAATTTTTAGAAGAAAGGCTTGAAAGCCTCTAAATTCACGACTCAACTTGTGAAAAGAGGGAGAACTTGGAAAAAAATTAACTCTGAATTTTTTATTCCCTTTTAAATTTTATAACATTGCTTGAACTGGTGAGAGAAAGAAGGAAGAACTTCTAAGAACTAGGCATGAATGTAGCAGATGAGTTAACAATGTTGTTGGCCATGCTTGCTTTTGGTACTTCATACTTGATTGATCATTACTGTACCCAAAAAAAATCCTCCACCATGCCTTCATAATAGCAAAAGTTGAAATTTCTCCATTTAATTAAAACTAAATATTTTAATATTTTTTTTGGAGTCATCCTCGTTCCATGGTGGGACCCACAAGTTTAAACGATATTTGAAATGGTTTTAGTATTCTTTAGCTGGCTAGCTCACCAACCAGCTCGGTGAGCTCCTCTTTTTTCACGGGTTTGCATTGCATTTTTTTACATGGTGTGTTTCATGATTCTCCCCACCACCTTATTTGATTTATCCCTTTTTTTGTGGCCGACTCGGTACCTCATGTGTTAATCTCTCCCGATGAGCTGAGAATGACTCGCTTACCAAGCTCCATGTTTCTTCCATCGGGCTTTTGGTTTGGTGAATTCCATTAATTGTGTGGCAGACCCCGAACTTTAATCCACTCCGATTTGTTTGCTTTTGGGTACGTTGAATCCCTCACCACTTTTTAACCACATCACTAAGTTCTCCATTCGTCACTTATGCATTATACGCTTAGCATTTTCTGAGTGGCCATTTTGAATTTACTCTAGTGAGCCATTTGAAAAATTCCTCCATTTTAAACTCCCTCACCGAGTCATTAATGCCTTGTCCTTCAAACCATCTATGTGTTCACCATTGAGTGTACTATTTTGACTTCCACATGGTGATTTCTGACTCACCTTACACTTAAATGGCCTCCGAAAATGGTTCCACCCATTTCTTAACACACCAATTACTCAATAGACTTGGTCTCACATGAAACACACCTGTCAAACATATTTCCACCACCTCGATGCATCAATCAAACGAACTCACCACTCGTTTACTAGCTCCACGTGTCTTGCACTCAATGAGCTCATCGAGAGTTCCCTTACTGCATAGACTGAGCTAATTTAGATTTTCAGAATCTAGCTCACCTCACAAATAATGAGCTCCAAATGCCTTGAGAACTTTGAATCCCAAAAACCCAAAACTCGAAATTTCTGAGTTTTTGGTTTTTGGATTCCCTTTGAATTTTCACCAACTCATCAAGCGAGTCTGAACTAATCATCCTTGAAAGCTTCTTCTAAAATCAGTTCCACATGTTTTCCTTTGCACCGACTGAGCTATCCCTCAAGCTTGAATGTGATGAGCCACTACTACCCACATTCCTACAATGACTCACTTGTTGAGTACTTCGAATCAGTGATCCCCAAAATTTCTAACCTTGTCTGGCTACCGAAATCATGACTCACCAAACTATCTTGTCACATAAACTTCAAAATTCCTCTGTCATTTCACTCTTCTGCCAACCGAGTAATTTTTTCACCTCAAGCTTGATGTGATTTGCCACATGCTAAGCCAATTTGTTGAGTTCTTAAATTCCTTAATGAGTCACATCTACAACATAAACCACTGGCTTGGATCCAATTTCTTTTCCTCCCACTTCGTTGAATCACATTCTGAACTCATCTCCTATGAAATCACCACTATGGCTCCTTGAATCTTCCATTCATCTCCCCTCTCACCAATGACCTATGATGCCTTGTTAGACCATTATCTAAGCCTAGATCCGCAATAGATGCATCGATTTATTCCCCCAAATGGCTCGCCAACTCAAACCATATCATCTTCCCTGAGTTGCTTGCTACTAGCTGAATGGATCCGTTGATCTTTGACAAACTTGACTATGCCGAGTCTTATGTTTACAACGTCCAAACTTGGGAATCCAGTCCCTTGAGCGTGATCTCAAACTATTCCTTACACTATGGATTGGACTTGTTCATCAAATCGACGCACAAAACCACCCCGTCAAGGTCCAAGCTCCAAATTTACTTTGTGCATTCTTGTACCATGCGTCGATCTATGCATATCTTGTGAATTGATGACTTGGTATAAACTCTTTCAAGTCCAAGCTCCTGAGTTTGATCTCAACCAGTTCCAACCTAGACTCCGCCATGCACCGAGATCTACTATCAGATGAGCCCCTATTTTTCACCTACTTGGGGGAACTAATCACCCAGCATGACCCAGTTTGCAAGGTCATTGAAATCATGTCTCAACCAATGTCGAGCTCCTGATTTATCGTAACCCAACTGAGTTATCTTACACTTGGCGACTCAACAACTCAAAACTTTCCTTTAGCTCGCTGAGCTACTCACTGAGCTACTCGGTTAGCTATTTCAATTTTATTTCCCCTTTTTGAACTTTTGACAAATTTATTCCAATTTTACACAAAAATTTTAAGGATTCTCATAGAGGTGTAATAGGACACGTGAAAATTTTATACACTAATCTTCACCACTTTTCTGGTGTTGGGTAAATATGGACCCTCTAAAGGTAATTTCCTCTTTTTGAGAAAACCCTAAACCTTCAAAACCCAAAAAAGAAAAGAGTAGTATAAGATAACACCAAACCTTCTCGGAACATTGTAAATGCTCTCAAATCTTGAAATTGTGCTTGATAACCTTGGAGGGTTCTTAAATCCCCCCTTTTTCAATCCTAGAGCACAATAGGTCCTCGTTGTCCAATTTTTCCTCAAGGGGAAAAATTAGATAATAGTATGTTCTTGCAACTTTGTTAGAATTAAAGAAAGTAAAGGAGGATTTTGTAAAAGACGTAATTAACTTGGGTGAGGTATTCCCATTGCTATCTAAGATGAGATTCTTTGACTCTCACATCCTCATGAGTAAGAACATGTTAGCATCAACTATTGAAAATTTGTCTCAATTTTACATCCACATCATCAATGTGAGATACAAAATGATCAAAAATGTAATCTCCTAGCTAGAATCTTGTGGACAACATGCTATCAAAATATTGAATGATGTCTACAATTATGTTCAAAAACTTGAGATCCATCCTCTCACTGAAGATTCATCATCAGAAGAACATATTTTTTCCTTCCATGAGATGGTTAAGAAAAAGGTGGGTGACTCTCTTTCCTTCAATGAAGATAACTTAGAGTCCCCGGCCAACATCAGAAGTTACATTTTTGAAATTGTAAAGGATCATGAAGAATGGCTCAGTTAATGTAAAAGGATATGTGATGTTCCTGGGGTATGGACTAAGCTGTTGAGTTTTGTTTTTATTCAAGAAGTAGATAAATTAACACTTGAAACATCTCAATTCAGCAAGGAATTCAAGGAAGATGAGCCTGATCAGAAAAAATTTCATCAAGAAGCATGGATTAGCATGTTTTTATCATAGGGATCTTCTTCATCAGATATTAAAACTTCATACCTCTCCTCTCTTGCTCCCTCTTCTTCTTTCCCCCTTTCTAATTCTTTATTGTGCATAATCATGATAATTTATCTCATTCACTTAAGTGACTTTTTAAAGTTGAATTTTAAAAGTTCCTTTAATTTATAAAAAAGAGAATTTTTTTCTCATTTCCTAGGAATATGTGAAGTCATGAGTTGAATGATATCATGAAGAGCCATGTGGGGGGTAGGTGAAAGGTCAATTCACATTTCTATAAATTGAAATGGATCCTCCATTTCAAAGGATCCTGAAAATTTAGTTCTTTGTAGTAATCGTGGATTTTGATTTTGGGTGTTTAGATTTGTATCACCAACACAAGAAATAAAAGCTATATTTCTTCCATTTCTCTTTTCACGTGTTCCTCTATTTTATTTCTTTTTTGCACTTTATAAGCATAGTGATTAATAAGGAAATTTGCATCTTTGATGAATGAATATAAAGAACTATGTTTTTATGTTTGTTACTCTCGCTAAATGTTTTATTGTTGCTTTCCTCCAATTAAATGTTGAACTATTCTAGTTATTGGATGTGAAATCTTCTAGTGCCTACTCATGAAAATAACCCTCCCTTTCTTAATTTCTCTCCTTCACCCTTCATCTCTGTAAATTCCTCCCTTGTACCTCGTATAAGCACTTTTCCACAGGGTCAGTGAAGTGTTCCTGTGCGATCCCCGACCTATTTTTCCACCCCACAACAATAGATAGGATTAGGATAGTTTCCATTCAATATAGAGAGCCTCCCCATATATAAGGAGGCTCATAGCCCCGTGAATGTTTGTGGAAACACATAATTTTCCGTATGAAAAATTAGTCCACCAACACATCCACAACCAAAACATCCAAAGATCTCCAACAAGTGTGGTAATCCATTCCACACTTTAGCTATCTCATCTGAGATTGTAAGTGAACTTGAAGGAAGGTTTTCATTATATTGTTATTGTTATTTTTATTGTTATTTTATTTCATTTGTTTATGTTTTACTTGTATACAATGACCACCAGTTGAAAAAAATTGGAAGAGAATGCAAGTCAGATTGGACCAGCAAAAAATTTTTGTCGTATTTTTATTATGACTTTTAAAAATATCCTCATGCGTGTTTGGCCAAAATGCAGGCTTTAAAAAGGAAAAATGGGGGGGGCGGAGGGAAATTGAATGGTTTGTTATATTTTATTTTTAGAAATATGTAACTTGCATTGTTTTTCCTATTTGAAATCATTAATATATTTTAAAAACAATACAATATGGTTATGATAAAAATTGGCCGAAAAAGGTCATGACCCTACCAATAGTCATAGAAACACATGACACCAAATAAAATACCACTAGTCTAGAAATATTTTATTCGTAATGATATGAATGGAATTATAAAAAGAATCTAAATTGTATGTGAAAATATAATTCTTAACTTCTTAAAATTTGTATCCAAATTCAGACTAGAGAGGTATATAGAGGAATGGAAATTATATTGTTTACCATTATAGAAGGACAAGGATCTGAATTGGAATCATTATTATGCATAATGTATAGTATTATAAAAATTAAAAGGAAGGAATTTTTTGCTCTTTCATATGAGGTAGATGATTAAAATAAAAATGAAGGAATGGGAAAAAGTCTATATCGTGAGAATTTCAAATCAATATATTTTTTAATCATTCACCCCCCTCCTAAAAAATATTTGTGGTGCTTATGTGAAGCAATTTCATCAAATTATTTTGAACATGTATGATATTTTTATGTAGAATCTTAAAAAATTGTATGCTATAATAATAGTACAAAATAGTCCTAAAAAATTCTATAATCTTTTCTAAATTTTTAGGTTTGGATCTAAGTTACTTCCTAGTGCACATTTCTAATCTTCTATATTGAATCTGATACTATACTAGCAATCACATGTGAATGGTGTAATGGAGATGTTGGAAATAATGAATTAAAGAAGTTAAATTTGAGGGAGTGAATCATTACAAGATGAATAGGGGTGGAGAATAAGGGGATTAAGGGAGGAGAGGTTTAGAGGTAGGGGAAATGTTTAGGGAAATGTATACAAAAATATTATTTTTTATGGAAATACACATGTGAACCATGTGTTGTTTTTGCTAATCATTTTAAGGAGAAAGATGGTGTGGTGCAAAACCCGTTGAGGTAACATACTTTGGATATATCTAAAAAAAATCTCTTGTCAATCAATACTCACAATATAAATAGTTGTTTTTTGCAATGTCAGGCTTTGTGTTTTGTGAGTAGTTAAAACACAAAAATTTTAAGGGAATTTGTTTACATGTGTCGCAAGACAATTTAGAGATAGGGATATGTGGAGGGTACTTGGCATCCCATGTCCATCCAATGTAGTAGTTGAATTCAATAACCATAAAACATGGTTGGTTGAGTGGTTGCAGCATCTTTAAAGACCATTATCTTAGGCCATCCTCCACGCTTTCCCAAGAAACACAAAATATTAGATGCATGAGTTTTCCTTATGGATTTTTAGTTTACATCGTTGCCTCAACATTATAGGTTCTTAACACTCATTAAATTTTAATTATTTTATTTTTTATGATCTTAGGCGTGTTATTTTGAATTTTGGTGTTATGAGGCTTTGAAGTATGAGGGAGTGGTCAAATAAGATGAGAGAGGACCAAGTATATGGGAGTTTTGGTAAGTAATTTATCAAAATTATATGCACTAAATGTTGATTCATTCAATGTTATTTTCTAATATTATACACATATTTTATGTATCATGCAAAGTTTTCATGACCGTCATGCTTTTCTCAAGATTTTTCGTTGCTAGCAATGTTATCATCAAGGTTTGAACACGCAACTTGACATTGTTCTTATTATTTTCTTGTTTCTCATTCAAAGACATTGAATTGTTTTCCTTAATTCCACCTAGTTATTTTTATTGTGAACATAAATCACCACTATTAAATGGTTTTTGTGTGAGATTCAAGAATAAGAGGATTTATAAGAAAGAGTTACATAATTCTTTTCTTCCATGTTACTTTTATTTAGTTTAGTTATGACATAACCAAAGTAATGGGTCACTTACGTGAGATAATAAAACATGGAAAAAAATTGAGTACATTTATTGGTTAGTCATGACATCAGTTGGCATTCAAAGGCCATCACATTGTGTGGAGTTATTTTTGATAAGGGAATTAAAACTGTATGGATCTAAAACTTCAATGTGGGACCTCAACTTGTATGGTGGTATTTTTAAAACAAGTATTATCTACCTAGATTTGATAACAAGAATGTTTGGTCAAATTTTTACATTACATGAGAACATAACAGGTTATGGGAGCCATATTTGATCCTTTGATTATATTTCCAATGAAGGCTCTCATGCTTGGAATAAGGTAATAACAACATGAGTGGATGTGAAGGGGGTTCTAATGTGGGACCTCAACTTGTATGGTGGGATTTTGAAAACAAGTATTATCTACCTAGATTAGATAACAAGAATTTTTGGTCAAATTTTTACATTACATGAGAACATAATAGGTTATGGGAGCCATATTTGATCCTTTGATTATATTTCCAATGGAGCCTCTCATGCTTGGAATAAGGAAAGAACAACATGAGTGGATGTGAAGGGGGTTCTAATAGGTGAGGTCAGGAGAGATCATACTATCTAATCAATTTTTTGTTAAGTATTAAAATTTTTGTAATTGTTTTAAACCTAGAAATCCTTCCTTTTAAAGGAAATTTGTAATTTTTTTGGATTATTGTAATTACATTATTATGTTTTTCAATAACATAAGTATTTAAATAATAAAACGAAAAAATTATTACATTATTATTTGTTTTAATAACATAAGATTTGAAAATAGAAAATACTTAAAAACCAAAAAATATGGTATATTTTTTTAGTTATTGGTAAAAAGGGGAAAATTAATAGGGGCCCAACCTTGATACAATAAAATCAAGAGGTATCCACACCTACATATAAACATAATACTGAAAAAAATGGAAAGGATATAAAACAACATACCTATAATAAACAACCAAAAAAGTGCAACAAATCTACAACAACGATACAACAAAACTTAAGTATAACTACAGTAAATAGGCATTCCTTACAATTATAGTACAAGGAAGTGAATTCCTTCATGTAATATGATTCCTCCTTTTACTTGAAACCTGAGTCCACCCATCATCCCCATTTTTGGAGAGATTATCATATTTGTCTAGAAAGAAAGTCTAGATTCAAACTCGATCTTTGGATATAATCCCTAAAGCATGTCTCTTCCCAAAATTTCAGAAATTTCACGCTTCGGTCACTATTCTCAATGGAAATGAGAGTAAAACCAATGTAGAATGGTTCAACCACTTCCTTTTTTGATAATTTTACTAAAAAAGTATCCTCTTTCTCTTCCATAATTCTCTCAAACACCTCACTTTTCTATAAAACTCTATGATTATGTACTAAAACATTTTATTCATGTAGATGCCCAGGACTAACTTCCCTTCCCCCTAAAATTCATCCACATAATTTTTTATAATGTGTAGGAATTAATAATGTATGGTATATAAAGAATTATCAAACAAGATATATTAAGAATACACTTAGACACATTGTAAAGTTTGCAACAAATTTGAAAAAAATAAATATTATAAAATATAGGTCATATATATTGGAACTAACGAATCAAAAAAATGCTCTAGTTATTGTAAATGTAAAAATATTGGAACAATATTTATAAGAAATGAATCTCTAAAATTTCTTATAGATTAAGAATAAAAACCATATGTGCATATTATTCATCACCCCAAAATATCACAAAAGTATTATTTTAGAAAAATTGCATCACATATGATAATAATAAATGTGCATGTGAATGTTTTAAATAAATATTTCAATTTTCTAGAGTCATGTGAAGTGGATTTCCATTTCTCTTTATTATTTATTTTGTGTTTCTTCCACATATGCATGGACATACCCTATGCCAATTCCTTTTCGTAGAAAAATATGAGTAACTCAGATAGATTAACATGATGTTATGGATGAGGTACGAGTGGAAATGATGTAACTGTGAGTTTTGGGATTGTGCATGAAATGTACCATAATCCATTACAAAGCCTCTGGTGTAGTGTTGGTGTTCCCATTGAAAAAATTTGAAGTTATGCGATTATCACCACCTTCTAATTCTAATGAAAAGAGGGAGCACTTTTGTAATGGATATGAATCTTGGCTCAACTGTTGTTATCACTTGTTTATGAGGGGAGAATATTATGCGTATGTAGCTTGCACACATCCCTCACATGGATTTAAAGAATGAAGAAGAAAAATAGGGTATCCAAAATGATAATTAAATCATCCAAGAAAAAATACAACATTAGAAGAACCTCCTTCAAAGTCTCTCTATAGAAATAAATATAGTTATTATGGGGTGAAAGGTTTAATCTACATAGCAACCAATCTATAATCTGCATGGTGTCTAATGTGGATGGTTATAATAAGGTCATACATCAATGGCCAAATATATTACATCTATCAATGTCTATATGGCATGTCATTATTTACTCCATATAATCCAATTTGGAATATTCCTTTCAACATAATGTAGACATAAAATATATGCACTTGGGTACGTTTCTAGGTCCTGAAGTATACAAATGTATACATGATTACTAAGAAAGAAAACTAATGGTTAACAACTCATTTTGGCCATTTGGTTGCTTTATCTCTTGCAATTTACTGGATTTACACATCTTATAGTTCTACCTGCACTTGAATGATTTACCTTTTGATGGCCTTGGATACTAGCACCTAGTTAGGATAGAAGCCTTTAGGCGCTCATGTCCCTCCTAGGTGCTCATATCCCTCTCTTTCTTCTTCTTATTTTGGGTCCTTTTCACTTTTTGGTCACTAATGAGTTGCAAAAATTCCCTAGATAAACAACTCATCATCTGTACTTTTGTTAATCCATTGAAGCTATGTTTTTGTATCTCCCAAATATTATTGAACATTATCATCATAACTTGAACTTATTAGCATAAATACTGATTAATATATACATAACTAATTATCTTTATTTTTTGGTATTTTGAGTATGCATTTATTTTCTTGGTTGCAATAAGTTGTTTAGATGATGATATATGTGATGCCACTCTTGTTTGTAAGTAACTTATTATATGAAGTAAAGGACCTATCTGCAATAACTCGTCCGTAGCAAAAGGGAATCACCTATAGCCAAAGGAATTGTCCACAACAACCCATCTATAGCCAAAGGATATCACCTACAACAAAGAAGATATGATTATGAATATCTATTGGAACATGAATAATGACACTACAAGTATGTATGTGTCATTGAATAGGAAGTTACAACTAGAACATGAAGAATTGGAAGATAACTCAACTATGGATTTGATTATTCATTGCAACTCACTGAAGAACTAGTTGATTAGTTAAACGTGTGATTTTAGAACTTTTCGGTTACCTAAGTTATGTGTTTCTTATATGAACACCTGCTAATTAGTTCTATTGCATGTGTTTAAACTCTCGTTGTTCTATTTGAGATCTTCTAATTGTTCCATCAAAGATATTTTACTTAGTCTGTTTGAACTCCTAGTTAAACTCTTATTCTCATGTTTTGTTGTAATTAAGGAGTATAAAAGAAAAAGGTTAATGCTGAAAATAGGGATCTATATGGATAATATAGAGAATAGAGGAATTATAGAATAGAGGATACATCGATATAGAAGTTTTTTTGTTCCTATATGTAATATTCATGCCAATTCGATAAGAATATGAGTTATGTTTAGTAGCTTTTAGTTACAGACCTTAGGAGGGACTAACACCCAATGCAAGGCCCACTTGTGGTCTGCTAAACCCCTCCATAGTTTTGTTTCTCTATTTCATTGTAGGATTATATTAGGAATCAATTTATCTCTTTATGTGCATTCTGAATTTACAAGCTTTGTTTTAAGACATAGTGTTTAGAAGCCATTTGCTTTCAATTCTAAGTTTGTTTCAAGCATTGTTATTTTAATTATTGTAGTGACAACTATTTATTTCCATAGCTCCTGAATTATCTGTAACTATGCATACATCATTGACATTATTGAGATGTTACGTCCCTTGTTTTGATGATTAAATGATTGTGAAATAGTGAACAACAGATTAATTATTGCAAGTTAATCTGCACCACCATTTTTTACATCATCTTTCAGGATACTACCAAGTTATAAGTTTTTTTTGATGTTTTTCATTTCTTAGAAAAAAATTAGGTTTGGGAAATTCCACCTCCAACCCCCCCCCCCACTAATTTATGTTGAGTGAGTTGAGTTAGTTCATGCATGCACCATCCAATAAATTCCCATGGTATATTCTTACCCAATCCTCAAATAGCACAAATCTCTTCATATGATTCTAAAGAATACATACTTTCCTCTGTAAAAGGCTTACTATTATAAGATCCCCCTCCAAGTGAAAGTTCTAAAGCTGCTCTTGATCATCCCATCATGGTAGAAGAAGTGAACCAAATTTTTGAATATAGGGAAACTACCTTTGAGTTCTCAATCTCTAACAACAATCAACCTGCTGCAATGAAGAACATTTCTCCCTCAGTCCTTCCATACTTTCATGGATCCATAATTGAAGACCCAAACACCTTTTTGTTTTAGTTTGATGTTTTATGTAGGAGATATGACTACACTATAGATGCACATAAGTTAAATCTATTCACTGCTACACTCAAGGATGCAACCTTGATATGGTTCATGGGTTTAGGAAGATATTTTGTGACAACTTGGTCACAAATGAAGGAAACGTTTCTAGTAAACTATCAATATTATTGTAGGCCAAGTAGTAGAGGAGGTGATGATCTCTTCAAGGTAACACAAAAGGAAGCACTGGAAGATTACTTGAAAATATTCTTATTCAGTTTCTAGAATTTAAGACATACAAGTTTACCTAATGAGTCCCTTAAGATACTTTTCCTAAAAGGACTCAATGACAAGGATATGGATGCTTTGGACCTAAAAGGAGATGGAGATATCTCAAAAGATACCTTTGAGGATATTTGTGAATCCTATAATCTAGAGTAACCATGAAGAGAATCAAAAGAGCTAGATCAAAGGGTGGATCGTCTCCTAAAGGAATTGGTGACATATCCAAATCAGAGATTGTAAACATGTTTAAAAATATGAAATGGGAGATATTCAGTGACATAACTATCGAGCTTTATGCTCTACCAAGAAGAAAAGAGAAGATGTTGAGGCAGAAATCACAGAGTTTTTCCATGCATGCAAAAGGAAGAAAGTTGATTTCAGATGTAGAGGATTAGCTAACATTGCACAAAAAAAGGAATCTAAAAGAGAATTCAAGATGATAGAAATAAAGGATGGAAAATTCTTCTATGTTGCTCAAAGAAATCCATGACCACCAAGACAAAGAGGTATGTCACAAGATCCTATGCCATATTTTCAAAATTGGGCTAGTAGTCTATGTATACAACCCCCACCTTGGGATAATACTCAGAAAGGTGTGGCTCCATACCCTATCCAATACCAAAAACAATTGCAACCTCATTTTCTAGGCCAACACTGACAACAACCCCCTCAATCATGGTAGAAGATTTGGAGAGGAGGGTAGAAAGGGAATAACCCACCTCCTAACTATCATAAATATTTACCAACAACCTCCTTACCCACAACATCAAGGTATTATGTCAAATCCCCAAGTAGGCTCTCAACCAAAATCCACTTAGCTACCATCTCAACTAACACCTAACCCAAATAATAAAGTTGCTCAGTTAGCCTATATGATCAAGAGGATATTTCTAGGTTAAGATGTTTACAAAATCTCCCTAAACCATTACATTCATGTAGATTGTCTCGAGAGATTTCCGTTGACAGGTAGAAATCATAAAATGGAGCTCATACGCAAAAGATATCGTGGATCAAAGTTTGGTGAGAAAAAGGTCAAACTGGATCAACTATCCAATCCGGACGTGACATGTGGCAAAAGTGAAAAAATGAGTAAAACGGTAAACGTTATGTTTTTTAGCCACCAGTCTTCGACATACAAAAAATTTATGGGTGCCACTATTTGTTGGCTGGGGACCCTTAGCCAGGTTTGGCACACTCTTTTAATGAAAGGGTGCCTTGGCCTCCGACTCATTATATCAATATTACAATATTGGTCATATATGCCACATCATTTCTATATGTTCTGCATGTGGGATTTTTGTATTCCAAGATTGTAATTATGGTGCAGGGGTGAAATTTTTCTGTGCAATGTATTATGGATAGCTTAGGAGAGCTATTTTCTAGCTCGGTGGGGTGGTCAACTCCCCATCGATTCGACCTTAATCCTTTCTATCTCGGTCGAGTTAAACTGCCCATATTTTGGGCTTTGTTAATTATGTGTCTCAAGATAGTTCAAATATACTTAGGCCAAAGTCCGTATATCTTGGCCCCAATGGATTGGACACTTCACATATTACTTGTTGGATCCGCATAGACATGGCGATTCGAACCTACTAATTAGCTTGGCCCAACCATATACCGGCGCATACATGATGGGTCAATCAAAGCCAATAGCTCACCACACCTAACTCAACACATCATTGGTCATTCAACCAACCATCCAACACATTGAATGGGTGGAAAAATATAATAGGTGGCTGAAGCCATGAAATAATAGGCATGAGCACCTTTTTGAAATGCCAACCACCTCCTCCATACGATGCATGTGGGATTTATCCCAATGGTTTAAAACAAAGCGACGAGTAAGGTGGGGCCATAAAGTGAGTCGAACCCATGACCTATGTGGCACAAGAATCATGACTCGCCAACTCTCCAAAGGTAGGTCTAGTGAGTGATAAGAAACAAATCGGTGATATTTATTTAAAGGGATTTTTATCTAAGACTATTGATAAGGACAGTAATTGAGAAACTTGCAGAAAACCCCTGAATTTGGAGGAACTTTAGAGTCAAAATTAGGAACTCGGTGTAAAAAGAAAAATTGCTTAAAATTTAAATACAAAGATAGTAGTGGTATTATTTTTCCATGAAGTGTTTTATATTTTCCATTGGTTTAGGTGATTTTCATATCACATTTTCACAAGAGAGGGCACTTCAAGAGAACCTGTAGAGCCACGAGTGAGATTCTGGATGCTACCTAATAGGAAATCAGAGTCTACAATGCTTTTTTTAAGCTCTAAGTATAGGTAGAAAGATATATTTTTCATTATTGAAGGTGATAAATTGTACTTCATTTGATAAAATAGATTGATTCATAATTCATGAATCCAGAGACGTAGCCTACAGGTGAACTCTATTATCAATTTCTTATTGTGGATTTATTCTCAATTTTTGAAGATTTTGATCAGATAAAAATTAGTATTAAGAAATTGATTAAATTTATGAAGCAAGTAATTAACTGATTAAATTTAATTTAAGTGAAAAATTGTCAATCCAATTCTCAAAACAATTAAAATGAATGCATAGATCAATTTTAGATTAAATAATCAAATTGGATGCATTATCAAATTCAGATTGTTATCAGATTTAAGGATTTGTAATATTTCCATTTGATTACAAAAGTTAAATTAAAAAATTATTAATTGATCGTTAAGAGGAATTAAAAAATTAGGGTTTCAAAACACCCAAAGAGGTTCAATTAAGCACTCTTGATCAATTTTAAAATTTATAAAATTGAGTATCTGAAAATTTTAAAACAATACGAAAAAATAAGTACCATTTTTAGATCAAGTTTGGTATCAGAGTTGGTTTAGCTCTTTATTTTCTCCAGTTGATTTGATTTCAATGGTTTTGCATTTTTGGGCTTGATCTTTCAATTGCAGTGTGTAGAGTTGGAAGTATAGGTGTGCAGGAAACCATGGGAAAATTTTCAAACAAGGAAAAGCTTGAGGAATTTGAAGCATACAATCAACAAATTCAGGAAGAAAATGCTTTCTTGATGTGTCAGTTATTTTCTGTAGAGGAGCACGTTGACAAACTAAAAAAGAGATAGAATATAAGGATGATCTCCTAATGGTGTTGCAAATTGATGGACCCAAGAAAGAGGTACCAGTTACTGTTAATGCATCCACTATTATAGATGAATGAATTGTAAGTATTATAACACCTAATTCCTCTCTCCAAGCAAAGTTAGTTTTAGAAAATGTGCTTGGTGATTTTGAAAAGCACACCATAGGTATATGATCTAAATTTTTGAATAAGATGGGATTTAATGGAATTATCCTTGGTAAGAATAATCAAGGCATAACTAACCCCATATTGGTTGAAGAATGACCTTGTTATGCAGGATTGGGGTATGCTATTGTAGGGAAAAGGGAAATTGGAGAGGGATCTAAGACTGTTGGAAGAAGACAATATTCTAACATAAAAAAGGATTCCCCCTTACCATCAGGTGATTCATCTTCAGGACAAGGAGCTGGTAAGAATTCACCAGGGAGAGGTATTTAAATTCCTCCACCTCTTGTTTACCATGAACATAAAGGAAAATGTAAACAAAATGATCCACTTTCTACATTTGAAAATTTTGGCTATGATATGTAAGCAATGTGGTACATTTACCCATGCACATTTTGTGAGTTATCTAATTATTGTGTAGAAAATGTAGGAAACATAAATCTATGTTGGAAAATATTGAGAAATTTTACTCTCCTAAACTGGGGTGAGCTAAAAGCAGTCTAGGTAGGTTTCCTAAAAATGTGGATCCTAAAAAATTTGACCAAAGAATTTGTGGTCACTGTATGAAAACAAGTCATGTAATTGATAAGTGTTGGCAACTTCATCCAGAACAAGAATTAAAATTTGTTAAGAAGGATAGTGATGTAAAATCAACAATGATAGTTATGACCCCTATAGTGAATCAGGTAAACACCGAAGTAAATGAACCACCAAAACAGGAAAATGTTATTAAAATGGTGGGTAGAAAATTCCTCAGTTTTATGTTTGCATAATGAAATTGATGAATAATATGAAAACTAACAAAGCAATCTTTGGAATTCCTATTGATTTGTAAAAAGGATAATTTCAATATTTTTTTTTCTTTGATGTTGGTGAAGTAACTTGAAGAGGAAATCTAGGTGACATGTTTATCATGATTGGGTTGATTTCTCTTGTTATGGTTTTGAAAAACTTCATTTTTATAGCAAAATGTATAGTTATTTCATGGGGAATGATTTGGATTAGATGTCAACTTTTGGAAAATTGTATTCAGTATGTTGTTGTTTAAGAATTCTGTAGATGTATCATGTAGACACTATTTATGTGTGTAAATTTTATAAAAACTCTTTTTTGTTATACATGATGTTTGTACATGTATAAGTCTTATTATTATGCTTAAATATTTGTAATTATCAAACATGGATACAAATAGTATGTACAATTTTTACAGTAACAAGATGTGAATGCAGGTTATATTTTCATTGTTAACATTGGTGTAGGATCAGAGTGTACAGATGAGTATGACAGATTCATTTTTCATCTCAATTGCAGTAATGGCCTTGGGTGATATTACTATTAATTATTTTTTTATTATTGCAATTTTTAATAGTTACCATGCTATAAACTTGATCTGAAAACGTGATATTGTAATTTTTATCACTTTTATAGTTTCTAAAGATCGTGATTTTTTTTAACCAATTTTAAGTATTCTTGAATCCACAATTGATTAAATTCTGATTATTTGCATCCATAGAAGTGCGGAAAACTTGTGTAGCAAATAAATAATCAGAAAAACTGAAAATACTCAGATAACAAAAGAGATTGTTTACGGGGTTCGGAATTCCTACGTCCCCGGGTTCAGATTGAACCGATCCATTAATAATATTGAATTGAAAGTACAATAACTCTTACAAACAACCAATAATGAATCGAAACCTGCAAATGAGCTGATCAAAGTCCCAAGAACCCTGAAAAATAACAGAAAACTCTCCCAAGAACGATCCGTGGCTCCTACAGTGTTTTCACAATGTGATCTCCCTGCAACTGTGTTAGAAAAACACCTACAAATAGAGATTTAAAAACATTCCATGAAAAAAAATCATATTTCTGAGATCAGATCTGAATTCTGAACAATTTTCATGTTTACACCAAGTCACAATTCGGACTAGAAGTGCATTGAAATTCGTGTTTTCCAACTGGCTGTCCTGAAGATCCCTGTTAAAATCTGCATTCAAAGCTTCCAAAAACAGGTTAAAAATCATCAAAAAAGATCAAACCTTACATCGTTGGAATTGTCTCAGAATTCTCTACATTTCATCTTTTTACTCCAAGTGCCCAATCTGAGTGTACGGCCTTCAAAAATGGAGTTCTCTGCAATCTGGTCCTTAAGCTTCTTGCACAGACCTGTACCTTCTTCTATTTAAATAGAATATAGCTCCTTTTATATTGTTTACAAACAGTTGGCGCATTGGTTAGGCACCTAAACTTTTGGATGGGAGGTCAGCTGTTCCAATCCCCTCCTTGTCTTTTGGCTTATCCTTTGGGATTAAAATATATTCCTAAGGCTATTTTTAACTTTAGCCTTACCCGTGCATATTTAGGGGGATTACATATTTAATAAGGGATAAAAATCCCATAAGGAGCCGTATTGTTTAAAGGAGGGAATAAATCCCACATTTGGCGTGAAATGGGATAATATCCCTTTGAAGCGGCATTTTCATTTTTTATTGGGATTAATACCCAAGTTTGGCGGTGAAGTGGGTTATAAACCCCACATTAGGCGGTGGAAATATTGTTTAAGGCTTTAAGCCTTTCCACACACATAAGGTGGTCAAAGACCACGGTAGGATAAACCGCCCCCAAACCGCTTCACCACCCACGTGGTCAGCAATACATGCATTTGATTTAATATTAATGTATACACATTAATATATACTTGTGGCATTTGGAAATATATGGCGCCATTTGGAACGTGGACTTACCAATAATAATATTATTTCGACTAATACAATGTGGCATCGAAATAATTAACTCAGTAATCCTGTAGTCTACTTGTCGTCTCCCGATAGGCAAATCGAGTGAATTTGACGAGTGTTGGCAAGCCACGTGTCACAGTGCGATTCGGTCCAATATTGACCAGTTGACCATAGTTGACTTTCCCGATGACCGAACATATCTAGAGCTCCCGATGTCCGTTTGTTGCGTTCTCACAGTCGTTGGAAAGCTCTCGAGATGATCTTCTGCACTGACACCATTTAGGGATGTTTAGGGAATGTTTTCAAAAATGATCCCCTGATCACACCTCCCCACTGAGAAAGGCTTTTTGTCCACAAAAAGCTGTGTATCAACCCACAAAAACATGCTATCTCTTCCTGCATTGCACAAACACATACAAGAACCCAAAATAACATTATAGGTTAAATAAACGCAAATAGTTGATTAGCTAGTCACATAACCGATCAGATAATAACACCCAATTAAGCTAGTGTTCAACTGAAACGCTGCAACCCTGTCAACTCTACGCACAACTGTGAACTGCCATACCCCATTGTAATGCCATCACAAATAACTGACCAGATAATAACACCCAATTAAGCTAGTGTTCAACTGTCACTTTGTGATACGGCCGATTACCAAGAATTACAATTCCATAACACGGATCAGTATACAAGACATCTAAACTGCCCACGATTAGGCTAGTGCCCACTGCCCATCTGAAACTGTAACCACTGCAAGTATTCACTATCAGAATATAATAGACTATCAACGCCCAAAAAAGCTATAGTCAATAACTGAATCAACATGAATATGCCAAAACACTGTATCGCCATCACAAATAACAAGTCAGATAATAACACCCATCTTTAACAGAAGCTAGTGTTCAACTAACACTTTGTGATTATGCTGATTACCACTGCAAGTTTCAAATTTAGACATGCTACTGATGCCTATCCCTGCATAGTGTTTTCAACAATGGAACTACCAACCAATCTGAGAAAACAAAACATGAGTATGATGAACCTATCACTCAAATCTTCTCTTCAGCTGTTTCCATTCATTTTCAAAGCTTAAATATCAACTTAGGAACAAATCCTTATCAATCAACAGGAATCCCTAAAATATAGCTCTGAAAAAAGAATTTGCTTGCCTACTATCAACAGTTTACTGTAGTGCAAATATAAAGTTAAGGAGTGTTTTTCCCAACCAATCACTTGGGTTTTTCTGTTTTGGTTGTTTTACCTCCTCAGTACCACATTGAGTTTTAGTTAGGTTTAGCATGGTTGGTTTTACAATACTGTTCTTTTTAACAACTTTCCAATTTTGTTGTTTAGGAACAAACCAACAAACCTTAACATCATGACCATTCCTATTACAATGGGAACAAAATTTAACTTCCTTGTTTTTAGGAATCTTACCCATTTTACCATTCTTAGAACTCTGTCTACGAGAATGATTCCCCTGTTTAGGAGAGGTAACCTTCTTGCCATTTCTCGCCTTTCCTTGGTGAGATTGGTCTTTAGCACCTGCCTTATCATTCACAAAAGGCGTTAACTTCTTAATCAAATTTTTCCTCTTCCAACAATATGCAACAGAATGATTAGTACCTTCACAAAATGTGCAAGGGAAAGCATATTTCTGTCTACCAAAACTATATTGTTCCAACTGAAAGAGTGTATTAGAAGTTTTTGGATTTGATTTTCCCTTAGTGCTATTTTTAGTGTAAGTGGAAGGAGGTGGAATCTGATTACCTCTTTTACCTGTTTTCTTACACCTTTCATTGTTCCTCCTGATGGCAGAATCCTGCAATTCTAGTGGTGTAGATCCTTGGCTGTTGGAAGCTTGTCTTCCTTCAGCTGCTTTGGAACTTTCTCCAATTTCCATTTTCCCACTAAAGTAACCCAAACCTGCAAACCGAGGCTGATCCTCTACCTGTATTGGGTTAGCATCACCTTGTCCATTTTTACCAAGGCCTATTCCGTTAAATCCCATCTTAACCATTAGTTTAGACCCAATTCCCTTAGTGTGTTTTTCAAACTGACCCAAAGGAACATCTGAAACTGAATGAGAGGAAGAATTAAAATGTGAACTACTTACAGTGCAATCTGTCATAGTACCTGCATCTAATTCGGAAGGCATTTCCTTCTTGTGTTCACCTCGTTGTAGCTTTTCCAAGAGGGCATCCTTGGTTCGTATTTCTTCCTGCAACTCTTTAACAAAGCCCATCAACTTCTTGCTCTCTTCAAGCATCTTGTTGACATACTCCTCTTTCTTGGTTATAGAGGATTGTGGCTCAGATTTTAACCGCACGATTTCCTCTTCTAAGGAATAAAAATTAGCTCTCAAGAAAGAGTTTTCTTCTTGGAGTTGGCGGTTTATGGCTTCAAGCTCATCTAGTTGCTCTTGTTTGGATGACTTGCCCATGATTCCCTGTTCCTGCAAACACAACCTGTACTTCCAAAACTGCACACTGCAAAAGAAGATTAACAAGCCCCAAAAATGTCTGCACACTGTAAACTGAAATCAATATGAAACTGAAGCCAATCACAATTAGAAGCTAATCCGGCAATCTAACTGCTCTGATACCAAACTTGATCCGAAAATAACCAGATTATTATGACCTGATATCGGACCCTTATAGGCTTTAATTATTTGCCGATAATTTACTCCTTTTAAGTAATCAATTTAAAATCATGCAAGACAAAAATGACAATTGCACACAGATTGATTACGGAGTTCGGCAATTGCCTACGTCTCCGGGTTCGTGATCGAACCGTTCCACTAGTCAAAACTTGTAAGTTACAATAGTACTTTCACAAGAAAACCTAATGGAATTTTATTTGCCTATCAGTACACCAAACCTTCGGATGACAAGGGTGAAAAATAGCACCCGACCTCCACCTTCTTGGCGTACAATCTCCTTCGGCTGTGATCGGCCTTCCCGACGCAAACAATGCGAAGCTAGCACTCCGGTCGACAATCCAGGATTTGCAAGTAATTGGTGTGGCTCAATGGGCCTATTGGGTAGTTTACATTTCACTCCCAATCACAAATATTCCATCTAATATTGCCTAAAATAATAGGCCAATAGACAATACCTGTCGACACATCCCGCAAATAAGCCTAACAAATAATAAGCTCGGGATCGGTGTCTCCGTTGCACTGGTGTCCACAACAAGCCTAACAAATAATAAGCTCGTGTTGTGTCCAATGTCTTTCACCAATCTGTGTAATGTGTTACACCCGTGTGTGTTTACAAAGCAATGGGTCCCTATTTATACATTTTTAGGGCCCAAAAATAATGCACTTAAAAATTATCCTAGGCTAATAATAGCCTAAACCCGTACCATGTAGAATGGGATTAAATTTCCCAATAAAATACGGTTTTGCATGTTATATGGGATAAGAATCCCATGGTTGCGGATTTCATGTGGTAAGATGGGATTAAAACCCAAATGAACGGATGCATTTTAGAAAAGGGATTAAATCCCATGGTTGGCGCGGCATAATATTCCATCTGGCGCGGCTAAGGATTGGCATGGGATTAATTCCCAAGTGGAGCGGTGGTATTAATAGCTTTAGGCTTTATTAAGCCTTTCCACGCTTAAGACCACGTTGGAAAAACCGTCCCCACAACCGCTTCATCCTCCTTCTGCCACGTGGGACAGTCCACGTATGGTTTAAGCCATTAAACTTGCTCTCACATTATTGGCGGTGGAGAATAATACTAATGTTTTAAACATTAATATATACATATGTGGCATTTGAGAAGGATCTTACCAAAATTAATATTATTTCGACCCATATAATGTGGAATAGAAATAATCCTGTAGTCTACTTGTCGTCTCCCGATAGGCAAATCGAGTGAATTTGACGAGTGTTGGCAAGCCACGTGTCACAGTGCGATTCGGTCCAATATTGACCAGTTGACCATAGTTGACTTTCCCGATGACTGAACATATCTAGAGCTCCCGATGTCCGTTTGTTGCGTTCTCACAGTCGTTGGAAAGCTCTCGAGATGATCTTCTGCACTGACACCATTTAGGGATGTTTAGGGAATGTTTTCAAAAATGATCCCCTGATCAAAACTGGGTTCTACTATTTGTGATATGCAGAGGATCAATTGACAGTTCAGTTGGGTAAAGTTCCCTTTTGAGGAAAAAATGGTATTATCGGGGAGGAGTGATCCCGAGTATTTTTCTAGGTTTAAAATTTTATAAAATCTCCATAAACCATTGTAGGCATGTAGAGTAACTTGAGAGTTTTCCATCGATAGGTAGAACTTAGAACATGAAGCTCATACGTGAAAGATATTGCAAGTCAGATTTTGGCAAGAAAAATGTCAAACTAAGTCAACTATCCAATCTGGACATGACACATGGCAGAAGTGAAAAAATGAGTAAAAGGGTAAATTTTTTAGCCATTGGTCTTCAACACACGAAAAATTAGTGGGCCTCGCTATTTTCTAACTAGGGGCCCTCAGCCAAGTTCGGAACTCTCTTTTAACAAAAGGGTGCCTTGGCCTCTGACTCATTATATCAATATTATGATATTCGTTATATATGCCACATCATTTCTATATGTTCAGCATGTGGGATTTTTGCATTGTATGATTGTAATTGTGGTGCAGGGGTGAAATTTTACATTGTAGTGTATTATGGATAGATCAAACTAGCTATTTTCTAGCTCAGTGGGGTGGTCAACTCCCCACTGATTCAACCTTAATCCTTTCTATCTCGACTGAGTCAAACTGCCCATATTTTGGGCTTTGTTAATTATGTGGCTCGGGACGGTTCAAAGATACTCAGGATGAAGTCCATATATATTGGCCCCAATGGATTAGTCACTTCACATATTACATGGTGGATCCACATAAACGTGGTGGTTCGAACCAACCAATTATCTTGCTACATTGGACGTGGCATCCAACATATCTTGGCTCAACCATATACTGGCACATACATGGTGGGTCAATCAAAGCCAACATCTTGCCACACATAACTCAGCACATTGAATGGGTGGAAAATATAATATGTGGTTGAAGCCATGAAATAATAGGTAAGAGCACCTATTTTTAAATGTCAACCACCTCCCCCATATGGCACGTGTGGGATTTATATCCCAATGGTTTAAAACAAAGCGGCGAGTAAGGGGAGGGTAAGGTGGTTCAAACCCACAACCTATGTGGCACAATACTTGTGACTCACTAACTTTCCAAAGGAGCTCGATAAGTGATAAAATGAGCTCCATGATATTTATAAAAGCTTTTGACATGTTTCTATAAGGACAGTAAGGAGGTAGTTGCAGAGATCAATGAATTTGAGGCACTTCTAGTCCAAATTAGGACTTGGTGTAAAAATCAAAGTTTCTCATAATTTCAATACAAAGAAATTTTTGGTCTTATTTTTCCATAAAGTGTTACATATTTTTTGGTGTAGGTGATTTTTTATCACATTTGCATGAAAAGGGAAATTCGGAGAGCCTGTAGAGCCACAAGTGAAGTTGTGGACGAAGTTTGATAGGAAATCATAATCTACAAACCTGTTGTTAATATCTAAACACATGTATAAAGATCTATTTATGATTATTAAAGGTAAAATTGTACTTTATTTGATTAAATAGATCGATTCAAAATTTGTGAATCCAGAGACATAGCCTATGGGTGAACTCTATTATCAACTAATTTTGTGGATTTCATTTTTCATTTTTTGAAGCTTTTGATCAGATAAAAATTTTAGTTAAGAGGAATTTTATTAAATTTGATAAAGCAAGCAATTAAAATGGGAAATTGGATTAATTGGAAAATTTGGCAATCCACAATCCACAACAGTAAAAATGAATGCATAGATCAATTTGGGATTAAATAATCAAATTGGATGCATTATAAAATTTATCTTGTTATCAAATTTAAGGATTTGTAATATTTCCATTTTATTACAAAAGTTGAATTAAAAAATTGATTAATTGATCATTAAGAGAAATTTTAAAAATTAGGGTTTCAAAACACCCAAAGAGGTTCAATTAACCACTCTTGATCAATTTTAAATCTAGAAAATGGATTATCCAAATTTTTTAAAATAGTACAAAAAAATAAGTACCATTTTCATATCACTATACCACTGAATCAGCTCAATACCCTACTTATTCATTTAATGTTAATAACATCCATCTTCGCTCAAGAAGAGAGCTTCCTCCACCAAGTGAACCCACCATTACAAATATTACATATGAACTATAATCATTTTAGAATGATCCACAACAAAGCTAGAACACATGGAAAGATGGTCCGCAACAACCTAAACAGAGTTCTAACAAGGGTAAAATGCAAGCTAATAAACCACCATTTCTAGAGAGGTTACATGAAAAGAAGACTGACCTCTACTCATATTCTGATTCTGATTTTTTCAATCAACTGAAGGATATTTGCGTGAAGATTCCACTAATTCAAGTCATCAAAGATGTGCCCATTAATAAAAAAAATCGTAAAGGATCTATGCATAAAGAAACCAGGTAGAAAAATGAAGGTTCCATCCATTGTACAATTTATTGGATAGTTAGTTGATATTATGCTTGGAAATTCAGTGTTACCCAAGTACATAGATCCAGGTAGTTCCTTGGTAAACGTTACAATGAATGGAATCAAAATAAAGAACACTATGATTGAATTGGGGGAAACCATTAACATTATGACAAAGAAAATTATGGATGACTTGAAATTAGAAGGACTAAGGCCAACAACTACAGTCTTACAACTTGCAAATAGATCAACAATGAGACCTGAAGGAGTCCTTGAGGACATATTTATGGTGGTAGACTCTTGGGAATATCCTACTAACTTCATTTTCCTTCAACAAAAATCAAGTTTATGAGGATACCTTATTATTATAGGAAGGATGTGCATGTCCATTGTTGATGCATTCATAGGTTGTAGGTTTGACAACATGATTATTTCCAATGGAAGTGGTACCAAGAAGCTCATGATCTATCCTCTTTCCCAATCGTTGAATGATGAAGATCATACAATTTGGTTTGAATGACCAAAATCAGATTAGATCTTTGTACAACATCTCATGATGCTGGAGAAGTATTGTAAAATTAAAGGACAAGAAGAATATGTTGTTCTATCCAATGTCTTACAAAATAACTATGGAAGAAATGAAGAAGTGGATGAAAGATTAAGGTACTTAAACTTCTCCTTGAACCAAGTTCTACCATAGCAAAGCACCATGGATATTCCTGGTAATAATTTTATTCTTCATCAACTTCTTCCCCATATCTACATACTGAATTTTGTTAGCAGAAATGTATATTCAATGATTGATCTCTCCAAATAAGTGGAAATAACTTCAGGAAGGCCACTTAATGGAAACAAGATGTTAAGTATGCAGAAAAAGTTATTGTTAATTTCTCTTTTACAAAAACAAAAAGTAGGATTTGTATGGGATAATGGTGATATGTGTGGGATTCATCCTAAGCTTTGCACTAATAATATTTATATCAAGGAAAATTGTAAACCAATCAGACAACCACAACTAATAATGAACCCAGTAGTAAGAGAGATTGTAAAAGGAGAATTGAAGAAGTTAATGGATGTTAGATTTATATACCCAATATTAGACAGTCAGTGGGTGTCACACCTTGTCATTGTGCCAAAGAAGAATAGAAAATGGAGGATCTACGTAGATTACAGGGAGCTAAATGCAGCAACAAAGAAAGATCACTTCTCATTGTCTTTCATTGATCACTTGCTTGATACTTTGGTTGGTAAAAATTATTTCTCTTTTCTTGATGGATATAGTGGCTATAATAAAATTCAGATTGCACTAGAGGATCAAGAAAAAACTAGTTTCACATGCCCATGGGGAACATTTTCTTATTCAGTTCTTCCATTTGGCTTGTGTAATGCACCTGCTACAATCCAGAGGGAAGTCTTGAGCATATTTTTATATTTGACAAATGACTGCATAGAAGTCTACATGGATGACTTCACTTTACATGACAGAAATCCTGAAGAATTTATGGAAAATCTAGACAAAGTTTTAAATAGATGCAAAGAGCACAATCTATCCTTAAGCAATGAAAAATGCTACATGATGATGTCTTAAGGTATATTTTTTGGACATTATCTTTCTTCTGATGGAATTCAGGTTGATCCAACATAGGTATCTATTATAATCAACTTGTCAACACCAAATAAATAAAATAATGTTAGGAGCTTTCTAGGCCATGATGGATATTACAGAAGGTTCATACAAGATTTTAGCAAGATTGCAACATAATTTTTTGTATTATTAGGAAAGGATGTGCTTTTGATTGGACTGAAAGATGTGAAACTACATTCCAAAATTTAAAATAGATGTTAACTACCGCTCCTATCTTGAGAGGGCCTGATTGGAACCTTCCTTTCCATATCCACACTAATTCATCAGACCATGTTATTAGACTTGTCTTAGGAAAAAAATATGGAATTTTGAATTATGGAATTTATTATGTTAGCAAGAACTTGAAGCATGCAGAATTAAACTACACAGTAATAAAGAAGGATTTCTTGGCAATTGTGTATGCTATCAATAAATTTAGACACTATATCATAGGTTATCCATTATTCATTCACATTGATCATGCTATAATCAAATATTTGATAAAAAAAACCAATAGTAAGTAGTAGAATCATAAGGTGGTTGTTCCTTCTACAAGAGTTTGATGTCACCATATTGGACAAGCATGACAAGGACAACGTGGTAGCAGATTTCCTCTCAAGGATTAAGACTAATGATGAATAACATGTAGTTGATGATTCTTTTCTAGATGAGCACTTATTTTCTATTTATACCAAAATACCTCCACATTACTTATACTCTGAAAAGAAATATATAGTTGAAAAGAGTGTACATTTTTCTTGGATAGTTGGATTCCTATTTCATACAGGACAAGATCAAATAATGAGAAGTTGTATAGATGATGATGAGATATTTGATGTCCACATATCCTACCACAGTGAACTTGGTGGAGGGTATTTTGTTACAAGAAGGACAACAAAGAAGGTGTTGAAAACTAGTTATTATTAGCCAACATTGTATAAGGATGCAACATTATACACCAGGAGATGTGATAGGTGTCAAAGAATGGGAAATCCCACCATATCTAACAAATATCCATTCCAAACTCAATTGGTCTTACAACCTTTTGAAAATTTGGGCTTAGACTTCATTGGCCTTATAAATCCTAAATCTCAATAGAAGGATTACATCTTGGTATGCACAGATTATCTAAGTGGACAAAGGTGAAGGCATTGCCAAATCAAAAAGTGAGAAAGTATCCAATTTTCTCTATGACCACATATTCACCAAATATGGAGTTTCAAGGGATATTTTTAGTGATCAATGTACACACTTTACTATTGATGTAATTTATGATCTAGTTAAGGAGTCAAAATCAGGCATAGGAAGTCTACACCATACCATCTCCAATATAATGGCCAAGTAGAAGTTACAAATAGGGAGATAGAGGCCATATTGACAAAGACCATTGTACTTCACAAGAAATATTGGGAATACATAATTCTAGAGGTAGTATGGGAATTTAACACAACATGGAAAATAACAACCGGTTTCACACCATTTAAAATCTTGTATGGTAAGACTGCAGTTTTACCAATTGAATTTGAGCACAAAACATTGAGGACTACACTTGAGCTAGGCATAGATTTATCTGAAGCTCAAAGGTAGAGAATTATCCAACTCAATGAGTTGGATGAATTGAGAAGATAAGCAATACATACTACAGAGGTGGTGTAGAAGCAAATATTTAAATGGTATGACCGGTACATCAAGACCAGACAATTTCAAGAAGGTGAATGGGCACTCTTGTTTGATTCAAAATACAATGACCATATGGGAAAACTAAAGACAAGGTGGCTAGGCTCCTATGAGATTGAGAAAATATTCCTTAATGGAGCTGTAAAAATCACCACCATAGATCCTGTGAGGTTCAAGTTATTGGTGAAAAGTCATGGGTTGATATTATACAAGAAACTAGTTGACAGAAGTGCATTCATGTAGTAATTCAAAGGAGTTCAAGTAGGATGGAAGTAGGGACATTAGAGTTAAGATTAGGAGTTGAACCTTCTGGCTCATCTTTTGAGATTCCAAAGGATTGAGATATTTTAGTGGCCTTGGTATATTCATCTTGATGACTATTCCAAAGACAAATAAAAGTGTTTTGATTAGCCCTTTTGGAGATCAGCAACACTCTGCTAACATTTTATTTCTTAGAGTTTTTATTTTGTAGGGTTTAACGTAAGGTGATTGCACGAGTGTATGATCTCTGTCACAAGGAGAGAATGTAATGACTGAAGGTTCCACTTGCAACAACATGCAACAAACCCCTATTTTTTCTTTTTTGTTTGGATGAACTCATGATTACATGATTGAAGATCAATGATATATGCACATGTGAGAGATGGAAAAGAGAGAACTGACACCCCAACAAATCATAATTCCCTCTCTAGGAGTTATCTCTTTTTAGTAAGGGCCAACCAATATCATTTCGACACACGTTTGCAACATCATAACAACATCTGCAACATTATAGCAAGTTTTCATGTAGCCAAGGTGCAAATCCAAATAAAGCATGCACAATAATAATTCTAAATTAACATTGAGATAAGTGCACTCTACTATCACTTCATTAAAGTATAATTAGAATGATTATCATTAATTAGCATTTTTGTCAATTCATCATGTATTTTTTGCATTTAAAACACCTTTGTCTTTCATACTGTGAGGTATCCCTCCAAATAAGCCCATATTAAATCAATTCAATTTGCATGCTTCACATGGTCACATCAGTTAAGGATCACTCCCATAACTGTGTTGTGTGTCCTTCCAGTCTCAAAGTTCAAAAAAATTCAAAAACCATCAATACAACTCAATTGTGCATCATTATTTCAAGGCATAATTGTTTTATTGCGGATTGAAACCATAGCACATTGTGTAATCACCATAGGAGGATATTTTATTAGGCATGAAGCCACAAATAATTCTCAACTTCTTATCCACTCTCAAATTTTATGGTATTTTCAAGATAACGGTTGGCTAGATTACATAAACTGATTTCAGGGATTCAATGAAGCAATGGTTGATGAGTTTGCCAACACATTTGGTGATGGGGAGGTAAAATTTAAGGGTTTATTAATCAAAATCAATGATGATATCTTAACGAAATTAATGGCCTACCTGCATAGGGAGAACCATTTCAAGATAAGGCTAACCCGGAAGCAACCATAAGAGAATTTATAGATAATCATGACGCATTCGTCACGGATAGAAAAGGCACACAGAGAAATTCCCTTAAACCCTTATGGGCTGAGGTTGCAAATTTTATAATTAACTAATTTACTTGTGAGGGAAGGTATTCTAGGTTGAATACAATTCATTTTAAAGTATTGAATCATCTCAAAAACAAAAAACAAGTGAGTGTACCTAATTTTTTGCATGAGATATTGAATAGGATGAGTAGGGAGGCACAAAGGGGTAGGTTTTCACTATCACATCATTTCCTCATCACCTTGATTATAAAGCACACCATGCGGAAGGGTTATCCTAAGATAAGGTTGGAAGATTTTGCAAGGGCTAGGAGTATAGATGAATTGTTGGGAAACTAGAGAAAGAGGAGAAAGATCAATGAGATATCTTCCACATGTATAATTGAACCTGAAACATCAACCTTCTAGCCTAAAGATCCCATTGCTTCTAATAATTTTCCATCTACTGAGAAAAATCTTGTACCTATCTTCCCTGAGAGAATTTTTATTGTTGAAAGCCTCCTAGAGTTCTCCACTCCTGAATCCTCCACCTCTAAAGGTAAACAAAATTCTTCCAAATCCACTCCTACACCACCAAGGTGCTCTCATAGGCTCAAAACCAAAATTATAAGGATATATAAAACAAAAAATAAAAAGTCCATATCACTAGATAGTGATGTGGAAAATACAAAATAAATATAAACACAACAAAAAGATATTGATGCTCCTGTTTATGAGCAAGAGTACCTTGAAGAGCCATTGGAAGGTCAAGAAGAGAAGAACAGAGAATAAATTGGAAAGTAAACTGAATAAGAAACTCCTGATGAGGAGAAAATACATGTAATGGAGGGTCATGTGGAAGAATAAGTTGGAGGAGAAAACAAACAAGAATGCCCTGAAGATCCCATGGAGAAGTATGAGGGGGCAACTCTAAATGAGGAGGAAATTCCTGATATGAAAGGTCCAAGAGAGACAAATCAAAATGAGGGTGTAGAAGTAGAGACTAAACAAATGTCATACATTATTGAGTAAACCATGAACCAACGGGAACAAGTAAGTGAACATGAACAAGTGACATAGGTTGTAGAATAGGTCATGTAACCACATGAAAAAGAAATTTAACAATAATTAATAAAGGATATTGAGAAAGTAATTGATCATGTAGTTGAGAAAGCATTATGTGTTGATGTGCAACAAGCACATGTAACTCTAGTTCAGCCTTGAATTTTCATTCAAGAAGTTCTAAGGGAACATGTGAAACCTCCTTGTAAGGAAATGGACATAGAAACAATGCTTCTTGATGTTGATTACTTGATGAATCAATTTGAGACCTATGTTAACAGATTAAAGGGAAAGTGGGAAAGAGAGAAACGAGAACTCATCTTTCAGCACAAGAAAGAACTTGAGTAAAATGACAAAGAAATTAAAAGGCTAAAGAAGAAGCAAGAAGAGACAATCCAGGTAGCCCATGAGATATTCAAGTGCAGGCCTCCTTCAAATGTCTATACTATTTTCTTAAAATAAACTATGTTGTAACTCAAACTCACATGTATTAATTATGGCATGCATTTTAATATTGACTCAACTAGGAGATTCTTTAGGTTATATCTGGAAAGAACTCATGAAATTCATCTCATATTATGTGAAATATACATGTACAAATATGATCTTGAGTATGATAGGTATTGGATTCAAATCCTATACATCAGAGATGTTCATATTAAATCACTTTTCTCTTTCTTTTTGAATGAGCTGGATAGAGAAAGAAAAATGGAGGAATACATGCATTTAGAGAAGGTATAATTGCTATCCATATTTCACCCCTAGGCCAAATATTGGATCAACCACGACCCCACATAGAAATAACCTGAGAAAACTCATTCAGATCTGTAAATAGGTCACAGAAGGACTCAACAATGGAGTGGCAGGGGCCGAGAAAGACTAAAGGACCCTATGCAAAAGAAACGACTCTGTTTGATTCGTTTCCATGTCTTAAATCCATTTTCCAAGTTACAGAAGGACCCAACAATGGAATAACATGGTCAAAAGAAGGGGCAGTGCCGCAGAGGAACCAAGAGCAAGAAAGGGAAAAAATGGTGAAGTTTCAAAGTTTTTCAGGCTCAAGACCGTTCAGGAAAGAGTCCAAAATCGACTAAGTATGGAGGAGGCAGCGGAAAGAACCACGTGTCCTAACGATGCTTCTCTAAAGGTGAATCTAAAATGGGAAGCCCAAAATTACACTAGGGTTCCACGCATCTAGAACACCAACAATTTTTGGGACCGTTGAAAAGTCTTCAACTAAGAGAGAGTGTGTCAGGTGTTGGCTCAGCACAAATCTGAAATGGGATCCCAGGGTGGAGACTCAAACTTCCGCTAGTCCTCCACGTAGTAAATGGTCGAACATAGTCAAAAGGTGGATAGGGTAGGCCTTAAAATTGGCTAACTATAAAAGTGTAAGCGGAGAATGCCAAGTGTCAGTGTGGCACATCTCCAAGAGTTAGTTCTAAGGTGGAGACCCAAATGAGCGCGAGCTCGCCACGTAGCCCAAAGTCCAAAAAGGGTAAGAGGGACCATTGAAAAGTCCACAAACCAGTGGAGACCGATAAGTGTTAACTCGATGCTCCTCCAAAGGAAAATTTTGAATTGGGCTTTCAAGCAAGCACGGTGCCGCCATGTGTCTAGTCTAAAAAAAGGGGCATATTCGATTGAATAATCAATGCATAGGCCAGGACGGCAGAGGCTTCCAAGTGTCTAAATGGTGCTAATTCAAATATTGAATAGAGAGATGGTTTCCAAATGACCACTAGGCCATCGAGTGTCCCATGTTAAAGCAGGCCATCAAGGGAAAAGTTGGTTTTTTGCCCCTTACCCCAAAAGGTCTAAAAGTTGCAAAATGGGCCACGACTCTACCAAAGGGAAAAAGTTAGTGTTTGAGCCCGAGTTAAATCAAAGTGGGGAGTCAGAGGAAAAGGTGAAAATTTTCCTTTTGACAAAAAGGCACAAAGGGAAAATTTGAAGTGCATCTCCCCAGCCAACCAAAGGGTGCCATGTGTCTAGGTGAAGCTTCGAGACTGCGGGGTTTTTCTAAGTTTTGCATTTTGTGAAAAAGGGAAAAAGATAAATTACAGACCCTCAAACCCAATTTTTGCTCTAATCTTCCTGCCACATGTGCCATATAAAAAAGGGGACCCATTTCTTCAAATTATTTCCCGCCAATTTGTATGGACTCAATATAAACCTCAAAGGGGCATATCTTTTGACTTAGGGCTCAAAATATTGTAAATCTGACACCGTTGGAAGCATCTCGATGTCTTCTACACCATGGAAAGATAAAAATTCATTTTTCTTAGGCCCTGGTAGGTAAAAAATGGAGAAACATCTTCAGGCCTTTATTATAGGATCTCCTTACCTCAACAACTAGATCAGATTCGATCTGCTCCACTGTTTCCTCTTCCTTCAAGGTGCGAATCAGAGAATGATGCAGTAAAGACAAATTCAGTGGTAGATTTTTTCAGAGGCATTAACAACAGTGGTTGAGCTTCAACCTACTTTTCCCACTCCTCTCTCTCTTTCTTCTCTATGATTGAATCTATAAATGCAGGGGCAGAACTCATTGTAAAGGGTTGGACATTTTTTGTTTTACAGGCTCCCCTTTCCTTCTAGCAAAGGGATTCATGGATTTCAGGCCTCCCATTAAAGTTGTAGTATGTTCTTGCCTCTTGACTATTTTGTAATGCATTGTATCAATCTGCAGAGCAATAAAACACATTTTTGATCGATACTAGATCCTTTATGTCTCTTTTGCTTGCATCTGGTCTTTCATTATAAATTTGGTCATTTGTGCTTGATTATTGCATGTAATTTGTGGTTTGTGTCTACCATCAAAAAACTAGTGTTCATCATTCCTTCAGTGCATCACCTTGTAGCTTAGTTATTTCTTATTTCTTATATCCCCTTTTATCCTTGTCTCCTTGGAAAATCTTAGGTTAGGTACTGAGATAGATAATTTGCATATTCTCACGTATGCACCTAAAAAGAGGAATAAGGAACCAACCTTTAATCTGGAGATATTTTCCATTTTTAGCAAGGTCTCATACTTTGGGGAAAGTTCAATGTTATGCAATCACACCAAATGACCCTGTCTTAGAAAATCATATCTGTAGAACTCATTTGGGGGTGTTGTGATTTTTCACTAACAGTTTTGGCATGTCTGGTGGGAGCAAAAGTCTCCATCTTATTACAGTAATATTGATGTGCACTTTCTATGATTCTAAATTTTAAGAACTTGTTAAAATTGTACATCTTGCGACTCCAAAAGAGAAAAATCCACTAGTTTCAGTAGTCCAAGAAATTTCATGAGAAGAATACAAACACGGTCAAGAACCAGAGAAGATGGATTATTTGTCTATCTAGAATTATCCCTAGATAGAGGGAGGGGAGAAAGAAGAGCCCAGAGGTCTTTATCCCCACCAAACAGAGCTTCATCGACACCGCCTCATGGTAGGCCTTTCCCTCAATCAAGAGGGGTGCTCAAGACAATTAAGATGGCTCAGCCAAATCCTTATGTCAATTTCACTGACAACAGCCCACTCGCCCTGAATGCACAAAATCTGGTCCTGATTGCAACATTAAAGAGCATCCCATATTTCACTGGGGAAAACTAGACTTCTCCTGGTGACCATGTCCAAGATATTACAAATGTTTGTACAATCCACGAGATCCATGAGATGGATATTACAGTCAAGTTTTAAGCCTCTTCACTCAAAGGTAAAGCTTCACAATGGTTCACGAGCCTTGAAGTAGGCTCTATTCAAAACTAGAACCAGTTGTGCTCAGCTCTTCACAACTAATTTAGAGAAAAAGGTGATAACTTATCTTTGTTGGAGTAACTGATAACAATCAAGAGAGCCCTGAATGAGAAACTGGAAAATTTCAACCTCATATTTCAATGGACCTGGGAAAGGATTCCAACAGCAGTAAAGCCCACTAATGAAGGTGCATTCTTATACTTTCTTAGGGCTTTAAATTCTGATATTTCTTTGATGATTCGGTCAATGAGGGGCACAACCTTACCTGCAGCCTATATCCTTTCCATAGGAGCTAAGAAATATTTGATTCAGGTTGGAAAAATTTCCCCTATGACATCCATGCCCCTTTACCCCGAGTTAGGAAACCCAAGTACTAGCTAAACACCCACATTAGCTCCTATACCCACCCCTAGGAGTTAAAGTTCAGCTGAAGCCTCCACTTCATCATCTAACACTTCAAAGGAGCTTTAGGAAGTGATGAAACAACTGCAACACTTGGGAAATGAGCTAGTAACCATCAAAAGACATCAGGCTCAGAGTTCTAGGCCATATCAGCCACAGGCTCAGTATCATGCCAGACCCCCATATCAGCAAAATAGACCACCAGCCTAGGCTGTAAATTAGAGTCAATACCAAGTGCAACCTCAAGCTGCTATACCTTTTAGGTCATATGACCCAAACATAGTTTCAACATCAAGGGGATTGGTTCCAGCACAAAATAACATGGCACAAGAGTATGAATGGTGTTTCCCATGTAATCAGCCACATAATTGGTTGATGTACTTCAATGGTGCATTAAATCAGGCTCTGATGGTGCAAACCGTTGGTGTGTCACAAGAACCTAGCCATGAAGAAAGTCAGCAACAAGGAGCTTAGTAAGAGGGACCCCCAAACGAAACTATGCTTGTTAATTGGTAGGCTGAAGACTTCTGTGGAATGAATCAGACTCCTTCTCAAAGTATTGCTCTCAATACATGGTCTAATAGGAGAAATATTGGATAAGAACATTTACCAAGCTCAGGTGATCCTCAACCATCCTTCACTCAGCAAGGTATTGACATTCAAAATATAACTCCCAATGTGCAAAGTCAATCCAAGCCACCTTCTAGACCTACTCAGGCACCGGTTGTAACAGGCCAGGTGCAAGTGAAAAATGTGCCTGGGAAGGGGCAGAAAAAGGATAGCTCATTCAACATCATTGAGTAAATGAAGAGGACAAGTGTGAACATTTCACTATGGGGGTCACTGGCCATTCTAGGGCAGAGGGATCTATTGCAGACTGCTATACAAAATTGGTCAAGCTCAAATCACACCCTTAACCAGCAAGAGAAAGTGCTTACCAATATAGCTCAACTTGAGGAAAACCATCGAGAACAATAAGGTAAGAACCTGAGACCTCCTCCTTTCTATGTCTCATTGATTATTAGAGACAAATTATTGTGCAATTGTATGATTGATTCTAGGGAAAGTAGTTCTGTAATGCCCAAAAAAATAGCTGATCAACTAGGTCTCCAATATGAAGTCATCTCTAGAGGGGTAGTGCAATTAGATGGGATAGCGGTGACAATTATTGGTCAAGGATCTGAGCCTCACTCTGCATGCCTACCCCAATGTGACTATTTTGCAGAACATTTCCATCATAGATTTGGCACCACATTTTTCTTTGTGTTTGTCCAGGGACTTCACTACCAAAATTAGAGGCTATCTATCAGCTGGTTGGTCACATATGCTCTTTAGAACAAGGTATGGGGAAAAGGCCACAATCAAATCTGAACCCATTGTTGATTATCATATCGAATCTTATGTGCCTAGCCCAATCAATGCCAACTACTCAGCTTTTGATCAAGAAGACCTCCTAAGCACTTGTGAAGTAGATACCAAGGTGGGATGTATCCCAGACTTGACTCTCAATGAGTGGGCCAACAAAAGACATGATTTTGACCCCTATAAGGAGATGGAAGAATCTGAGCTAGGATTCTACTGTCTACATGAAGAGAATCATCCTCTTCCTAATCTAATTAAGCCAGAATGTAAAGATCACAATGAGGTATGGAAATTGTTATTTGATAGCTCAAGGTGTAGACAAGGAGCTGGAGGAGGAGAAATGATTGTGTCCCCAAAAGGTATGAAATATTATTCAGCCTTCAGATTTTAGTTTTCCTGATCAAATAACACTACTGAATATGAAGCTTTGGTCCATGGTCTTCATTGGGCAAGGAAGCTAGGAATCAAGAACTTACAAGTGTTTGGTGACAGTGAATTGGTTGCCAATCAAGTCAGAGGACTTAATGTTGTCAAGAATGACCTACTCAAGAACTACAAGAGTAGGGTATGGGATCTCATAGAATACTTCAAGGCCTTCAGCATTGTGTCCATACCCAGGAAGGAGAACAAAGTTGTTGATAGGCTTGTAGTAGTTGGAGCAACGTTTGATGTGGTTGACAACATCAAAATGGAAAAAGAACAACCACATATCCATATAGTTGTGAGGCTATCAGTGCTAGATAACAACATGTGCTAGTAGGTGTTTGAGAATGATCAGCAAATCATTAACTTTTTTAAGAGGACATTGAATTCTCAGCTAGAAATCAAATCAGATTAGAGCAGCAATACAGGAATCAGATAGTACAACTGCATATAAAAAATCTTCCCAAAGGCTTATTGACATTGGATTCTATCTTCAATCCTAATGATCAATTCAGAAGAGAGAAGGCTAACATACAGATCAAAGGAAAAGATTCAGAGTCAATCCCAGTTAGAGAAGATAAAATACTTCAAATTGGCAAAGTGGCCACCAAGCAAGAAAGGTATGAATTCATACAAATTATCCAAGAATTTCCAAATGTATTTTTTTGGAGCTATGAAGACCTAAGAGGGTTCAAACCAAAGCTAGCACAACACACAATCGAACTAGATCCAGCTGCTCAGCCCATCAAGAAAAAGTAGAGACTAGTCAATCCACACATTAAGCCTTTGATGAAGAAAGATTTGAACAAGTTGATAGAGGCAAGTATCATTTTTCCAATCAAACACTCAAGTTGGGTTGCAAACCTGGTCCCAGTCAGGAAGAAAAATGGAGAGATTAGGTTGTGTGTAGATTTTCAAGACTTGAACAAAGCCTCCCTCAAAGATCACTACCCACTCCCTTCAATGGAGCAGATCTTGCAAGTAATGTCTGGATCAGAGAGATTCTCCCTCCTAGATGGCTACTCAAGGTACAACCAGATCATGGTGAAAGAAGATGATCAAGTCAAAATATTTTTCACCACCAAATGGGGCACCTATGCCTACAGGAAAATTCCATTTAGATTGTCCAATGCCAGAGCCACTTTTCAAAGGGCAATGGATATGGAATTCAAAGGGATAATTAAAAAAATAGTACTGATCTACCTTGGATGACATTACTGGTGTTTTCCAAAAATGCAGCAGACCACCTTTTTCACCTAAGGCAGGTGTTTCAAAGGTGTAGAATATTTGGGGTATCATTTAACCCTAAAAATGCATATTCTTGGCCCATGAGGGAAGGCTCCTAGGCCAAATTGTGTCGAAGGAAGGTTTGGAAATTGACCTAGAAAGATTTGAGGCTATAAGAGCATTGTCATTACCAAGCCACAAGAAGGCTCTTCAAATCTTCTTAGTAAAAATCAATTTTGTTCGCAGGTTTGTACCAAACTTTGTTGCCCTTGTCAAGCTAATAACATTGATGTTAAAGAAGAGCTTGACATTTAGATGGATAACTAAAGGAAAGGCAAGCTTTTAGGCCATCAAAGAATCCATATCACAAACCCCAACTCTCATGAATTCATATTTTTCTAAATATTTCATATTGTATGCCTTTTTTGGTAGTGACACAATTTATGTAATCTTGGTTCAGCAGAACAGGGAAGGTACAAAATAGCCAATTACATTCTTCAGTCAAGGTTTGGAAGACTATGAAGTGAGATACTCCATCAAAAAGTAGTTCTTAGTAGTAATTAGAGGATTAAAGAAGTTTAAGCATCTGGTTTCAAATAATAAAATCCAATTGTTGGTCTCCCATGCAGGAGTTAAAGAATTCCTTCTCAGCAAGGACCTGAATGAAAAACATGCAGGATGGATCACTCGTGTCATGGAATATGACATTGAGATCAAGGTCACTAAGTTGGTCCATGGGAAGGGGTTGTGTGAACAACTAGCCTCAGGTCAACAAGACAAAGCAAACAGTGAAAAGGAGGTTCTTTTTGTTCTACATGATAATCAAGAAGAAGGAAATGATGATGTACCTACTCCTTGTTGGACCCAAGACATGGTGCACTTCCTTAAAACAAGCATGTGTCCTCATGGGATGAATAAAGAAAAAAGAAGACATTTCAGGCTATAGGCCATCCCATATGTTCTTATTGATGGTGTCTTGTTCAAAAGAGACATCAATGGTGTTTTGTTGAGATGCATTGAGACAGATCAGGTCGAGACAGTGTTACAAGAATTCCATGTTGAAGCAACTAGAGGCCATTTTGCTCCAAGGGTGATAGAACTCAAGATCATGAAGGTGGGTTATTACTGGCCCAAAGTGTTTAGTGACTGATATACATGGATCAAAAGGAGCAAGAATTGTGCATTCTTCAAAGGCAAAGAAAATCTAGCAGCACTTCCATTGCACCCAATCTCAATCGACCAACCTTTCATGCAATGGGGATTGGACTTCATTGGATTTATCAATCCAAATTCAAGCCAAGGCCACAAATAGATTCTGGTAGAAACAAATTATTTCACCAAGTGGACCGAGGCAGTGGCACTCAAGGAAGCTAATGAGTCTAGTATACTATATTTTTATGAAGGTATAGTGACCAGATTTGGAGTGCCAGCCACCATTATACTAGAAAATGCATTGGCATTCATAGGTTCCAAGATCACAGGATGGGCTGTTAGGAACGTGACTTACTTGAGCACTTCATCAAACTATTATCCTCAAGGTAATGGTCAAGCTGAGTCCAAAAACAAGAACCTGCTAAAGATCATCAAAACAACTCTTGATGAAAACCAAAGAACCTAGCACACAAATCTCAAATCAGCTTTATGGGCTGATAGGATAACACCCAAGAGATCTACGGGAAACTCTTCATTCAAACTTTTCTATGGGAAAGAGGTAGTGTTGCCTATATCACTTGAGTTTCCAGCATTGGAGCTCATGAAGCAACTAGAAATGTCTGAATTTGAACCAATGGAGGCCAGGTATGCAGAGCTGATAGAATTAGAAGAAACCAGAGAGCATGCACTCCAAGAAATAGAAAAGGATCAGGCCTAAATAAAGAGATGATTTGACAAGAAGGAAAAAACAAGGACCTTCCAGGAAGGAGACCTGGTTTTGAAATGGGATGCAGATCAGGCAAAACCAGGAAGGCATTCCAAGTTTGATGCCATTTGGAGTGGCCCCTACATGGTCACAAGATGTAAAAGTAGCAATGCTTTCCAATTGTCTACATGTTGGATGGAGAGGAATTATAGATTCTAGTAAATGGAATCCATCTTAAACACTGCTACTAAAAGGGAAGTCCTCACCCTGTACATATTAGTTTAGTTCCTCTTTCCTCTAAGTGCTTGTGCACATTTTCTTGCTATAGTGAAGGTTGCTTTTCTCCTAAGTGCTTTACACACTCTACGTGTTCTATTTGGGGGCATGTATGATTTCAAATTTTGTATATAGTTGTGGTGTTGTTTTTTTGCTCTTGTGTAGTCCATTTGGAGAGACAGATGAAGCCCTGGGTCAAAACAATTTTCTACTCTCAGAAACCTTCATTTCAAGATTTCTTATGAAAATTGAGAGTGCAAACAGTTGGGCTCATGAATTAGAGGCAGAATCAGTATCGTATCGTCGTTCTTAACTCCATGCCCAACGGATATGACAAGGCAATTGGTCTTTTCATCTAGCAGGTAGATACCCTTGTGAGTCACCAAATTATTATCCATATTTCACCCCCAGGTGGAATATTAGCTCAGTCATAACCCCACATATAAAAAACCTGAGAAAAATTGTTCAGATTTGTAAATAGGTCATAGAAGGACTCAATAATGGAGTGGCGAGGCCTAAGAAAGACTAAAGGACCCTATGCAAAAGAAATGACTCTGTCAATCTGTTTCCATGTCTTAAATCCATTTTTCAAGTTACAGGTAGACTCAACAATGGAATAGTAGGGTTAGAAGAGAAGGAGCAATGCCGCAGAGGAACCAGGAGAAAGAAAGGGAAAAAAATAGTGAATTTTCAAAAAAGATTCTAAAATCAAATAAGTATAGAGGAGGCAGTGGAAAGAACCATGTGTCCTAACGACGCTTATCTAAAGGTGAATCTAAAATGGGAAGCCCAAACTTACGCTAGGGTGCCATGCATCAAGAACCCCAAAAATTTGTGGGGCCGTTGAAAATTCTTCAACTAAGAGAGAGCATGTCAGGTGTCGACTCAGCACAAATCTGAAATGGGAGCCCAGGGCAGAGACTCAAACTTACGCCAACCCTCCACGTAGTAAATGGTCAAATAGAGTCAAAAGGCGGATAGGGCAGGCCTCAAAATTGGCTAAGTATAAAAGTGTAAGTAGAGAATGCCAAGTGTCAGTGTGGCGCATCTCCAAGAGTTAGTCCCAGGGTGGAGACCTAAATGAGCGCGAGCTCGCCACGTAGCCCAAAGTCCAAAAAGGGTAAGAGGGGCCATTGAAAAATCCATAGACCAGTGGAGACGGACAAGTGTCAACTTGACGCTCCTCTAATGGAAAATTTTGAATCAGGTTTTCAAGCAAGCGCAGTGTCTCCACGTGTCCAGTCTAAAAAAAGGGGCAGAGTCAGTTGAATAGTCAATGCATAGGCTAGGCCAGTGGAGGCTGCCAAGTGTCTAAATGGTGCTAATTCAAAGATTGAATAGAGAGAGGGTTTCTAAACGAGTGCTAGGTTGCCACGTGTCCCACGTCAAAGTGAACCATCAGGGGAAAATTTGGTTTTTTTCCCCTTACCCCAAAAGGTTAAAAGTTACAAAATGGGTTGCGATTCCGCCAAAGGGAACAATTGAGAAATTGAGCCCGAGTCAAACCAAAGCGGGGAGTTGAAGGAAAAGGTGAAAATTTTCCTTTTGACAAAGGCACAAAGGGAAAATTTGAAGTGCAAATCCCCATTCAACCAAAGGGTGCCATGTGTCCAGGTGAAGCTTCGGGATTGTGGGGTTTTTCTGAGTTTTACATTTTGTGAAAAAGGGAAAAGGATAAATTACGGACCCGCAAACCTGATTTTTGCTCTAATCTGGCTACCACATGTCCCATATCAAAAAGGGGACCCATTTTTTCAAACTATTTCCTGCCCATTTGTACGGACTCAATACAAACTTCAAAGGGGCATATCGTTCAACTCAAGGCTTGAAATATTGTAAATATGACACCATTGGAAGTGTCTTGACATCTTTTACACCATGAAAAGATAAAAATTCATTTATATCAGGCCCTGGTAGGTAAAAAATGGAGAAACATCTTTAGGCCTTTAATATAGGATCTCCTTACCTCAACAACCAGATCAAATTTGATCTACTCCATTGTTTCCTCTTCCTTCAAGGTTCCGAACCGAAGAATGATGCAGTAAAGACAGATTCAGGGGTAGATTTTGTCAGAGGCATTAATAGTAGTGGTTGAGCTTCAACCTTATTTTCTCACTCCTCTATCTCTTTCTTCTCTATGATTGAATCTATAAATGCAGGGGCAGAACTCATTCTAAAGGGTTGGACATTCTTTGTTTTACAGGCTCCCCTTTCCTTCTAGTAAAGGGATTCATGGATTTCAGGCCTCCCATTAAAGTTGTAGTATGTTTTTTCCTCTTGACTATTTTGTAATGCATTGCATCAATCTACATAGCAATAAAACACATTTGTGATTGATACTAGATCCTTTTTGTCTCTTTTTCTCACATCTGGTCTTTTATTATAAATTTGGTTGTTTGTGCTTGATTATTGCATGTATTTTGTTGGTTTGTGTCTACCAGAAAAACTAGTGTTCATCATTCCTTTGGTGCATCACCTTGTAGCTTAGTTATTTATTATTTCTTATATCCCCTTTTATCCATGTATCCTTGGAAAATATTAGGTTAGGTACTAAGATATATACTCTACAAGTTCTCACATATGCACCTAAATAGAGGAATAAGGAACCAGCGTTTAATTTGGAGAGCTTTTCCATTTTTAGCAAGGTCCCACACCTTGGGGAAAGTTCAATGTTATGCAATCATACCAAATGACCCTGCCTTAGAAAAGTAGATATGTAGAACTCATTTGGGGGTGCTATGATTTTTGACTAACAATAACCAATGATGGTCGGGGCTGAAGCTACAAAAACTTCAAAAAATTTGGAACATTATTCAAAATATATGAAAAACAAGGTGATTAGAAAGAGAGTGTGGAAGATGATGAAATAATATCATGAGGAAGTCAGGGACATGATTAGGGACCATGAAATACAAGTGGTCCAAGCATACAAGATGCACAAGAATGAGATGTCTCCTGGGCTACGATAGAAAGAGATGAATTCTTATCCTAATATCATGCCAAATCTAAGAAGAGTGAATGCATACATTAACATTTCTACTGAATGTGCAAACACATGGCTTCCAATTGGATATCGTCCCCCAATCTTCCACTTTGTAATACCACTATGGATAGGTGAAATACCACTGAATGAAATGATACAGAGAAGATTTATGCATAAGTTAAGGATAAACGATGGTTACTTCTTCACACAACCGGAAGGGATAGATACTCTAGTGGATTTCAAGCATGAATGTAGCTTAAAACCGCAAGGAATTGAGCCAGTTGAATGAGGACATTCAATAAATTAAGCCCAAGGGTGTGATGAGTTGCAAAAATTCCCTTTATAAATAACTTATCATCTGTACTTTTTTTAATCCATTGAAGTTATGTCCTTGTATTTCCTTGATATTGTTGAACACTATCATTATAACTTGAACTTATTGGTAGAAATAATGATTAATATAGTTATAACTAATTATATTTATTTTGTGGTATTTTTATTATGAATTTATTCTCTTGGTTACAATAAGTTATTTTAATGATGATATGTGTGATGCCACTCTTGTTTGTAAGCAACGTGTTATATTCAGCAAAGGGCCTATCTGTAACAACTTTTCTGCAGCAAAATAGAATCCTCTATAGCTAAAGGATATGTCCACAAAAACTCTTCCATAGCCAAAGGAGATCACCTAAAAAAATGTGATTATGAAGATCTCTTGGAACGTGAAGAATGACACTCCAAGTATGTGCATGTCATTGAAGAGGCAGCTATAACTAGAAAATGAAGAACTAGAAGATAACTCAACTATGGATCTGATTATTCATTACAACTCACTTAATAATTGATTGATTAGTTAAACACGCTATTTCAATAAATTTTCAGTTACTTGAGTTATGTGTTTGATATTTGAACACGTTTTAATTAGTTCTAGTACATTTGTTTAAACTCTCGTTGTTATGTTTGAGATCTTCCACTTGTTCCATTGAAGATCTTTTATTGATTTTGTTTGAACTCCTAGTTGAACTCTTCTTCTCACATTTTTCTATAATTAAGGAGTATAAAAGAAAAGGGTTAATACTGGAAATAGGAATCTAGATGGATAATATATATAATAGAGGAATTAGATAATAGAGTATACACAGATATAGAAGTTTCTTTGTTCTTAGATGTAATATTCATGTCAATTCAATAAGAATTTGAGTTCTATTTAGTAGCTTTTAGTTACAGGACTTATGAGGGATTAACACCCAAATTAGGGCCCACTTATGGTCTGCTAAACCCCTCCATAGTTTTTTATTTTGTTTCATTACATGATTATACTAGAAAGCAATTCATCTCTTTATGTGCATTCTGAATTTACAAGCTTTGTTTTAAGACATAGTGTTTAGAAGCCATTTGCTTTCAGTTCCAAGTTTTTTTCAAGCATTGTTATTTATATTATTGTAGTGACAACTATTTATTTCCATACCTCCTAAATTATTTTTAACTATGCATACAACACTGACATTATTAGAATTTTACATCCCTTGGTTTGATGATTAAATTACTATGAATTAGTGAACAACATATTAATTACTGCAAGTTAATTTGCACCACCAGTCACCTTTTAACTCTTTGAGTTTTCCTTTCAGTTTTCAATTAAAAACTTCAAACAAGGGAATCATATATATACTCAATTACTTCTCTCAAATAAGGGTCCAAGCACTATAAGAATTATCTATAAACACCCAAGCTTGCACAAAGAAACAAGAGCACAACAAAGTACATATCTAGCACATTCATATAAGGGACAAGGGGTGCATTGATCTACATATATTGTATTAGAGGGGATTTCACTCTATTCCATCACACATATTTTGCATACTTGGGACGAATCTAGATCTATCCCACTATCATCGTGCAACTTGCACAAGGGAAACCTAGGGCATGACACATAAAGAACTACATGTAGTATGATATGTAGTGTAGTGCTCATTCATAAGTTCACTCTTTGAGTGACCTCCAGGGTCAGGACAACTCCACAGTCTATATATTTTTTAGTGTATTTGATGTGTTTTATGGGCATGGGTAGCTAGCTATTTTTTTTTAGATTACAGGTGCGACTGGGGACCTAACGACAAAACTGGAGTGACAAAGAGTGATCAATAGTGAAGACCTTCTAACCCTGAAAAGACTAGATTCTAAGTAACTAACCACAAACAAGCGTTCAGAACAGTCACCACTACCTAGGGAGCTTTCGTCCTCCTATGGGTGCTTATGTCCAGTATAATCCTGATTTCTCAAACCCTCGGCGAGCCTTCTTAACATTTTTTCTAGCCATATCTAGCACTCAGACAATCCCAATCACTCACAGGTTACATAGGATTAGTTAAGTCATCTTTCTTCCATTATTTTCTTAGAGTGTTACATCCTTAAATGTTTATTTCTTGCACATTATTGTACTTAATTACCTTAATATCATTTTTTATAGTAGGTTACTCTAAAATAAGATTTTTTATTATTATGGGTAAAAGAGGGTTGAGGGGACCCTACCTCGTACAATTATGAGCTCCTATACAGAGTAGATATTCAATGACATATCAGTAAAAAAAACCATAATTTGACAAAAATTAAATTAAATAGAAAACATATAAACTAACAACATATAAAACCAATGATTCAACAACAAAAAACCCAGCAATCCAATAGCCCCTATTACTCATCTTTTTTGTCAATTTTTTCCAACAAAGTGGCCCACTCTTTTGCCAGAGTCTCAATAGAAGTACCCATATTTTCCAGTTCAGTCTCAGAGAAACCAATCTTCATTTTCTTCAAGGTCTCTTGTTCTTCATACTACCCATAAGAATTGGAGAGATGGGCCGAGATATGAAGATCTTAGATGGTATTCATGATGTGTAAAATGTCCCAATTTGGGAAATTTTGAAACAAGGTCTTCAGTTGTTTCACATCATTAACCAGCCCCTTATATTTCTCCTTTAGAATATCCAAACTGTCATTGCTAACAATCTACACCTTATCTTCAACTTTATTTTTCATTGAATTCCACTCGTTGAGAATGAATTGGATCATACTTTTGGTGAGTCTGGTGCCACTCTTAAGGTTCTCCAAGTCCTCAAGCACCTTGGCCATAACGATTCCCTGTTCTGCTTTCTCTTTACCCTGAATATCAATGTGGGAACTTTTGCCCTTAATATCAACATTATCCTCTCTCACAGACTAACCGGTTTCTCCCTTATCATTATTCTCCACAACAAGTTCATTTACCACATGTTTCTTAAGGTCTTGTAAGCCCAACATCACTTCCACGATGTCTTTGTATTTATCTTCCCCTTCACTCGTTGTAGGTTTTTCACTGGACTCTTCCACCTACTCTGAGTTAATATCCTTTTCACTATTGTATTCACCAAGGGCTTGCGACAGAGAGATCACACCCTTAACATTCTTATCCATACCAGTTGCAAAAAAAATCATAATTTACATAATTAACCCTTGATGTAAGGGCACATCGATTTTACCTTTCTTGAATTGGTCCAAGGTAGCACAGAGGGATCGAATCATGTAGTAAGGGAAACTATAGCTATGTCCATGCCTTAGGAAATTTAACATTGGGAGATGGTATGAAAAAATTCATTTGTGTTCACCTTCCAAAGTTACATATTGGATTAAATTTAGGGCAACCTCATTAAATGGAACAAGCAGGGAGTCTCTTAAAAAATGAGCAAAATGGTAGGTTAGTTTCCCCTTACCTCTTAGAAAGAGTTTCAGTTCTTTTGTGTTGTCCTTCTTTGGCTTGTAGATTTCCCTTCATTCTTTTTGCATTCCCATAACATAGGCCATTGTGTCAATTGATATCTCAATCTTAACGCCTTTCATAACCAAATTACCCCCAATCCACTTATTCACAGGCATCCAAGCATAACCAAAATATTTTCTAAATTTTTCATTATGGCCTTCAAATATCCTGAAGAATGGAACCAAACCCATTCTTTTGAAAATTTCCCAAGCCTCTATTTGTATGCTTCTGACATCCCTCGATTCGGTTCTCACAAGATCCCCTCCCATTTTTATTTCTCTAACAGCAGGACTCACCCGAATAGCTCCAACCTTTCTATGGCAAGGGTTCAACAAGCCGTAAGACAAGAGAAAAGGCCCAAGCCTCATAACAAGTGTGAGTGGAATGGAGTTTAATTGGCATGAGTGAAGTTTATCCCCTTCATAATTAAGACTGGCATTGTAATTTTTACCATGATTCCCATAATTTTTTCCAATCATAGCCCTAATGTTCACAGGGGTCTTCCTTTTCTTTCTTTTAATATCAATTTGTAATGTTTTGGTCTCCATAATATTTTTCAAGTTGGGTCTTCATTGAAGGTTCTAAATCAACATAATTTGTGACCAATTTCATCCATCACTAAGAACTCCTTTGTTAGCGAAAGAATCAACAATGTTGTTACCTTCTTTATATATGTGTTTGAAGTTGATACCTTCAAAATTATTTTCCATTTCCCTTATGCTTTCAGCGGAATTTTGTATTGATATAAATATCATTCCCTTATTTAAAATTATGTTTATTATGTTGAGTGAGTCACCTTCCACATCCAATCTTTGATAGCTCCTTTGTTTAGCTATTGTAACCCCCCAGAAAGCAATAATAGCATCAACAATGCGGTTTTTTTTAATCCAAAGGTTACAATAGCATCCAATAATAAAGGTACCTATGTGATCTCTAAAAAAACCCACCCAAAACCATCTTTTCTAGGATTTACTTTCAATTCCCCATAAACATTTCATCTTGATCCATTCCTTGCTAGGTTTTTACGATCCCTTCATCCTAGGATTCAGTTTGGGGAGTTGTTTTGGGTATTCACCACACCCCAATTTCTGGAAATTTTACTCTCTCCCTCTATAAGTGTCCTCTTATTGTTTTGAATAATTGATAAATTGGCATTTATATAATTAAAGCATATAGCCACAATTATTTTGTATGATTCCTTCTTGCCCTTAAAGATGCACCTATTTCTCTCCTTCCATATTTCCTAACATAGGTGCATAAGAGTAAAGATCCATAAATGCTTAAGACTATCACTCTTCAAAAAACAACACCATTGGATCCATAACATTTTTAAGAGGGAAAAAAATACATTTTATCTCAAAGAGTGATAATAAAGTATTCCTAACCTTTTCCATAAAGGGAAATTCAAGGAAAAGGTGGGTTGAGTTTTCTATTTCATTTTCACACAATACACACTTGTTGACCATATGGAAGTTCCTTTTGTTGAGATTGGCCATTGTTAATATTTTTTCATGTAGGACCTGTCGACACTAAAATTTTCCTCCATAATTTCTATTTCATTAATGTATGTATTAGAAATAGTAGTAGTAGCATCTGATAGAAGATAACGGCGCCGTTCAGTACGGTGCCGCCAATAATGTAGAGTACGGTAATAGTCAAAGTACAATAGGAATGTTGTAAAAAGTAAATATTTGTCGTAAGTGGTCCGGTAATGTTAAAATGTCAAAGTTGGGATAAGTAGAGAAGTAGGGTCTACATGATTAGGAATTAGAAATATTATATTGGTAATAAGGACAAGGAGTGAGGTCATAAATATTTTGTGTATTTTATTTGTAAAAAGTCTAAAAATGTGGAACCCATGTGAAATGATAAGGTTTATCTTATCTTAAAAGATAAGCTTACATGTACAGATAAGAGTTAAGGTATGGAATATGATTCGTCAGAGTGGATTTCTTATCCTATCTTAGAGATAAGATGGATAAGCCTGGAAGTTCTATAAATAAAGAGGCCACCCCCCTCATTTAGCATAGAAGGAAGTAGTGAGAAATATTGTATGAAGTGTGTAAAGGAAGCCATCAGTTTAAAGGTGTGTTGAAGAAGCCATTAAGAGGTGTAATTGTAAAGTTTCTCCCATAGTATTGGTGGAAGGCAAGTGAAGTCAATAACACTTGAAGTACCTCATGGGTGAGATTGTAACAATTTCATGTTAATATTATAATTTACTTTGATATTTCAGATTTGTCATCATTCCGTCTTATCATAGTCGATGGTATTCTTGTGTTATGTTTGTTGTTTTGTTTCCAGATTACATCCACCAAACTAAAGGCTGTGCATTAGTAAATAATCATAGCACGAGGAGTTCCCGGTGAAGAATTATCATAGTGCCGGATTGGTGATGACATTTTGGTTCCGTTGCCGGGACCATTCCTCGTTGGTGGATTGTCTGGAGAGATATTCCCACTTAGTCAAAAATCAATTGGAGGGTAACCTTGTTTTTACTGTGCATAGTAGTTACCATGGTAAAGTCATTTTTGCCGTGAATAGTAGTTACCATGGTAAAGTCATTTTTGCTGTGAATAGTATTTACCACAGTAAAGTCACTTTTTACCGTGAATAGTATTTACCGCAGTAACTTCACTTTTTACTGTGAATAGTGTTTACCACAGTAAAGTCAGTTTTTACCGCAGTAAGTCAAGTTTTACCATAGTTTACCGTGGTCATTTCTATTTTCTATTATAGTGATTTTAATTATTGGTGCACATAAGTCTTGTTGATTGTACTTTTGGGTTGGTATTTCACTGTGGTTACTTTTGAAAATGGGGAAGATTCCTGTTTTTTCAGCCCAATCTAATGAAGATGCTTCCTCTTTCATTCAAGAGTTTAAACGATCTTGTATTTGTAATGGCCTTATAAGAAGGGAACAATGGACTGAATTTTTTCCTACCTTTTTGGATGGTTCAGCCCTTAGGTGGTTTGAAACACTAGGTGATAATGTGAAAAACTCATGGGATTTATTAACTGAAAGTTTTCTTGAAGAATTTGGTGAACAACAGAGATATGCAGATCTCATGATCGATATCACAAAGCTAACCCAAGGAGAGAAGGAGAAGATAAGGGATTATCATGCTCGTGTTCTAGAGCTAAGGAGAAAGCTCGACGCCCAGATCCGGAAGGAAGGATTAGCGGATGGGTTGATGAATGGCGTGGATAATCTCCTATGTAAGCACTTCATTCTTGGGATGAAGCCAGAGATCAGACAACGAGTGAAGTATGACCGCCCAGCTACCATTGAACAAGCAAAGGAGATTGCAAGAAGGCAAGAAGAAAGCATGGAAGAGGAGCCCAAAGAAATTGTTGCTAAAGTAGAACCTACACCAGCACCTTTGCTCCAGAATCCACAACCACTCTCGGTGAGCACAAATATTTCTCCTAGTACATCTACTGAGTATGAAGATCTACTCAAAAAGATGGGTCAGTTAACTATTAATCTTCTTCAAGGAAAAGAATTTAGTTCTCAGGGAGGAGATAGAGGTCCAAAAAGAAATATTTCTGAAGTTGTATGTTATGGTTGTTATAAAAAGGGTCATTATAAGTATAATTGTCCAGATAGAGCTTCTACATCTGGTAAAGGAGATAATGATAAAGGAAAAGCACCTGTGAATTCTTTTGATGTAGTAGATAAGAGCAGAAATAATGAAGTAGATGTGTTTGTAACAAAAAGAAAGAAAGAAAAAGATAATCAAGATGGAAATGATCCTAAGAAGATGAAAGGAGAAACTAGTAAGAAACATAGGAGAAGAAAGTTGGGTGTGCAGGATTTTCTGATTTCACAGGGGCAAGGACCATACTCCATCTTGGAAGATCTGTCCAAAAGGCCTGCAAATATTACATATGGTCAACTCTTGGCTATGTCTTCTGAGAAGAGGCGGGAGCTGCGAAGTGGACTCAATGCTCGACGAAGGAAGGAGGTTGAGGTCCCTATTTTGGAGGCAGAGGCGGATCCCTATGCTCCACAAGCTGAGGTATTATGTAATGGTATTTCAATTCATGATGTCTTAGTTGATGGAGGTGCTGCAGTTAATGTAATGACCGAGTCTGTAATGAATATGTTGGGTTTAAAAATTGATCGCCCTTCAACACTTATGTTAAGGTCATTAAATAAGGGAAAAACTAAACCAGAAGGTGTAGTTTCAAATGTGGCAATATCTGTTATGGGTGTTGTATGTGTGGTAGACTTTCAGGTGATGAAAAATGGTACTGTTGCGTACCCAATGTTGCTGGGAAGACCATGGCTAAGGAGAGTTCATGCAAGAAACTACTGGAATGAAGGCTTCATGACACTTGGACGTGGTAGAGAGAGGGTGAAGATAAACGTGATCCCTCGACATCATAAGGCAGAACCTGTGGATTCAAGTGATGAAACTGATGATTGGACATCCTCTGATTACTCTAGTACCAGTGAAGTGGACACTGAAGATGAAGAAAGTGAGGTTGATGTTTCAGTCATGGATATCCTTCCAGTCACACCGACTCATGACCCCATAAAATTATCTGAAGAAGAAGTTGATGATCGTCTCCAACAAATAAAGATTGGTGATGCTGTGATGGAGAGTGAGAAGGAATCCTACCTCCAGCTCTTTCGAAGGTACATACACATATTCACTTTTGATTACAAGGAACTCCGTCAAGTAAGTTGGGTAGAACATTCTATTGAGCTGGTAGATGGTGCTAAGCCTATAAAGCAAATGCCATATAGAATGAATCCTAATTTTTCCAAGACTGTAAAAGAAGAAATAGATAAGTTGCTTGATGCAGGATTCATATTTGCTGTGGAGAATTCAGAATGGGTTTCTCCCATTGTGATCTCAATAAAAAAGAATGGGAAGCTACGCATTTGTGTTGATTACAGGAAGCTCAATAAGGCAACAAAGAAGGATCATTACCCTCTTCCATTCTCAGATCAGATCTTGGACGAAGTAGCTGGCCAGGAGTGTTATAGTTTTGCTGATGGATATAGCGGATACAACCAAGTCCGTATAGCGGAGAAAGATCAGCTGAAGACCACGTTCACCACTCCTTGGGGAACGTTTGCTTATAGAGTTATGCCTTTTGGGTTGTGTAATGCTCCAGCAACATTCCAGCGTTTGATGAATAGGGTGTTCGAACCCTACATTGGGACCTTCATCAGAGTATTTCTGGATGATTTTTGCATCTATGGGAGCAAGTTGGACCACCTGCACCAGATGGAGACAACATTTCAAAGGTTAGATGAAGCACAAGCCTCACTAAACCCTACAAAGTGTGTCTTTGGATGTTCTAAAGGTGTTTTGTTAGGGCATGTTGTATCCAGAGATGGTATTGGTACTGATCCTGATAAAGTTTCAAAAATCAAAGATTTACCATTTCCTATGAATAGAAGTAAGTTGAGATCATTTTTAGGCCATGTGGGTTACTATAGAAGGTTCATCAAGAATTTCTCAAAGATTGCACAGCCACTAACCCAGTTCTTGAAGAAGGATGTTACTTATGAACCAGGAAATAAGGCACATGAAGCTTTTGGACAACTGAAGGAAGCCCTGGTGTCTTCACCTATTTTAAAGAATCCAGATTGGAGCAAGCCATTCATTGTGTACACTGATGCCTCAGATGCAGCACTAGGAAGTACTTTGAGCCAAAAGGATGAAAATGGGAATGAACATCCAATTTACTTTGGGAGCAGACAAATGAGCAGTGCTGAGGTAAATTATACTGTAACTGAAAAAGAGGCTCTAGCTATCATTTTTGCTGTAAAGAAGTTTAGAAATTACTTGCTAGGGCAGAAATTTATAGTTGTAACAGATCATCAGGCTCTAAAATATATTGTCAATAAGCCTAACCCATCAGGGAGGATAGCAAGATGGATAATTTTGCTACAAGAATTTGAATTTGATATTATAGATAGGCCAGGAAAGAAGCATGTCAATGCAGATGCACTCTCTCGAGCCTATGATGGTTTAGGATCATCTTGTGATGATGATGATTTCCCCGATGCAGCATTGTTATCCCTTGACACAATCCCTAGTGAATACATAGATATTTGGAATTATCTGAATGAATTCAAGTTTCCTGATGGTGCCAATGCAAAGACTAAGAGAAAGATTACTCAAGCCAGTCGTCCATATTCTATTCTGCATGGAGTATTATTTCGAATAGGACCTGATGGACAGTACAAGAGGGCAGTTGGACGTGATCAAGGGAAGGAACTGCTAGAAGAATTCCACAATGGTACATGTGGAGGGCACTTCTCTGGACAACTTACAGCAAGAAGGATCTTGGATGCAGGTTATCACTGGCCCACTCTTTTTAAAGATTGTTATAATTATTGTAAGACATGTGATATTTTTCAAACACATGGTAACCATAAGACTTCATCAGCTCCATTATGTCCTATTCTTCCACTTGGTCCCTTTGAAAAGTGGGGAATAGACATTGTAGGTCCACTTCCAACTACCTCACGCCAAAATAAGTATATTGTAGTTGCCACAGATTATTTAACCAAGTGGGTTGAAGCTAGGCCATTGAAAACAACTTCCATGGATGAGGTGGCAAGGTTCATATATGAACGCATTGTCACCAGATTTGGTTGTCCATTAGAAATTGTAACAGATCAAGGAAGCCACTTCATTAATGAGGTAGTAGAAGCCCTAGTCAATAAATTTTCTATTAAGCACAGGAAGGCAACAACATACAAGCCAAGCACAAATGGACAGGTGGAACGAACAAATTTTGTGTTGTGTCAAATTCTAGCAAAAGATGCAGCCTTGCAGGTACATAAGTGGGATAAAAGGATTCATGCAGCATTGTGGGCATATAGGGCAACATCAAAGTCAGCAACAGGATACTCCCCATTTCAGTTGGCCTATGGCATTGATCCAGTTCTTCCTATTGAGTTTGATATTCCCACTGTGAGAGTTATGAAAAATGAAAGGATGGATGAAAGTGATTCAGTAAAAGAAAGGTTGGTACATCTTCATTTGCTAGAGGAAATGAGGGAAATAGCAAAGGATACAAGCCATAAGAAGAAAATGAAGCAGAAGGAATACTTTGATCAAAAGATCCGTTGGTCTCCATTTCATGTGAATGACTTGGTTCTAGTATATGATTCCAGATACAAAAAAAGAAGACAGAGAAAATTTCTTCCAAAATGGATGGGGCCCTACAAAATAGCAGCTGTGCATGAAAATGGTACGTACTGACTGGAGGAATTGGATGGCACTCCCATTACGAAATGGGTCAACCACGACAAGTTGAAGATTTTCCAAGCACCAGAATAGTCTACTCCGAGGACGGAGTAGAAGCTAGGAAGGGGGAAGATGTCGACACTAAAATTTTCCTCCGTAATTTCTATTTCATTAATGTATGTATTAGGAATAGGATGTTGTTAAGTGTAATTAGTAGTAGCGTCTGATAGAAGATAACGGTGCCGTCAGTACGGTGCCGCCAATAATGTAGAGTACGGTAACAGTCAAAGTACAATAGGAATGTTGTAAAAAGTAAATATTTGTCGTAAGTGGTCCGGTAATGTTAAAATGTCAAAGTTGGGATAAGTAGAGAAGTAGGGTCTACATGATTAGGAATTAGAAATATTATATTGGTAATAAGGACAAGGAGTGAGGTCATAAATATTTTGTGTATTTTATTTGTAAAAAGTCTAAAAATGTGGAACCCATGTGAAATGATAAGGTTTATCTTATCTTAAAAGATAAGCTTACATGTACAGATAAGAGTTAAGGTATGGAATATGATTCGTCAGAGTGGATTTCTTATCCTATCTTAGAGATAAGATGGATAAGCCTGGAAGTTCTATAAATAAAGAGGCCACCCCCCTCATTTAGCATAGAAGGAAGTAGTGAGAAATATTGTATGAAGTGTGTAAAGGAAGCCATCAGTTTAAAGGTGTGTTGAAGAAGCCATTAAGAGGTGTAATTGTAAAGTTTCTCCCATAGTATTGGTGGAAGGCAAGTGAAGTCAATAACACTTGAAGTACCTCATGGGTGAGATTGTAACAATTTCATGTTAATATTATAATTTACTTTGATATTTTAGATTTTTCATCATTCCGTCTTATCATAGTCGATGGTATTCTTGTGTTATGTTTGTTGTTTTGTTTCCAGATTACATCCACCAAACTAAAGGCTGTGCATTAGTAAATAATCATAGCACAAGGAGTTCCCGGTGAAGAATTATCATAGTGCCGGATTGGTGATGACAGAGGCAGCCAATTGGAGAGTGGGAAAGGTATCTTTAAGTGGGTTATCCACTAACCATTTGTTTTCCCATAATTTCACAGCACACCCATTTCCTATTTTCCATTTATAGCATTTTGAAATTATGTTCTTAGCCCAATTAACTGATTTCTAGAATGTAGACCCCTCGAATTAGGTATGTCGAAGCACTATTCAACAAAATTTTGGTTCCTCCAATATTTGTTTCTAACTATAGAAGTCCAGACACTCTCCTCCTTAACCAATCTCCAAGCCATTTTGGATAGGAGTGTTTTGTTCATTTTTTCCTAATTCTTATTCCAAGACCCCCAACCTTCTTTGGTGTACATATATCTTCCCATGCTATAAGAGGTATCTTGGATCTATCCTTAGTTTTACTCCATAGAAACCATTTTTGGATACTTTTTAGTTTATTTTCAACCGCACCCAGAATTCTATACACATACTTAGTGTAAACTGGGAGGTTTTGAATGGAGAACTTGAGAAGAGTGGCCTTACCAGCTTGAGATAGGAGGGATCCTTTCCATCCTTCCAATTTTTTGATGAACCTATTAATCAAGAAGTTTCATTCAGAATTCTTAGGTCTTTCAGTCCCAATGAGCATCCCCAAATACCTGGTAGGGAATGATTTCATTTCACATCCCAAAATTTGTGATATCTTATGACATCTCCTCTTAGGGGTGTTAAAAAATAAAACTGATCTTTTTCTGAAGTTGATGAATTAAGATGAGACTTCTTCATAGTCCAAAAACATACTTTTAAATTATTTGGCTTTTGGTATCATGGACTCTCCAACAAGTATGGTATCATCCATGAAATGTTAATGGACCACATGTTCACTATCTTCCATTTAATTCAAATCTTTGCTTAGAGATTCTTCCATTAAGATGAATAAGAAAGGTGATATGTGGTATCCTTGTCTCAATCCTCTAATACCATTGCAAAAACCATAAGGAGTGCTATTAACCAACACTGAGAATCTAGCAGTGGAGATGCAATTTTGGGTTATGCTTCTAAAATCCTCACTAAAGCCAAATATTTCTAGTACTCTATGGAGAAAGTTCCATGAGAATTTGGCGTATGCTTTTTCCATATCAAGCTTTATTACCATAGTTTCTTTCTTATTGTGCTTGACTGTATGTAGAGTCTCCTAAATTGTCATTATATTATCCTAAATTTACCTTCCAACCACAAAATCACCTTGTTGATCAGAGATAAGGGATGGAAGGAGAAGTTGAATTCTTAGTGTTAGTATCTTAGAACACATCTTATAGATGAAATTACACAAAATTATAGTTATGATTTTTTTGAAATCTTCAACATTATGATTCTTTGGGATAAGAGCCAGAAAATTGCAATTCATATCCTTCAACATCTTTTTGTTCCTGCAAAATTCTTTGATGGCAAGATACACATCACTTTTGACCGTTTCCCATAAAAAATGAAAGAAGAAGGTTGGGAAACCATCTGGGCTAGGGGATTTATCTGAACTTATTTTCTTCAAAATAAATTCATTTTATTCAATAGATGGAACCTTAACAAGCATGTTGTTATCAATATCCAAAACAAGCTATGGAATGCAATCCAAAAAGAGGCTCTCTTTGGAGATATTAGAAGTTGGTTACGAGGATAGTCAATTTGTTGTCAGAAAGATACAACAGCCTTTTGGATGTCACTTGATTCAGTTAAGGTAGACCCCTCTTCCCCTATAATGCTGGAAATCCAGTTGGAGCACCTCCTTTTTGAAGTAGCAATATGAAAGAACTTAGTGTTCTTATCCCCATCTTTGAGCCATTGCGCCCTAGATTTTTACCTCCAAAAGGTTTCTTCCTTAGATATAATATTATGGTAATAAAATTACAATTTTTTTTTGTTTTTTTGACTTTCCTCCAAGATTTTTATGCTTCAATATTCTAAGGATGATTGCAGAGCTTTTATTTCATTCTCAAAAGAACTCTTGGTTTTAAAGGTGTTACCAGAACATGTTTTGTTATGTCCCTTCAGCTTGTTCTTCACTTGGGCTAGCTTCTTAGAGACTCTAAACATAGAAGTTCCTTAAATCTTAATGTCCCACCATTATTTTACAGGACTTTTAATATTTTCATGTTGTAGTCAAATTTTTTCAAATCTAAATGGTGTTCTTCATCTTTCCTTTTCTTTCACTTTGAACAGTATGGGTTTATGGTCAAAACATATTCTAAGAAGGGAAAAAAGACATACCTATTTTCTCAGCCACCCCCAAGAGGTAAGAGCTCTGTCCAGTTTGAATTGAATCAGCTGATCACCACTCCTCTGATTAAACCAAGTATATTCCCCCCCTTTCAGTAAAATATCCATAAGGTTGTTTTTCATAATGAAGTCCTATAAATCTTCCATACTTTCTGTGAGATTAACATTACCATATTTATTTTCATTGGGCATTAAAGGATTGGTAAAGTCAACCATAAAAATCCATTCCATTTCAGAGATGATTTCATGGAATTTAGACAAGTCATTCCAAAAATGTTTTCTATCTCCTATATGGTTAGGTGCATAAATATTTGACATGACCCACAAATCATTAGATTTCTTATCTTTGAAGATAATGGCCACATGATTATTCTTTCTTAATAATTTCATACCTTTGAGATTTTCAATATCACATAGGATAGTTATTCCTACCGCTGCTCCCCTAGAACTAACATCCACCGAACCAACCTTGCTCCAACAATTGTTTTTAGCTATCATAAACTGCTCCTCATTCATCTTTGTTTCCTGAATACCTATGATATCAACTTTATGTTTTGATTTCAATTCATTAATAATCCTAAGTTTTACAGGGTTGTTTAATCCCTTTACATTCCAAGATATGACATTCATTTAGAAAATTGATTATTTTTCCTTCTAAAGCTCATTAGATGGTTTAGATTGGGTTCAATTATCTATGTCTTTCTGGCTAATTCTTTTCTAACAGCTTGTTTGTTCAGCCTCCCTAATCCTATTTTCTTTTCCTTGGGGGTGGCTTGGTTTTTTCCTCTAATGGTTCCCCTATCTTTATAGATGTATTCATACCCTATTGAGGAGGCTTTTCCTCTCCAACCTTCCCTACCAATCTTTCTAAAATTTCTTGTTCATTCTGTTGGATCTTGTTTGGAGAGTTCACATTACTAATGATATTTTTAATTCTGTTAGCTTCTAACTCTCCTCCAGTTCCACCTCTAGATATCACCACACCGCTTCATAACCCATTAGGTTGTCAAATATGTTGAAAAATGGTCCTATTTATTCTTCAATGTTAATATCCTCCTTCTGACCCCTTTTCCTAATGTGAAAATTTTTATCCTTTTCCATTACATTCCGCGGTAGTGGTTCTAATTTTTTTTGATGCCATCATTCTATCCACCTAAATGTGTGTCTTGGCTGATTGGAAATGTGGTTCAGAAAAAGCCTTTCTAGGATTTTTTCAGTATTTGACTTTTGTAAAGCCTTCATCATCCACTGAAGGAGAGTTGCTATATTGAGGTATCTCTTCCTCACTAAGATTAGGGGGTTCATTGTCTCCATTATTTTCTGTTGATTACTACTCCCTTATTTTGGAAAAGATCTCTGGCATCTTTGGCATGTTCAGATGTCTCGATCTCTTTTCCTTTGTCCATATTTTTTCCATATTTGGGTACCTTCCTGAATACTTTTGAGACTATCATCTTGCATTGTTGTTTAACATGTCCCCACCCCTGACATTTTTCACATCTCTAAGGGTGGTTCTCAAACTCGATCTTCTGATCCCACATTTAACCTTGAGATTTCAATTCTATAGATTTAGGTAAGGAGTTACCCATAAGAGAATAAATGCATAATCCAACACATATAACCCTTGTTTTTATAAGGGTGGCATTGTCCATTGCGAAAAAGGTGCCAAGGGTACTAGAAATCCCTTTGAATACATCAACATCCCATAGCTCCATTGGTAATCCTGGCATCTGTACCCAAACAGAGAACTGATTGATGTTTTCTTTATCATAATTAAACATGGGGTCCATTTTCAAAGGAAGAGTCCCAATCTTCCAAAGAACCAGGGGCCATCATTCAAAACCCTTTAGGGATCTTCAATATTATTGAATTGAATAAAAAGAAACCATTAGGAAGGGTTGAAACTTCCAAATATCCTCTGGGTTTCCATTTTTTATTGGACCAGGACCTTATTGATTAAATGTTTGGTCACCCCCATAATCTTTCCAATCAATGCATTCTCCATTCTACCAATAGTTCGTTCAATGATACAGTCAGGGATCTCAAGATACATACCCGTGTTATCCTTGAGTTGAGGAATGATCACCGAACATTGTTCATTTCCATTTCTCAATATTTTTGCAAACATCACTGGTGATTTGGGGGGGCCGTTCATTCCATGTTTCATAGGCAAGGGGGCAGTCTCTCCTATCGCCCTGCTACATCCATAGGTGGAATCTACCTTCTGTCCTTTTCCCGCACCTCACTATTTGAATTCTCTCCATATTCCTTGATCTCATCACTCTCCATCCTCCTATAAAGGAAATCACTATTTTTCCACTCTGAAATAATATTTAATTCAAATTAGATTAAATCATATGGTGAACCCCAACTTCTGATTGACCACTCAGATCCTTTTTTTCCTACTCTATCAGATTTTCCTTTCCCTAACCCCAAACCCTAGTTGCATCACAGTTTATATTTCCATCTATTATCTATCATACATATTATATGTATAATTCTTCCTAAGGTTTTGTTTTTGGTCCTATCCTCAGGTCACTTTCTAGGGATTTTATTTTGCGAATTATCTTTTCTTATATATCATGTCCTCTAAAGTTCCTCAAGTCTCCTTGTATCAATTACTTCTAAAGCACCCAATTTGTAAACATGTTTTTCACAAAATCTATATATAATGTACCTTCCTCGTAATGCGTACCCTTCATAAGTAAGTGCAATTTTCAATCCTCTCCACCCTTTTAGTTCTGATAACACAACCAATCAATCTATCTTCAAGTTAATTCAATCTTTACACCTTTTTTTAAGATAAATTTCAACCTATAGAAACTACGATTACATCCCTCGTGGATGAAATCCAACATCTCAAGGATGTTTCTCATGCCCATGTTATTTCTTCTTCTACACCTCATCCTGATCCCATGTCTACTATATGTTCTCATACAATAAAGGTCTATGTCTTACCACAACAAGAACCTCTCAAGTTTGATCAAAATGCTAGTAAACATGATATTCTCTCTGATTTCCTTAATCACCTTACCACCTACTCATTACTATCCTCCTTATAGGATTACATTAATAAATGTCCCTAATTTTACAATTATCATAGAATTAATGGACATCGTGGAAATGATTTCTATGATTTAGAGAAAAGAATCAGAAAACTTAAACATCAAGGCTTTATCTCATTTGTTACACAGCATTCTACTACACACTCATCTCTAATTACAAAACCCCAATGGGTTCCTAAATTTGATCCCTATATGTCTAGTGTGCATCACATAATAGTCAATCTTATTCATTCTACAGTAATGTAAGAGTCACCACATTTCCCATCTACAGCCAAACCTTTAAAGGATGAACACCCAATTCCTTTGCCACAAGTTGAGATCCCTCACTAACCTCATAATATTCCATTTATAATTCCTCCTTTTGATCTCAATAATGTCTATATCGATTATTGGGACACATTTTAGTTTCCACCACCATGGCATGGTATCTCTCACATTATCAGTTATATCTCCATCACTCACACACTTGGGGGCATAAAAATTTCCCCCCATAGTCGCACATTCTAATCAGCAGTTACCTATCCATACCACTCACAATACACCTATAACTTACTTTTTCTTTGCACTTCAAGTCAATATTTCTAGCAACACTTTCTCTTATCTACACTATAAGCACACCTTGCTATATCTATCTATGCTTGTGGATTCCCTTTCTACTCCTATGTCACTCCATGCATGATTTTATCCTCATGCTTACTTATGTATATTTCTATTCATGATACACATATTACTTCATATATATGGTATACATCCTTTCATTTACTATACATACTCTATCTTTTATTGCTCATAATGATCACATCCATTTGTCAGTAGCTCCTGATATACACACTTGGGGGCATCGGACTTCCCCCCTACATCACTATTAGTCATCTCTATCATCTACTCTTAGATTATTTTCTATACTTCATGCTTTGTGCTTCATGGTAAATCTTTCCTAACATCTAAATCTCAATCGCATACAGTAACTTTGTTACCTGATGATGCACTCTTGTTCTACGGTTCATACCTATTTTTTAGGGCGCAATTACCAAATGAACCTCATGTAACACACATCCATTGGGGGGAAATGCACCCCTCCCATCTGTACATTTGACATATCGCAACATACCATCACATTCACATAGCATCTGCACATCTTGGTTGTCTTTACTCTTGTTAGCTTATACTACTTACATGTTTGCACTTTGTCTCTTATGCTAGTTGGATACTTAGCATGTCATTATATTTTTCTATACACACATATGCATTCACATGGTATCTTGATTTGAATGCATGAATTTTACATATTCTTACACGATTCATGATGCTTGACACTTCTCTTTACTATTCCCACTAAGGCTCCTAGGGAAATCTACCTTTATTACTCTCCTACTACACATCACAGGTCCTATTGTTACAATATTTACTACTTATTGTCACTATCACTTACTTTTTGTTGATTTATACATGCTTTGACATACTACTTATCTTTATAACATGCTAATGGGTGCTTCATGTATAAAATTTACCTTACAGGATATTATACAACCATGGTTATCTATTTCTTCTTGTTTACTATTGTTTCCCATTATTTATGGGCTATGCACTATCTTATGTTTTCTCATTATTTACTTATAGATGTTTTGGCCCTGATTATACTGTGACATTGTGAGATATGTTCCATGTATGCAACCCAATTTTTGAGATACCTCTTATCTTCATAATTGCTTGATACATTGTATTCTACTGCATCCTAGATCTTTATAATAACACTTGTTGCTAGTATTTTTTTTTTCATGTTTCATGGTTTGTACCATGAACATCTACTATATGCACATCAGTTTCACATCCTCTCGTTTGGGCTGCCTCCTCTTACATTCGTCACATGCACCCCAAACGAGGTGGGAAAATATTGGGTGAACAAATCACCCTTCCAGTAGCATGGAAATCCAAAATATAACAACACAGTATAAAATTGGCAAAGGCACACATTTCCATAGTGCTCCAGAATCAAACTTGGATCATAAACATAGAGAAGACACTAGCACCTAGTATCAGAAAAGAACAGTGGGCATTTGTGTCCCACCTGGGCACTAGTGTCTTGGGGGTAAAATCAAGTAGTTTCTTAGTTCAACATAATTTCCAATAGTTTACAGTATGCATCTATAGTATTAGACACTTTGATTCAATTACAAAATTCAGCAATTTGGTTACAATTAAGTTATAATCTGATTACGATTTGGTTCCAATTTGGCTACAATTCAGTTATAATTTGGCTACAAATTGTTATGTACTAATCTGTAGTGACACTTATCATTTGAGAAGCATCATGGAAGGAGAGAAAAATAGACCTCTCTCCCCAAAATTCTTCTCTTGGCGTGAGATCACCCAAAAACTCATCCTCGGCCTGAAATTGCTAAAAAAACTCATCCTTGGCATGAGATCACCAAAAAACACTCGTCTTTGGCATGAGATCACCCAAAAAAATCATCCTTGGCATGAGATCACCTAAAAACCTGATCCTTGGTGGCAGGATACTCAAATCGATGGCTCGATAGTTTGTGGAAACATCTCCAAAACAAACAGGACAACTTTCTATCCTATACTCTCTCATACATTAGGTGAACTCTTTCCTTAACTGTTATTTTTACACACTTTTTACTTACTTACACATACATTTTGCATATATGGGATTTTGACTACTCTCTTTCTATTTTTTTGTAGGTCTTCCCTTACAAACAACAAGAAGCAACTCAAATCAACAAGCACAAGCTCCAACAATACGCTATTATGCATACGATTCACCCCTAGGGTCTACCTCATTCTCCTACTTGCCACACTTCACATTCTAATCACTTCATGATTCATATGGCTACTTTTCCACTTGGCATGCTATAGGCTACACTCCTCTCTGGGATACAAATTACGCATCTTCTATCTACTTTATGCTATCGAGTATTCACTCAAAAGCATAAAGTGGGGAAAAATGTAGACTCAAAATCTATGCACTTGGGTACATTTCTAGGTCCTAAAGCATACTGATATATACATGATTCCTAAGAAAAATAACTAGTGGTTGACAAATCCTTTTGTCCTTTTGGTTTATTTATCTCTTGCAATTTACTGGCTTTACACATCTTAAAGTTCTACCAGCACTTGACAGATTTACCTTTTGATGGCCTCAGACACTAATGCCTAGATAAGACAGAAGAGTCAAGGCTCCTATCCCTCCTAGGAGCTAATGTCCCTCTCTTTTTTCTTCTTATTCTTTTGGATCCTTTTCGTTGTTTGGTCACCTTTTAACACTTTAGGTTAGCCTTTCAGTTGTCAATTATGAAATTAAAACTAGGGAATCATATATATACTTAGTTAACTCTCTCAAATAAGGGGCCAAGCATTGTAAGAATTATCTATCACAACCTAAGCTTGCATAAAATCACAAGAGCATTACAAAGTACATATCTAGAAAATTCATACATGGTACAAGGGTTGCATTGATTTTCATAAACTACATAGGAAGGGAGATCATTTTATTCCATCACACACATTTTGCATACTAAGGAAAAATCTAAATCTAGCCTGCTATCATATTACAACTTGTACAAGGGAAACTTAGGGTCGTAAGTTCATACAGCTATATTTTTTTTCATGTTACAAGTGCAACAGGTGACCTAACATAAAAATAGAGTGACAAGGAGTGAGCAACAACGAATACCTTCCAACCGAGAAAAGACCATATTCCAAGTAACTGAGCAGACACATGTGCCTATAATAATTACCAACGCATGGGGTGTTTCTGTCCTCCTACGAGTTCTTCTATCTAGTACAATCTTGAGTTCTCAAACCATTGGTGAGTATTCTTAACACTTTTCCATCCAGATCCAACACTCAAATTTTCCCGATCACTCCCAAGTTGCACAAGATTAGCTAATTTGTCGTTCTTCCCTCATTTTCTTAAAGTGTTACATCTTTGAATGTTTATTTATTGCGCATTACTATACTTAATTACCTAAATATCATATTTTATAGTAAATTACTTTGAAATAAGATTTAATTCAAATTATATTAAATCGCATAATTAAAAAAATTAAATTTAAAATTGAATTGACTTTATCAAAGGCATTATCAATTTTCTTTATATATTTCATTTAAAATACTAAATGTGAGGGTAAGATGTAAGAATGTCCACCTTTTCCTAAAATGAGAGATGAGCTAATAACATCTCCACCCTTTTATTCATTATCACAATCTTGTAGAAGAATTGTAGTTATAGTAGAAATGAAGAAATGATGTTGGATAAATGTGAGCCTTGAATGATATAGGACATGGCAATGGATCAAATGTTTAGGGAGAGGAGACACCTTTACCTTTTACCCAAACAAAATTATAACTTTTTAGTTCCCCACAAGGATATCATGTATTTTCTAAATACTAAAGTATTTAATGACATTGTGTTTTACCATAAACTTAGATTGTGGACATTGTATTTAATGACATTGTGTTTTACCATACACCCAAACTAAGGTGTACGTACTATTTTATTATCATGGGGTTGGAGTTTGCGTCTTTTACTATAGAAAATGTATATTTTTTAGATACAATTTTATCATGTGTATTTATTGTTTGTGTGGATTATAAGTTAGCTTTGGAGTTCCTCCTCAATGTAATGCAACAGATTGATTCGATGAAAAGATAAAGTGGTAGTGGTGGCAGAGAAACAAAATTCGTTGTAGATATGTATATGTGGTTCCATTCCCGCACCAAATTTTCCAAGTTTTTTTAAATTAGCATATGTATAGGAGGGAACAATGTGCATCATGTGGGCATTAGGAATGATATGTTGTCAATGTGGAAATCTAAATTAAACGGAATGATTTTGATGCACCAAAAATTTAGAACTCATGTGGAGACTTTTATTGTCATTCATAAGTAACAAGGACCATCTATTTTACGAGTATGTGAATGGATACGATAATTCCGTACATTAATGACCAAATAAATCACAATTGTGAATGATGTTGGTGTGGTGGTTGTAAGTATTTTCTTTTTATAATCCAGTATGGAAAATGCCTTTCAACATCATAATTGACATAAAATTATATAAACTTAATCATTTTTTATTTTGTTTTAGAATTAATTAATGAGCATATATGTTTTAATGTATGTCTATTTAACCTATTAAAATATAGTTGGATTACTTTTGTGATTGATTTATCCATAAAATATAAATATTTTAGAATGTCATTTTTACTTTGTAAATTTCTTGAAATTATTTATGATACATAAAGCTAATGTTGATTATAATATTGAAAACAATTATATTAGTTTAGGATTCCAATATTAATAAATAACAAAAATTCTAATATTTTACTTTCTTTTTTGATATAATGTTTGATGTTATTTTTTATGTAGACACTTAATTTTGGTACTAGACTACTTTATTTTTATGGTGATAGTGTATCTATATGTTTATTAATTATTTATATATGTAATTTTCTTATTGGTTCGTGTTCCTTGTGTTATTTTAGTTTTGACTTGTTTATGTTGAGCAATGTGTCATCAAGTTGTCAGTGATTTCAAGTAGTACATTGTGGTCAAAGTATCCCTAAGGTGTCCATGTAGTCCCATTAAGTGTCAAGTCATGTTCAATCATGAATTCGTGGTGTACAAGCATAAAATAGGTGTATTCACAAAATCATGCACTTGTTATTACATTTATACCACAAAATATGTTATTTTATATATGGATCTCGAGTAAAGAAAGTATTCACTAATGACCTATCCCCTAGTTTTGTCGGCAGTTAGGTTGGTTGTCGTCATCATTTGTTTTACACAGTCATCAGTTGTTTACATTGTTTTGGTCATCTTTCAAGGAGTCTCAGGTGTCATTATTTGGTTGTTTGTCATCTCTAGTATTTGACTAGGGTGCCCACGGGTGCCCCGATACTTAATTTTAAGTTCCTCAGTCTTGGAAACACTTAGATTTCATTTATCTGTTCAAGATTAGTATTTTTCATTTTCCCTCTCTTTCCCCTAGGTACTAGTCGGCATGTCAAGTCATTAGTCTCAAAATTTAAGCAAGAGATCCCTATATAAACATAACATACTCAATATTTTACGGGCGGACTATTTACCACCAAGGGCTAGCTATCTACTAAGGAAAGGGACTGCATTTGGGCATAATTGCATCAAACACACTACATAGGAAGGGTTGTATTCATTCTATTCCATCCACCATTTTCATTTTTTACATCTAGACATATTCCCCCTATCTCTGTGTCATTGGCGCTAGGGAACCCTAGGCACACAATTGCACACACAAGCACATAAAAATACATTGGGTCTAGAATGTAGTGGAATGCTTATTTATAAGTACGCCATTATGGAAGCTAAGGTCAGTCTGACCCCTTCATATGCATCTTTATTTTTTAGGAATTTGATGCTTTGTATAGGGTTTTGCAGGTAGATTATTTGTTGCAGGTTTTATGAACAACATAAGCGAAGTTATTGCAGAAATCACACGAAAATGATTGAGACATTGCAAAGACACAACGATACTCCAAGATCCAGATACTATGAGCTTTTCTATCAGACTAGAGCACCCCCACTGCAAACCAAGGTGTCCACAGGTGCCCTAGTCCTCTCAAGAGTCCTAGTCCAGTCAGATCTTCATTTGTTACAATTTCCTGGGTCACACCTTCATACTCTACTTTGTCCACACTTCATCCTGTTTGGTCTAGAATCACAATGAGGTAAGTGATTTTTAGGTTAATATCTTATCCTACCTATTTCACTTATTTTATTTGATTTAAATATTAAAATAAAATGTTTAACATCAATATTTCAAATCATATCATTTATTGCATTTATGTACCTATTTAGATTAACTTAAAATATAGATCTAAATTTCTTATTTTAGTTAATCATTTTGGTGAAACCGTACTTTAGATTATTTTTCCCTAGGACACATTTCAAACCCTAATGGATAAGAATAGTTCATCTTCTTCACCCATCATGTCTCATTTTAGTGTCAACCCTATATATGATGAGGCTACCATTGCTGAAATCACGTCTCTCTATGGTAATCCTATCTACTGCATCAGCTCATACTCAACAAAAGAACTCTTAGAGGGTCAACAATATGTTCTTACTTTCTTTGAAGACTCTACTATTGGAATTATCATTGTTGAGGATCCTATAGCCTTCACTCATTGTACACCATGCTATACGACTACTAGTGATCCTCCTTGTGACCTCTCTAAGGAAATTTTAAATGATTCTCTTATTGGTTATATGTTTGGTAATGATCATCATTCATATGTGCTTATTGATTCTTCTCCTAATCAACATACTACTATAGTCCCATCTTACGATTCTCCAGCACATGATATTACTTCTCATCATTCATCACATACTAGTTTTCATTCACTCTTGTATTATGCTAATGATCCTATTGATAGTGTCCTTAGTGATGATCTCATTTGTGAGTCTTTATCTGATCATGATATGGAAGTTGATGGTTATAATTCTCCTTTTCATACTTCCAAGTTTGAATAACCTATTCCATCACTACCTTCACCCGAGGTTGCATCTAGTACTATGCATGCGTCACCTCCATCTATCACTTATTCATATCCTATCATTTCATCTCCTCCTATTACATCATCTACACCTATCAGCTCATCTTCTTATATAGTTGCATCTCTATTAGTAACTTCACCTCTTAGGGATGTTTATGATGCTAGTCCTACCATCACTATGGATATTCCATCTATCTCATCAACTATAGTTTCTTTGGCACCTACTCCTAGTGTTTCCTTAGCATCTGAATCTCCTTGTATCATCTCTTGATATCCCTATGATCACTCAAAAAGGAAAAATACAACCTCTTAATACATTATTTCCATCTTGCACTACTTCACAAGATATCGTCTCTCTCATGCATGTTGTAGGTCAATTACAATATCTGATTTTCTTTCTCGCTTTAGAAAGTAGGGCTTACTATTCTTCTATTAACAACAATTCATTACATGGTAACCCTGTCCCTAAGAAGATTCATAATTTTTCAGATTTCCTAAGGACTTTATCATGTCTAGATTCACATGTTTTGATGGTACCAGTTACCCTCATGCTCATCTTCTACACTACTGCACACTTATAAATTCTTATTCTAATGATATATTATTGCTTAAGGCCTTTCGATATAGTCTTATTGATGAGGTGTTGCAATGGTACACTCATCTTCTTGTGTCCATTAGTATTTACTATGATAAGCCGGACGCTTTCCTTCTATCAGTCTAGTATCAACAACGGCCATTACGGATATTTACGACCGCTTGCATGTACTTTACATCAGGGCTCATCTAAAACCTATCAAGGATTATATCTTATGATTCAATGCTTGAATACATCAACTGATATTCCAACCTATTGATGTAGAAAATCAATTTATTTTCTTTCGTGGTCTGATTCCCGCACTAAAGAAAAGATTGTAGTATGATACATGCGAGTCATTCCTTCTTCTCTTCTATAAAGTCCTAGATCTATACCAAGATCTTCTTTCAGCGAATGTCATTGACCCTCCACATACATATAATTCTATTATATCATTTATTCCTCATCCGTCTAAATTGGTTGAGTGTCCTACACAGTCTCCACCTTTTCCTCACAAGCACGGAAAATCAAGATAAACCTACTCCACCACCATAATGTACTTCATCTCCTCCTCCACGAAAGGTTACTTCTCCTTCCATTCCATATATGTTACGCGAGCCATTATATTTCTCCCATCATGCTAGACCTCATGATGTATTGTTTTCCCTACTTGAAAGGCACCTAATTAACTTACCATCCAACCATCATCACCCACAACACAGGCTACAATGTCAGTGTGACTAACCTTATTGTAATTATCATCGCATAAATGGCCATAGGGACAGTAACTGTCTTGCCCGTCATGACATGATTGCATTAGTTCAAGGATAAGGGCATCATCTCATTTGGATTTCACTCACATGAGTGATCCATCTCTCCTTTACCTCCTCAAAGAGTTTCTACTCCACTTGAGTTATTTTATCCATCAGGTTCTCAGGCCATAGTTCATCCATCACCGCCATTTATCACTCATGCATGTGCTTTCCACCTGCATCCATCCATCATTCCACTATCACAGTCCATCACATCCATCACACTCACGCTATCCACTACCTCATGTTTTCTTCTACACATTGGCTTCCACAAACCTTTGCATTCATGCATCCCATTGCAAATCCATATGACATTCAGTTTGGCACATATTCACATAATGCTTCCATCCCACATACTTCTACTACTACACAACGCACATCAGTCTATCTTGTTAGGTGATGTCTTATCACCTTAATTCTCAGATGATGCACTGTGTGTTCTTATGGTTCTTACATGAATGTTGAGAGATTTATTCTAAGAACCTCTTGTCACGTGCTCTGGTTGTTTCTTCTAGCACACTCAATCATTTCCTGATGATGCACTCTTGCTTACGTGACTCATCCTTAACTTTTGAGGGGTCTTAAATAAATGAGATTATTCATCTGCATGATAGGGGAATCACTGATCTTCCCCCCTTTGTTTCATCATGATAATATTTTACAACTACATCACATTATCGTTCATCCCAACACGTTAGTTTTACGATTACACATTTTTGCATCTATTTTACCAATCGACATTACATTCATTATGAGTTACACATTACATTTGTTATATATCATCATTATCAACATTATAATCTGAGTATACATCAATAAAACACTCACAATCTATAACACATTACTATGACAATAAACATCAAATCATACATCATCAGCCACATTATGACATCTGATATACAATGAAACAAACTCATCATATAACCAATAAAATCTACCAATATATATCGATATATATAGATATATATATAGATATATATATTATGTGCAACCATCATTACAAAAAAAAAATCATCACTAGGGGTAACTCCCCTACATCATATACAATAACAAAAATCAAGTCTCATAATCGTTATCACTCTTGGGTACTGCGAGAGATCTCAAACTAGATGCCTCACCACCATCGTGATGTCATTTTTTACGACCTTGATACCTCTCTACCTGCCCTTGATACCTCTCTACCTGCCTCTGTAATAGGGTAATCTATGTCATCTTCTCAGAACATTTTCATTTCACATCAACATATCATGTAAACACATCTTATGCTAAGGGACCACCACCTATCGCCTCTCGGGCTTGTCAATTATCCTCACGTGCCTCATCCCTCTCACCTAGCAATATATGATACACATCCTTAAAAGTAGCAGTCAACTCCCATGTATGCAACCAAAATGTACACGTATTCACGCACCACCTCTCGCATAATGCAATCAACATGGGCATATTTTAGGGCACATCCACCATCCGTTTTATATTTCATAGGTAGGCATGGTCCATCACATCCCAATCATAATCTAACATTCCCAATCTAAGTAAAGTACTCATGTGATGCCCATCACGAAAATCCCTTGAGTGAATGTCTCTCTATATAACACAAACAAACAACAAACATAGTGTTAGAATGCCTTATAAGTACAAACAAACTCACTCATCACATTACTATAATTCACAAATCACACTTATACCATTCCAAACAAAATGTACACATTCTGGACCGGGGTGCCCAAGTGCAATATTGGGGCACCCAGGAGTAAGACACTAGCATCTGGATCTGGGCGCTCTTGTCCTAGAGGTCGCTAACAACCTCACCGCTCCTGTTTAGGTCTAAAACAATGAGAAACATGAAAATATAAAAATTGTAAAAATTCAACAGAAATGCCTACTACACCATACATTTCATGAAAAACAATACACTTACCAACTCCACAGTCATGCATGACACTAGGATAGTCACCGCCATCTAAAACTGACTAGGGCGTGCTACTCTCACTTGGGGCATCCTCACTGACTTAGAGCTCACTATCACAATCATGCAAAAGATATATGAAGTAACTAATCACTTTTTCATCTTAATATCTATAGTTAATTTTCACCAATCAATTTACTATGGTCATTATTTCACGCTTATTATTGCAACTAATACACACTACACCGTTTTTGTCATATCTTGAGCGTTTCTACTCCAATTTACACCCCGTTTATGGAATTATTTTTAGAATCCCACCTAATACCATATTAGACACATTCCACACATGTTGTCTCTCTTTGAAGTTTTTTTCCATTCAACTTACCCAATTTTTACAATTTTTACCACTTTCTACATATATCATGCTTACTTTCGTCTTAGCGTTCGTTCTTCTCATCACTTACCCTTTCACCAAAAGGGGGGGCATATCATTTGGGTCATCCTATAACCCCCCTGACATTACCATGTGATTAATCAACACTATCGATTTGAAAATTTCAAACATTTACTAATTCATTGTGTGCCATTTCACCATTAATTCCCCCTAACGACCTAATCTAGGGGCAACAAACATACGGTTTTTCTATGCAACATTTCATCACTTCCCCCTAATGACCTAACTTGGAGGTAACAAGCGTTAAAACTATTTCGTACGATATTTCACCAAATTCTATCGATTCCCCCTAATGACCTAACCTGGGGCAACTAGCATAAAATATCTCTATGAGTAACAAACAACCAATCAATCAATCCATTAACATGTTAAAATATCTAACAATCAAAATCACACCACTCAATCAATATAATACAATGCAACAAAATTGACCTCCTAGATGACCTAACTTAGGAGTTACATATGTTACTTTCCCAAATGACCTAACTTATGAAGTTATTCTACATTTGGCGCTTGCTTTCAGATGACCTAAATTGGAAGCCATCATACATCTTGTGCTTTCTTCCAGATGACCTGACTTAGAAGCCATCATACATTTTGGGTTTGCTTCTAGATGGCCTAACTTGGAAGCTATCACATTACGGCAACACTCATGGAGTGGGGGAAAGATTACCTTTCCTATACAACTCCTCTTTGGGTTAACTATTTGATCAGAATTATTTAGATCCAAAAACCACAAATATTTGATTTGAGTCCATCTACAACAACTATATTTTGAGGATGTAGTTAGAGATTGGAGAATAACACATTTTCTCCCTACACTCTTCCTCTAGTAGAAGGATGCCCAAATCCTCCGGTCGATTATTCATATACACGCAATTAGGTTGGGAATTGATCATTCCTTACCCCATCTCATTTGCATCAAACACATTCAAAAACCATCAATCATCCAAAATTTCTATCATAACTCACATTTAGTTCACTTCATCATGACATTACACTTTTTTCTATGTTGTATGGATCAATACGTTGGTCCATGGTTCAACACATTATTTGGTTCTTTTGGCATGCTTTTACTACCACATTTGCATGTTCTACTACAACATGATCTTCTCTGACTTCTCTCAATTATGCATCTCTATCTACTTTATGTTACTAATCTTTCCACTCACCAACATAAAGTGGAGGAAAATGTAGTCACAGAATCACGCACTTGTTATTACATTTATACAGCCAAATATGTTATTTTATATATGGATCTCATGTAAAGAAATTATTCACTAATGACCTATCCCCTAGTCTTGTTGTCAGTTAGTTGGTCGTCGTTGTCATTTTTATTACACAGTAATAAGTTGCTTACACAGTTTTGGTCTTCTTTCAGGGAGTCTTCGGTGTTGTTATTTGGTTGTTTTTCATCTCTAGCCTTTAACTAGGGTGCCTAGGGTAGTACTGGGGCACCCACGGGTGCCTCAATCCTTAATTTTAAGCACGCTGGTCCTGACAACACTTAGATTTTATTTATTTATTTGAGGTTAGTCTTTGTCATTTTCCCTCTCTTTCCCCTAGGTACTAGTCGGCATGCCGGTTCATTAGTGTCAAAATTTGAGCTAGATATCCCTATATAAACATAACATACTCACTATTTTATATGAAGACTATCTACCACCAAGGGCTAGCTATCTACTAAGGCAAGGGACTATATTTGTGCATCATTATATCACACACACTACATAGGAAGGGTTGAATTCATTTTATTCCATCCGTCATTTACATTTTTACATCTATTTATTGCCCCCTATCTTTTTGTCATTAATGCTATAGCATCCCAGGCGCACAATTACACACACAAGCACATATAACTATGTTGGGTATGAAATGTAGTATAGTGCTTAGTTGTAATTCCACCATTGTGGAAGATAAGGTCAATTTGAATCCTTCATATGTATCTTTATTTTTTTAGGAATTTTATGCTTTTTATGGGGTTTTACAAGTAGATCTTTGTTGCATGTTTATGGTGACATAAGCAAAGTTACTGTGAAAATCACACAACAAGGATCAAGATATTGCGAAGATACAACGAAACTTTAAGACCTAGATCCTGAGCTTTTTTGTAGACCATAGCGCCCCTACTACAGACCAAGGCACCCACAGGTGCCCCAATCCTCTTCTAGGCACCCCAATCTGGTCATATATTCATCTACTGTAATTTCCTAGGTTGCACCTTCATACTTTGCTTCGTCTACACATCATCATGTTCAGTCTAGAATCACAGTGAAGTAAGTCATTTTCAGGTTAATACCTTATCCGTTCTATTTCAATTATTTCATTTCATTTAAATATCAAATAAAATTATCTAGCATTTACGTTTCAGTTCATATCATTATTTCATTTCTGTACCTACTTAGATTAACTTAAAATATAGATTTAAATTTCATATTTTAGTTAATCACTAGGTGCATGGTCAAGAAAGTAAGGTGTATGGTGAATTCTCCCAAGGTGGTATGTAGAATTAACAAGATCAAACATGGTCAATTATGTGTGTATCCAATGTTAATAAGTCTATAACTAGTCTTCATGGTCAATTCATAAAGTTTCAGGTATCTCTAGACCTAATCGTAGTCCCAGTTTATGTAGGAAGGTGTGGAAACATGAGAAATGGATCAAGGAAAAGCATAGAACAGAGTGTATTTTTTGTAGTATGAGAAATAATATACATGTGTGAGAAGGATTATTGGGTAAATACTCAGGCTTATAAGGGCATGAAGGTAGCCACTTCTATTGCATTTTAATACAGATAAGGCTATTAGGCAAGTGTAAATGATAAACTAAGTAATTATGATGCAAAATAAGCACTAAAGGATTATAATATGATTGGTATATGAGGTTTTTAGGTCTTGGACAAAGGTATAATAAGGTAAATCAAGTAATTACCCAGCTTTGCATAATACACCCTTCAGGACTAGAGAACAAAAATATGCACAAATGAGATGGTGCAGAAATTTCCAAACAAAACCATGACAAATTGGTCATTGGAATACATGTATGGGTTGATTTGATAAGGTGCATAGTAAACATTTCAAGACCTAAAGAGATGTTTTGCAAAATTTATGCATGCTTTATCAGGACCAGGTTTTTGAAAAGTTCAAACTAAGTACCTAGACTTCTTAGCAGTTGTGATAAATTGACAGGGCTTCTTTAGATAAATCATAGAATAATTTTTTATATGCAATTTGTATGAAAATTAAATATAATTTTTTAGATATATTGGTTGCGGTTAAAAAATGTTGACCATTTTTCTCAGCTAGTTTGAAGGCTTCCATGACTCTTTCCTTGAGCGATAGAAGGAATATAAAATGTTTGAACCTAAAATGCATTAGAAAATCTATATATATGTGTGTGTTACAAATTTAAATGGCTCCCCAGGGATTCATAAAATTCAAGTGTGAATAGGTACATGTAGGAGTGTAAAGAAACATAAAATGTCAATTATTGACAAAATTGTAGTTACAAGTGTATGTTGAGCGGTCTATGAAGAAAATATCAATGGTTCAGGTAGCTTACAATGTTCTTCAAATTATCATGAAGTTTTTTGGATAGGGTGTGTGAATAAAACCTAGGTTAAAGGTTTAACTTTCTTGTCTACCGCTTGAAAGCTATGCATTTCATGACTAGTCATGGTGTCTTGGGGTAGTGTTTATGTGAAAATATGATATTTGGAGCATAATGAGGTTGTCAGCACCTAAAATAAGTATAGGAGAACCTTACGGAGTAAAATTGCATGCTTCTATGGAGTAAGTTGAGGTCTTAAAAAAATTATTTGCTAACTGTGTCAGTAGTCTGTTCAAGGGAATGATAACTTGAGCAAAACTCATACTTCTATCTTAATAAATCATGGATTCAAGTGGTTGATAATGCTTTGCAAACTTCTAGGGAGGCCATAAGTTAAGCACATTTTCATAAGAGTGAATTGAAAGGTGTTTTTGATCTTCCAACTCTCGGGCTAGGGTTTGATGTGAGAAAACCCTCATTTTGTATAGTTTTGAGTAAAACAATATTGTTTGATGTTATTAACATTCTCCTTGATAGTGAAATGGTCTTGATATAGTGTACAATACTCATGTGATTCTAGAAGGATGTCACTATAGTCATAACATACCAAAATACCTAAGCAAATATTCAAATCTCTTGTAGGTGTAGTCTGTGTTGATAAATTAGTGAGTATACTAATTTAGAGTTTGTAAAATAAATAAGTATTTATTGAATGGAGATCCTAATCATGGTGAGTGCTCATGTGGTTCCAAATCATTTTCTTCATGCCATGAAAAAGTGATTTTTGGTTCTTCATGTGTTATCAAGACTATGTTCAACTATTCAAGTTTCATTTAAACTGTGATTAACCAATTCAGAGCCTACAAATGGAGTTATCTTGTGATTATTTGATCTCCAAGTTCTTGAATGTTAGTGAGAACCTCCTAACACTCTACATGCTCTAAGCACAAGCTTGGGTTGAAGGTCATATGCAAATGCATTCTTCATGACTCATCACTGAGGTGAGAGCTAGTTCTTTGCACTCTAAGTGGTCCATATGAGTCTCAAATGGAAAACTAAAGAGATGAAAAGTGAAGTTTAATAATAAATGAAGGATGTAGAGGCTCCTGAGATGTAGTTCTGAGTCCTTGATTCATTTTTGAAGATGTTCTTGAAGTTGTATCTATCCAAGAATTTCAAAGATGATTTGAAACCCTGAAAATGCTTCCTTATATGTTGAAAATGAAGAAAATTAGAAAACTGCGAAGGATAATATTTGGAATGTGATTGCAAAGGTTGATTTTAAGGTGAATGTAACATACATTTATTTTATAAATCCTTGTGTAGGGGCTGATATTTTTATAGAGCTAGAGGAAAAAAAATTTACTCGTCATACTAGGAGACAAATTTTTTGTAATTGAATTATGTAGGGCCTAACTCAGATTGTTTGATTTTCTCATATGATTGAAACTTGTTTCTTGTCTTCCATAGGCTTATGAAGAGTCATGAAAATCTAAGTAAATTTAGGAAACTTTTTATTCTTTTTTTCATATAGGATATATATTTATCATATATGAAAGTATAGTGGTATGTCTCTTGAGATCTCCTTAAGTTCAATTTGAGAAGTATGGAAGGAAAATATATAGATGAGTAAGTCACCTGCAAGAGTCATTGTAGAGATAAGTGCTTTTATTAAAGATACAAGGATGGATAATTGCTATGGTTATGATAGACCTATGAATAAGTATGTGCAATAGATAATAAAGCTTGTGTGGAAATGTACATGACTTTGAAGGTGAAGTTGAATTCCCATGCATATGAGACCAACCTATCTACAAAAGCAAAGAAGAATTATATCCTTAGATAGGTATAAATTGAAGCTTGTGAAGCTTGAAGAAGAATGTAGAATATAGATGAGAACATATGAGGGCTTGATGTTGTTAGAATGAACATTTTGAGATAAATTTGGCAGAGAAGAGTCATAGGAAGGTGAGAGGATCATCTTCATGAAGTGGGGATTTCGATTCAGTTTGCAATCCATCTTTGAAGACCTGATATCAGTTATATAGCCCAAGGAGCATATTGATATGATGAGAGAGGATTGTGCAAATGAAGTCAGTGAGCTAAAACAATGATAAAATTAGGTGTATATGTAAGCAACCGGGATGAAAAAGGGTGGTCAAACATATCTTCAATTATGATTTAAAGTCTGAGTTGTAGCTCAACATGGTTTAGGATTGAGATTCCTAGCAAGTAGGTTGCTTAGCAAAACAACAATAAAGTGGGTGTTTTTCATAGATTTGAAGTGGCATACTTTATAGAAAGTAGGTTCTTTTCAAATTACTCAAGTGGGTTCTTGATTGTGTACTACAGTGGGTGACGTCAAAATTAGAATGGGTTCTTCAAGGTGAGTAGGAGCTCACCATATGGTCAAACCATTGTAATTCCATAAGACAATTATCCAAGCTAGTTCTTTGGTTTTCAGTGGGTTTTTGTCCCTTATGGGTTTCCCACATTAAATCTAGTCTCATCATGTGTTCATGTGTTCTTTTCTCTGTTTATCTCTTATTTAAATGTGAATGCTCATTATGGTTAATTTGAAAATTGTAACTTTCTATAAAAGTTTTAAAGAGCACTGATTCACCCCCCCTGCCTCTCAATGCCTAGAATTTCAAACAGTTTCCTATATGTTTATGTGAATTTAAACACTTTCGACTTGTATTAATTCTTACAAATATGTCTTCTTCTTGTTAACTCCACATTTTTCTTTATTCTCTTTTTTGTCCATATATATGAACTCCTCTGTAATGTTTTCTCTCCCCGATATTTCCCACTATTTTAGAAATTCGACCAGTATTGTACTTGTCTGGTTTTTTTCTTCCCATACTTGTGGTTTTGATCTACCACAAGAATACTTGTACAATTTTGGTATACCATAACCATACATGTACAATTAAATATTTTCTTCTTAAGGACTTTTTTGCCCTTTTTTCAAGTCCCTTCATTTTTTTTCTCCTTTTTTAGATTTAATTATTCATTTTGTGTAATCTTTCATGTCAATAGGGTCCTAATTATAACTCAAGAAGTGTATAAATATAAGGGTGAGTAAGAGATTCTATAAAAATGAGAAAATTAATGAATGATGCACACAATAATGATAGTGAAGTTGTAAAATTGGAAAAATTATTGATTTTAAGAGCATCCATGAGCCAGAAGTAGAAATCAAACATACAGAGATCATTTTAGTAGTTATTACTTGTTACGTTCATGTGAAATAATAAGGTTTGAGACACTTGAATACATATTGATCTATGCATAATTACAACGAGTGTTTATTTCAAGGTTTTTTCCTCAAAGGAGTCTAATTAAGACACACCCTTAAATTTAAACACCATTTTTTTCTTAGTGACTTACAGTGAATTCTATAAAATTCAACAAGTTTTTTGGATCCTAGAAACATAGTATTAGGTTGGTTATGATAATTTAGTAGTTGTTAGATGGATACAAAACCATAATCCTATGGTTTTGGCTAAGAAAAAAATGTACTTGTATGGTTGTGGTCAAGGTGGTCATTATTTTATTCTTTCTGGACTATTTTTCCTTTCTTTATGGACCTATCTCCAATTTCTTCTCATCCGTGTCTATCTCAAGATTAGCAAAAAATTGAGTATTATCCTAGAAATTATAATTCTTTAATATTTTCAAGTATTTCTATTATTTTCATACTACCCCATGCTCCTACAATTATCATTATTTATGTAATTATGTCTTATTTATTACAACATATTTAATAAGGCATAATTACCCCCTAGTTTTAATTAGTGTATGAATTTTATTATGCAATCCACTTTCTACATCTATATATTGATGAACATGAACCAACATCTAATACCAAGCCTCTAGAGGGTTCGATCTTTTGATAAACCCACATTTCTTGTAAAATTCTAGGGACTAGATATTTTCACTTGGTGTTCAAATTTATTGTAATAGGGCTTGATTCATTTGTTTCAATTTTTTTATCTTGGCTATTATGTGTAATATTGGTCGCATATTCTTCTATACATGTATATTTTATACCATCAATTGATTAGATTCAAGACTCTAACTAAAAACCATTTTAGGTTAAATTTCAATCCAATTAATCATGCTTAACTTCTCTTGATTAATCATAGAGCTTATGTGAAAAATAATGATGAATAATGAGACTAATTTCAAATCTAAAATTTTACCAACTCTTATTGAGACTCCTATAAATTATAATTATTTAAATCGTTATCAAGTCCCTATTAAAGGTCAAAGTAGTAAACGAAATAGGTTACTCTAAATGATAAAGATAGAATCCAAGGCTTAATTGACCTTAAATAACATCTCTTGAAAACTCTTAACGAGATAGATGACATATTGAGTGTGTGATTAGAAGTTCAATATCAAACTCAAGGGAACTACCAATGGATTTGTAATAAGATGAACTATGGATATTTGAATGCTAGTAACAATGACTAATAACTTATGGAATCATGTCCTTTATCTTCTCATGTAGTCATTTCTCATTTTTTTAGTGACATCATAATAGTGTGTCCCACTATTTGGCGTTAAGGGGTAAAAAACTCTCCATTCTCCCTTACAAAATACTTCAATTTGGTTATCTAAATTTAAAAATCACAGGTTGTTATGTTTAATATACTAATTTATTGTGTATTATCATTTTTCCAAACTATTTTATATTTATTAATTATCTTTAATATTTATTTTTTATTATTTTTAAAAATATTTTTAGGCCACCTAGTGGGATAAAGTATAATTACAACGTTGTTCATCTTTTTTCTCCTCCTATTTTTAATGTTTCTCTTACACATCCATATACTTTGATTGATTATCATGTTTCTCAAATCCATTCTTAATGTTTTCTTATTCCTCCACTTACTTTTTTTTATTCCCTCTATTGCTCCCAATTATTCTTTTCCTAATATTTATATTACAACATATTTTATTATTATCCTCTTCCTTCTGAAATGAGTACCATGATGAATACCATGTAAAAATTATAAATTCATATTAATCTTTTATCACTTCTAAAAATACATACAAGCTAGCCACTTCCAATAAAATATTGCTTAACTCTTTGTTTATGATGTGCTTGCTTACCCATTCCCAATAAAATTCCTTTCTCCTTATTTTTAATTATACAATAATAAATAAGATCATCTCACTTTTTTTTAAAAACATTTTTCGCACCATGTTATTACATAATTAAAAACATTTAGTAATTCAAATTCCAAAAATAAAGACAATTAAGTACATCACTTTCAACATAAATTAGGGTTAGTTATGATAATTTAAAGAGAAAAAATAGAGAGGTAATTCTAAACAATGGACAATAAAAATATAATGTAAGCTATGATGGTTATTATAATGATCATCTTTCTATAACATAGGATAAAATTAGAAATTTTTAGTTGAGAGACAACACACAAGCAAGTATATAGCCAAAGGGCCTAACTAATCATATATTTGGAAGAGAGTAATCCAAACTCAATATCAAATCTATTGGTTTCCAAATCCTATATAAAATATATGTGGATGGGTTTTTACTAGGACCATAATGGTTGTAAGAAAGAGCTAAGGTAATAAACAAGGTGTTTTCTTAAACTAAGGGTTGTAATTCCATTAGATGGTAATTATGTGTTATAAAGATAGAAATAATGTAATAACAAGTGATATGCTACATTATCCTAGTATAATCATGATACATATGAATAATCAATCAAACTAACATAAAGGAAAGTATTTAGGGGCATGGATACTTATCTTCGTGTAGACACTCTCAGCACATCAATCCACCTCATTGGTTTCTAGCACCTTATGAGAGATTGTTGTAGGTGGATAAAAAGTTGGATAGATAAAATATATATGTAGACTAATTTTAGGGACTCCAAATACTAATGTAGATCTCATTTGATCAAATCTAATTCTCAATTACACTAGTAGCCTAATTCTCCAATTGTGACCTCTAAGTGTAATCTTCACTAAACCATAATACCTCTTCTTCAATGGTATATTTCCAAGCACAAGAATAGTTGAATATTTGATGATATATTAGAGAAACAATAGTAATAGTTCTTATAGATATGGGAACATAACCTAAATTCACAACTATACTTAGTTGAAACCATTGACCATGGTTGATGACATTAGCTAAGGGGGTTTCTACCTTATGTCATCAACTATGGTCAATGAAATCAATTGTAAGTAGTCCAGTAAATGTGAGGTGGTGGAGAAGGAAGGAAGGGTTGACCAAGACACTTGTAAGGGGTATAAAGGTGATCTGAAGGTGTTTTAAGTGTTTAAACAAAAAAAATGTTTCGACCCTATATTACTTAAAAATATGCTTTACCTAATTAATATTGGTTGTGAAATATTTTTTCAGAGACAAAATATGAGTTTCATTAGTTCTCATGGGACTAGTTCCCTCCACTACTAAAAGGGGTTTCTCCCATTTATTAATAGATGGAAATTATGCACACTCATTCTAATCTTAGGGGTGGTCGAAGACCGGGGAAAGTGTAGGAACATCCTTGTTGTAACTGCGATGGTGGGCTGGAGAGGAAGGAATTTTCAAATAGGTGAGGATGGAATGATAGGAAAAATATTAAAAGTGAGAAAGGAGCTATGCCAATGAGGAAACCATAAAATTCATTAGCCAATAACCCTGAACAACTTTCTAGATCAATTAGAAGAAACAAGGCAAAATATGTAATCACATAAGGTTCATGAAACAATAATAGAGGTTAACAAAAATTTTGACTAATAATTTCCATTTTATTTAGTAGGTACAAATACCTTGCTTCCTTAAAAAAATACACTATGTTTGATTGATTATTTAAGAGAAAACGGAGGAAAATATTTTGTAGATATAGAAGAATACAATTTTCTAAGGAGAGTAATCGTCAATCCTATGGAATGGAGAATTCATTCCAATATATAGCCCTCTTATATGACTTTTCAAATTCTATCGTCAGCTTTCATATTCCTAATTAAAATAAGACATTTTTCCTTATTTTATGAAAAATACTTTTACAATAGAGGAATATTAAATCACTTGAATGAATAAGAAAAAATTGGGAAAATTTTACCCCCAATGATGAAATAGAAATCACCAAGTACATGAAATCACTTTCACAAAAATATGATTTCTTTATAAATAAATAGAAGGTGATGGGGGGAGAAAAAAGGAATAGAGGAAACTATCTCGTGGATGGAGATATAGGAGATGAAGACCCTTGATTCCACTATACTGGAGGAGTCTTTTGGCCTATCACTACTCAATTGAATATTTAAATTGTATCTATAATTTATTTCCTATGGGGAATGATGATATTCATCAAAATGTCTAACTAGCGATCAGTTGCAGCTTGCATTGATCTATAATGATATGGTCATTTTGGAATCTTTTGAGATGTATTATAAATGGTTCCTGAAACTTGAGAGAGGATGTTCATGGATCAGAAACTATAGGTATGTGGATTTGAAAAATCTTCTTTTATAGTTCTCTAGAAGTGTTCATAGAGTTCTTTCGGTGTTTTTTAACTAGAATACAAGGATGGGCACCTCATGTTGTTCAAGTTAGCATTGATTTTTCATTTTCTTTCTTTGTCTTTATTGATATGAATTGGAAAATATTATAAGGCTTCATAGACTTCTCTCATCTTCCAATCAATTTTTTTTAGCCACATCCAAGAATAGTATCTTTAAGACTCAAAAACACTTTTTTCTTAGTAACAAATTGGGATTAACTAGACTCATGATTTCTTGGATGACTGGTATAATTTATTTCCAATAATCAATTTCACTTTTGACTGTGATTAAGGTATCTTATGCATTCTCAATTGATATGGTGGAAACCTCATATATCTTGATCATATCAGGGAGAATATCACATCTCTTATGTACTGTGGATTCAATCCATGTCTATGTCGATCTTCCCAATTTACAAAAATGATGAGCCTTTTGTACCACATGTGGATCAAACCTTCTTAGGGGAGTGATAGGAGAAACTGCATGGTCCAAGAAGGTCCAAACATATGATTTCAAAGCACACACATGTTCCTTTAATTGTTCTTGAGTTTTTTTTTCCTTTCTCATCTTGAACAACTAACCTAACAACAATATTTTGAAAATTATGAATGTATCCTTTATGCCTTGACTCTCATTGAGGGATTTTAGTCACATGATAATCAGATATATGATTTTGATTTTAATCCTTTTCAACCTTAGATGCGAAATATTAATGAATTGAGATCCAAAAGCATTTGAATTGAGGTTCCAATGCTCAAGAGAGATTCGGATCATGGGATTATTAGCTTTGGAAACATTTTATTACCAATAATTTTTGAGATTTTGAATGCAAGAGAAAATAATATTCATGGAATAAGGTGAAGCAAGACCTATATGGCTTATTGTGGGTGAAAGAGGGACCATAATCTAACTTAGAACTGGGGAAGGTTCACGAGAATTTTCCATGTGAGATTGCATGGAAAGTGAAGGAGACCTAAGATGAGAATATGTTGAAGGCTCAAGATATTGGGGCTATATTATATTTGGTGATGCAATGAATTTTAAAATCTCAAGAGTTAGATTTTACACCTTTCCCATTGGTTGCTTCTGGTAAGAAGACTCGGATTGAGATACTAGAAGTGAAACATGTTGGGGAACTTATACTTCTTGATAAACACATTCCTCCTATAGTACACTTTGTTTCCTAAGCTTTATGTTCATTGATTAGAATATTTAGTTACACAATGACCTTCATGAGTAGTGAATTAAGCTAGCTTCTTGAGAAACCATTTATTTGACAGTTAGAGAACTGATGTTGTATGAATTGAAACATATGTAGTCTCCACTAATGACCAATACATTGGTGATAGAAGAGAATTACAGATAAATTCTATATAACATGTCTCATATAAGTTACTAAAATAATCAATTAGTCCCTTAGTGACCCATCCTAGATGATAGTCTCTTATTTTTTAAACTATCATCCTCATGTAATATCATTTTTAACTTCCATCTCAACAACACAATCTTCCCAATAATTGTCAACCTCAAACCGATGAGAAACACATGAAATTTTATGTTTAGACCCTATATATGGCTTGGTATAAAATAAATGTCATGAAAAGTAAGCATGCAAGTTGAATAGACTCAGGGAGTCTCAATATTGCATGCATCCATTGAATTTTGGCAGGATTTTTTACCTAGATGAATCGGGATAACTAATCCTTAAATATTTTTCTCTTTGCACTTGAGATGAACTTTGACCAGTTGACAACACAACTCAATAAGAATTAGCTTGTCACTTGGATACCATGGGAGCCTCGTGGGAACATAATCAAATCCACCGAAATGAATAAATGAGAAATTTTTGAATTGTATGAAGTAACTTCCATACTTTTTAATCAATTCAAAACCTTTCCTTGACAATATTATGTTGGCATTACCTTCCAATATCCTGACACAAAACATGGAAAAATCATCATTTTCATTGTTGTAGTGTCATCTATAGTGTTTTAATAGCATACACCGGAGCACCTATGGTAATATTTCTCTCCAGAGATAGCCCCAACCAATTTTTTAGTGTTGTAGTAGCATACACTAGATAAGAAGTCATGGTGAATTTTTTAGTTCTCTCCAAGTTGATCAATTGAGATTGTAAGTTATCACTTATTAAACTCCAATCCATCTTCTAAGCTCCATATGTAGAAATAAATATGAATTGGTACATCCATGAATGGAAATCCTTGGTGAATGTTTCCCCCATTAGATGGTTTAGCATGTCAATACAATATGAGATGTTTTCTATGAAATCATCATGCGAGATGGTTTTGGGAAGACAAGATTTTTTTTACAAGTGTTCATCTAGTTACCAATGGTTATTCTTTGCAAACATGAGTCTTTACTTTCTCATTAAGGTATCCATTTTTTTTAGAATGACTGTATTTTTGGGCCTAGGAATACTAAGACATCACGAAATCCCTTCTAGAGACAATATGGCCACAATGGACCATTATACATAGTAATTGTCTAACTATTTGGTTCATAATAATGAAAAAAAGCACGAATAAAGTTATTATCTTGAAGATACAATGGAAATCATCTATCTCAATAGAGACCACTGATAAATCATGCCATCCAATGCACATTGAGTTCTTTATTCCATCCTTCTTCTCAAGTACTCAAAATCTATGTTATCAACATTATTGTATCCCACATCTAGATATTCGAAGCTTAAACTGAAATGGGCTCCTAACTAGAGTAATTGAACTTAATTATTGGGGAATTTTTCAGTGAAATGTTTGTGAGATGAACAAACACTTGAGAGGGAAAAAATTAAGTTTCTTTTTTTCTTGTTTGAGTGCTTCCAATGGTCTTTAATGGAATTCCAACTGAAACAAATAATTAATCATGTTAAATAAAATGCTTCACCTCGCCACAAAATATGGGAATAAAATGAAATGAGTTGGGATTGAGGAGACATATAAAAAATTTGAAGGATTTTTTTCCATGGATTCTCTTAGAATGAACAAAAGGATTCATAGGAAACTAGGGCTGAAATTGGCTTCTCCATCTGAAGCCATCCACTTTATATTAAAAATAAATCACTTCATGTATCCAAATAAGGATGTTATAATTTTTAAGGAATTGGGGAGAGGAGCATCTGGAGAAGTTTTCACATATTTTTGTCAAGAGGATCACTAGGAAAGAGAAAAAAAATTCATGAAACAAGGGCACAAATAGTTTTTTCATGGAGTTGGTAGAAAAATTAAAAATAATATTATATTTTGGTTGGATTTTTTCTCTTAAAACTCTTCATATTATCCATTATGAAATTTGGGGGGAAAATCCATTTTTTTAAAAAGAACATTTGAAGAGTGGTGGAGATTGGAAAGTGGATGTGTAAACCTTGTAATACAAACTTTTACATGGATTGGGAAAGAAATGTTCTCTAATGAGAGATCAGTGCACATGTGAAATGTGGTAAACATTTGGAATGGATGAAGAACTTCTAAAGTGTTCTCAATCCTTTGGAATGCTTTGTGGGCCCTCCAAAATGCACCCAAGTGTAAGATGAAGCGTGAACATGTGCATAAAGAAAGTACAAATGTAAAAAGGTATTTGCATGTTGACTTTGACCAAATCATGGACCAAGGGAACAAATTTTTAGGTGTTTAGACAAATTAATGATAGAGCCCTAAAGTGTGCCAATTAGCTTGCAATATTTCAATAGAGAGTCTTAGTATATGTTTCTCCATGAACAACTTGTGTATTCTGGTGTAGAAATTATTGTAAATATATTGGATGTGGGCCCTTAACTTTTGGGCATAGAGCTATGGGTATTCTTCATTTACCTCTCTAATGCCTTCTATTTTTCAAGGTAGGAAAAAATTAGGGCATACTAGGATTTTACATATATCCTCCAACAAATATGAAGCCATGTAGAAGTGCTTATTTTGAACGACATAAGCATCCCTGCATGTGAAGAAATTTCAAGATATTATGTTTCCAAGGGATGGTATTTTCCCCTCATCAATAATTAGATAAATTAGGGGACCCAAGAGACATAAAATTTGGAGATGGAGGGGTTCCCGTATAGTCTATTCATTAAGTTCATTCCAATTCTCACTCTAGGCTTGAATCTTTCGATGAAGATATTATTGATTCTCTCATCATCCATGTTCTCAATTGGTTCCTTGACCTAATTCTATATAATGGTTCTAATATCATGGGTGGCCATCCAGGACTCAATAGTTGTGGTATGGTAGATGGTGTTGGCCTTGGGTAGCTTTTAGAATACTTTAAAATCAGAACCAGAAATGAATTTTTCCCTATTATTTTCAGTTTTTGATAGTAAAATCCCCTCCTTTATGGTGGTTGATATAAACATGAAGGAAAGAAAATCGTGACATGGAAATACCTCAGGTTTTTCTGCAAATTGGTGTAGTTCGGCCCTTTTGAGTACCCTAATATATGTGGCCCTCTAAACTTGGTTTGTAGGCATGAAGACTACATAAACGACATCCACCGAGGCCCTCCCTCTAAATTATTAAGAAAATAACATAGTAGTGAGGAAACTCATGGTCCAATGATGCAAGGTTGGAAATAGTGCCTCTTATTAATATTTTCTCTTTAGATTAATATAGGAATGCATCCACATTTGAAATCCTTGCTTCTCCTGCCATGGCTCTAGTTTTTTTGACTCTGTAATTTCTTGTAAAATCTCTACAAATTTTAGAAGATTTTCTCTCTAGATAAATTCTAAGTTTGGGCTCTGCAAATGGCTTTGAAAATGGTTCTATTTAAATTACCTTAGTTAGCATATTTGTTTTAGATTGCACATTGTATTGACCTTGAATTGGTGTACTCTGCATTAATGGTGCATAATGTATGACTTGATATTTCCTTATTTTAAGGAACGTTACTTTTTGAAATATTTTTCGTTTTGAATGTTGGCCTTACACTTGTACATGATAAATTTCTTCATAGTCATCAACTTTAATTGTCCCTTTTAACCTATGGAGGCCACATGGATTTCGTGTAGTAGGCCACATGTGTAAATATGATTGTTTTGCATACTTTTATATGATGATGTTTCTTTTAACCTTTTATTTTTCCTTTTTCTTGGTTATAACACTTATAATGTGTGAGGTTTCATAGGGGTGAATTGTAAGCATATTATTTGAACTTTTCATTCTCGCATTCTCAGGGGATGAGGTTTTGGATCCTCACACTTGATAATTACAAGGAGAAATTTTGGAGTCATTTGTGATATTTAAACATTGAGCCCTTGTATTTGATAAGTACAAGGTTTTAATTTTCACACTTGAGAAGTTTGAGACCTTCTTTTGGGCTTATTTTCTCGCATTTGAAATGTGTGAGCCTAATCTTCATTAACTACAAATATAAATTGTGAGGAGAAATTTCTAGATAGTTGTGAGATGCAAGGAATAATTATAAGTACCAAAGAAAATCCAAAGTGTGAGCACAAAATAAATTCTAAGTGCGAGTGTGAGTGCCTTAAATTTATAAGTGTGAGTACATTGAAATGTGAGCATTTAATAAAGGACTTATGAAAAATCAAGGAAAACTCTCTTTAGATAATAAAGGTAAATACCTAAGTATTACCAACTATTTTAAACCAAAGTGGGTCCCTATTTTAAAATATTATCATTTTGAAAATGGGGGTTTATCCAATAACAAATGACAACTCGATGGTGAAAATACTACTAAGTATTTAGAACCTAAAATCTCTAGATTTTGAAACTTTAATGGAAGATTATGAATTTAAGACTATGTATTACCAAATCAAGAAAACATTTTGAAACTAAACACTTACTCATATGTAGTGACATATTAAGTTTATACATTAAGAGAAAATGAGTTTTGTGTTTTTTATGTATTCATTAGCCTTGTTCCTTTTGAAACATGATGTTATTTCCATATAAGAATCTCATTTGATGGTTCATTGGTTTGTTTTCTTTAACACTTCATTTTCTATGGGATGGCTCAAGGAGGGGAGTGCTTGGGCATTGTTCTTCTATCAATCAGGCATCCATAGCCCCAATGGAAATACCTTACTTCCTTGTATGGCCTTAATCCACTACCAATCTAGCCTCCATAGTAATGGTGGAGATTATTAAAATCACCTTTTAGAAAATAACTTTTCTTCAAATTCCTCTAGTAAGAACCAAGTTAATAGGTTTTAAGGACTTTTTCAAATAAACTCATTTGGGAACTCCTCTTTAATAACAATCAAGGTCACTCATAACAATATTTAATAAATGATTTAAGTTCAACTTATTCCTCCTAACTGACTAGAACCTTTCTAAAATTCACTTTGTAATTTGGGTAATTCAACATCTTAGTGGGAAATTTATTCAGAATTATTGAGTCTTAGTTTCATATTCTTTTACTAATGTCTCCTACCAGTTATTTCAAATTTTAACCACAACAATAATTCTTCTTGTATAAGCATTGAATTTGTTTCTATCTTAATTTTGAATGCAATATGGGTTAGACAAAACAAAAACACAAAAAGAAACAAGAAAATGAAAGAGATAGATAAAAAAATTAAACTAAGAGAATGGGAAAATGTTGAAGAAAATGTACTCTATGAAATCTAGAAATTGTAGAAAAGAAACTAAACTGCTTCTATGTTATAGCAATTATGTTGGGACTTGAGATGGAGCAGTAGAGAAATAATCCTTTAGAAATTTCCCATTGACTTGTAGCATCATCTATTTTCCTTGTATATCTTTCACCCTAAAGGCGTTCTATCCTAGGATCTCATTAATTCAATAAGGCCTAATCCATAGTGGTGTAAACTTGTTTTTGTATCCTTTCTTTTGTGGCATTTTTCCCATAACAAAAAAAATATGAAATTTTGAATTTTTTCACTTTGGCTCTTTTTTTCAAACCATATATTGACAATGCCTTGGTGCTTGCTTGTAATGACATGTCTCTTACATCCTCCATTTAGAGAATGTATAGGATTCTATCTTCAATTTTGATTTCTCCCTACATGTATTCTTGCATAAACTCATAAGTAGGTAGCTTGAGAATGATTGGGAATACTGGTTGTTTTCCATACACTAATAAGAAAGGAGAATCTTTTAAATCTTTCTTGTATCCGGTTATGTTAAACCATAAAGCATATTTTATCAATGAATGTCATTCTTTTGGCTTCTTATCTGTTGATATTTTGATGGCATTGATGAGATTATTGTTGGTAGTTTCAGTCACACCATTTCCTTATGGGTAGTAGTTGTATGAAAACTTAATGACCACTTTGTTTTCATATGCCCACTCCATGAATTTAGCGGAATAGAATGTTGATCCATTATCACATATGAGAGAAAATGGGTAACCAAATCTAGTGATGATTTTTTCTTCAAGGAATTGAATAACATCAATCATCCTAAAATTCTTAGTGGCTACTACTTTAGTCCACCTTCTGTAATAATTAGTTTTAGTCAATACAAAATTATGCCCTACCATGGTGTTTGGGTTAGTGACCCTAATGAAGTCCAAACTATATCCCATTGTGCAAAAGGTTTGCTTTCAATTACCAATTAGAGTGGCATGGCCGATTTTATTTCTCTATTAGAAAAATTATTAGATTAGTGGAAACTTCTTACATGGGCATGAACATCCTTAAATATTTTTGGCTAATAATAACCATCCTTCAGAATTTTGTGGGTATTTTCTATTTCTAATGGATAACCATTTCCCAAAATTTCATAAAATTTATGTCTTATGTCAGTAACTTCTTCTTTGGAGACACATCTTAATTAAATTCCCTCATAATTCTTTCTATATAGGATACCTATTTTGATCATGAAATCAGAGGTATTCAAATTAATTCTCTCCTTTTTTCTCTGTTTAATTGAGGTGGCCATGCACTATATAGTAAATAGTGGATATTATGATCATACCATTTGCTTCCTTGAATGTATTTTTCATCCACTTGTAATATGTCAATCCTTGGGTCTGCATATGATATTAGTTTGATTAGGCCTTGACCTCTAAAAATCTTGGTAGGATTAATCTCAAAATAAAAATCTGTAACTTGTTCATCCATTTACCCCTTTGTTCACCCAACTCATTTTGACCTAGCATTAGCTTGATGGTTGGGTCTGTGACAATGGCATGCACTTTATTCCTGAGTATGTAATTCTTGAACTTATTTACTATTTTTATCAAAGTAAAATATTGTTATCCATCATAGAATTCTTAAGTTGGACATCCTTCACATTGGTTGTCATGAAGGCGATTGGATGTTCATTGTATTATGCTTTCTTGGTGAGCTCAACTGCAACGGTATGCTCAGAGGCACATGCGTATATGTAGAAGTCTTTAGTAAAATTAGGGATTACAAGGATTGGTGCTTAGACTATTGATTCTTTGATATCTCTGAAAATATTTATTATCATCGGTATTCCATTCAATATTGGCATCGTTCTTCAGCATAACATTTAAATGTTTGAAATTTTTTGTAAAATCAAAGATAAACTTCCTTACAAATTTAATCTTACCAAAAAAACTTCAATTCCTTTTTACTGTTTGGGAGATCAATATTTGAAATACTATTAATCCTTTCAGGTTCAATAAATATACCTTATTTTGTGAGCACATGTCTAAGAAATTTACCTTTTGTTATACAAAATATGCTCTTTTTTGGTTCAGAGAGATATGAAACCTTCTACACATCTCTTGAATATCTTCTATAAATGTCCCACATGATCTGACCAATTTTAGAAAAAATTTAAGTCATCCATCTAAATAATTATAAACTTACTATTCAAACCTTGTAAAACATGATCCAAAACCCTTTGGAAAGTGGATCCTGCATTGTTTAATCCAAATGACATCCTCTTGTAGGTGAAGTTTCCACACTTGGTGGTGAAGGTAATTTTCATTTTGTCTTCTCTTTCGACAAGTTCCTAATTGTATCCTAAAAATCATTAAGAAAATATATCGTCTCAGACCCACTTACTATTTGTATGACCTCATCTAAGGAAGGGAGGGGATAATTATCCTTTTTAGAATCTTTTTTTAAATTTTTGAAGTCTACACATATCCTAAGCTCTCCACTTTTCTTTCAAAATGGTACCAAGTTAGATACCCAAGTTGAGTGCCTAATGGGAAATATATCCCATGTAGTCAGTAATTTCTTGATTTCTTTGTGGATTAGAGGTTCTAATATGGGATTTACTAGTCTTGGCCTCTAGCTAAAAGGTTTTTTATTCTCTGTTAATGGTATGGTATGAGTGATGACTCTAGGATCAAATATATTTAAATCCTTATAGGGTCATGTTATGACACATCCTTATAGTTATTCAGAAGAGTTGTTATCATTTCTTTTTCTTAATTTGAACAACTCAAACATATGTTGACAAACTTAGGCTGTTCTTTGGTGCCAAGGTTTATATGAGTATAATCCTGATTACTGGTTTTGGGATTTTGATGGATTTTGGATTGTTGATTAGGTTCAAACAATATTTCTAAGGATACCATTCCCTTAGGAATTCTATTTACTTTTAAATTCATAGCACCATCCTCATTTAATTTTCTTATGATCCTTTTCATTAATAATTTGGGATTCAAAGACATCCAAATTTTTTATGAACTAGATAATTTGATGGTCATCATTGAATACTTAGAAATGGTCTACGTTGTTTAACACAGAGGATGTAGGAATTAATTCTACTAGTGTCCTTTCTCCTTTTAGATATTGGGTTGGCCCCAACATGGCAGCTAAAGTGGCTAATTCATCGACCTCTTGATTTTGCTTCTTGGGTACAAACAAAATACTAAAAGTATCAAAAATATTCAATAAGGTCCCAAAATCTTCACATTGATATATAATTCTTTATTGATCAACTACAACTTTTGAATCTCCAAAAACCATGAATTTTTTAACCTTATGCTTGATGGAAAAGTGTAATCCCAACACCAAGGATTCATATTCAGCTAAATTTTTGGTGCAAGGAAATTGTAGTTTGTAAGAGGTAGATTATTGTTGGTCATTGGGTCCTTTCAAAATAATTACTACTCCAAAACCATGTTTGGAGCAGACTCCATCAAAATGTAAAGAACATAAACCTTTAGTTTCTTGGATTTATATAGGCAATATTGTTTCTCCTACCTGAAAAGTATACACTCTAATGTCAGATGAATAAAACTTGACTTCTTCATTTTTGGCATTATATTATGTGATCATGTGTTTCATCTTAGGTTATGTTCCTAATTTGATATGATTTGGAATGCCTCTCCATGAAAACCACATATGGTAAAAGTTAGTGGATATGTATCAATTCAAGACTTTTGACCAATCCATGCTCAACAACATACCATAGGCTTCTAGGATCTCTACAACTTGTATCTACATGAATCGTTGGATGTTGGGCTTAAAGGCTAACTGCATGTGTACATTTAGGAGTTCCCCTAATAATTATAACTTGGATTTTTCCAACGAGACTACCAATTTGTCATATTTGATGGGGGTCAAGCCAATTTTTTTACAAATACTTGAAGACATGATGTTGGTAGAGGCCCCAGAGTCTACTAGGCAGTTATGTAATTGTTTTCCAAAAATTCTAATAGTTAGTGGGAAGGGTGAGACTTTAAATTTTCTTTTGTATAAAGCAACATTTAAATGAGAGGACTTTTGAGGGTATTTAGTGGTTTTGTTAGCTAAATATTTTAACAATAAATTCATGTGTTCTATGATCTGAGCTAGTTAATACAAAGTAATGTTTTCCTTAATTTTCTTCATATCTTCTACACTCCTATAAATTATTTTAGGAATGCCTAAGGAATCTTCTTATGGATGGGGTTCAAATATTTTGAGAGGTGGAAGATCATTGTTTGCCTTTGGATCAAGTGGGGTTGTGTTGACATTTGGAGGTGTTGAAGTAGTGTTGCTTGCCTTATTCCTTAATGTATAGTTACTTTTTTGGTATTGTTGAAATGCATACACCTTATATATATTTTCTTCTAGCTCATTGTCCTCCTGTAAGGGAAAACAATAGGTATTTACCATCATAACAGTGTTAGGTGGTTTGGTGTTATCAAATGTGCTAGATGAGCTAGCAATATCATTAGCATTCTGAACCATTTCAAAATTATCTAACTCATTTGGGAAGACTTCAAAAGTGTGACCGAATTCTACACGGTCTAACTCTCCATGTCTAGCTGTATTAGGCACTCCACACCAATTAGGAAATGCAGTTTCACATATATTTATTTCTTGTATTTTATTTTGGGAAGACTCGGCCTAGTTGTTATTATTATTGAAGTGCCTAAAATTATACCTCTGGTAGCTATAATTTTTGTAAGGACCTCCTTCTCCTATGTTTCCTAAATATCTCTGTAGGTTTAAGAAGTCATGGCCTAGTTTTATTACCATCCTATGGATGGAATCTAGTTCTCCATTTATAATTTCTTGACTATTTGTTTGAGAATTGGAGTAGATTGATAGAGACCAAAGCTTCATTATAACTTGTTTTTGGCTCAACAAGGGGTGTTGGATTAATCAAACCTAAATGTTGGTTGGGGGTGATGTAACTAATGGGAAAGACATTTAGAAATGGGGTATGTATAGGATTTGGCACATGTTTTGGTTGGCCAAAGGAAGCTAATTCAACTATAAATTCTAAAAATAGATTACATCACACCCCTAAGGATGTATTTTCTCATCAATTTGGATGGCCTTTGCATATGAAAATCTAATTGATATTTTGAGACCTTATTAAGAAGAATGTCATCATGGGATCTAGATAATTCTTGTAAATTTCTAAGGCCGAGTATATTATGGGATTATATGGATCTATGGTCAAGCTATAGACCTTTTGAAATCCTTGCATTGAAGGCTCAGAGGGTTTCCTTGGCATCCATCTATAGATTGGTAAACCTTTGGTAAAGGACAAATGGGATAGTAATCCTTCCAAAATAGGTGACAAATATATCATGAAATCCTTGCCAGTTAGTAATGGAGTCCTCAGGCAAATTCAAGAACCAATCATATTTATCATTACATAGTGAAAAAGGAAAAAGCCTACATGCTACATCTTTATGTATTACATTGAGGAGTCTTAAGGATTATTTTAAGGTTTTGATGTGTTCCTCAATAGAGACACTTCCTGAAGGATCAAATACATGAAGATATTTCTTAGGGATCTTAGAAAAGTCATGGATTGGACCAAGTGATATTAATGGAGGATCATGCTAACCAAACCATTACTACCATGGATTTAAGGGTATTGACCACTTGATGCAGATTACCCAATTAGTTTACTGGTCATAGGAGGGATTATTGGTGTCTTTTGAATTTTTGATTTTCCTTTATTAGACCAGGGACTTCTAGCTAAAATTCAAAGATATATAAGACAATCTTGACTCCGATTAGGACCTGGTCACATTCTTAGGAAATCCATAGCATATATACACATAATTTGTATTTACCTTAAAAATATAGAAAGACATATGAATAATTTTGTGCTAATGTAAATTTGGGATTTAAGAGACCCTCCTCCTAGCACCAAATTTTTCCCTCTCATGTTGATGTGTATTAGCTACACACCCAAATAAGGGAAACACCACAGGCTCTTATCTTCCTTGTTTTAGAGTCAATATATGACTTAGTACATGAGTTACATGGATATTCACCTTTAATGATCAATGGTGAATGATTTTACTGATGGATTTTTGGGATCTTTCTAGTCTCACTCCTTGTATATCTTCACTAGATTTATCTCTATAATATTCCTTAGTCTTTATTATAATTAAAAGGTACTACTTAAAAGAAAACTAAAAATGGAAAAGAGGTGAAGAGAAAAAGCTATGCAAAGATCAAGTTTCATGAAATTGACATTGAATGAATATGAAATGCTTTCAAAGTAACTAGGAGCACTTAACTTAGTTCATGCACAAATTAATATGCTTATTGGTGCAAATATTCGATGGATATTAGAACAATGATGGAAATAGATAAGTCATGACTTGAAAAAAACACCTAAATTTCTTAAATGCACATCTATGTAATATGTCAAACTAAGACTACTATCACATTTCATTAAAATTGCATAAACACAATTTAAAGATTAAAAAAATAGCACAAAAATGATTTTAATGTCAATAATAATTCATAAAGAACATTATAGAAAATGGAGATGAGAGAAGATAATTTTAACTTTCATGGAAAATTAAAAGCTATATTTCATTCATTAATCAAGAATTCACCTCCTTTGAAAATGGAGGCATTACATGTACTTATATGAAATTGGGGGCCTCATTCCAACACCCTTACCAAACTATAATTGCCCAGGATCGAGGAAATATGCTTAGACAGTTGGCCTTTTCAAAAATATCCTAACTGATTCTTGTTAGGATAATTACAATAGAATCATATCCCAATACACCTTTTGGAATATTCCTAAGTAAAAACGCATTGCTCTTGCTTTATAATGGGTCTAGTTTGGGTCAGAGTTGACTGTGCAGAATCAGATTCTTGAGTGCCTTAATCCTAGGTTAGGTGGTCCCAAGAGTTGATGTTGTAAGGGGCATCCCTACATATCTTATTGCCCCTTTCAATTTTTTTGAAATCAATTATAGGTTACCTGAAAAACTTAGCAACCTTAGTCCAAAGATTATTTAAGATGCCACAATTGATCCCAATATTTCTTGGAGGGTTACCAATTTCTGAATATTCTCCTTGGCAGTAAATACTAACTCAATGACCTGGGATACATCTTCTCATTTGCTCATAGATGTTTCTAGTGGATGTGGGCCATAAATTGCTTTATGAATGGCCTGAAAACTCATCCTTGTTTTTGCTATTAACTCTCTATTAAGACCTTGTGAATTGTTTCTTCTGTAAATATTTAGCTACCCTTGAGATGAAATCATCTAGATGTGTGGGTAGCCTACTTAACTACTCATCCTATTATTTTAAGGCATCTCTTTATATAGTTGGCATATGTTTGACATATTCCAATCAATGTCTTCTGTAGTGAAAATCATGGGGTCTTTGCAAACTCCATCATCTACACTTTTGATGATGACTTGGACCATTAGTTTTAGAACACCCATTCTGTGGTGGAAGTATTTTGCCTTTCCTAAGAAATTCTACCTTTTTCATTGCTTCATATGCCTTATTTTACCACCCCTGAAGAGAGATAATAAGGCCTGTTCCACATCATTGGAAATATTTTTAAGAACAGTATCCTTGCCTTGGGTCTTAAGGCATGGTTTCTCACTTGTACCCTGAACATTTCAATTGTAGCTTCTGTAAAGGCTTAGATGAAAGAAATAGGGTCTTTTTGATATTCATATACTTGAGACCCTCTTGTTTTCCTTTTCTTTGTAGGGTGAACAATTACTTAGAAGTCTCATGCCATAAGAGAGCTTGGTTGGTGGCCATTCTTTTCTTGGTAACTCTACTCAGAGTCCCTATTATTGGATTAAATTCAATTTTGATTTGGGGTCCTCCTGGGTTGTCAATCACCTTTTCCCTTTGAGAAATTAGATTTTGCTCAATCCACCCTTGTTTAGGCCCAAGAGAAGGTGTGTTTGTAGAAGTTTATTCAATTTGAGTCCTTTGAGCTGATTACACTTCTGGAGTAGTTTCTTCTGATTTTACAGTGGCCTATTGTACCTCTTAGATGAAGACACCTCATAGGATACCAATGGGGACCAAATGGTCCAAGAGTGATCTCTTATACTTCTTCAACATCTTTGATTCATTGGCCTGGGTGAAGGAGTTAGAATTGTGACCTTGAGACTGCCTTGGTGGTTCTAGATATGTGGGGGCACTTCTTCTTGTGAATTATCTTCTAATTTTCCCTTTTGGAGGGGGAATTACTCCTATTCATTTACATATTATTTTGGATGAGCTTGTCATCCTCTTAGGTGATCCATACTCAGTCATTAACATCTACTTCATGGGCATATGTGAGATTGATTTTCCATTTTAGTGATTCCAAGTGTTTGAATACCATCTCCCTTGGATCATACCTCCTTGGTGTATGCTTTGGAAGATTAAAAGCGTGTATATGGGTAGTTGTAACCTTGAGGTCTGGCCATATATTAATTACCTAAACCCCAACCTTCAATGGTAGTGAAGGATGGCTCCTTAACTTCTTTTCTTTACATTTATTTGCTAATTTAGAAAGAAATTTATTATTCAACCAGATTGTCTAGCACATAGTAGGGAATTTGCTAATGGTGGAGTGAGTAGCCCATCAATCCTAATAACAATATATTTTAGATACAAAAAGACATTTTCCATCTATTTACTAGCTTGCAATATTTCTATAAAGATTCTTGGCATATGTTTCTCCATGAACAACTTGTATATTTTGGGGTAGAAATTATTGCAAATATATTCAATGTGGGTCATGATCTGTGGGCATAGAACTATGGGTATTATTCATTTACCTCTCTAATGCCTTTTAGTTTCCAATGCAGACAAAAATTAGGGCATATTAGGATTCATAGATAACATCCAATAAATACGAAGCCACATAGAAGTGATTATTTTGAATGACATAAACATCCCTGTATGTGATTTTTTAAAAAGATACCATGTGTCAAAGGGCTGGTATTTTCCCCTCATCAATAATTGGAGAATGTAGGGGGACCTAAGAGATGTCCAACTTAGAGATGGAGGGGTTACCATAAAATATGTTCATTAAGGCCATTACAATTCTCACTTCAGGCCTGAATATTTAGATGAAGATATTATTGAGGCCCTCATAGTCCATGTTATTGATTGGGTCCTTAAACCAATTATGTAGAATGGTTCTTATATCATGGGTGGTCATCTAGGACTCAATAGTTATGGGATTGTAGATGGTGGTGGCCTTCGTTAGCTTATAAATCACTTTAAACACATAACCAAAAATAAAAGCTACCTTATTTTTTTTATATAGTTTTTGATAGTAAAATACCCTCCTTTGTGATGGCTAAGGTAAACATTTGGGAAAGTCTATCACAACATGGAAATGCCTTAAGTTTGGCTGTAATTTGGTGTATTTTGACCCTTTTGAGTGCCCTAATATATGCAACCTTTTGAACTTGGCCTACAAGAATGTCAACTTCTTCAATGGTGTCTACTGAGGTCCTTTCCCTCTGAATTGTTGAGAAAATAATAGAGTAATGAGGAAACTTATGGTTCAATGATGTAGGTTGTGTGACAAAGGAATGCACCCTTTGGGGAGTGGTCTGATGAATCCCCTTCCAACTGACATAATTAAAAAACTCCTAGGTTAAGGTTGACCTAAAGTTGGATTGATTCTTCAGAGAGGGTTGGTTCCCCTAGTGTAACACCTAAAAACTAACTCTACTCTATTGTTGCAATAAGGAAAAGGGGTAGGAAATAAGCACAAGCTTGAAACAGAAACTTGAAAACAAGTTGATACGCCAAAATGTATGAGGACTCTACTTTCTTGAGCATACACAAGAGGATTAGGGGGACCAAAAAACTATACAAAAATCATAATTTGACATACTTCTACATAAGTGTTTCATAGAGAGGATTAAATTTTATGACAACACACAAAAGAGACATCAAATGGATTTATAAGGGCTCAAAGGGTGAAGCTCCATTGTTGAATCCTACATAAACTTGATGAAAACATAGAATATGACCTACAAATGAATGTATCCCTACATAAAGATAATGAAATAGGACTGCAAATCAAGGATAAACACTTCTATCACAAGATAAAATTAGCTAGTTCACAATTCTACACAATACACAAGTAATGAGAAGGTAAAAATGGTTCCTTTATTAATCTAAAAGTTATAAGTACAAAAACAAGTAGGGCTTAGCCACAACCATCGAAGGGTATCTCTTTAATTAATAATCTCATGTACATACATGAGAAATGAACTGTAGAGGGGAAAGAGCATGTAAGAGTTCACAAATTCCAACACTGTGACATCAAGTAGTTCACAAACTAAAACTAACTATGGAGACAATGTTCCTCAATAGGCTATGTTGCATGTTCTCTTAACATAAGATTCAAATTTCCTTCATCTTTCCCTTGCATGTTTTACTTCTTCTTCACTCTAACTTGATTTGTATTGTGGATTTGAAAAAAATGATAAAATATGGGTTCTACTCCAAGTTTGGACATGTAAAGATAAGTTTTGTAGCTACTCAACATGATATTTTGTTCCTTTTCCATTTGCAACACCACCATCGCTTTAAAGCAGAGAATCAGGGAATTAGAGGAATCCATGAACACTTTCCTCTTGTTCCATCAAAGGCTAACTAAATTTATTTTGCATTTATACTACCCTTCAATTGGCCGAATTGATTATGCAGAGAACAAAGGGAATTGAGGAAATGTTTCACTTGTGTCATCAAAATAGGACTTAACTTCCAAATCAACCAAAATCATTTATGCAAAGAATAGAGAGAGCTAAGGAACTATACCACTTGTGTCAGAAAAAGTTCAACTAACCTCCCAATCGGTCAAATTGGTTATGCAGAGACTAGAGAGAGCTGAGGAATTGTTCCACTTGTTCCTCTAAAAGTTGACTTAACTACCTAATTAGCTAAATCAGTTATACAAAGAACATATATAACTGAGGAATTGTTCCTCCAAAATTTTATTTAACTGATAGAAAATCCTTGTGCTTATTTTAATGAATATGAGTGACTGGAAAACTCAAGGAAGTGAGGAACAATTTGCTAATTTCCAAAGGGTGTCGAAAAACTATTTGATGTGGTTATTACGAAGTTGTGGGGAATGCATGGAACTCTAGAACATTTCTCTAAGTTCCCAAATACACTAATGTTTCCAAGTTCCAAATACAATGTAGTCATGGTGGGGATGTGGGGAACAGGTGGAATATAGGAATATTTCTACCTATTCCTCAAATGCCTTACTTGCCTTATTTTAACTCAAATTTACCAATATTTGAAAAACTCCTTTGAATAATGGATTAACAAGAGGGAACATATTAACCAAAACATAGATATGTTTCCCATGAACTATAATATTTTGAATTTTCATTGATCTTATGAAAAAAACTTGTTGGAAGTGGGATTTTCTTGATGAGTGATCTCACAGACCTGAAATAGACCAACAACTTTGAAAATAATGTCTTTCACCAATCTTTGGCCTTTATATGAATATAGGAATGCATCCACATTTGAAGTTCATGCTTCTCCCACCATGACTCTAGTTTCTACAAATTTTAGAAGCTTGGATCTCTAGATAAATGTTGAATTTGGGCTTTATTGATGGATTTGAAAAAGTTGCTTTGTAAATTACCTTAGTTAGCATATTTGTTTTAGGTTGCACAATTTATTGACCTTGAATTGTCATGCTCTACATTAATGGCACATAATGTATGATTTAATGTTTATATGTTATAAGGAATGATTCATTTTGAAATAGATTTTTGTTTAGATGTAGTCCTTACACTTTTACAAGCTAAATTTGATCATATTTGTTAGCTTTAATTATCTCTTTTGACCTTTGGATGCAACATGGATGCCATGTAGGAGGCCACGTGTATTAGTGTGATTGGATTGCTGAATTTTATATGATGATGTGTCCTTTGAAATTTTATTTTTCATGTCTTGGTTCTCACACTTGTAAGGTGTAAGGCTTCGCATGTGTGGTGCGAGCATAGTCTTTGAACTTTACATTCTCACATTATTAGGGTGTGATGTTTAGAGGAGAAACTTTGGAGTCCTTTACGATATTTGAACATTAAACCCTAACATTTGAGAACTGTGAGGCTTAAATTCTTTCACTTGAGAAGTGTGAGACCTTATTTTGGGCTTAATTTCTCACATTTGAAATGTGCAAGCCTTCTCTTTGTTGATTGTGAGGAAAATTCAAATTTGAAGTTATTCTAATTCATCAATTTTGTAAGTAAAAACTCCTTGCAAATGTAAAGTGTGACGAGAACTTTATAAATAGCTACGATATGCAAGGAATAATTAGAAGTATTTGTTTTCTAAAATAACCCTAGGATATTTTGACAACTTCCAAAATAATTTTAGACTTAGAAGAAATTTTGTTAAAAAAGTCACAGAACACTAGTTTTAGTGTATCGTAGATTCCAAGAACTTAGTGTTTCATGGAATCTTCTACTCTACAAAACAAAGGGAGCATCAGACAAGGCCTTACACATATTGTGAGATTTCTAGTGCTTTACAAAAAATTTAGAGACATGGGTTTTGTTCCTTGGATGTTGCAATGTATGTTTGTAGAAGGTGGAAAGCTGTGAAAGGCCCAAAAAGTGAATTTTTGAAGTAGATAAGGATAGAATACAAGGAACACTATCATAGTGTTCCACATGTTTCTTAATCATATAGTGTTCCAAAAAAATCTAATGTTTGTAGAATAAAGGATATTTATTTTGGGTCTAGGGTGGAAAACTTGCTAAGGTAGAAAGCCATGGAAGATTAATTGTAAGGATAGTGTTTCACATATTTTCCAGGTGAAGTACGTAGAACAAAGGAATAGTCTTTTGTGGAATTAGAGAAAATAAATAGTGATTCACAACAAAAATAAAAAGCATGGGTTTTCTCCAATGGAAGACACTATGAACGATGGACAAGCATCCTGGCGTAGCCGAGTAAGGAAAATAAAATTTTGAAATGTACAAGGAGAAAGGTCATGGATCACTTTCTCATTATTCCACAGACTTCTCAAAAATACTATTTCCACAGACTTCCTAAGGAACAATGTTCCACAGATTTCAAGAGCCCACGAAACATGGAAATATGTCATAGTTCAAACAAGGTCACATACAAAGAGTTAAGTGTTGCATGGTATAGTGGGAAACTTTAAACTTTTCCAAACACTGGAGCTAGACTTTTATGGATATCAAAACATTCAAAAGGTTGCAAAAAACTAGAAAAACCATTAAACAAGAAAAATGAATGAACACTCACAAAAAGTTGTGGAATAAGCCGAAATCATTTCTTGACCATAATTTTTGATGCGGCACTCTAAATTTAACAAAAAATGGTTACATTGGAAAATGTCTCCTTAATAGCCACATTTTCGCATATGAAAATTCAAGATTTGATAGAGTTTGGGGGGTCAAAAGTGCAAACAAAGATTCAGGAGGAAAAGGGGCAATTTTGTTTGTAAATAATGTTCAACCACCTCCACCAACCAAATTAATGATGAATGGCTCCCATATTTTTTGCTAAAATTGCAATGATGTGGAAGAATGGCCTTGTCAGTGGACCATGTGCTTTCATAGGGTTTGAATGCATATTTTCGGTGGATGGCGTGGAATTTGGTGTGTCCCAATATTTTTTCCTTCCTCTTTTTATTCCCCATTAGATATATATTATAAAATATTTCATTTGTAATGGATGGAATCTATAGAAATGTAAAGGCATCATGTTAAAGTGGTTTCCCATGTGTGTTTGAGTTACATGCCTCAGATTTGGGCTTCACAAGTGTTTTTTGTGCCTTCTTCCACTTCAATGTAATGGATTGTGTATATTTCAAGTAATAAAACCTAGTTTTGTGGTTGTTTTCCTACCCTAACTTGTTTTATTTACATTCTTTCCTTTTTATTGTCGTGGTGTGTTGTGTATGTCTTTCTCACTTGTAGATTCCATGTTTGTTGTGTTTTGTGTGAAAATAGAGGTTTTCAATGTAGTTTTGGTTTGTGTCACTTATGTTTGACATATCCTTATGCGTATTCTCTTTATTTCTCTCTCATAGAGTGTTTATCACCCATTTTCTTGGTGTTATCACCTCTTTTAGATTAGGATTTCCCTTTCATGGTTCTCTCTTTCTAACTCTAGTCCCTTGGATGTTGAGATTAGGTTTATTATTTTTTCTTTCAATTATAAGAGTAGTTTTAGAATTAGGATAGGTAGAGGAACAAACCTTCTATGCAGGTTGATCTCAGTTTGAAAAACCCACATTACAGAGATCATCCCATGTTGCCTCAGAATTCTTGATCTTTCATGATCATATCCAGGATGTAATTTTGAGATCCAACAATTTTTTCATGCCTAGTGGTATAGTTTGATGAACTTATAATATCTTTACCTATATTGGTGTATGTCTTATTAAATTTCATCCTTTGGAGGAATATTAGAACTCATTTGGAAACTCCAAGGTTTAAATATATTGATTAAGCATTCTAGTGCCCACCTTCATGAGAAGGATACAGGAAGGAAAAGTGTAGCAAGAAGTTCACCTTTTGAATATTTACAATTATCACCAAGAATAAGAAGAATAGGTAGATTAATTTAAAGATCACCATCTCCTCCAAATAGAACTCTTTATACTCCTCCTTCTGGTAGGCCTTTATTTATTTCCTCTAGAATTTTAAGACCCATTCATGGCACATCAAATAAATTTAATCTTTGTCAACTTTAATGATGGTAGTCCCTTAGCACTAAATGTCCTACATGATATATCAATGTCTTCTCTAAAAATTATCCCTTCCTTCACTGGTGAAAACCTCACTACCCTTATTGATCATATCCAAGATGTGGCTAATGTGTGTTCAGTTCATCTGATTACTAAAGATGATGTTGCAGTTAGGATTTTGGATTCTTCGTTAAAATGTAAAGCACTTCAATGGTATAGAATCTCGAGACTTGCTTTTATTCAAAATTATGATGAGCTTGGCACAACTCTTTGTCAACAGTTTGAGGATAAATTAGAAAACATATCCCTGCTAGAGCAACTAACAACTATCAAAAGGGCCCCTAATGAGATTATGGTTAGTTGCAAATTCAAATTCTAGAGAACATGGGACAGAATTCCAGTTCTTTTAAGACCAACACCTTAAGGTGTTTTCCTTTACTTTTTAATAGCCTTGAATTTTGATATAGTAGTTATGATTCAATCTATGGGTGTTCTATAATTACCTTATGCATATCTAACATCCATTATGGTTGAAAATTGTTTGATATAAGCTAGAAAAATAGCCCCTAGATTGCTTATGCCCGTGTTTCCTACATTACCTTAAACTTCTAAAAATTCTCTTCCTCCCATACCTGAGCAAAATTCCCCATTTGGTGCTTCTACGTCATATCCTTCCCAAAAATAAAAATTATGATGATGAAATGAGATCCTAATTAGGAACTTATCCAATACAATTGTATCCCTTGAAAAGCAGCAAGCTCAATCTTATGAAAACTACTCAGGTTCCAATCAAGGATAATCTTATAGCCAAGGATTCAATCAATATCATATGCCCTATAGAACCCAATATCCAAATCAGAGATATGGGAAATTTCATCAAAATGAAGGGTTACAAAGTCAAAATCTGCATCTTTCCCTTAAAATAAATGTTGCCACGTAGCCACTTCCTATTATCAACTCAAGCAAGGCACTTGTTCTAGTTTAAAATAATTTCATATAATAAATATAGTGGTGTTTTCCATACAATCAGCCCCATAACAAGAATAATTGTATAAATTCATTATAATCGCATGCCTTTATGATTCAAAATTCTTCCAATCAGTATGAATCAATAATGGAGATAGCTAATTCCAATATGAAATGAACTTGGGAAGTTACTCCTGAGACCAATCTCATGTTTTTTGCGGCTAATGAGTTTTGTGTAATTAATCAAGTTGTGGGAAGTTCTAAAAAACCTCAAATTCATGTTGTTGATAATACAAGTTCTAATAAGATAGTATTGGATAATCAACCTTTATTATCTTTTAATCAAGACAATCCTCTTCAAAGAGAAAAGGATACTGGAGCAGATTTAATAAGAATAAGCTACCTAATGTTTCTACCAGACCTAGCTCCATGAAGGAAGTTGTTTCTCAACCAAGAGTATCTTTTCCAAAAATGGATCAATCAAAAAAAGAACACTATACATATAATGCACAAATCTACAAGAATTCCCTTAAACATTGTTGAGCAAATGAAGAGGAAAAATATGAATGTGACAATGTAGTATGCTTTATCTATACCATCTCAGAGGGATCTCATATATGAGGCTTTGAAGAATCTTCCCTAATCCAAACCAGCTCTACAAAAAACACATTTAGAGGTCAACTTCTGCCAACCAACAGAGGAACAAGTAAACAAGGCTTAGAAAACCCCACCCTTTTATATGTCTTTAATTGTAGGCAAAATTTTGGTTCATAATTACATGATTGACTCTGAATCTAACAACTCTTTGATGCCCAAGAAAAATGTTGATACCATAGGCCTTGATTATAATCCAATTTCTAAAATTTTCCTACAACTTGATAGCTTAAGAGGAAAAATTCTAGGAGTGATCAAAAATTTTAGGTTAACCCTTCATGTTTGTCCAAGTCTAACTATAGCCTAAGACATCTCTGTCATTGACTTACCTCCTTTTTTTCCATTTTTCTACCAAGATACTTCATATCTAAGGTGGGAGGATATTTTTATTTAGACTAGTCTCACATGCTCTTGAGACCTAGATATGGTACTCTATTTACCATAAAATTGAACCAATATTCCCTTATCATGTTGATATGTATGACTCTACTCCTCTACAATCGAATTGTGTTATACATGAGGATGAAGAGTATGAATCAGTATTAATAGAGCAACCTACTCCTTGTTTAGTTCCTGATCTCCTATTAAATGATTGATCCAAAGAGACTATGAGTTTGATCCTTATGATACAACTGTGGGAAACTAGTCTGAGCATATATTGCATTCATGAAGAAGATTTAATCACTCCCATGCCACTTAAGAAAGAGGATAATGCCTCTTGTTTTTGGAGAATGTTCTTTGAGGGTTTTATAATTAGAAATGGAGTCATGGAAAGTGTAGTTTTTATTTCTCCATTGAATGGGAAAATATTCTTTGCACATAGATTACCATTTTCATGTTCAAACATTTTAAAATAATATGAGACATTGATTTATGGCTTTCTCGTTGCGGAGAAGAAGAAAATCAAGATCTTGATATTTTTGGGGATATAGAATTTGTCATCCACTAAGTGAGAGGGAAATATGCTACTAATAATAAGATTTTAAAATCTTACATGCATGTTTAGGACCTCTAAGAAAGTTTTTATGTTATTAACTTACAATTGGTGCCAAGGAAATTGAACAAAGAAGTAAACCAATTGGCAGCTATTGGATCACAATTTTCATTCACTAAATATCTCATCTAAGGTAATGAACAACATGTTCAGATGATTTTTATACCATCAGTTCCATATATTGAATTCAACTAGAAGATTTTTATAGTGATGAAAAAATTGTACAATTTATTAAAAATGAAGTTAATTTCTCCTCAAGGATACAATATTATTTGCATAATAGCTATGGTGATCAAATCATCCAGCTAAAGACAAATAAACTACCCAAAGTGTTTTTCACTCTTGAGCACATTTTTAGTCTTAATGATGAATTCAGAGGAGAATAAAAGGATATAATAGAAAGTCAAGATGGTTTCCAACTAGTCATTATTGCATAATACAAGGAGCTATTGCTTGGAAAGATATTTGATGAAGATGAAAAGAAATCCTTTATCTCCTTATGTTAAAAAATTAATGATATTTTCTCATGGAACTATGAATATCTTAAGGGTTTTGACCCCAACATTGCTTAACATTCCATAGATCTTGATCCTAATGCCAAGCCAACTAGATAAAAACAAATGCATGTGAGCCCCAAGATAGAGCCCCTCATGAGGAAATAATTGTCCAAGATCATTGAGGAAAAAATCATATTCACCATCAATTATTCCTCTTGGGTGTCCAATTTGGTTCTGGTTAGAAATAAGAATGGATATATTAGGTTTTGTGTGGATTTTGGGGATTTAAACAAAGCTTCTTTAAAATATCATTATCATCTACCTTCCATGGAACAAATTTTTCAAACAGTAGCAGGAGCTGAAAGATTTTCTATATTGGATGGTTACTAAGTCTTTAATCATGTCAAAGTTAGAGAAGAGTATCAGTTTAAGATTTCATTTATAACCAAGTGGGGAACATATGCATATCAAAATATGCCCTTTGGTTTATCAAACGTAGGTGTCACATTCCAAAGAGAAATGTGCATCTATTTTAAAGGGTATATTAATGATTTCATCCTCATCTACTTTGACGATATCTTTGTTTTTTCAAGGGAGGGTAAGGATCATATCAGTCATCTTGATAATAAAAAAAAATTAGATATGTAGGGAATGTGGGCTATCTCTTAATCCCAAGAAGTGTAACTTTTTTGGTTCCACAAGGTAAACCTTTGGGTCATATTGTCTCAAAAGATGATGTTGCCATTGATCCTAAAATAATATCATTTATTCTCTCTCCTCTCTCATTTTCAACTCATAAGAAGGATTTGCAATTATTCCTTAGAAAGATTAACTTTGTTAGGAAGTTTATTCCTATTTTTATATGATTGGTTAAGCCTAACACTTCAATTATCGAGAAGGATTCATTTTTTAAATGGAAAAATGATGGAAAGGAAATATTTTCCAACATCAAGCAATTTCTCGAGAACTTACACTTATTAACCCTAACTACTCATAGGATTTTATTCTATATGCATATGGGACTGATACCAACATTGTTGTTGTTTTAACACAGTAAAATGGTCAAGGTTTAGAACAACCATTAGCATTCTTGAGTTAAACGTTGAAATATTACGAAGTAACATATAGTCACATAGAAAAATAGGTATTTTCCATCATGATAGCTCTAAAAAAATTAAAAGTATGTTTTCCACTAATCACATTAAATTTTTAGTCTCGCACCTCATTGTCAGAGACTTCATTATGGGATAAAAAATCAGTGAGAAAATAGATGGATGGGTGACCAAGATCATGGAGTTTGGCATGACCATTAAAGCCATAAAACTGGTGAGAGGTAAAGCACTTTGTGAGTATCTAGCTTAAGATGCTCAAGATAATAATGAAACCTCCCTCTTAATGAATGAATATTTTCTAAGTGCTACAATCCCACAACATAAAAAAGATCCACGTAATAGGCACAATTATATTAATTACTTGACCACATTCCTATCCACTGGTTTATATCCTCTTGGCCTAATAAATACAAAAATAAGGAATCTCAGGTTGCAATAAATTCCCTACACAATTATTGGTGGGATTCTTTTCAAGAGGAACATTGATTGATTGTTGTTTTGATGCATTGAGGTTGATTAGGTGGAAAAAGTATTAAAGGAATTCCACAAAATTTTATCAGGTAGATACTTCTATGCCAAATCCACAGCCATGAAAATTATAAAGGTATGATGCTTATATTCCACACTATTTGCAGATTCTCATCAACGGGTTAGAGAATACAAACAAGGTGTTTTAGTCACTTGTAAAAAGAGGATGGCAGCCCTCCCACTTAATCATATTCAAGTAGATGAACCCTTGTCTCAATGGGGACTTGATTTCATATGCATGATTAATCCTCCATCAATTATGGGTCATAAATGGGATTTAATTGCAAAGGTTTATTATACTATGTGGACTGAAGTTGTGCCACTCAAGGAAGCTACTGAAATAGTTATCCTTTATTTTCTTGAAGATATTATGACAAGGTTTGGGGTTCCTCAAACCATCATTTTTTATAATGTAAACTATTTTCTAAGCTCTTAAATTTTTGATTGGGCTCTTGGAATTGGAATATTCTTGAAGACCTCTTATAGCTACTATCCTTAAGGTAACGGTTTGGCAAAGTCTACTATTTAAGAACTTGATCAGAATCGTGAAGAGAACAATGGAGATCAACTAGAAGAAATGGCATACAAAGGTGAGAAATGATATTTGGGTTGATAGAATTAAATAAAAGAAAATAATTGGTAATTCTCCTTTCAGAGTTGTTTATGGTAGATATGTTAGGCTTTCTTTGTCTCTAGAGTTTATTCTTTATATTTGGCTCAACAATTTGAATTGGAGGGTACAAATCAAACAAAAATCAGAATAGCATAGTTGGTTGAGCTTGAGTAATTTAGGAATTATGTCATTATCATATTCAAATAGCATCATAGGGAAACCAAGCACTAGTTTGACAAGAAGGCTAAGGCTCAAACCTTCAAAGTTGGATATTTGGTCCTTAAATGGGATGCAAACAGAGATAAACATATAAGGCACTCCAAGTTTGATGCACTTTGGAGTGGGCCATATTTTATAACTACTTGCAAACAATCCAATTCTTTTGATTTTTCCAAACTTGATGCAGAAGCACTTCAGATCCCAGAAAAATGGGATTTATCTCATACCTTCTCTTTAATTTGGTTACTTCATCTTGTACATAGTTTTTGTTTCTATTTCCTTTCTCTATTTATTGGATGTTCCCTCATTTTGTTGTGTATTGATCATGGATTGAATGCATCTTTCTCAATCTTTATGGTCTTTTCTTTCTTTGTAATAAGTGCACTATGAACACTCTACATATTTCTTATTGGAGCATGTATGATTTTATTTTTTTGTACATAGTTTTATGGGCCTTTGTTATTTTTGCACAGTCTATTTCTAGCACGTTCCATGGTGGAAATCATATATGTGGGACAAAATTAAATGTATATTCACTTAGCCCCATGATCAATTGTAAAAATAATAAGTTCTTCATGCTCCTTCCTTTGAAAGAAATCAATTCTCGGGATAGTTTGTAGGCTTTACTCATCACTCCCAAGAGATAAGCTTCAAGATCATTCCAAGGTAATTCTAGATCAATGATAAGTTCATGAAGTTTCATGTTGATTCATGGGTAAGAGCTTCAAGTTTCAATCAAGTTTTTTTTAGTTTTCAGGCTTTATGTTGTGCCCAATGGATTCTCAAAAGGACATTGATCTTTATATCTAGCAAGAATATAACCTTTTTGAGTTTCTAAAAATGTTGTCTAATATACCCCCAGGTTATTTTGACAACTTCCAAAATCATTTTGGACTTAGAAGAAATTTTGTTGAAAATTTCGTAGAACACTAGTTTTAGTGTTCCACAGATTCCACAAAATCATTGTTTCACAGACTCTCATAGTCTGTGGAATAAAGGGAACAATAGACAAGGCCTTAGGTGGATTGTATGAGTTCTAGTGCTTAGCAGAAAATTTAGAGACATGATTTTTTCTCCTTGGATGCCATGATGTAGGTTTGCAGAAGGTAGAAATCCATGAGGGGCCCAAAAAGTGAAGTTTGGAAGTAACTAACGATAGAATCCAAGGAACACTATCATAGTGTTATGTGGGTCTCTTAATAATATATTGTTTTGTGGGTTTCTTAATCATGTAGTGTTCCATAGAAGTATAATATGCGTGGAACAAAAGAGATCAAGTTTGGGTCTAAGGTGGAAAATTGGCTAAGAAAGAAATTATTGGAAGATCAATTACAAGAATAGTGTTTCACATATTTTACATGTGAATTTTGCAAAACAAAGGAATAGTCTCTCACGACATTGAAGAAAATGAATAGTGCTTCGTGGAAAAAATAAAAACATGGATTTTCTTCAGTAGAATTCATGATGCATGATGGACAAGTTGCATAGTTCTTTCGAGAAAGGAAAAGGAAATTTTAAAATGTACAAGGATAAAGTTCATGGAACACTTTCTCATTGTTTTGCTGACTTCATGAAAAGAAGAGTTCCATGGACATCCTAAGGAACAGTGTTCCACAGATTTCAAGAGCCTGCGGAATGTGGAAATGGGATGTGGTTTAAACAAGGCCGCATAAAAAAACTTTAAGTGTTCTAAAAATTCATTGGAAACTTAAAAATACACCAAACATGGGATCTATACTTATGTGGATGTCAAAATATTTAAAAGACCACGGAAAACTAGAAAAACTGCCAAACAAGCAAAATGAATGAACACTCACAGAAAGTTGCAGAACAAGTAGAAATGGTTTCTTAATCATAACGTTTGATGTGGCATCATAAATTTAATAAAAATGGTGTCATTGGAAAGGTCTTCTCAAGAGACACATTTTGGCATAAGAAAATTTGGTATTTTATAGAGTTTGGGGGATCAAAAGTGGAAACATGGGTTCGGGAGGAAAATGGGTAATTTTACTTATAAACAACATTCAAGTACCTCCACTGACCAAATTAATGATGAATAACACCCATACCTTCTTCTGAAAGTGAAATGAGATGAAGGAATGGCCTTGTTAGTGGCCCATGTGCTTTCACGGGTGTTTGAATACATCTTGTTGGTGGTTGGAGTGGAATTTGGTGCGTCCCAATCTTTTTTCCTTCCTCTTTTTCTTCCCCATTGGATATGTATTATAAAATATTTCATTTGTAATGGATCTCTGAAAATGTAAATGCATCATGCTAAAATGGTTTCCCATGCATTTTTGAGTTACAGGCCTCAGATTTGGGCTTCACAAGTGTGTTTTGTGCCTTCTTCCAATTTAATGTAATGGAATGTGCATATTTTAGGCAATAAAACCTAGTTTTTTGGTTGTTTTTTGGAATCAAGATGGGCTGAGAGGGGTTGAATCAGTCCTTCAAAAAAAAAAATTCAATTCCTTTAACTTATGATAACCATTAACATTCAACCATGTATTAATGTGAGCATAAACAAAATGAAACAATCAACCACATAAGTACAACCAAGAAAGAATACACATGAACACTAAATATGAGTGGGAAACCCTCAAGGGGAATAAAATCCATTGAAAAAAATTTCTGATATTACTCACAACAAAGTACTCAAGTGAATATTACACATCACAAGAGATTTCTTTAGTGAGGTGCCAACCCCACAAGGAACACCAACCCCTAAACCCTTGTTGATATTACTCACAATAAGAGACTTACATGAATATGAATCATCACACAAGATTTGAATAAGAATACCATTGAATAAATTATTCCAATACACACAGCTGATAGTGATCAAAGATTCAGCTCCAAACTTCTTTAAACCCTCTTTAAACACACCTTCCTCTAACTCGCTCAAACTTGATCAAACTTGGACTAATTTGAATAAAAAAAATTATACACAAGCTATCTAACAATCCTAAAAAAATTTAACACACTCTCAACTCTTATTTTATGCCTTTTAACTTCTTACACTCTATTAACCAACTCACACTTTTCCCTCTATTTTCACTAGTTCAAAAATGAACCAAAAATGCACTTTTATATGTCTTTCAATTCAAAAACATAACATAAGTTGGTCCATAAAAATTATATATATCATTACAACTTAAAAATATAACAACACATTCATATAAACTCATATCATGGAACCATGTAGATCGGCCAAGTACTAAGACATCCAAACAGGCCCAAAAAGACTCAAAACCCCATCACCAAGAACATCAAAGTCCTCCAAACATATCACCATGATTTTTCAAGCCTTAAAATGAATAAAACATGTCAAATACATCATTAAAACATCATCCATTCTCACACAATAATTTTCACTAATCATTTTCTTCATTACTATATCAAGTAGGACCATTTCCTACTCAAACCAATTGTTTCCAGGAACCAATCTTCACTAAACATGATCAAGATCACCCAAGATCACATAAAATATGATTTGTAGCCACTCATTAGAAATATACTCACATGTATGACACATTTATGCTTTCTATGCCTCATTAAACATCCATCAATGCAATCCATGTCTCTTTTCCTCTTCACCAAACTGAACTACCCAAAAATTTGTTTTAGAAATTCAACTAGTTTGCACCCTTTTGTCACATTAAAGACATTAAAATGACTTAAATAGGAAAAAAAATCATCCCTCCTCACTCTCAAATTGATATAAATCATCAGCTAAGCCAAAACATAATTCTTCTACATTCATCTTCTAGCCAAAGCAGTTCTATCTTGAATCAATCAAACTTGGTCTTCATTGAACTAAGTCGGTTCACCTATCAAAACAACCCATAAAGAGACTAAAAATATATCATTGGAAAGGTATCTAAATATAATTTCTATAAAAATCTTACATTTCCTTCCAAATATAAGTGAAAGGCCTTCAACCAAGTCAATCTCTTCAACTACTCAAAAATACCCTTTTTGGACCAAAAATACGTCTTCAAAGATAGGGCACACTTTTCACTCCAGAAACTCAACCATGACCTTAAATCACCATGGACATATATTAAAACTCCCAAGATTTCATAAATGGTGATTTAATTTATACCTTCAATGGATAAATTTTCCACAAACTAAAAAAATCTAGAAACTCGCTATTTTGAGTGGGGCCCACATATTTTTACAAGCTCTATCATACCTTTGTAGAAAGATTTAGGAGTTATCTACAACCTCCAATCATCACATTTTCCAAAGAAAATCCACTCTAGGAACCATTGTGCATTCTCTTTTCATTATCCTAGAATATGGAGCCATTGTGTATTCTCTTTTCATTATATTCTTCTTTGAAGGCTTATTTTCAATGAATATTGTTTGCACTTTCAATTATTTACCCTTGGGGTAGTGACCACACTAATAGGTGTTTGATTGAGTGTTTAAAAATATTATGACATCAAATGAAATTGGGATGATTTCTTGTTCTTGCATTCATGATGCCACGCATGAATGTCACCTATTTGTTACTCTAGAGTACTTGAATGGAAAAAAAATGGGATGATTTCATACCTTCATGTTCATATGCTTCTAATGAGAAAGGAGTATCCTTTGATTCTTCACATATGATAGCCTGAATAATTTCATGACTTGACTAGCTCACTTCAACTTGCTTCTCAGATAGATGAAAATGGATTCAAGGCACAATGTTTCTCAACTTACCTGAATATTTTATCATTTCAATTATGATCATGATAATATCATTTGATGGATTTTAATTTCAATGGAGCTCATGATACTTTTCAAATTTTTTATTGGCTTCATGATGTTCTTTATTTCCACTTGATGCACCTTAATATGTTTTATCACATGTTACTTGACACAAATGTGCTCAGAACGATGCTTTAGGATCCTTATGGAGAGTCAATTTTATCATTTGATTTGTGAAAAAAATTTACAACTATGTGAGAATGGAAAAAAATAGTGAGATGAGTGAAAGAGGAGCGAACTGTAACTTTCTACACTAAAAATAGAAACTTTCTATTTTTGGCTTGTGGGACCACGAGCTGTTATTTTGGGAAAAATTGATTTTTTTCTCCAATTTTGTCTTCTGAAGATCCTAGCACACTTAGATTACCTCCATTGATGATGATTTACCCTTTTAGAAAATTTCTATTTTTAGCAAGTTATTTTTTCGAAACCTGATATTTTGGGAAAATTACATGTTTTGCCCTATTAGTTTTTATGCATTATTTCTAGGTATTATGAGTGATTTGAGCGTGATGTTTTGATAGACTTACTATTTTTACTAGGTCACTCTACAAATGAATTTCTAGTTTTAGTAACTGGTCAAACTGGTGTCGGTTTGCAACGAAAACACCATTGTTGGATTCAGCTTTGCACCATGGTCATGTGCTCTGATTTTTCGTTGTATTTCATCTGCTAGAACTATTGCAAATCAAAGAGGAAATTTTGGGATGAAGGGTTAAAGGTTTTCATATGTGTGATGAAATCCATTAATGGAGGCTTGAAGCTTTAGTGATTATGAAGGCACCTAAGACTAGAGTCTTCAGTCAAAACCTTGGTGCAATCAGTTTTCTGGTTAGCAAGTTATAAGAAAAGCTTCATTTTTGCAGTCATGGATGGTTTAGAACATGTTGGGAATCATGGGTGTTGTTTTATGATGTTTTTTCAGTTTTTAAGCATCAAAAATGGTGGATAGGTTAAATTGTGTAAAGAGAGTTAGCTTATAAACAAGTTGGTTCATTTCTTACTTCCTAGTAACTAATTTAACTTTGGTTAAATGACAGCTGAGTATAGTTAAGAACTAGGGTTTAATGATTGGTGGGGATGGTGGTAATTTTTTTCCCCTGTATCCCCTTAGTGAAAATGGATGAGAGGGACATAAATGGGTGCCTGGATCAATATTGTGCCAAGTGTCATGATCCGGTGCAGTGTGAGGAAGATAAGTTTGGCCAATTAAGGCCCCACGGAGTTGGAGAGGGTCATATCAAGGACAAGAGAGGGGTAAAATGGGGGGAATCATTTTTCCCCTAATTCCTCTTGGGAAAAGTACAAAAGGGAAAAAATGAGTGTTATGAGTGAAATCATGACATGTGGCAGTGAGAAACTTGGCTAATTGTGGGATCAGCACACTCTGCACTAGTGAAGACTTTAAAACCATGTTCCCAGAGCTTGGAGAGGTATTTTTACATGAAATTTATATTATTATGACTCCAATGAACAATATAAGATCAATGGAATAGGTTTTATAACCTAATTCTTTCTTAAAATGTGTTTCTACAGAAGTTGGGATGCCTTGAGAAATACTCAGGTCTTGTGCAAAATCTGATTCTTCCACCATGAATATGATTCTATAAGATTTTCATTTCCTATTTTTTCCTCATAAATCCTTAAATAGCTCCTGTAATCATCTATTGAAGTTAAGGTTAATATCTAGACCATTCATTCCTTACAACCGAAAAAAAAAACCCGCTTTTGCACATTTTATCCCTAAACCACAAAATATTCCCTAAATCTTCCTAAATCACTTCCAAAACCTTCTTGGATCTCTAATACCACATTCATATTATTTTTAGACTTTGGAACCTTATCATAAGATGCACACCTACCTTAAAATGACCAAAATTTTCCTTTCTAGGCATACTGGAGAACTAGCCTTCAATTATACTTTACTAAATGGAAGAGTTGATCTTGGCATATCATTTAAAACACGTGTACATGATTGTTAAACATATTAGGAGGACCTAAAATTTTTGGATGATCATGACATGGAATACAAACTAACTAGGAGAGGGTTTTAGGAGGATTTTGAAGCAAATTTTCACATTTGACTTAGTTTTCATGGCTCAAGTTTCAAATTTTTGGGCTTACAAAAATGCATAACAATTGTCAAAACTAGAAAAAAGGATATGGGAGAAAATAACATAGGCCACCATGTATGGAAAGATAGTTGCATCAGGCCATGGATATAAGGAGGGGAAAAATCCATGCTACAAAGGAAAATAAAAGTCCTCGGAAAAAGTCGGTCTACAAAGGAAAAAAAAAGTCCCCAGAAAAAGTTGGGTTACAAAGAAAAATAAAATTCCCCAGAAAAATCAATGCTACAAAGTAAAATAAAAGTCCCCAAAAAAATCAATGCTACAAAGGAAAATAAAATTCGTCGAAAAAAACCATGCTACAAAGGAAAACAAAATTCCTTGGGAAAAGTCATGGTAAAAAAGAAAAAAAATAGCTTTTATGCGACCCAAAAACGCCCCATATTTCATTTTTAACCTCCTAAATCTATCCAAAAGGAAAAATTGGAGAATATAAAAGCATGGGAAGGTTAGAAATACGTGAAATATCATTATTAGAGCATCTAAAAATGGGGGAAACCATTCTAACCATAAAAAAATAAAAAAATAAAAAAAATCTTTTTCCCAAAAAAGGATGTTATTTTTAGCACAATTTGTCAAAAATGAAACATAGAGAGTTAAAAATAGATGAAAGCATGTAAGGAAATTTTGTTTCATCATCTAGAAAGTTTAATAATAGAACAAAGCATGCAAAAGTAGAGGAAAATTTATTTTTTTGTTTTAGGAGTGGAGATTTTATTTCGGGTGTGGAAGTAGATAAAAACAAAGTATGGAGATTGTTTTAAAATCAAAAGAAAGAAAATAAAGTAGATTGCACTCCCTTAACTGAAATAGAGTTATTCTTGGAGCAAGGAGAAAAACCACACATTTTTTTCTATTTTTACAAGTCAAAGTTGCATGTCTGGGATTTACCTTCTTTTCTCTCTCTCTCAGATTTTCTATAAAACTCCATAATGCATTATAAATATAATATTGGCCTCTTCATTCATGTTTTTAGAGTAATTCAGTATTTCTAAGTGAGAAATAAATGGTCATGAGTAATTATTTGTGCTTATTCCACCTCTTGGAGTAATAGAGAAGTTGTTTTTAAATTTCTACAGTCTTTGTTTAGTGCATAGTTTGTTTTAAATTGAGTTTATCTTTGTGATACATGTTTATCCTTAGTTTAAAAGTTTAATATTCACACCTTCATGTATTTTTGTGTCAATTTGAAGGTCATAGATTGTGTTTAATGAGTTACATGTAGGATTTTATTGTGGATCCATTTTTTTCCCCTTCTTTATCTTATCACGACTAAACTTTGAACCCTTCTATAAAATACTTTTTCTTTGATATTGTCACATATAGTTAGTGTATTATTTACAGAGCTCCCATGGTTCATTTGTGTGATTCTAATAAGTCTGATATCCTTAAAACTTTTTGGTGTTTCACTATCCTTTTTAGTTTTTATCTTCTTTCCTTCTCCCTTTTCCTTGTTGGTTTTGGAAGATCATAGCAATCTTAGAAATAGAAAATAGTTTAGGTGTGGCACTGGAGGATCCAACCCTCTCTAGAAACTCACTCCTACATACAGGTCACTCAAAACCAAGGAGTGTTTTCTTTTTTTCAATTGAAAGGGGATTTATCACACCATTCTCTAAATGGTTCATTTCAAAGTGACAACAATTTTTGGCATGCCCGGTGGGACCTAGAACGAAGAATATGTCAAATATTTGATTTTATTTTTGAAAAAAAATCAATTTTTTAGGCACCTTCATCTAGCATCTAGTGGCTCCATAAGTTCAAAGCACATCCTAGAAGTATATTAGCACATATTTCAAGCCAAAATTTACAACTATATCATCTAAAAAAGGTATTCCATTTGGTTTCATTGAGTTACCTTTGAATTTAGCTAAGATAAGCATATTATAAAAATCCAAACCATACCATAAATCTCCTCCCACTCCATAAAAACCAAGTTCATTTTGCATTCATTTTTTCCCAACAATTATGATAGGGGACTGCTAGGGCTGATGGCGACTCACTATGGGATGGGCCTAACTCCTCAAGGTTGGGATATAGGTATATGGTGGCCAGGTAGTGGTCTCCCCCTAGATGAGAATTGGATACGGGGAAATGGAGGGGGGGTTGGTGGGCACCCCCTTTTCTCTACCTCAAATTGAATAGAGAGTGCAACCTAAATGACTCATGACTGGCCTAACCGGCTACGATACAACCAATAGAAAATAGAATAAAAAATCCTTCTCTTCAAGAATACCCTCATCATAAATCTGGTCTATACAGTCTTTGGCATCCTTAGGACTGATCCATAGTTAGGGGGGCCACAAGTCTATATGAATATCCTTTTTCTGATGAGAATAATTTTCTATACCCAGTCTTAATCTGAATATGGCTCTCCCAAGAAATCATGTTTTTGTATCCTTTAATGATAAAAGCCCTCTATTGTTTGCTCAGCATGATGATATCTTGATTTCCACTCTTAAGATCGTGTCATTTCTTATTGGGGAAAATAAAGTTACACACATAGACCACCTTAAATATGTGGTCAATATATGCTCTATTTATCATATTACTTAAGACAATGTTGTAGTTAGATTATTAACAGCCTCTTTCAAAGGCAAAGTGTTGCAGCGGTACAAGGGACTACCACTAAATTCCATCACTACGTGGGATCAACTAGGATAAGTTTATTGTAGGGATTTTGAAGACAAATCAGATCATCTTTCATTAGCGGAACAATTGACCACCATTAAGAGAGCACCACAAGAGTTCATGACTGATTTCAACTACACATTTTTTGTATTATTTAAGGGCTTTGAATTTTGATATTTCAGTGATGATACAATCAATGGATGGAAGGACACTTCCTGATGCTTATGACATAGCAATGAGGGCTAAAAATAGTCTTATACAAGTTGGGAAAATATCTCCAAGGTCTCCCATGCCCATCTTTCCAGATGTTCCTCCTCCCACTTCCTTCCAAATGCCTGCGATAGCTCCATTTACAGCGCCTAATTGTCAGCGTTTGAGCCAAATTAGTACAAACCCAAGTCAATTAAATGATTTACAAGAGATAAAAGGCATATTAAAAGATTTTGGGAATGAGATAGTTGCTCTTAAAAGGCAACAAAATCAGAGTTTCAGACCTTACTATCCTCCCAATCAACAGAATATACCTCTTTTCCAACCAAATTTGTAGGGTCAAAATCAGTTTGCTAATGCCAAACCTATCTAAACAATCAATCCCAACGTTGCTAGCACATCTAAAGCAATTGTACCAGTCCAAAACAATATGATCCAATATTATGAGTGGTGTTATCCATGTAATCAAGCCCATAATCAGAATTCTTGCTTCAATGGTATTCAGAATCAGACACTTATGGTGTAAACAACTGCTATGTCCCAAAGTTCATCAGTTGAGACTTCACCACAACAAGGGGTTTCAAAAGAGTCAATGCAAGGCGATGCTACATTCCTAAATTGGCAAGAAGATTTTTGTGGAATAAATCAGCTTGACAATCTGAAAAATCAGAGTTATACTTTTGTGGCAGCGAACACAAGGTCAAAGAAAAGAGCATTAGAAGTGGAGCAACCTACCAGTAAGAGAAATTCTCACCCTTCTCCAATGTTACAAGTTGTTCCAGTTTTAAATCAGCAAAGCAATCAAAGAAGTCATTTTACAAAAGCTCAAAACTAGCAAGAGACCCCAATCTCCATGCCACCAATACAAGGTGTTGCTGTTAGCAAAGTATAACAGAAGGTTAGTACTCCATCATTTAATATCCTTGAGCATATGACGCAAACCAATGTTGATATGTCAATATGGGATCCTTGTCTCTTCCTGGACAAAAAGATCTCTTGCAAGAAGCTTTGTCTAACCTCAATCTCTCTAGCCAATCATCCAAAGAACCATCTAAGGTTGTGCTCACCAATACACCTGATCCAAAAGAAACTCAAAGAAACAAGAGCGTTAAGCCACCTCCCTTCTATGTTTCATCGATCATAAGTCAGAACGTAGTTCACAATTGTATGATTGATTCCGGAGCCTCTAGCTCAGTTATGCCCAAGCAAATTGTTGACATACTTGGTCTAGATTATGAGCCTCTTTCTAAGGGAGTAGTTCGGCTTGATGGAACACTTGTAGAGACCCTTGGAGTCATTAGAGGACTGAGCTTAACCTTGCATGCCCCAACTTCTCCATTCCTCAAGATGTTTTTATCATTGATCTTCCTCCTCTCTTTGCTTTGTGTCCTTCGAGAGATTTTACAACTAAAATTGGAGCCTACTTATCATCAAACTAGTCTCACATGTTATTTAGAACAAGGTATGGCACCAAAGTTACCATAAGGTTTGAACCCATCTCAACAAGTCACATAGAGCCTTATGTTCCTAGTGTCATTAACTCAAATTGTATGATCATAGATGAAGAAGACCAACTAGTTGACCAAGAGCCAACCACACTTCTCAAGGGAATTACTGATTTATTGCTTGATGAGTGGGCTACTCAAACTCATGCTACTGATCTACATAGCTATATTGAAGAAGTGGGTCTCAGAACATATTGTTTGCATGAGGAAAATACTATTATTCCTAACCTTGTCAAAATAAATCAACAAGATGAAGGTTTATGGAAATTATACTTTGATGGATCAAAAAGAAAGAATGAAGCAGGTGGAGGGATCATGCTGATTTCCCCAACAAAGGCAAAGTATTTCTCCGCTTTGAGATTTCAATTTACTTGCACTAACAACACAACTGAATATGAAGCTCTTGTACACAGTCTTCTGTGGGAAAGGAGGAAATGAGTGAAGCAATTCCAAGTTTTTGGTGACAATGAGTTGGTGGTTAACCAAATTAGAGGACAAGCTGCAACTAAAGACAACTTGCTGAGATCCTACAAGAACATGGTATGGGATTTAATAGAATATTTTGATGCTTTCAATGTTCAATCCGTTCCTAGAGTGAAGAACAAACATGCAAATAGGCTGGCCGCCATTGGTGCTTAGGTTGATATTCCGGATCAGATCAAGAAAGATAAAAATCAGCAATATATCAAAATAGTGGTCAGACCTTCTATCCCAGACAACAATATCAATTGGAAAGTGTTTGAATCAGATAAGCAAATTTTTAATTTCTTGCAAGAGGAAGCTAAATTTTCAATCAAAAATCAAGAAAGATTGCAACAATATGATGATTAGATTGTTCAGCTGAAATCTAACAAAATACCTCAATGATTGGTTATTCTTGAATCCATCTTTAACATAGATGATCAGGTCAGAAGGGAGAAGTCCAATTTGATAATCAAACAAGATGATTACGAACAAATCAACATTGGCAACAGCAAAACACCCAAATTGGGCAAGGTATGCAATAATAATGAAAAGTTTTGTTTTGTTCAACTTGCTCAAGAATTTAATGATGTTTTTGCATGGAGCTATGGTGACTTGAGGGTTTTTAATCTGTATTTAGCTCAAAATACAATAGAATTGGATTTAAAAATAAAATTAGTCCGACAAAAGCAGAGACCTATCAATCCCAAAATTGAACCATTGATGAAGTAAGAGTTGGATAAGTTGATCAAAGCTAACATTATTTTCCCCATCAATCACTCATCATGGGTGGCCAATTTGGTTCCCGTAAGGAAAAGAAATAGAGAGATACAATTATGTGTGGATTTCAAAGATTTAAATAGAGCTTTTATAAAAGATCACTACCCCTACCGTCAATGGAACAAATTTTGCAGAGGGTAAGTGGTTTGGAACGTTTCTCATTGCTTGATGGCTATTCTGGATACAATCAGATTTTGGTACAGGAATCATATCAGTTTAAAACAAGGTTTACTACAAAATGGGGTACATATGCATATAGGAAAATGCCATTTGGACTGCCAAATGCAGGGGCCACTTTTCAACGTGATATGGACTTGGCATTTCAAGGGATAATCAATATTTGTGTTCTTGTTTATTTGGATGTATAATTTTTTTCTCCAAGCATGTTGCAGATCATATCATACATCTCAAACACGTTTTTAAGAGATGCAGACAATATGGTGTTTCATTAAATTCAAAGAAGTGTGTGTTGTCAGTCCATGAGGGTACGTTGTTTGGTCATATTGATTCCAAGGAAGGTCTCACAATTGATCCAAAACGATTGAGTGCAATCTTGTCCTTGTCCTTGCCTAATCACAAGAAAGCATTGCAAAGCTTCTTAGGAAGAATTATTTTTATTAAAATATTCATTCCATATTTTGCAAATCTTATAAACCCACTAACCTCATTGCTTAAAAAGAACATGGTTTTCAGTTGGAAGATAAAAGGAAAGAATGCATTCAAAGCAATTAAACATGCTATTGCACAAACTCCAACACTTGTCAATCCGGATTTTAGTAGAGATTTTATTTTATATGCTTTTGGAGCAATTGATACACTCTTAACTATGTTGGTACAACAAAATGATGACAAATTGGAGCAGCCAATTGTTTTTTTCAGGCAAGGGTTACAAGATTACGATAAGTATTCTTTTTTTGTGAAACAATTTCTTTCAGTCATTAGCAGCCTTAAGAAATTCAAACATCCTTTCTAACAACAAGATTCATTTAATGGTTCCCATCTAAATGTTAAAGAGTTTCTTTTAAGCAAGGATTTGAATGAGAAATGAGCAGAATGGATGACAAAAGTGATGGAATATGACATTGATATTAAAGTCACTAAGTTGGTTAGAGGAAGAGGACTATGTGAACAACTAGCTTTAGACTTGCATGATGATAAAAATCAGATTTTAGTACTTCAAGATGGTCCAAACACAACTGCTATTTCATTGCCTCAAAGTTGGACCCAAGATATGATCCATTTTCTTTAGACTGGACAATGCCCTCAGGGTTTGGACAAAGCAAAATAGAGGCATTTCAGATTACAATCCATTCATTATGTTCTTGTTGATAACATGTTGTTTAGAAAAGCTGTGAATGGAGTTCTTTTAAGATGCATTGATTCAGATCAGATTGAGCTTGTTCTGGAAGAATTCCATAGAGGTACATCTAGTGACCATTTTGCACCAAGAGCTACAACCTTAAAGGTTATGAGATCTGGTTATTATTGGCCAAACTTATTTAAAGATGCTCATGCATGGGCAAGGAAGTGTGCAAAGTGTGTCATTTTTGCAGGGAAACAAAGTTAGCAACTCTTCCTCTTCAACTCATTCAGGTAAATCAACCTTTCATGCAATGGGGATTAGATTTTATTGGCATGATTAATCCACTTTCTAGTGCAAAGTCATAAATGGATTCTCACAGCTACATATTGCTTCACAAGATGGATAGAAGAGGTGTAATGTCCCCTTTTAGGACAATTTAGAAAATGGGGAAATATTTGTTGAAATCAAGCAAAGCATGGATAAACCCTTTTGCTTCAACCTAAAATATTCCAATGTCAACTATTTCGAACCCAAATGGGGTTGGAACTAGCCAAGGTGATGGGATAGATTGGAAGAAAACAATTGGAATTCAAATTAGATTTTTAACAGCTAAAAAATAATTAATAATTACACCCCAACTGCTGTAATTTTCTAAAATTAATTCTCGCTTAACTATCCAAGCAAAAATCTTCAAACTTTAGATTTTGGGCCACAAAAATATGAACAATGTCCCAAAATCAGTTTTTGCACAGCCAACATAAAACCCTACTTTTTCCCTAAAAATTAGGTCGCCCAACACATTTAGGGCATCCAATTAGCTCCAAAAATTATAAAATCACTTTCTCCTTATTTCTCCTAATTTCTTCAGCCAAATCCAATATTAAACTAATCCCAAACTGCATATCTGAAATTAATATTAATTGTTAGCAACCAAATAGCTAGTAGACAGCTGAAATCTTCTAAAATTCATAGCTGCTTTAATACTTAGTGTTTTTCCATGAAACAAGATGCAAAATAAACTAGAAATTTAGGGCTTTCCACTGCATTAATTGGGATGTGAATTTTATGAGCATTAAAACCTTGCCAAAACAGCCCCAGAAAATTGATTTCAAGTCGCTAGGGTTAGATAAAATTATATAAAATAATTCCAACTCTTTCTAACCATCCAACACACCCAAAATATCCACCCTTGCACTGAAATAAATAATAACACAACAGATTTTAGATGAAGCTCATATGGCATCAAATATAATGAAACAAGCTCCAATCCAAGTCGATTTAGTAAAATAAATTGCAGCAACAATAGCAATCACAAAAACACTCCAAATCCTTCACATACAATGCAGATTTACTCTCAAATAAATGCACCAACACTCTAAACCAAGTCGCCAATGCTTAGAATGGAGGAACAATACATAGATTCATCAACAATGATTACAAGAAGGTTTCAAAGCTAGGGCATACATCCCTTGGGCATACATCAAATTTCTCCAAGCATGGAATAATTTTCAAAAGTTCAATCAACATAACCCCACTAGAGGAAATGCGACCTCCTTTTATAGAGTTAAAGGTTTTAATATCCAACGACTAACCTTTTCCCTTATGGAGGGAAAACATAAACTCTCATTATAAAATAAAGTCTCTAAAAAACTAAGACTATGTGCACTTTATTATTTTTGATTAAATAATAAAAGCAACTATCTATGTGCACATTAACTAACTAAAGAGCCCTCCAAGGGGTTATAAAATAGATAACAGACATCTTAGGAAAAATTTCGAGCTCAATCCTCGAACCCATTGGGTTGAGAGTCTTCAAATCTTCAATGTGGAAAATTTCCCGAGAAGGGGACATTGCAAGCAGTGACCTTGAAAGAAGTAAATGAGACTTCAGTTTTAGACTTTTATGAAAGTCTAGTCACAAGATTTGGTGTTCCTACAACAATTATCTTAGACAACGCATTACTTTTCCTTAGAACAAAGATTTGTACATGGGCAGTCAAGCTTGACATTCATCTCTCAATATATTCCAATTATTATCCTTAGGAGAATGGATTGGCTGAGTCGACTAACAAGAATCTTCTCATAATCATCAAGAGAACTTTGGCAGAAAATTAGAGGTCATGGGATACAAAGTTGAAATTAAGCTTATGGGTTGATAGGATTACTCCTAAAAGATCAATTGACAATTCTTCTTTCATGCTTGTCTATGGTAGAGAAGCAAGGTTGCCTATTTCAAATGAGTTACCAACTCTAGACCTCATTAAAAAAATGGAGATGATGGAAGAAGATTCGATGGAAATCAGATTTGCAGAGTTAATGGAGTTGGAAGAAATTAGAAACATGGCAATGATAACAATGGAACATCATCAAGCGCAAGTAAAGAGGTATTTTGATAAGAAATCAGCTGCGAGAACATTCAAAGAGGGTGACATTGTGCTCAAGTGGCATGAAGAAATAATTAAGCCCAAAAGACACCAAATTTGATTCTGTTTGGAGCGGATCATATTTGATCATAGGTTGCAAACAACACAATGCCTTTCAACTCTCCAAGTTGAATGGTGATGAGCTGCCTATCCCATGGGTGCTAATGGGATGTTCCTCAAACTTTGCTATTGAGGTCTTATTTCACCCTTGTTTGTTGTAGGTTGTGTTTACTTTCCTCCAAGTGCTTCATGCACATTGTTGTTTTTAGTTTCCTGCCTTACGTGTTGTGTGCACTTTGTTGGTGTGTTTGTGTTCTAATAAGTGCTACTAGCATAGTTCTTGTTTCTAGAAGATATTTTCAATGCTCTTATAGCTCCAAGAAGTTGCGACAGTTAGTACATGACTCCATGCCCAATGGATGCTTCAAGACTACTGAATTATTGCATCTAATAAGTAGATGCCCCGAAAATCGTCAAATTGTTATCTAAGTAAGCTCCCATGCTTATTCACATCACTTGCTCAGGTTACATGCTTGAAATTTTTTGGATTGGTGGCAAAAGAAAGAAATTAAGAAGAAGCAAGTGTTTGGCGCGAAGGAGAGGATCCATGTAAAGACAAATCTGCGCACGGAGCCGCAAAAAAGTCCGCGGAATAAGAAGGAAAAGTTTGCACGCGTTAGTTAGTGAATAAAACAGTGGAAAATTGCGTCTCAACGAAGTAAACAAATTTGCACAACAAAAGGAAGATCCACACGAAGGTCCACACGACAAAGAACAATAGCCGCACCAAGCTACAAAACTAAGAAGAAAATGCACGAAAGTCCCCGCGCAAAGCCGTGCTACGTAGGTAGAAAACCCGTGCGACACAGATAGTCCGCGCTTAGACCAGCGTGACAAGCACAATCCTACAGAGAACCGCGCAGCAAGAGAAGAAATACAAAGCCGCGAAGGCAAAAAAGAAGAACAAAGCCACGTGGGAGCCTGCAAAAAACCGTGCAACACAGATAGTCTGCATGTAGACCCGCGCAAAAAAGCAGAGCAAAATTACGCGACATTAAAAGAAAATCCGCACACTTCAGCAAAATAAGCAAGACAATGGAGAGCTGCAGACAAAGGAAAATGAAACCCGGGTAAGAACCTGCGTGTTAAAGGGAAATGAAGTCCGCGCAACGAAGGAACCCACACAAAAGGCAAAAAATACAAACGCACAAACGAGGAATAAAAACACACGAAAATCCGTGCGACAAAGGAAAATCAAAAGGAAAGAAGTCTTCGCATGACCCAAAAACAAATCATGAAATGCTTTGTTTTGCTTTTTTCTGGAACGCGGAGTGTTATTTTTAGTAGAGTTTGTTAAAAACGACACATGACAAGTTAGAAATAGATGAATGTATGCAGAGGAAGCTTGTTTCATCATCTAAAAGTTCTAAAAATAGGACAAAGCATGCAAAAGTGGAGGAAAAGCTGTTTTTTAATTTCTGGGAGCACAAATTTTATTTTGGGTGCAGGATTGGACAAAAGTGAATTATGAGGACTATTTTTAGGAGACAGATAAAGCTGAACACGTGCCTTCCACATGCAGGGGCTATTTTTTTAACAAAAGTGTAGGGCGTACATGCTTTTCCTAATTTTAGAAGTCAGACTTACATGTCTGAGCTTTTCCTTCTTCCTCTCTCAAATTTTCTATAAAAACTCCAGAACGCATTGTAAAAAATGTCTTTGCTTCTTCATTCACATTTTCTTGGAGTAATTTAGTATTCAAGTGAGAAAGCAAGGGTCATGAGTGATACTTTATTCTTATTCCACCTCATGGAGCAATAAAGGAGTTGTTTTAACCTTTCTGTAGTCTGTGTTTAGTGCATATTTCGTTTTAAACTAAGTTTATCTTCGTAATACATGTTTATCCTTGGTTTAACAATTTAATCTTCATGCCTTCATGCAAATTTGTGTCAATTTGTAGGTCATAGATTGTGTTTAACCAGTTGTATGCAGGATTTTGTTGTGGAGCCATTTGTTGCCCCTTTTTTATCGTGTCACGACTCAACTCCGAACCCTTCTATGAAACACTTTTACCTTGATACAGTCCCCTGTAGTTAGTGTATGGTGTGCATAGCTCCCGTGGTTCATCTGTGTGATTCCAATAAGTCTGAGATCCTCAAAAAATTCTAGTCTATCACCATATTTTTTCAGTTTTTCTCTTCTTTCCTTCTCCCTTTTCCTTTTTGGTTTTGGTAGAATAGACTAGTATTAGAAATAGAAAATAGTTTAGGTGTGGCACTATGGGAACCAACCCTCTCTAGAGACTCAGTCCAGCATACAGGTCACCCATAATCTAGGAGTGTTTCCATTTTTTCAATGGTAAAGACTAACAATATTTATTACAACATGGTTTCTATGGATGTGGGTTTTGATTTTGTGGCCAAGGAATTCATGAGAATATTATAATAAAGTCACAATAATCTAAATAATTGGATATTCTTCATGTCCTTATGTAATCCCTCGTTAGCCCCAACATTTATTTTAACATCACATATACTCTTACCTAAAGCATTTATTTCACACTCAACCTCACCGTTATAACTTGTTTGACAAGATCTTATTGATGATAGCACATCACCTAACCTCCCATTGTTGGATAAATTTCTTAACAAAATAATCCCTCCTTGAGTACATGGGCACATATGAATATCTCCCTCCCTTCTATCACAAAAATAGGTTTTCTCATATGCTATTACCCCATGTGTATTTTAAGGATGTATTTTCTTCCAACATGGCACATGATACCTTGGATACTATTCCTACTCAACCATATGTTGAAGATCACTCTACCTTCTTGAATTAAGAAACAACTTCTTTTAACTTTGGCACTAGTGACGACCCTCGCTTAGTACTCTTAGTTACTACCCTCAGTGACATGGAAAGGGATGTTATACAATAAGTGCTACAAGATTTCCCTAACCTCTTTTCTTGGACCTATAATGGTATGTTTGGTAACATCCCATTGTTTATATGCATAACATTGTTTTAGATAAATATGCCAAATTGGTTCAACCAAAAATTTGTAAAATTCACCCTAAGGTGGCATTGTTGGTCAAAAATAAATACATAAGCTTTTAGATGAAATATTTATTTTTGAAATTGATTACCCCCAATGGGTATCTAATAGATTCCTTGTGGCCAAAATTATTAGTGAGATTTGTTGTTACACTAAATTTCGACCTGAATAAGGCTTGTCCTAATGACAGTTTCTTACTTCCACACATTGACATGATTATAGACTCAACCACTAGATATGATATGGTATATTTCATGGATGGTTTTTTTAGATACAACCAAATCAAAATTGATCATGTTGATTAATAAAAAAATCCTTCACAACCCCCTAGGGTACATTTTGTTACACTATCATGCCTTTTGGGTCAAATAACATTGGCGCCACTTACCAACGCACTATAACCCACATCTTTCATGACTACATTCACAATATTATCAAAGACTATGTTGATGATCTACTCACAAAATCCACCCATTTATTAAATCCTTCACAAAATATTTACCTCATCTTTGAGCAGTTACCGTTGTAAACTGTTCTTTTAAACCCACATAAGTGTGTCTTTGGTATCACCTCTGGTAAATTTCTAGGGTACATAATCTTTAGCCACATAATAGAGGTTTACCCTACAAATATCCAAGATATTTTTGACATGCCACCACCTTGGAATCTCAAACAATTACGGTCCCTCCAAGGTAAAATTTAAGTCATTCATTGCTTTGTGACTCAGTTGGCTGATAAGACCCAACCTTTCACATATATTTTAAATATATATATTACATTTGAATAGGATGTTACTTGCCAACAATAATTTGTTGACATTAAACACTACTTACTCAATCCCCTAGTTCTCATCCTGCCTATACCTTACAAAACATCATTGCTTTATATCCCAGGTACTGAGCATGCCCTTGGTTCCTTGTTAGCACAATACAATGATACCAACTATGAGTAAGTTATCTACTATATTAGCTACATATTACTCTTATATGATCTTAACTACACTCATATCGAGAAGATTTATCTTTTATTGGTATTTATTATGCACAAATTGTGTCACTATATGCTACACACTGAATTATGGGTTATTATCCAGGTAGAACCTTTGTGTTATTTACTAACACACACATATCTTTCTAGTCATATCGTGTGATGGGTAGTTATTTTAACTAAATTCAATCTTAAGTTTGTTTCTCAAAATTCAATTAAAGGACAAGTCTTTGTCAATCAACTCACCACATCCCCACTTTTTGACTCCACCCCCATCAACGAATAATTTTGAGATGAGTTTACTACTGATAGCTTTGATTCTGAAGTGTGGAAATGTATTTTGATGGGTCTTGGTGTGCCACCAGGGTTGACATTGTCATTATCTTTATTAATCCCTAGGATGAGACCCTCCCCTTTTCCTATCGACTGGGGTTTTCATGTACCAATAATATCATCGAGTATGAAGCATTAATCTTTGGTTTATACACTTATAATACATTGACAATATAACATATATAATTTTGGGGGGAATCATAAATTATTGTGCATCAATTCCAAGACATTTACAACACAAAATATGATTGTTCAATTCCATAGAGCGCACTTTTCAAAAGTTTTCTCTCAACCTTTGACTCTTATTTCATTACTCTTGTACCTCAAAAAGATAATAGACATATTGATGTTATGGTTAACATTACTTCACTAAGCTTTGTTTCCCCAAATTCCCTAGCTTTCTGACCACTCCTAGCGATCCACACATCACCACCTCCTCTGCTCCCACTCCCATTCTAGACACCCCTTCCAAATCCAAAACCAAGAACCCCAAGCTTCCAAAAACTAACACCCCTCACTCTACCTAGATTCTCAGAAGCACCAAAGAGCTGGAAGTTATAAAAAAATTGTTGCATATCCGCAATGCTAGTATGGATATGGCCCCACATCAGGAGGGGAATCATGTGCCTCATAGATTAAAGTCTATAAAGAAAGAGATGAAGCATCTCAAGAAGGACCTGCAGTGCATGGACAAGAAGAAAGGTAAAAGAAAATTTGATGATAATAATGACATTGGGAAGGATCAGATTGTTGATATTTATAAGAAGCTGAACTCACTAGACAATAGATTGGGGAGAGAAAAATATGGACATGATCACAACATGGCTATCTTTAAATCCATAAGTGAATTTTTAGAGCAGCAAGTTTGAAGCATTACCATGCTTAGTGGAATCCCTGGCACTATTTAGGGGAATGAAAAAGAGAGGAGCCAGACCATCTCGCAGTTGAATGCTTCAGACCCAACGCACATCACCACATTAGCATTGTTCACCTCGCTACAAATGATCCAATCTAGAATTGAAAGAGTTTCCAAGAAGTAAACTCACTCGGGCTGGAGGGAGTCATTTTAGTTGTTGATCTTTTTTGGTCTTTTTTTTGTGACTTTTCTACTTTTTTTTGTTTTGTTGCAGTCTTTGTCCTATTTTGTTTCTTTTTTGTAGCTATCTCTTGGTTACTGATGGACATAGTGTTCTATCTATATTTTTATCCCTGTTTTTTAGCATCTTTATAGTTATATCTGGTTGTTGAGCCCTTTTTGTAGCAGGGTATACTCCCTTTAAAACTATTTACCAATAATTAAAAAACATTGCTTCACTAATACCTTTGGACATCACTGATGATTGTGTCACCTTTACTCTTTGGTAATTATGTATAACTTTTTTTAATTCTAAAATTATCGATGATCTCAATGTTTTAGTCACTACACATAGTTTCGATAATCATAAGTGGCTCACAAACATCCATAACTACCTCTATCAACAACAACTCCATGACAATGCTTCACCACAGGAAAATTGTCACTTACGTCATGAGGTCACCCATTATGTTCTTATAAGAGGCTCATTATTTAAATACTCTCTTTTTTATTTCTTATTGCATTTTTTAGGGGATAATGTTGCCCAACTTGCTTTATCCCAATCACACAATAGCGACTATGATGGTCACTTTAGTGACAAGGCTATGTCTTAGAAAATATTAGAAGGATATTATTGGACCACCATGGAACAATAATGTCATGAATATGCTAAAAAAAATTATCAATTTCAATATCATAGAAACCTTTTTCATGTCTCATCTCATTAATTACATCTGATTGTTCCTCCAAGTCCCTTTTCTATATAAGGTTTTGATTTATCTAGAAACCTCAACCCTGAATCTGCACAGGGGCACAAGTTCATCATTACTACCACAAAATATTTCACTAAATGGGTAAAGGCCATACTCTTAGAATTTACTACCGATGATGACATATGTCAGTTCTTACTTACACACATCATCACATATTTTGGTATCCCTTTTTCTATTATTACAACCAATGGACCTTCTTTGAAAAAAATTATCGTTAAATTTTTTTGTGAAATTCTAAATCAATCATACCTTTTCTACCCCTTATTAACTGCAAGGAAATGGCCAAGTTGAGGCCATTAATAAAATCAGTTTCAAATTCATCCAAAAAATAGTTTATAAATATGGCTCTGATTGGCATAGCCAAATCATTTGTGCATTGTGGGCTTACTGTACCAGTGTTCATAAACTTACCAATGCTACATATTTTCCCCTAGTTTATGGGACCAAGGTTGTTTTTCCCTTACAATTGGAAACACCTTCACTTTTCATATCTCTAAAATATATCATCAAATACAATGTGTACCATGAAAATTTCTTACATGAGTTAGAGATGTTTAACTCTCAGTGAGTACAAGCATTGGAACACCTGAAAATTTATCAAGAATGCATCAAACACACTTACAAAAAAAAGTGCATGCCCATGAGTTCCAATTGGGTGACATTGTTCTTAAAGAAAATCATAAGAATGAAAATGTAGAATAAGCATTGAAAGGAAAATTAAAACCTAATTGTCTAGGCCCATATACTTTCACTGCATAAGTTGTCCCTAGTGTTTATCATTTAGCCAAACTTGATACATGGAAATTTCTATTGAAAAATTTTAGTAAAGTTGGAAATATTAGGGGTTTTGGAAATTGGAAATAGCAAATTTTCAAAATTCGGTTTCCACCTAGTTCACCTAAAATTTTGGATAAAATTTCATTGGTATGGGCCATTTCGTTTATTATTTACATTAAAAATGAATGTATTCATGTATTTTTCCAACATTTCGAAACAAATTGTGCTCATATTAGCTGAGGTATAATATATATTGTTGAGATATAATACATATACATCAAGCATCTAAGCTATCAATAAAAATATGTGTGTCTCCTTTTTCGGCACATAGACGACCATCCAAGCTCATCATCCTACACCTTTGATAGCCTACTTTCATCAGTTTTGCAATTTTCCATCCATTATAGTTACCATCCTACCCCACGGAAATCTAACACCTCTTTTATCTTATTTCCCCGCTTCTTTCATCTAACCATTGTCATCCAACCCCTTATTCATCCAATACCTTTATGTTCTACTCCTCTTCCTTTATCGTTTAACTAGTGCATTTACTATCCAACCTATCTTTACCATCAAACAATTACATTTACTGTCCAACCTATCTTTACCATCCAACCACTGTTTCCACCATCCAACCTCTATCTTTACCATTTAACCATTGTCTTCTAACCCCTACCATTCATCCCCTCACCCATCTTACCCCATGTTGTGCACCTCTTTATCACCCAACCCTCTACCATGAAGGCCTGTAGTATCTAGCCCTATATCCATCTATTAACAGTCAATATATGTGACATATCCATGGATTATAGAAAATAGCATAAGAAGGATACTTCCAGTTTAAAAAAGAGTAAGGTGACATTATTTGGCTATTTTGACCAGTCACAAAAAATGAAATTTTTATTAGGATCTATAGAAAATATAGGTATGTACTATTGTTGATGAGAAAATTTGTCAGTTGGGTAAATTAGGTGTCTCCACCAACGTTCACAAGGCTACACCCCTCTACATTGAATGGTGCAGCTCTCATTATTGAATGTGACTAATCTAATCTTAAACTAAATGTTGTGGGTTAGCCAAATAGGTCGAGGATCATAAAGGGATGCTCTACTGAACCCATGGAAAATTTCTTGTATGGGGTACAAGGGAGGAAATAACAGTGATGAGGGGGGAGGAGAGAAATTAGGGAAGGAAGGCTGCTGCCCTAAGTAGGCCAATTACAAAGTTCACACCCAGTAACTAGAATAGTTCAAAATTCAATATAGAATAAATCAACAATGAAGCTATTTAGTCAGATGGAAAAAACCTCAGACACCAAGTTCTTATATTCAATCTATCAAAGATGCAAAGCTCTTTTGGGATCACCATGTATGTAAAGTGTATAAAAAGAGAAGTAGAAGCATACAGGAAAAGGAGAATAGAAGAAATGTGGATTTTATTTCATGTGTAGTGATGAGTACAAAGCTTCAATCAATCTACAACAATTCACAATTACTACCAAAAAATAACAACTTTGCAAATCCCTTAAAATGGAGGAACCATTTCAATTCATAACAATGTGAATTGACCTCTCATATTCCCTCTACATAACTCTTCACATTCCTATTCCACTTATGATTTTTTATTTTCCATTAGAAAACACAAATTAAGTATTTCCCTTATAATTTCAAGAAAATAATTTTACAATTTACAATTTATGTCAGTTAATTGAATAGGAAAAAATACAATGATTACACTCAACGAATAATTAGAAAGGAGAGAGAAGGAAGAGGGAGAAAGAGAGAATGAGGTAGGAGATAAGAAGCTTCGAGCATGAATGAAGATGCCTCCATATTTGATGAAGATTAGCTCCACTAATACAATGATGAATTTTGGATTTTTAAACTCTTTTATACTATGAGAAACCTCCTTCTGAATGATCAACAATTATAGCCCATCAAGTACATTGATTAAATAAGTGAGAAGCACTTGATCACCAGACCATTATAGACAATGAAATATATCCTCCCATACTTGAAAAAATTATAACCAAAGAATATGGAGATGGAAACCAACCCCTGATGACCCTCCTCACACTTCTACATTGAAAGGGAACTCCAATGAGATTCAATTTGAACACTTTTCACTTACTAATGATGCTCATAATCCACCCCCTTATACATGATACACAAACACCTTAGACAACCAAGTGAGTGTTTAAAAACATTGTTGATATTTCTTGATGTGAATTCAAGATCACATGTGGACAATGCACATGATGATCCTTTAAGACATTGTCATGATCCGCTGACAAAGATCACTCCTGGAAAGATGCACTTTCCCTTACACACTGAGAAGTTAAGTGATGAGCATTGATGAGTACACTGTTAACAACAATGAAGAATGCTCATTCCATAACATGAAACAACATTGTTCCCTAGAATAAATTTCTCATACAATACAACCATGATAATTTTTCCACTTCGAATACACTGATGACCAAAATTAGGAATCCACCCATATGAGTCACAATCCAACTTTCACTCCTTCACAAGCATGTACTTCCCATCATCAATCTCATGAATAAATATCCAAAGAGATGGTCACCACTTAGTTACAATTCCATATTCACAAGTTCTCCATGATTGGAATTTTCCCTCTGAGACACATTATTCTTGTCAAATCTGCAAAGGCTGTAATTTGCTTGCAATTTGAGTATCTAACCTTTGTGAAGGCTTGAATTAGCAAGGAATGAAATAGAGGAGAAAATTTGAGCTTCATTCCTAATATAGGAACTCCTCTACACTTCGAAAGTGAATTTATTATTTTTATTAAATTATTATGTTTTCCCATTTTCGTCTTCGATCACCTTTCTCATTCTTTTGGATGTCTTCTATACATGCTGCTTTTGAAGAAATTTTTCCCACTATGAGATCTTACTAAAAATAGTAAGTTCTCATGTAGAGACTTACTATTTTTAGAAAATAACTTTCCTGACCTTGGATTTCAATGAAATCAATGTTTTTGATATGGGTTTTCCCTCTGATCTCACCTATGAATTTTCGTTGCAAACCGATCACTAGAGCAGTAGGAAATAAAATTTTAAAATTTGGTGCAAGGAAACGAGGGTTTTTTTTCTTAAAAAAATACTTTCCATGCATGTGAAATCCACCACCTATGTTTTTATGGCCTTTGAAAATGATGAAGGCAGAAAAAAAATTCACTTCGATCCGTGCCCTAGTTTGCAAGTTATGAGGTTTTCTTCATTCGCGAACAAAAGAGTCAATATGGAGAAAAATATACTTGTAGCTTTAAAAAAATGATTTTTTCTGAAATATTCTCTTGCCATAAACATGTGTGGAATGGATGGGAATGGAAAATGGTGAAGGAGGAATTCTAGAAAAAAAAATCTCCAGAGTTCTGGGTGAAAATGGAGAAATGTGGGGGGAATGGAAAAAAAGACTAAGTGCAGGTATTTTTCTGCCCCTCTTGTCCCCTTTATAACAGGACAAAGGGACACCCAAATTACTCCTTATCCCTAGGGTTACGCATGACACACGTGCATTGGTGGACATGGGGGCTAGAAAATGAAAAAAGAGTGCTTAACTGAGGCCTCTAGGGTTATATGGTGTTTCCATATGCTCAAAGGATGGATAGGTGCAATTTATTGTCCCCCTATCCCCTTGGAAAGTGATAAAGGGACACCAAAATTTCACATTAATGCCATGGTGACAAGTGGCATTGGGAAATTCTTCTAACTGCAAGAGCATTCTTGAGAGAGAGCTTGAAAATGAATTTCTCGGAGCTCCCAAAGGTCTTTTTGGGAACTTATTTATATGATTTTTTATGAAAACATCATTTAGAGAAGAATGAGATGGATCTCAAGGTCTGGTTCTTCATGAAACCCCTCCAAAAATGATGTTATTCCTTGGAATCACTGAGTTTTCTCGCCAAAAATGAGTTCCTCTGAGAAGCGCCAAAGTCTTGTGAAAATTATGATTGTTCCATATTTTATATTATCCTCTTACCTATCCAATTATTGTTTTTTTCATCTTAAATCCATACGGCGCTCCTGCAATCCTCTGACAAAGATTAGGTACTTGTTTTGACTACCTTCTCCTCCCGGGGGATGAGACTTGGTCATATGAAAAACCATGTGGAAGTAAGGGGGGAGCGAAATATTTATTGTTCCCCTTATCCCTTTGGAATGGGATAGAGGGACACCAAAAGTTCACCTCATCCTATTGAGGACAAGTTTCAAGCATGCGGAAGTTGGAGCGAGGGCTAGAAATTTGATGGAAAGGGCTTACCGGAGTTCCCCAGGGTCATGTTGAGTGTCCATGAGGCTTAAGGAGGGGGAAAAATTTTATTCCTTCCTTTTACCATTAGAGAGGGATAGGGGGACACTAAAATTGTGCCTCAACATCATGGTGTCATGGCACTGAGAAATTTGGCTAAAGACGGAGCTCACACCTTGGGGAAGAACTTGAAAATGACATTGTTGGAGCTCTCGGATGAATTTTTAGGAACTTCCTTATATTATTTTTAATGTAAATTACATTTTGATAAGTATGGTATGGGTATCAAGGTATTTTAATTCTTAAAATAATCTCAAAAATGGTATTTTGGATCAGTACCTCTAATTGTGCCTGCGAAAAATGAGTTGTGGAAAGCAAGATATGGGTGTTGTGAAAAAATTGAGATTACCACCATGTAGAGAACTAAATATAATTTCCTTTGATATTATTTTTTACCTCAAAATAATTTTGGATATCCTGGAATCATCTCCTGAAGCTCAAGTTCCTTTTCGTAGTGCAAGTTCCTTTAGCCACAAAAACCCTCTTTTTCCAAACTTGTTCCTAAACCTCCAGATCTTTCCAAAATATTCCTAAATAAATTGTAAAACCATTTTTGATCATGAATATACCTCATTGATGAATTTGGGACATTAACTCAGCTTCAGAGAATAAGTACTTGCTTGAGAAAGGCCAAAAATAGTCATTCTCAAAACCTAGTAAAAAATCCACCCCGAAAGGTATTATCTTGAAAGACTTATTTAGACTTTTTTTCTCGTTTTTGACACATGGGAAGTGGTGAAACACAAATACTAACATTATATAGATGGGGAATAATCCTGGCACAGTGGATGGACTAACTTGGAGAGGTGTCGGGGAAGTGTTACAATGAAAATTTTTGACACTAGGGTAAAGTTATCTTGTTTTCAAGGGAATTTTTCCCTTGGAAAAACATAGGAAAACAATTGGATCCCACTTGGGGACTTATTCTAGATCTAATGAAGTGAGGAAAAGATGATAAAGAACTCTAGAATCTCATTTTACAAATTGGACCAGTGCCTTATCCATTGGGCTATAGAGTCATTTTTTCTAACACACACACACACAAAAACAAACACACAGAAGGGAAACACACCAAAAGTGAAAAAAAAAACACACTGGGAAAGGGAAATTATGTTATAGGGGAGGGATATTTACAAATATAGGGAAACAGTGTACACATACCTCGAAATGGGCTGGGAAAATTATATGTCATTGTGGAACAACGGACTAAAGTTTGACCTTTGAAGCACAAAATTCGTTATTTGATCATACCATGCTCCTATGATTACTTTGCATGGCTTGAGAAGAAGAATACCAATCAATATTCCACCTTTATAATCACAATACACTAAAAAAATTCTTACATCTAATGAAATTTTTTTCACCTTCTTGAAACTATTACCTCCACAACTTCCACTTGATGACCTATGATCATGAGACACCTTTCCTCCATGTCCTCAAGAGTGGGAAAATCGATATCTTTATGGAAAAATTATTCATCTAGGAATTACAACGTGGAAGCATCCCTTATATCAGTGAGGCACTCCTTAGGTGTGAGAGAAAATATATTTTATTCCCATTCAATATATTCTTTGAACATCTCACTTTATTGCTCCTAAGGACTGCTTTAAAAAATAGAGCTCGCCATAGTGGGAAGGAGGTCCTCATCATCTTTAAGAAATTGTTACAGTATGGAAACATGTTCAAGATAGATCAGAGCTTGGGAAAATGTGAGTGCATTCTAATTTTGAATTCTTTTGTAAGATTCCTATACATTTTTTATTTTTCTTCAAGGAACACATTTTGTCAATATCCATCTACTCAATATTGGTTTCGGCATCATTCTCAAAACCGCAATCCTTGATTTGATCATAGAATAATTATTCACCCTCGATTGAATATTGCAGTTTGGATTCTTGTTCCATATATTTAGGGCATCCAACAGTGGTGAGAATAAGTTGACCTTCAATACCTTCATAAGACTCATGCAAATCTTCACCTTATTTAGAACCACTCTCTCCAATGCAAATCAGCTCAAAATTTCCCCCACTATCTTCCTCTATGGTGGAGATGTCTTCAAGATTGGGAATATTCATTGTGAACTCAGAATCATTTACCTTTTACATTCATAATCTTCTTCGTAAGGTGTGAAGGAGAAATACATACTTTCATATTCCCTCTCACCAACCAAGGCATTGGGAAGGACATCAAACTCATCCATCCACTCCATCTCAATATCAAACATTGGTGTATCGAAATGAGAAACATATATTGATTCATACACATCATGTATTTCCATAGCCTGAGTCAAGAATTCAAGGCTAAGTTGCAGTCTTCAGTCTCTTCTACAGCCTCGAAGATGTCTTGCTCATATAACTCTTCCGATTTTTCCATAGAATTGTCTTCATCCTTATTGAAATAATCTTTACATTGTGACTCTAACAGATGGTTGAAAACCTTATCCAGGCATGTCCAAGATTCATTTGAAACATCTTTGTTCACCTCTTCTTGTGCATTTTTTGTCATCCAAGTCTCACCTTCTTGCAAGAATGGGCATACTTGGTTTCCAACATTTTCTGACAAGGAAAAATAGATCCATGCTTCGTGGGAAGGGAACTCCTCTAAGCTTGAATTCAATTTCATGATCCTCTTGATGGGAATCATAGGACCATGTTGGGGCAGCAATATGGGAAGAATTTTCAACTTTATCTTGATCATTCGTTATCAAATATTCTTGCTCATATGGGCAATGAAAGACTTCACATTCACTAAGATGATCATTCTAATCCTTGGGTGAGAAGAGGTTATGTTAGAACTGTTCATTCTCCTCGGCTTTAAAAATGAAGTGGGCCTCTTCCATTTGATCATACATGATTGAATCAAGAATATAATTAAATTCTCCAATTGCCTCTATCTCATTATTCAATATTTCTTCATCACTTGAAAATTCAAAATTGGAAAGAGAATTATCCATGAATACCTTGCATTCATCTTCTTTAGTCTAAGGTAAAGGATGGCTTTTTCCATTCCTTCATGATTGATGGAGTCTCTAGTGAGCATTTGATCTACTGTTGTATAGCAAGAATCTTCCTCATTTGAGTTCATCATTTCATCAACAGTATGTGCCTCAAGCCAAAATGAGTTGATGAATGGAGGATCAATTGTCATGTCTTATTCATTGTTCTCCTCCAAGGTACTGATTTCATTTTCATCAAAAGGTTCAAGGATGAGATCTTTTTTAGCAACATCCAAGAACCTTCCAGGGATGAACACCTTGTAATACTAAAAATCCTAGGGTTCTTCCTCCATAGGACAAATATCTTATTTTTCTTCCTTGATATGGAGTGCTTCAAGCTACCCATACATTTCTTACAAGGCTTCAGCGTATTTCATATTTTTGAGGAAAATTTTGGGATCAGAATCTCCTTGTACAATGCTTGTGATTCTTTACACATACTCAATCTTCAAGGATGCCATCTCATCATTTCTATAAGTAATGAAATCATCCCAAGGGAAAGTGAGGAAAGACATGGCTCAGAGCTTCTCATTAAACTATACAAGGTTGAAAGTATTACCTTCAGCAGATTCTTGGTCTTCATATACTTCACACAACATCTTATATATTCTTTGCATATTTTTCAATATTTCCTTACCATCTTCCTCATTTCAAAGTTATGATTTCTTTCCTTTGTCCAATTGCAAATTATTGCTTGAAGTAGGAAACCTTTTTATTGTTCTCAAGTTTCCCTCTTTACAATAACTGGTCTGAAACCATGGTTGATCAACAATCTTCATTTCTTGGCATTCATCTTCTTCTTTTTATTTTTTTTCACTCATTGGTACTTCACTCCAATTTGAAAATTTCTTCATTGTGTGCAAGAAATGAATGTGAAAGGGATTCTTTCCTTAATAGAGTCACCTTCAAAAATTATTCTTATTTGAAATCTGATTTTATTTTAATACTTTTTTTGTATTTTTTGGTCAGATATCCTTTTTTGTGTGCACTTGGGAAAATATCTCCCCAATGGAGTTTCCAAAAATTGTTGGTGAGAAAATTTTTTAGTTGGGAAAATCAGGTGTCTCCACCAACATTCACGAAGCTACGCCCCTCTACATTGAATGTTATGTTGTCAATTATCACCCTTTTGGACAAAATTGGACAATGGGAGCCTATTATGTCCTAAGACTAGAAAAAAAAATTCATGATGCATTTATGGGTCCACATGTAAAATTTTGTGTTTAGGGAATTTTTACCATGTTCCAGTAGGTTTCAGGATCATTTTGGACTATTCTTTTCTTTTTTGAGTCTTCAGAAATAAGGTTTTGCTCAAGGTGATTAAATCGGCCTGAAGGGCCACACTTTCAGTTAATATGAGTAAAAATGACCAAAATTAACTAGCCATGTTTAAAAGTACTTACTATATTTTTATTACCCTCTATTTTTTGGAGAATGGCCTCGGGAAGTTGAAATTAGGGCATAATTCATTTGAAGGAAGTTAAGTCGGAACTGAGCTTAAAACAGCTTGTTGAGAAGCTCTGCGAGCTAAAGGAAATTTACGAGTTGTTTGGTTGTATTTGGAAGATAATTTGGAAGCTCAAGTTAAGCCAAGCTAATGCTTGGACAGTCGAACGTGAAGACAACTTATCTCAGCTTGATGGCCAAATTACATCGAGTGGAAAGATGAATGCATAGCTCATCGAGGCAATAAAGCAAGGGGAGCTCAAGCTAATACTATATGACGAGCTACATCAAGAAAAAATGACTGGACATGGTGAGTTGTGTCATTGTGACATCCATATATTTTGATTTGGGGACATGAACGAAGAGTCAGATGTTTCACCATGAGCTAGCAAATTTTGGGTGAAATAGTGGTGGAATTACAGGTAATCCCATATGAGTTCAAAGATGGCTTGAGAAGGATCTAGATTCTCACTTGGTGAAGGTGGGCTCACAAGCCATAAAATCTTGGTACGTCAGTATCATTGAGTTAGGTCAATGTGTAGGAACTAGTGAATAATAAAATCTTGACATCAAGCATGAGGAACACAATCCTAGTACAAAAATGTGTGAGTTAGAAGGACATTGGCTTGACTATCTTGATGCATCAGGTCTCAACAAGGTAGAATCAAGTGGATTAGCTCAGGCATACGATTAAATAGATAAGCTCGTGCAATGGGAATGAAACCTTTTTTTAGTTTAGCAAACCATGCATGAGCACGTACAAGCATGGCAGCGATGTGACTCGGTAAGCCACTCAAGACTTTGAACAAAATAGTGTGAGTTCTCATGGAACTAAGGTCGAGGTGATTACACATAAGACCTAGCTCGGTTGTGGGAAGTCTGAAGCCAACTAGCTTGGGCCTAGTACTCGGTGTGCTCTATAAGAAATAACTCAGTGATTCATGCCTTGGAAAAGAAACCAAAGTATTCGCACTAGGCATAAACACAGGCTCAAAGAAGACTGAGTCACGAAGAAGGTATTAGTCATGGCAGAAGGGCCAAATAATTGTTCAGAGAAGTGTTTTTCGTGAGCTCGGAATATAGGTCATAGGATTCAGGCTCAATGATAAACGAATTATGGCTCAATTTTGTAGCCATGGTAAGTAAAGAGGCTCGAGGGACTCATGTGAGTTTGCAAAGTAATGAAGCATGGCTTATCAAAACTAGTTGAGTGAACCATCTGTAAATGGCTTCAAAGTTTAAATTGGTAATACATATGATCCCATAGTATTAAGCTTGGAACTCATGCAATACAGGTGTAAATGAGTTAGGATCAATGATGATTAGCCTAGTCTGATATTATAATGATCCAAGGATGATCAAGTCATGTTGAAGGAAATTTAATACAAAGAGCTCAATACTGAACACAATGGAACATCATGTGGGAGATCTCAGGTGATAGCTCAGTTTAGAGCTCAGATAGGTCGATGTGAAGATAGCTCATTCCATGTGGAGGTCATAGAAGGTGAGCTTTTTTTATAATGGAGGTGAGTCAGTTTTAAATGGTGAAGGTCGAGTCATCCTGTATGAGCTTGGTAGCAACTCGCAAGTCGGCTCAGTGGGAGAATTCCAAGCCATGTTGAGTTAGGAAGTGAGGAGAGTTTCAGGGAATTCTTTGTCTTTTTTCATTCGAGTAGGAAAAGTAGGACTTAAATCTTGCACATTAGCATCACCATGGGGATACGAAGCCATCCATTTTATTTTTTGCATGGGAAAAGTGGCCTCAAAAATCCGTATCCCCCATTTTAGACTTGCATGTTGTGAATTTCATGTCGAGCTTGGATAAATAGTAGCTAGGTTCCCAAGCTAGAATAGGCATGATGGAGAGATCAACGAGGAAAATGGGGAGTTAATCTCTAAGTTGGAACGAGGAAAATGGGGAGTTAATCTCTAAGTTGGATAAATCATGAGCCAACACATTCAACTGTTCTCACATGGCACGATGGTCAAGTTATTCGTCGAGCTTCTCAGTTTGTTTAATTCTAATAATGTGGAGATAGGGATGCAATGGAAGATCCGATCAATACGTTAACATGGTGAGCTAACTGCTCAGGCAAGTAAGTCGATGGGAGTTTAATGGTGTAGGCATCGGAGAATATGGGCATGACGTTGCAAGTCAACAGACCAAGGTAAGTGCCGAGTGGCTTGACCAATATGGAGAGGGTGAAATTAGAAACAAGGAGCATATGGACCATTCGGTGAGGGACATGAGTCAAACACTCCATCCAAGTGAGAGAATAAGTCAAGTTTGATCAACAAGGTAGAGCTAACATGGCAAGGTGGATCCATTTTCCAAGGAAATTAGGTCGGGTTGTGAACACATGGAAGAGCTCTTTTGAGCTATACTATGAAGGTCGACCAATGTAAAAGCCAAAGTGAGGTGTTTAGAGATAATGCGTGGAGCTCAGTCAAGGATTATGACATTGGAATCGCCAATCCAAAAGTGGGAAAAGTTCTTTTGAAACCTGGGAGTGGTGAACTGAATGCGAGGTAGGTGTTTTATGAAAATTAAGTGTGTTTGTGAAGAGCATCAGTAAACGCTGAAATGTGAAGTGGGAAATTTTGAACCCACCATGCAATGCAAGGAAGAACTCGCCAACCAGCTAGTCGAGTTGGCTAGTGAGATGGTTGGTCAATCAACATTTAAACCCCCTTCAAGGCACAAACCAAAACTTACGTTGGCCCAACCAAATGTAAATTTATTTTTGTTAAAATATTTTACAAATATTATTTTTTTTATTAAAATATTATTTTTAATTAATGGAGGATAAGTTCATTTTTTTAAAATTTATTAATCAAAATGGGTGGGTGCAATTAAAGATGTAATCAATCATGGCGACCAAGGGCCCAGAATTTAGGATTTTCTCCTCTCTTCTCTCACAAGTGGATTTTCTATAAATGTAAAGGAGAAACCCATTTCAAAGGGTTGGACAGGTTAGACAGTTAGAAAACTTTCAATTTGTTCTTGTATGTTGAGGGAACTTTCAATCCTCCTTTTCAAGACTTTAATGGAAACCATTGCCTTTTCCAAATGTAATAATGCATTTTCCACATTGTTGAAGTAATAAAAGTGTGTTTTGTGACTAATCTTGGTCACTTCATCCTTCTATACTTCTTTGTGCCTTTCTCATGCTTGTAGGTAAACTATGCAAGTTCAAGTTTCTATTGCATGTTCTTAGAGTTCTGTACTTATCAAGTGGTGGATTATTACATGCAGTTGAGTTGTGGTTCTTGTTCACCCTTCTCAGGTTCATCCTTCTTCACTGGAAGACTGATAGATTGTTTTATTTGATTGAGTTTAACAAAGGGAACACATGCTTCGTATTTTGTAGTATTTTGTTACCCTATCTAAGTTGGAATAGGTGAAGTTGACCTATGGTGCACAACAACCTCTTCAAATCAACCATTCTTGAGTATAACAAAACCCTTTATTTGGTGCATCACCATCTCTAGTATAGTTTCATTTCTTGCAAGTATCTTGCCCTAAAACCCATGGAAATTTTAGCATAGGTCTAGGTAACCATTTTATTGCACTAGGAGTAGTACAACACTTAGTATAGGAAGAGGAAGCCAGCCTTCTCCAAAGGTTCACCTTGAGCCCAAGTCCCACAACTTGAGAGGTTATCCCATGTTACCCAATCACACCAAACGTCATGTTCACATTATGGACATTCGAAGGGTGCGGTGATTTGGCGATAACATGTTGCAGCTCCCATTATTGAATGTCACTAATATAATCCTAAAATAAATGTTGTGGGTTGGCCAAAAAGGTTGGGGATCACATAGAGGGACTCCATTGAACCTGTGGAAAAGTGCTTGTATGGGGTACAAGGGAAGAAATCATAGCGATGAGGGGGGATGAGAGAAATTAGGGAAGGAAGGATACTGTTGTGAGTAGTCCAATTACAGAGTTTACACCCAATAACTGGAATAGTTCAACATTTAATATAGAAGAAAATAACAATGAAGATATTTAGTGAGATGGAAAAAACCTCAAACACCAAGTTCTTATATTCAATCTATCAAAGATGTAAAGATAGTTTGGGATCACTATTCTTGCAAAGTGCGTAAAGAGAGAAGTAGAAGAATATAAGAAAAGGATAATAGAAGAAATGTAGATTTTAATTTCATTTGTAGTGATGAGTACAAAGCTTCAATCAATCTACAACAATTCACAATTGCTACTAAAACTACTAACTTTTAAGATCCCTTGAAATGGAGGAGCCATTTTAATTTATAGCAATGTGAAATGACCTTTCATCTTCGCTTCACATTCTTATTCCACTTATGAATTTTAATTTTCCATTAGAAAACAAAAATTAAGTATTTCCCTTATAATTCGATAAAATACTTTTATAATTTACAATTTATGTCACTTAAGTGAATAGGGAAAAATACAATGATTACCGTCAAAGAATAATTATAAAGGAGAGAGAAGGAAGAGAGAGAAAGAGAGAAGGAGGGAGGAGATAAGAAGCTTTGATCATGAATGAAGATGTCTCCACCTTTGATGAAGATCAGCTCCATTAATTCAATGATGAATTCTGGATCTTTAAACTCTTTTACACCATGAGAAACCTCCTTCTAAATGATCAAAACTTATAGCCCATCAGGTACATTAATTGAAGAAGTTAGGAGAACTTGATCACTAGACCACTATAGACAATGAAATATTTCATCCCATACTTGAAAAAATTATGACCGAAGAATATGGAGATGGAAATTGACTCCTAATGACCCTCTGCACATTGCTACACTAAAGGGGAACTCTAATGAGATTCACTTTGAACACTTTTCCCTTGCTGATGATGCTCACAATCCACCCCTTGTATATGATACACAAACACCTTGGACCACTGAATGAGTGTTTAAAAACACAGTTGAGATTTCCTAATGTGAATTCAAGATGACCTACAGGTAATGCTTGTGATGATCCTCTATGACATTGTCATGCTCTGTTAACAAATATCACTCCTCGAAACATATACTTTCCCTTACACATTGAGAAGGTAAGTGATGAGCACTAATGAGTACATCATTGAAAACAATGAAGAATTCTCATTCCATAACTTGAAACACCACCATTCCCTATAATTCATTTCTCATATAATGCATCCATGATGAGTCTGTCACTTCGAATACGTTGATGACCAAAATTAGGAATCCACCCATATGGGTCACAATCCAAATTTCACTCCTCCACAAGCATGAACTTTCCATCATAAATATCATGAATAAATTCCCCAGATTGATGGTCACCACTTAGTTATAGGTCAAGATTCACATGTTCTTCTGAGATTGGCATTTTCCCTCTGAGACACATTATGCTTGCCGAATCCACAAAGGCCAGAATTTGCTTACAATTTGAGTATCTGACCTCTATGAAGGTTTGAATTAGCAAGGCATGAAAAGTGGGAGTAAATTTTAAATTCATTCCTACAACAGGCACTCCTCTATAATTAGAAAGTGAATTTACTAGTTTTAGTAAATTACTATTTTTCCCCTTTTTGCCTTCAATCACCTTACTTGTTTTTCTGGATGTCTTTGAAGAAATTTTTCCCACTATGAGATCTTACTAAAAATAGTGTGTACATGTGTAGAGACTTAATATTTTTAGAAATTGGATTTTCCAACCTCATATTTTGATGAAATCAGATTTTTTGATATGGGTTTTTCCTTGTGATCTCACTTATAAATTTTTCGTTGTGAACCGATCACTAGAGCAACGGGAAATAAAATTTTAAAATTTGGTGCAAGGAAATAAGGGTTTCTTCACTAAATAAAATTCTTGTTTTTCATGTTAAATTCCACCACCTATGTTTTTATGGCCTTTGAAGTGATGAAGGAAGCAACAAAATTCACTTCGATCCATGCCCTAGTTTGCAAGTTATGAGGTTTGCTTCGTTCACGGACAATGGAGTCAATCTGGAGAAATATCCATCTGTAACTTTACAATATTTAATTTTTTATGAAAAAATATTTTTCCATGAACATGGAAACATGGGTGGATTGGATGGTAATGGAAAATGGTGAAGGAGGAATTCTAGAAAAAAATCGTCAGAGTTCCAGGTGAAAATGGAGAAATGTGGTGTGAATGGTGAAAATGACTGAGTGCGGGTATTTATAGGTATGAGAGGGAGAGAGGAAGGTGGGGTGAATTTGTATACCCCACTTTTCCCCTTTGGAATGGGAAATGGGGACACCCAAAGTGTGCCTTATTCCTAATGTGACACGTGGCACACATACACTAGCAAAGGCGGGGGCTGGAAAATGAAGAAAGAGTGCTTAATAGAGGCCTTTGGGGTCATATGGTGTGTCTACAAGCTCAAAGGAAGGAGGGGTGAAATTTATTTTCCCCCTTGTCCCCTTAAAAGGGGACAAATAGACACCAAAAGTGTGCATTAGTGCCATGGTGACAAGTAGCACTAGGAAATTCTTCTAACTGCAAGAGCGTTCTTGAGAGAGAGCTTTAAAATGAAGCTCACGGAGCTCCCAAAGTTATTTTTGGGAATTTATTTATATGATTTTGGCTTAAAAAATAATTTTTAGAAGAATGTGATGTGTCTAAAGGTCTGGTTCTTCCTACAAACCCTCCAAAATTTAAATTCTTCCTTGGAATCACAGAGTTTGTTTGCCAAAAATGAGTTCCCCTAAGAAGCGCCAAGGGCTTGTGAAAAATATGAATGTTCCATCTTGTATAAGATACTTTTAGATTTCAAATGAGTTTTTTTTCCTCCTAACTTCTTACGGAGCTTCCATAATCATTCGACGAAGATCTAGTACTTGTTTTGATTGACTTCTCCTCCTGGGGGCTAAGGCTGGGTACTATGAAAAAATATGTGGAAGAAAGGGGGAGGGCACATTTTATTGTCCCCATTTTCCCTTATTAATGGGATATAGGGACACAAAAAAATTTCCTTAGCCTAGTAAGGACAAGTGTCAAGCATGCGGAAGTTAGAGTGCGGGCTAGAAATTTGATGGAAAGGGCTTATCGGAGCTCCCTAGGGTCATGTTCAGTGACCATGAGGCTAATGTGGGGGGGGTACATTTTTATGCCTTCCTTGTCCCCTTGGAGAGGGACACTAAAATTGTGCCTTAGCCTCATGCTGACATGTGGCACTGAGAAAATTGGCTAAGGACGGAGCTCATACCTTGGGGAAGAACTTGAAAATGACATTGTTGGAGCTCCTGGATGAATTTTTAGGCACTTACTTATATTAGTTTGACTAGAAATGGAATTTTGAGAAGTATGGGAGGGTTCTCAAGGTATTATTCTGCTTGACACCATATCAAAAATGGTCTTTTGGATGAATACCACAAGTTGTGCCTACAAATAATGAGTTGTGGAAATCAAGATATGGGTGTTGTGAAAAATATGATATTACCACCATGTAGATAACTAAATCATATTTCCATTGATATTTTTTGACCTCAAACTCATTCTGATGCTCCCAAATCTCAGGTATCTTTTTGCAGTGCAAATTTCTTTAACCTCAAAAACCTTCTTTTGCCAAACTTGCTCCTAAACTCCGAATATTTCAAAAATCTTCCTAAATCAATTGCACAAACATATTGGGTCATGAATACACATCCCTGATAAATTTGGGACTTTAACTCAGCTCTGGAGAATATGTACCCACTTAAGAAAGGCCAAAAATAGTCATTCCCAAGCCTATTGAAAAATCCACCTCGAAAGGTACTATCTTGAAAGACTCATTTAGATTTGTTTTATCCTTTTTGACACATGGACAGGGGTGAGACCATAGATACTGACATTATAAATTTGGGGGATAAGCCTGACATGGGGGATGGACTGACCTAAAGAGGTGTTGGGGAAGGGTTACAATGAAAATTTTCAACACTAGGGTAAATTTGTTATGTTTTCAATTGAATTTTTTCCTAGTAAAAAGACAGGACAACAACTATCTACTAATTTACAAAATTTTAATCATATATTTTCCATAATATTTTTCCTTTGTACTCCTACTTAATAAATTTTACTCATGTTTATTAAATTTATTGTTTAATCTTTGTACTCTTGTTTATTTAGTTGTATTAATCATATAAATAATTAATACTATATTTTTGTAGACATTTCTCAAACACATTCAGAAACTAATGTATTTCGATGATCCTATTAATGAAAATATTTTTTCACTTCATGACATTCAACTATCAATACACTACAATTCTGGTAACTATATCGAACTAGGAGAAGACACATTAAATTCTCATCCAACACCGACCTCGAACTAAGCTTCTACTCCAATCTCTATTTGCATAAAAAGGAGACATGAAGATCAAGATATTTTTGATGACAATAGACTCACAAAATACCTAGAGGTACAAGTTAAAGAAAGTAATAAAAAATCTGTAAGAAGAAAGAGGGGTAATTAGACAATAGGAAGGAATTTCAAGTTTGACTATTTAGCAATATATCCTTTTATTGAACAAGTGGAGCTAAAAAATGGTAACAATATTCCAACTCAAAGTTGATGTATTATGTAGTTAGAAACAAGGGAAATATCATACAATACAGATCAAATTAGACACTATTGAAAAACACTGCACATAGTAAGGACTCGTAAATTTAAAAATGCAAAATACTACTTGCATGTAAAGTACACAAAAGAGTATGAAAAGGAACAAAAATGTTTCAAAAATCTAAATGAAAAAGGTGGCACAATTATAGCAAAATTAGGCAAATCTATGCAGACTAAAATGCTTGCCAAAGTATTAAATTTTCTGCATTATTAAATATATTGAAAAAGGGAGGACCTATTTCAGATTTTTCAGATAATAAAATTTTGTATCATGTTATTAGATTACATATCGTTCCATAATCATATTGGTTAGATAGAAGTAGCTAGGAAATGGCAAAATGTCTTTCTTTGGTGGAAAATGAGGATTGGAAATAAGCTATTAAAAATGTAAAGGTTATTTTGCTTTCAAGTGATGAGGTGACAGCAGTGGACAACACTTCATGGGTTTGCATTCATGTCTATACTTTTGTAAATGAAGTAAGAAAACCCCCTCTCCTAGTTATTCATAAAATGGTGGAAATTTGAAATTTTGAAAAACCTTTACAAATTGGTGGTGTCAATTTTCAAGGATATAGCAGGTATGCATGATTTTTTCATTACCACAAAAATATTTTGTGTTGCAGTTGACGGTACAGTAGTAATGCACTGGGCAAAAATGGTCACTATTGAAAGAGTTGACGAGTCGTATCAAAAACTGTGCACCACAATGAAGTTGCACTCTGGTTGAATCATAATGGCTCCAACGTAATCACAAGGAAGAATTGATCAATAACCGAATAACTTGCATTACAGAACAAATCTTGCCCATGTAGAGAAAAGACAGCAGAGTGTCTTGGCATGCTCATAAATGTCAAATGAAGGGATACATATAGGGTGTTGAGTAACTCTAGTGCATGACACAATAGCAAACCCTAAACCTAACCCATGTGAGATGACCCTCCATATGTGAGTGGAGGACACATAGGATAACTCACACCAACACCCCACCTTCATCGAAGCTGGGGTAGCGGCTATGATTAGTCAAATGGAAAGAGAAGATACTCCTCAACAACTAAGAAAGATGTGTCAATGGGGCCATGAAACTAAATGCCTTATAAGGTACCCATATACAAACAACATATTCCTAGAAGAAGAAGAAGAAGAAAAGAAGGACTACATAGCCCGAAGAAGATGAGCAGCTGCAAAAGACCTCACCCCAAGAAGAGACCGTAAGTGAAGAAACTTCATCTCAATGAAGGGCTTGATAAATAAATTTGCAATCTAATCAACTGTCTAAATGTACTAAATGTCGATGATACCATCATGAATAAGCTCCTGTATGAAGTGCCTATGGATCTCAATGTGCTTCATCTACTGATGCTAAAATATATTTCTACAAATAGAGATAGTGCTTGTGTTATCATAGTAGATAATGGTAGGCCACCGAAGGTGGATGCTAAACTCTGTCAGAATACCCTGTAGCCAAATAGCTTATGTGGCAGTGTTAACTACTCCTCTGTATTCTACCTTTGTAGATGATATCACAATTTCATTTTGCTTCTTGTTAGACCAATTAATAGGACCCAAACCAAGAGAGCAATATGAATCGTTTCATTCTACACCGTAATAAACCTTCATCTCCTGATTCAGGGAAATTTTATGAAGCCTTGAACAGCATGACTCCAATCCATCGTACACGGCAGTGAATATTTGTTTCCTGCAGCTGCCATAGATCCGAGTTCAGAATAAGGATAAGCATGCATTCGATACTGAACAGATAACAACACAGTTGGACAACCTACTTGCTGGAAGCGTTCAAAAGGATTCTACTGTACTGCAACATGCCTGTTGCCTATGCATGGGAGCATGTCTCGTAACCACATCAAGTTCAGAACTGTACAGAAGACGAGGAGAAGGTCGTGGAGTTTTCAGCATTGCTTTCCCGTCAAACTCTTCGCATATGAGACCCGACTGAGCCATTAACTCATCGCCTTGGTTGGGCCTCCACTGAAATTGGTATCACGTCACGTTGTTTAACCCATGACCCATTCCAATTCACAACTGTCCTATTAATCCTCCCGGTGACTCACACAAAGACTCGGACCACTCCAAGCTGCGCAAAATTCTGTTTACATGGCCCGTGCGGAAGTCTCATGATGGATAGCCATCGTAATATTTCCGTGCTTGGTAGTTTGATCTGATTTCTCCCATTCACGGAAGTCTGATCATGGTTTTTCATCCCAAAATTTCCACTTGGCAGTGCTTGCCTGAATCTCCCCCACGTGGAATTTCTTCCTTGGCTTGCCATCCACTAAAACCCACTTGGCATTGCAGCTCTGAATCCCTGCATAACGGCTCAAAAAAATTAATCCACGGGCCCCGGCCTCAGCTTTTCCATGCAACCTTGGCAAGATAGTAAAATATTTCCCATGCGCGGGATTACCTACTCAATCTGCCATGATCGTGCTCCTGATTTTTTTCTCCTGTCGAGTTTTCCTTCATTAGATTTGAGGATAACATTAAACTCTCAGTGCAAACATTTCAGTTGTAGCTTGTAAGGTGTGATAATTTCAACAGAAACCTTTATGCTTGCCAACCCAGTGAGTCGTTGAAGATGCTCATATAATTGCAAAGAAAATTGTGCCTCATGAATATTCTGATATGAAATAGTTCCACCTCTATGAGATTCGTTTCCATGAGTTGCATCGTAAAACAAGTAAGGTCTCGATAGAGAATCTTTGTAATAAATTTCATCAAGTCTCCCGGTAACACTCTTACTGTCACTTAATCGATTTTCATAAAAATATCTTGAAGGAAAATCCCAAATTTGAGGATGCATTCGATGTTGAACAGATAAAAACGTCGTTGGACGACCTGCTTGTTGGAAGTGCTCAAAAGAACTTCTGCTATACTGCAACATGTCAACTGCCTGTTCACCAAATGCTCGGCCGAGGAAGGTCTGAACAACGTCAGCGAAAATATATATACTGTATTCACTAATACCCTGGCCCGGCATTCTTGCTGCCTGTGCGAGCGCTTACCATTGTAAAATTATTTCGAGTAGGCCTCCCAGTTTTTGCATCTAATCAATGAGCCCTGGAATTGTATCCTAGAAAACCATCTTTAATGCATCCACAACGAAATGAGTTGCCTTGAATTATCCATCATGCTTGATGAGTCCCATTGATAGGGCTCCATCACGTATCTCTGTTTACGCAACGATCTCCATTCATTTTATGGCACTCTTGATGCCTTGGCTTGCATTTGAATCACCCTAGCTCTGCAGAATGTGTCCTAAAAGAAGCTCAACACATGATCTCCAAAATGAACAAGTCACGAAGATGAGTTGAACTCCTTATCTTTTCCTTCGCTTCCGCCTGTGTTTGAACCTTTCCAATTCATTGAGACTTTATTGATAGCTCGAACTTTGACTCTCCCTGACTTGGCCTTAACTTCCGCCTACATCGATCTCTACCGAGATCCTTATAGAGTTCCCTTCATTCGTCAATTTTCAACGAGCTATATTTTGCATTAACAAGACCTCGTCGAGCTCTTACAACTGATAGTCTCTATTGAGATGATTTCCGAGATGACTATCAATTTGACACCGGATTCTCTATCAACTCGACCCCGAACTCTTCACTGAGTTGAGATAAACTGGGTGCCTTTCAATGCTAGGTGATCTCTTCATATGCAATTTAAGAATTATTTTTAATATTTGCATCTCGTTAATAACCGAAGGTGGGTTCCTAGGACTATTATTTCATTTTGAACGTGATAGGACCTCGTTGTCCAATCTTTCCATGTGTGTAAAATTGGATAACATTTTTGGCGACCTCTTGGGGATGATTGCCTGCTAATCATGATTCCAGTAGCCTTAAGTCATCCATTGGGCATGGAGTCTATGTTGGAATCCTAATAGTAGTATGATTTTATTTGACACATCCCAGAATCTCCTTGAGCATTGCCGATATCCTGGACCTCCCTGGAATGCTAAGCCTGAAGTATCCTGAATCTGTTGAATGCTTGACATCCATGGAACACTGCAAAAATTTGAATGAAGCAAATTTTTAACTCTTATGGAAACCTTGAACCTTTCCTCTCCTTGACACCTTCCAATGATGAAACAAAGTGCAGAACAACACAACACACAACAACAAGGAAAAAAAAACAACAACACACAACAATGTGCATAAGCACTTGGAGGAAAACACCTAATTTAACTGTACAAGGGGTGGAACGCTGCTCAAAAACAAGCTTTGAGATGTATCCCATTCACGTGAATGGACAGTTCTTCTCCATTGAGCCTAGATAGACGAAATGAATTTGCCTCTTTGCAACTTGTGATGATATACGGCCCACTCCAAAGAGCGTCAAACTTGGCATGTCTGCCTGGTTTGACCCTGTCTTCATCCCATTTGAGAACTAAATCTCCCTCTTGAAAACACCTGTTGGATGCCTTCTTATCAAATATTTCTTAACTTGAGCCTGATGCTGCTCCCAAATTTTTCATAGCCTTGTCTCGTACTTCCTCTAACTCCATGAGTTCAGACAAACCTTATTGTCAGAGGATCACTCTCTATAACTTCAAGTTGATGAGCTAACTCCAAAGAAGGTAACTCCAATGAGAGTGGGAGTTTTGCCTCTCTTCCATATACCAAAACAAAAGGAGAATTTCCGATGGCCCTTTTAGGTGTGATTTGATCTGCCCATAAGGCAGTATTAAGCTGTGTATGCCAAGTCCTCTTGTTAGTCTCCATTGTGTGCTTAATAATCCTTATGAGGTTTTTGTTGCTAGACTCAGCCAATCCGTTTCCTTACCGATAGTAATTGGATGAAGTTTTGAGGTAATACCCCCATTTTTTAACAGCCCATTCACTCAATTTCATACCAAGAAAAGCCAGCACATTGTCTGAAATGACTGTAAACGGAACACTTGAACCTCGTCATTATACCCTCCAAAAAATCTAGAACTGCCTTTTCATTGCTCTCTTTTAATGCTACCCAACCTCTGTCCATTGAGTAAAATAGTCTGTTGCGGTAAGGACCCACTTATGTCCGTCATTGGATGGAGGATTAATCATTCCGATGAAGTCCAACCCCCCATTGAACAAAGGGTTGATCCACTTGAATTGGATGCAATGGAAGAGCTGCCAGCTTCTGCTTACCTGTGAAAAAGGCACATTCCTTACATTTCCTTACCCAGAGATGGGCATCCTTGAATAAATTTGGCCAATAGTAAGCCAGCTCGCATGATCTTGGTAGCTGTTGTTCGTGCAGAATAATGTCCTCCAGATAGGCCATTATGAAACTCTTCTAGTATCTTACTGACCTGTTCTGGTCCTATGCACCGAAGGAGGATGCCGTTCAAATCTTTTTGAAAGAGAATGCTATCTACCAAAACATATGGGAGAGATTGAAGACGGAAAGTTCGTCTTTGGTTTTTATCCATGTTTGCCGGGTATGCTCCTGAGAAGATGAAATTCTTCATTTTGGATAACCAATCAGCTTGATCAACATCCTCATCAGTATTTAGGAGTGTCACGTCCTCATCACTTTTTGATTCCATGTATGTTGCAAGTTGCTGACATAAACCCTTACCTCTGACAAGTTTAGTGAATTTGATGTGCACATCATACTCCATTACCTTCGTGATCCATCCAGCACGCTTTTCATTCATTTCTTTGTTCAGCGAAAGCTCCTTGACACGTGGATGAGACACCATCAGATGAATCTTGTTGTTGGACGACATGTGCCTGAATTTCTTCAAAGCTCGAATAACCGCAAAGACTTGCTTTTCAATGAATGAGTATTTGAACTTGTAGTCTTTGAGGGATTGACTGAAGAAAGCGATTGGTTGCTCCATCAGGTTGTTGTTTTGTTGGGTGAGGATCCCTGAAATACTCTCTTGACCTGCAAAAGCATAAAGGATAAAATCTTTGTCAAACCTGGGGTTCACAAGCGTGGGAGCTTGAGAAATGGCTGTTTTGATAGCTTCAAAGCTTTCTTGTCCTTCCTTTGTCCATGAGAATGGCATGTTTTTCTTTAGCATGGCTGTCAATGGTTTAGCCAATGTTGCGAATTGAGGGATGAATCTCCGCACAAAATTTATGGTTCCCAGAAAACTCTGGAGGCCCTTTTGTGACTTGGGAGAGATAAGGACATAATTGAATGAATCCTGGCTGGAATCGATTGATAATCCTTCTGCTGAAACCACATGCCCCAACAATTTTCCCTCGTGCATTGCGAAAATACATTTCTTGGGGTTAAGTGAAACCCCAAATTCCCTACACCTTTGGAAACCTTTCCTTAGATGTGTGATGCTGATCTTCTGCATGCTTAGAGTATAATAGTTATATCATCAAGGGTAAACTAAAATAATATCGTTGATTAGTCCCTTAAATGCCATGTCCATGGCTCTTTGGAAAGTAGCCCCGGCATTGGACAATCCGAATGGCATTTTATTGTAGGCATACGTGCCCCACTTGGTAGTGAAAGCCGTTTTGAATTGGTTGGATTCTTGGACTAGGATTTGATTGTAACCTGAATATCCATCGAGCAAAGAAAATCTTTGAGCTCCTGCCACCGTTTGAAGGATCTGCTCCATCGATGGAAGAGGATAATGGTCTTTTAATGATGCACGATTCAAATCCCTGAAATCTACGCATAACCGGATCTCTCCCGTTCTTCTTCCTCACGGGCACCAAATTGGCTACCCATGAGGAATGCTTGATGGGAAAAATTATACAGGCCTCGATGAGCTTGGTTAGCTCCTTTCTCATTAGTGGGCTCAATTTTGGGATTAATTGGTCTCTGTTTCTGACGAACTGGCTTAGCATTAGGATCCAGTTCGATGGTATGGTTGTGCTAGACCTGGATCAAAACCACGCAGATCTTTATAGCTCCATGCAAAGATGTCATGATACTCTTGACAAAGTTTGATGAAAGCTTCTTTCCTCTTCAGAAAGTACACACTTTTTTGATCTTAAGAAATTTTTCATTTGATACTTCAACTTCCTCAAAATATTCTTCTCTGACCACCATGTTAGGGCTTTGTCTTGTGGCTTGGTCATCTAAATTGAAAATGGATTCCAAAGTGACTAAACCTTTTGGTAACTTGTTTCTTTTCAATTGAATAATTTGCTCACCATATGACTCCTGCAACTTATCTTGATTCTTTGTAGCAAACTCCGCCTCTTCTTGTAGAAAGAGGACAATTTGTTTGTCACTATCAAACACTTGCCAACTACTCACATTATCAGGGACTGCTGGTCAAACCACCATTTTAACAAATTGCTGCCCTTCTTTCATGATATCAACTGGTATGTTGTATTGTGAACCAATTGTAGCAAGCCTATCTGCATCTTGATTTTGATCTCTAGGGATTGCATGGATTCCAAAAGCTTCAAAATCTTCAATCAGGTCCCAGACTCGGTTCTTATATGATCTTAAAAGATCATTTTTGGATGCACTACGTGCCGAAACTTGATGAACAACTAACTCACTATCTCCAAAAACAGTCAGGGCCTTGATTCCCTTCCTTTGGGCTAGCTGAATTCCTTGCACAAGAGCCTCGTATTCAGCAACATTGTTAGTGCAACTGAACTGCAACCGAAAAGATGAGAAGTACTTATCTCCCTCTGGAGAAATTAACATAACACCAGCACCGGATCCATTCTTACTTCTTGAGCCATCGAAGAACAATTGCCACAATCCTTTAGAATCACTTGGTGTTTTGACAAGTTGTGGTATGATTGTATCTTCTTCATGGATACAGTAAGTACCTAATCCTGTTTCTTCCAAAACCAGCAAACCAGCTTCTTCTTCTGCCAATACATCAGCGTAGGGATCGTACTGATGATCTCTACTTACTTCATCTAACAAAGTATCAGGGACTTCTTCAACAAGGGTGGTTGGTTCATGATCAACATCTTCCTCTTCTGGATCACCGATGGTGTAATTTCCATTTATGGGACTAGCAGTGTAGGGTTCTACATGATTATGGCAGATTGGTTCTACCCTTATAGTTACTTTGGTTCCGTATCGAGTCTTGAGAATCATATGTGACCAATCGGCTAATAGGTAACCACCCATCTTGGCAGTGAAATCTCGTGATAGGCAGATGGCAAAGAGAGGAGGGAGATCAATGACCGATATGTCTTAGGTGAATGACAAACTTGGGCATGAATGAATGGTAAGTTGAAGTCCTTTGATAACCCCAACAGTCTTAACAGTTGTGCCATCCAGTTGAACAACCCCTCTTGTAACTGGCGCATATTGTATGCCTAGTACATCTGCAATTTGTTTCGGCATGACAGAGCTACTGGCACCAGAATCGATCATGCAATTATGTACCAGGTGGTCGCCAATGATCAGGGAAATGTAGAATGGTGGTGGTTTGTTTGCCGTAGGAATGATTTTCCCTTCCGGTTGACACAAATTTGTAGCATTTGTCACTCCATGGCTTGGTGATCCGCTGGTTGTACTAAAACTGTTCAGAGCTTCTCGCAACAGGTTTCTTTGGGAAGGGATCGAGAGTGCGTCCCACATGGTAACGCTCAGATTGGTTTTCTTCATTTGTTCTACTATGCTGAAGGGAATTGCTCCAACTTTGATGACACTTTTTTGGGCATTGGGGTCCTCCTTTGGAAAATATTTGTTGGGTACCGTGATGCCTGGAGAGCCATCTTTCCCTGCGATGTGGCTAGCCGGTGTTTCTGGTGATTTCTTTCCCGCATTTTTATCAACTACCATTTGTAACCCAGGTTGAGAAGTGGATGCCAGATCAGCTTCAGAGAGGTTGAGGCTCCATTTCTCTTTTCTTGGAACGAGTGTTTGCTGCCACTGATGAAGAATCTATATTCAACCCACAAAAATCTTCTGCTTGCCAGTTTAGCAAAGTGGATTCTTCAGGTGCCTGCGGTTGATCTGCTGCTTCTTGTGTAGATGAATTGTTTGTTAACTCTGAAGGGGCAGATACACTTTGAACCATAAGGGCCTAGCTAAGAACCCCATTGGGACAAAGATTTTGATTGTGAGGTTGAGAGCAAGGATAACACCATTCGTAGTCTTGAACTAGATTATTTTGAACAGGTACTATAGCTCTAGATGAGCTAGCTGCAAGAGGGTTCTGAAAGTTCAAGGGCCTGACATTTGCAACTTGACTTGTAGTTTGATTTTGAGGCTGATTGTTCCCTTGAAAAGGAGAACGGTTAGCTTGATACTGCTGATTTTGTGGCTGATACGGACGATTGTATTGAAATTGTTGCCTTTTGAGTGCAACGAGCTCATTTCCAAAATTTTGTAGTAGTGACTTGACTTCAAATAGGTCATTTGAAGAGGCAGGGGAAGATTGAGATGGTTGCTTGGAGTCTACTAGAATAGGAGCAATGATAGGCTGATGATTCGTAAGATCTGGAGAAAAGGGCATTGGTGGTCGTGGAGCTATCTTTCCAGCCTGAATCAAAGAATTCTCTGCACTTATGGCAACTTCGTAAGCATCAAGAAGTGTAGTCCCTCCCATGGACTGGATCATAACTGCTACATTGCTATTCAAGGCTCACAAATAGTACAAGAATGCATTATGTGCAGAAGGCTTTACGAGTGCCGGAATCCTATTCCAAGTCCTGTGGAATCAGAAGTTGAAATCACTCATGTATTCTTGGGAAGCTCTCTTTATGGTAGTAAGTTGTTCCAAAAGTGATAGGTGATCACTTTTGTCTTCAAATTGTTTACATAGCTTTTCTCCCAACTCGTCCCAAGTGGTTATAGTGCCAACACCTAACCCACGAAACCATTGAAGTGCTTTTCCCTTGAAAGAGGTAGCAAGAAGTCTAACTGCAACGTTGTCTTTGGTGATATTATGTACTGCACAGATGCTGGCTACATCAAAGATATGCTCCACTAGAGTAACGTGAGTTTCCCCCGTGTAGAAGGGTAAACTTTTGAGTGCCACAATAGGTATCGGATCACGTTGAGCCAACATAAGAGGACTGCTTGCATTGAAAGGGGGAAAAACTTGGTTCCTCGCCATAACAACGAAAGGTTGATTGTTCCTGGGTGGAGGAAATCTTCCGTAAGGAGGAGTTGAATGACCCCTACTAGGTAAATCTACAACTGGGGATGTGGAAATGCCTCTTCTGCTTCTCTTTGGAGGAGACAAGGAAAGTTCGATATGCTGATACTTTCCTTTCTTTGAAGAAGCTCTTGTCTGAATTCTTCGCATAAGTTACTGCACTGAGATTTGGAATCCAGAGATACAGAGTCGCCAGGTACTTTGACTTGTGTAAGTGAGAAGAGAAGTACCAACTCTCGGTCCCATTCGGCGTGCCAAAAATTGTTGTCGCCAAATCACTACACCCTCCGAATGGCCAGGATGTGAATAGGACGTTCGGTGTGATTGGGACACATGGGATCACCTCTCAAGCTATGGGACTTGGGCTCGAGGTGAACCTCCGGAGAAGGCCGGCTTCCTCTTCCTAAACTAAGTGTTGTACTACTCCTAGTGTAACAAAAATGATTATCTAGTCCTATGCTAACATTTTCATGGGGTTTTAGGGAAGGAGATTTACAGAAATGAAACTATACTAGGGATGGTGATGCACCAAATAAAGGGTGTCTTCAGACTCAAGAAGGGTTAATTTGAAGAGGGTGTGTGCACCACAGGTCAACTTCACCTACTACAACTTAGAGAGGGTACAGGATACCACAAACTAAGAGACACGCGTTCCCTTTGTTAAACTTTATCAGACCGAGAAATATACCAGTTTCCTAGTGAAGAAGGATGAACTCAAGAAGGGTGAACAGACACCACAACTCAACTGCATGCAATACTTCACCACTCGATAAGCACAGAACTCCAAGAACCTGCAATAGAAACTTAAACTTGCACAGTGTACCTGCAAGTATGAGAAAGGCACAAAGAAGCATAGAAGGATGAAAGGACCGAGATTAGTCACAAAACACACACTTTTATTGCTTCAATAACATGCACAATGCATCATACATTTAGAAGAGGCAATAGTTTCCATTACAGTCTTGAAGAGGAGGCTTGAAAGTTCTCTCAACACACAAGAACAACTTGTAGAAGAGAGAGGATTCTTGAAAAGTATACACTTTCCTGAGATATCTAACTGTCCAACTTGTCTGAACTGTTGGAACCCTTTGAAATGAGCTTCCAACTTACATTTATAGAAGAATATGTGAGAAAGAAGAGGAAATGGTCATAATTACATTCCTAAAATGAAGGCCCATGATGTATTTATTACAGTTAGTTGAACCACCTGAGAAGGTTCCATCATGGGTCATTAATTGCCTGATGACCTAGTCTTCTCAATTAATTAAAAGAATATTTAAATAAAATATTTAAATAATAATAATAAATATTATTATTAAAATATTTAAATAAAAATATTAATTTAATTAACATAATGTTGGGATCCCCCCGTTGACCCGTTTGACTTGAAGAGGAGGGGGGTCCATGTGGATAGAGTCTGCACAAATCTCAACTCGGTGAGTTTCGAATCCTCTAACTCGGTGTTGCAATCGATTTTGAACCCCACACTAACTCTTTCCTTGCTTTGGTAATCGGGCTCTTTTGCATTGAGTCCCTCGAATGGTGAGCTATCAAACTCGATTCTTATCATTTTCCTCTGTTAACTCGAGGCCATTTATGCATTCCACGTTCAAACTTCATGAAACATCACCACAAGCTCCTTGCAAAGTCACCGAGCTCTTCATCCAGCAAACGATCTTACCTTTCCTGGGCTCAAACTCACTTGAATACCGAGCTTAACCCAATATTTCTAAAAAGAATGGTTTTACCACAATGCTTAGGATTCTTCCTCATCATATAACACTTGTAGTAAGAATGTTTTGGCTTTGCCATAATAAGCACAATTTGTACCTTCCAAACGATGAGAAAATGCCATTATCAATAAAGACCTAGTGTTGCCATGATGATGACCCAGGCTCATGCCCATAACATGTCGATAGACACCCTTGAGACTGATTTTTGGCCAAAGAACCCTTCGGTATTTTAGCAGTGCACTCGGCACTCTCGGCTCCAATCAACAATTATGCCACTATTGGGATCTTAGTATGGCATAGGTAGCTGTGAGCTACACCATATACTCATTTTTCCAGAAACTTGAAAGATCCTTTATGTTACAATCTGCAACACATAAAATAAGCCCTTCAAAAAATACATTGAACAACTGGGGAAACCAGGAGAACCTTGGAAAAATGTACAGGTATCAACGATATGAATTCCTCCTTAGTCGTGGATCAAAGCTAATAGGAATAAAGCTAGATAAAATTAGCTTTAACTACAGTATAATCGTCCATTGTAAAAAACAAGTTTCTCTGAACCTGGTAACAGAATACTTTTTATTGTCTGATTGGATGTACATAATGGAAGGGTATAAACTACTTATTGCCCTCAGAGTTTCTCAAAGAGACCATTTACGAGTAACAAGGATGTAGCATACAAAATGGCCAACCAGGTATTTCAGAGTTGACCTTCACATTCAATTCATTTCTCGGAGAAAAAATGCTGAGTAATATGAATCGTTTCATTCTGCACCGTAATAAACCTTCATCTCCTCATTCAGGGAAATTTTATGAAGCCTTGAACAGTGTGACTCCAATCCATCATACACGGCAGTGAATATTTGTTTCCTGCAGCTGCCATAGATCCGAGTTCAGAATAAGGATAAGCATGCATTCGATACTGAACAGATAACAACACAGTTGGACAACCTGCTTGCTGGAAGCATTCAAAAGGCTTCTACTGTACTGCAACATGCCTACTACCTGTGCGTGGGATCTTGTCTCGCGACCATATCAAGTTCAGAACTGTACAGAGGACGAGGAGAAGGTCGTGGAGTTTTCAGCATTGCTTTCCCGTCAAACTCTTCGCATATGAGACCCGACTGAGCCATTAACGCATCGCCTTGGTTGGGCCTCCGCTGAAATTGGTATCATGTCACGTTGTTTAACCCATGACCCGCTCTAATTCACAACTATCCTATTAATCCTCTCGGTGACTCGCACAAAGACTCGGACCACTCCAAGCTGTGCGAAATTCTATTTACATGGCCCGTGCGGAAGTCTCATGATGGATAGCCATCGTAATATTTCTGCACTTGGCAGTTTGATCTGATTTCTCCCATTCACAGAAGTTTGATCATGGTTTTCCATCCCAAAATTTCCACTTGGCGATGCTTGTCTGAATCTCCCCCGCGTGGAATTTCTTCCTTGGCTTGCCATCCACTAAAACCCACTTGGCATTGCAGCTCCGAATCCCCGCATAACGGCTCGGCCAAATTAATCCATGGGCCCCGGCCTCATCTTTGCCACACAACCTTGGCAAGATAGTAAAATATTTCCCATGCGCAGGATTACCTACTCAGTCTGCCATGATCATGCTCCTGATTTTTTTCTCCTGCCGAGTTTTCCTTCATCAGATTTGAGGATAACATTAAACTCTCAGTGCAAACATTTCAGCTGTAGCTTGTAAGGTGTGATAATTTCAACAGAAACCTTTATGCTTGCCAACCTAGTGACTCGTTGAAGATTCTCATATAATTGCAAAGCAAATTGTGCCTCATGAATATTCTGATATGAAACAGTTCCACCTCTATGAGATTCGCTTCCATGAGTTGCATCGTAAAACAAGTAAGGTCTCGATAGAGAATCTTTGTAATAAATTTCATCAAGTCTCCCGGTAACACTCTTACTGTCACTTAATCGATTTTCATAAAAATATCTTGAAGGAAAATCCCGAATTTGAGGATGCATTCGATGCTGAACAGATAAAAACATAGTTGGATGACTTGCTTGCTGGAAGTGCTCAAAAGAACTTCTACTATACTGCAACATGTCAACTGCCTGTGCACCAAATCCTCGGCTGAGGAAAGTCTGAACAACGTCAGCGAAAATATATATACTATATTCACTAATACCCTGGCCCGGCATTCTTGCTGCCTCTGCGAGCTTACCATTATAAAATTATTTCGAGTAGGCCTCCCAGTTTTGCATTAATCAATGAGCCCTGGAATTGTATCCTAGAAACCATCTTTAATGCATCCACACGAAACGAGTTGCCTTGAATTATCCATCATGCTCGATGAGTCCCATTGATAGGGCTCCATCATGTATCTCTGTTTACGCAACGATCTCCATTCATTTTATGGCACTCTTGATGCCTTGGCTTGCGTTTGAATCACCCTAGCTCTGCAGAATGTGTCCTAAAAGAAGCTCACCACATGATCTCCAAAATGAACGAGTCACAAAGATTAGTCGAACTCCTTATCTCTACCTTCGCTTCCGCCTGTGCTTGAACCTTTCTAATTCATTGAGACTTTATTGATAGCTCGAACTTTGACTCTCCCTGACTCGGCTTTAACTTCCGCCTGCATCGATCTCTACTGAGATCCTTATAGAGTTCCCTTCATTCGTCAATTTTCAACGAGCTATATTTTACATTAACAAGACCTCATCGAGCTCTTACAACTGAGAGTCTCTACCGAGATGACTATCAATTTGACACCGGGTTCTCTATCAACTCAACCCCGAACTCTTTACTGAGTTGAGATAAACTGGGTACCTTTCAATGCTAGGTGATCTCTTCATATGCAATTTAAGAATTATTTTTAATTATTGCATCTCGTTAATAACCGAAGGTGGGTTCCTGGGACTATTTTTTTCATTTTGAACATGATAGGACCCCATTATCCAATCTTGCCATGTGTGCAAAATTGGATAACACTTGTTTAAGGCCATAAAGAGACTTCTTTAACTTACAAACAAGGGAGGGATCATGGACATAACCTGGAGGTTGTTCCATGTAGATCTCTTCCTCTAGGTCACCATGAAGGAAGGCACTCTTAATGTCCATTTGATGGACTTTCCATCTATTTGTTGTGGCAATGGCTAGGGTCAGTCGAATGGAAGTCATCTTCACAACTAGAGAAAAGCTTTCAATATAATCAACCCAAGCTATCTAGGAGAAACCCTAATCTACTAATCACGCTTTGAAATTTTCAACATCTCCATCTACTCCATACTTTGTTCAAAACACCCACTTACACCGAATGATTTTTCTTCCTTTCGGAAGAGGGGTGAGATCCCAAGTATCGTTCTTCAAGAGAGAGGAATACTCCTCATCCATGGCAGAATCCCACTCAAGAATACCAGAAACCTCCCAGAAAGACTAAGGATCAGAAGCAGAGGCAAAGAAAGAGTGGGGTCCAATGAAATCTGAGTGAGTACATCTCATATCTGAAGTATCTTCAAATAAATCTCCAGCACCTTATAAAGTTTTCCTAGCCCAAAGAGGACTAGGAGGATCAGGCTTGAAGTCGGAAGATTCTTCACTTGAGTGAGAAGGGACATAGTCCTCATCATCACTATTGTCAGAATCAAAAGACTCAGAGGTCTGATGGTCAAGAGGATCAGGAAGAGGAGCATGCTCAACAGTACAATCATCTAATGAGTCAGAATCTGAATCAGCGAGCTGAAGAACCTCAATAGGTGGAGAAGTATAATTTAAAGAAGACTCGTCGAACTTAAAACTTCTCTTAGTATACCACTCATGAGAATTAGGATTCATCAATTGATATCCCTTCACACTATCAGGATACCCTACAAATATATATAAGGTTTAGATTGTGGTTCTAAAGCCTTGTGTTTCTTCTTGGGAATCTAATCCATAGCCTTGGATTTGAAGACTCGAAAGCGCTCAACATTAGGCTTGCATCCAAACCAGGCTTCAAAGGGTGTCATCCCTCTTACTGCCTTGTGTGGAACATGGTTCTAAATTTAATTATCACAATTCACTACTTCATCCCAATATTGCGGAGGAAGAGACTTCAAGTGAATCATACAAGTGGCCATCTCTTTAAGAGTATGGTTCTTTCTTTCTGCTACTCCATTCTACGAAGGGCTATAAGAAAATGTATGCTACAAGGAGATCCCTTCAGAAGTATAGAAATCCATGAACCTATTGTTTACATATTCACCTCCATTGTCAATTCAAAGAACCTTGATAGACCATTCTGCCTATTTCTCAGCAAGAGCCTTAAAGTCCTGAAAATGTTCAAAGACTTCATACTTAAGCTTAAGAAAATATACCCAAGTATATCATGAATAGTCATCAATGAAGGTCAGCACATAAAGAGCTCTAGTAAATGAAGGAGACGGAAATGGACCAAAAATTTCATTGTGAACAAGATCCAAAGGATGAGTAGCTCTCCAAGATTTTCCTTTGTCAAAGTTTTTTTCAAGATGCTTTCCAAGGGTACAGCCCTCACAAAGACCCTTAGAAAACTTGACATGGGGTAACCTGTTGACCATTTAATTTTGGCTCAATTGTTTAAGGTAGTGATAATTTAGATGTCTGAATCACTCATGTCATAGCTTACTAACCTCATTTACATGAGTGAGAAAAGTAGTGGGCGTAGAATCAGAAGTAAAGTGGGAAAAGGTATATAACTGTGAATGGTGATCCACCTTTCCCTTAGCCATTGTAGTTTCATCGTTAAGCTCACGAATAATCACCGAGTTAGGACCAAATTCCACTCACATTCCTTCACCAAGGTGAGTAATTTGGTAAACCTATAGGAGATTGGTAGAGAGATCAAAAATGCTCAACATTTTGTTGAATGTTCCCCCATCCATCTCTACCAATCCACTACCAGAAACCGACACTGTCGTTTCATTACCCATCATGATTTGGGACATTCCACAAGGCTCGATGTTGGAGAACTCAACATGCGAAGAACCCATGTGGTGTGAGGCACCAGAATCTATAATCTATGTCGATGAAGGAGAAAATTCTGGCTACAAGGGCCTTTCCTTTCTTCTTATCAGATTTAGAACCTTTTGCAGTGGAAGACTCGGCCTATTCAAAGCATTTTTTTTTATAGACTCAGGAACACCAATTTTATTTTTCTCAAGTAATTGAGTAAGGTGATCAATTTGTTTTCTCATACATGTATGCTCTTTATGACTAGGATTCTTGTAATAGGAACACAAATACCTATCTTTCTGTGCTCTAGGCTAAGAAGTCGAAGTGTTCATGTCAATTTTAGTTTTGGTCTTGGTTTCCTTCTTAGGTTGATCCTTTTTTCTTTCTTCTTTTCAGTCTTCTTTTCCTTACTAGTACTCGCTACAAGGGCATGTGACTTGGACTTGAGAGACCCCATTTGAATGAGTTTGTCCTGTTCTCGAATGAGTTGGGATGAAAAACAGTCAAAGGAGGGCATATTCCAATCCTTTCCCAAGGCATATTTTGTAGCGTAAAAAGTTGACACAAAGACAGAATATTTAGGACCTAACTTAGAGAGAATCGACAAGATCAGTTGAGAATCTTTCTTCTCTACTTGACATTCCTTTAACAACGATCTAGTGTGGATAAACTTCTAGAATAATGCTTGTAGGTTTTCAAAATCACTAGGATTTAACCCTAGTAGTTAGTTTTCCAACTCATGCGCTCTCATGTCATCATGTTTTCCAAATATTTCATCTAACATTGTCCATGCAAACTTAGGTATTTCAGACGACTCAATGTGGAAGAGCAAGTCGAGAGAAACAGACATGCAAAGAAGACCTAAAGCTTCATCATTATGGTTTAACCACTTAGATTTTTAGGGTCATTTTCTGGTTCAGTCTCAGTTCCCATGGTGATGTGGAATAACCCTTTTCCCTTAGTTTCATAGTTATTTTCGATCTCCGTTTGAAAAATTTGAACGACGTAAGCAAAGGAATTGAAAGAGAATCCATAGTGAAAAGAAATAGAAGAAATGCAGAAAAGAAACAAAACCACCCAGGACAATATAATAACCCCTTGCTTTTGGAACTTTATAGTTTAGTGCATTGAATACAATCGGGTTTGAGTGTGCGTCTAAAAACACTTGGTAACTCACCTTACAATCAGCGTAATGACGCGCAAGAGAGGAGACAACAATCGTGTTTCGGGAAGCATAGCAAAGTGACATCGTACATAAGCACAATTGCTAAAAACTAGGAAGGAGGAGAAATCAAATCCTGGTTGTGAGAAAAAGTGTCTCACATCGCAAATGATACCCCCTTGCTGCAAACTGTGGCGGATGTGCTCACTAGTCGCAAGCAATAATAAGGGTAAAAAACAAAGTTTTAAACGAACTCAAGATGAGTCCAAAAGATCTTCAGAATGCTGGAAAAGCACGCGGAAGACAAATAGAGGCTCGGATTGTTACTGCACACTTGAGCGCATGATTAGTAAAAAAAATCGGTAATAATGCGTTAAAAATTACCGTTAGGAAACGTTTGATTTAGCTAATGTTAGAGTTATTTGGACCACGATACCATGAAAGAGTTGACGAATCGTATCAAAAACTATGCACCAGAATGAAGTTGCACTCTGGTTGAATCGTAATGGATCCAACGTAATCACAAGGAAGAATTGATCAATAACTGAATAACTTGCATAACAGAACAAACCTTGCACATGTAGAGAAAAGATAGCGGAGTTTCTTGGCATGCTCATAAATGTCAAATTAAGGGATACATATAGGGTGCTAAGTAACCCTACTGCATGACACAATAGCAAACCCTAAACCTAACCCTAAACCTAACCCATGTGAGATTACCCTCCATGTGTGAGTGGAGGACACATAGGATAACTCACACCAACAACTATGTTAGACTACAAACAAAATTTTCACAGTATATGATTGCAATTCATTGCATGGCTCATATAATGAATCTAGTTTATAAAATTGTGAGCACATTCGAAAGTGTTGCTAGAGCGGAGGAGCTCATCCATGACTTGCATTCATATTATTGAAGTAGTCCAAAAATATTTTTAGAATTTCAGAAATTTGCAATTGGATTGAAAGATGGTAAAAATATTCTTTAAAATGTAGATGTTTGATGGATTTCTATGTATGATCCTTCTTGTAGAATATTTTAATAATATCCTTCATTAACAAGTTTTATGTATAAATACCATAGGGAAGTAGATAAAGATAAATATTTATTATACCATGCGACATTTATTGAAACTTTACTTACATTATGTGGTATTTTTCCAATGTTGAATGAGATCAATGTTTTGATGAAGCATGCCCAAGAGTATTCCATCTACATTATTGAATTCATATGACAGAGAAAATATGTATTTATGACTCTAGATAGTTTATATTTTTCATATGGAAGTTTTCAAGGACCTATTTTTAAAATCTGGAATACATTAACCGACCTTAAAAATCCAAGCTACTACTTAAACTTAATATAAATGGTCATTTTTGTATAACAGTTCATGGGAAAGAGATACCACTTCACACTTTTCAGAGAAGAGCATATTTGGTTAGATCAGAGTTGGAAGAAGTACGAGTGAAACATAATTTATATGAAACAATTTTATGTGACACACCCAATAAATTGAAAAATATTTCTCAATCTTTATCTACAGATATTCGTGAACGATTTAAAATAGATAAATTACTTTAAGTAATGGGAGTTATGAATCCATTATTTTGGAATACAACTGGTGGCGTTACTGAAAATTCCATTGGTAATTTATTTTTAAAATACATGAATAGTCTAAAGGAACATTTTTTTAAGTGTGAAGAGATAAACGGTGTTTTAGTTGAAGTTATTTTGCAAAAGAATTTATTGAGCTCTCATTCACAACATTTTGCTCTTACTATGATAGAAAAAAATTGATTTCTAGACAAGCCAACAGAAAATGGTTCCATTAAAAGGCTTTGGAAGAAGCTTTATTCAAGCAATATTTTGTGAGGCGATTTTAGCAAGTATTTTCGACTATATGAACTATGTCAAACTATGATCTTGGGATCTATTGAAGATGAAATAGTATTCAGTGCATTATCCTTCATAAAATCAAAAGGTCATAACATATTGGATAGAAATTTATAAATTTGTGTGATATTGTATGTTTTGAGTTATTCTGTGGAAAATTTTCCTTATGAAAGAGAGCTTGGATTATGGAATTCAATGATAAAAAGAAGAGGAGTAGGTAATATTGTGACTAATGCGGGGGATCCAAACATATCCACCGAACATGCTTCTAATTCTGTAGAATTCAAGGACACTTATGAAGAACATGTTTCTCCAACATTGTTTCAATTGCTAGATTCCTAATATCTTGTCTACATTATATAGACACTATTGAAAAAATGATTTGATTATTTATATATTACATATTGAATAAGTATCAACTAGTCTTACTATACTATATATGTTTATTTACTTGTAACAAATTCATTTTTTATATTTTGTTTTATTATTTTAAGAAAGATAGTGATCTATTTAGATCCATATCTATCTGATTAATATTTTATCTTTACATGAAACATAATTCTTTTTTGTACTCAAACAAACACACACCAAACATCTAAAACCATGCAAAATATCTCCAAATCATAACATAAAAACATTCACAAGAAATCAGAAATATGAATATAAGAGTACATATTAAATTGTTCAGAACTTTCAAAAATGTGTCACAACTACAAATAGAGTTTCCAATTCATAATTAAACTCGTATACATACTAACAATTGGCAAAGAACTTTATGAAGATATACATGTTTTCATAAAGCATTATCAGCAAATACAATTACAAAATTATGGGTTGTCATCATTTTCTTTTCAAAGTTTCTAGGTAATTTTTATCATATAAGAACACATTACGAGGGAATCCTATTTTCTTCCTATGATTATGATTCATAGTTGTCCTTACGTCTGCCACATGGAATAAAAAAAAGAAAATTTGGTTGGCCACTATCTTTTAATTCATGTTGTATTGTCGAAATTGTGACAACATACTTGTCACATGGTGAAACTAATTTTTTTTCAATTTTGTGTTACAGGGGTAGCTTGAGCTTCTTCTTGCAATAGAGGCAAAGATTACTCAATTTGTATAGTTCTTTGTGCTAAAACTCTTGATTTCTATAAATCTTGCACTGCGGTATTGATATTGGCACAAATATTCTACTCCTCCCTCGCAACATCTCATGACGACAATAGTGATGGATCAGCATATGTCTTTTCTTTCAGTAAGATTTATGGAACCATCCCATGCTCCTTGATTATCTTTCTTAATGTATTATTTTATTTATTTAATAATATAAGTCTTTCTTCAATTATATAAATGTATTCAAGCTTTTGTGAGCATTCTTCAAATGTGCATCAAATACAGTTACTTCTTTCTTTAAATTTTCATATTTTCCTGTAAAACATAAATGTATTAGATAAGTTATAAATAATTTATTGTAATACACATAATTTCACAATTTTTCACATGTAAAAAATGACCTACCATAACTTTTATTTTTCTACATTTGCAATTAAAACATTATTTTTATCTCTAGCCCATATGTTATAGTACGTCTAGGCTTCAACATTAAGATGTTCCAACTTGTTTAACATTATATCTAAAATTCCATCATCATATTTATTATTATACAAAATTGTACCATACTGATCTTTATTTAGTAAAGTGTCAAGCCTTGTTGGCTGGATTTCTACAACATTGAACAATGAGTGCCTTTGAACATGATTATGGTAACGAGTATTTATTTCTTTGATCAAAACTTTGGCATTGTACTCCCAAATGTGCACTAATTCCATGTCTACCATAACCACTTCCTAAATTGTGGCTCCCATAATGTCTGATATTATATTTTCGAAGGAAAAAAAATTCTTTTAATCATCCGTGAGTGGAATTTGACTTAGTTGAGGAGGGGAATCTCTGATTTCAAGGATATTTTATTGTGTTTTTGGTTGAGTAGGTGGATGATTACTTTGTATCATATCATGGGTGTCAAAATAATTTCCCACCTTGGGGTCAACACTATAAAACCCCAAAAACTCATCATCGAGCTCGATCTAGTTTAAAATTTGGGTACTTGTACTCTAGATACCACCTAGTGAAAAACCTGGAAATTCAGAGGTTGTAGAGTGAATTGTTCCTGCGAAGTCAGCAGAAAATGTAATATTCTTCTCAAGAAATTTTCTTTTTATTTGTGCCACTTATGGTAGTGGGACCGGAGGAGGCATGTTTGCAATTTGTTGTGTTCATCTACTAATTACAAGAAGCAAATTATTACAAAATTAAACACTATACCCTTGTAAATACTATATATAATATTTACAAGTAAAAAAACAAAATTAAACATTAAAATTACCTGGCATGGTTGGAGAAGAGACCATATGGCTTTGTGACTGATCCTAAGTTTGACCTACACCGTCAAACTTGGAAGTTGCTACAAATAAAAAATTTAAAAATATTAAAACACTTTGACACTTACAGAAAATTAGATAGCTTGTAAGTGATTCCTGTTAATAGCTTAGTTATAAATAATAATCTGAATACCTATAGAAAATTGTGGAGAGAAATGTGGTGGCGGATGTATTAAAGGAGGGGTGATTAAACCCCTAGCTCTTTTATGTCAAGTAAATCGAACCAAGTTTGATTCCACTGAATCCATATCATAATCAGTAGAATCCTATGGAGGGGATTTACCCCGACCAATAGCATCCTTGTGAGCTATTGCAGCTACAATTCTTCTCTGTATAATATAAATTATTGTTATTATTGCATTCAAAAATAATTAAATGTTATATTGTTAAAATTAATTGTTACAAGTTGTTCTTCAACTAAAAGACCTATCGATAGAATTTTTTTGTTTATTGCAATTAAAAAATTTCCATTCTACAATTGGTGGAAAGATTTTTAATAGAAAGAAATAAGATAATTAGTACAAGAAAATATAGTCTTTGATTTATTAGATGCATTGATATTGGAATGAGCATTGTTGACATTTGCTTTAATTCAATTAGAAAAATACAAGCACCAATCAAATTTTTTCTCTACTAGTGTCTGCAGTAAATATATAACTTCCCAATGCAGAATGTCGGTAGATATACCCTGCAACACAATACTATATTGAAAGAGTGATATCATTGCAAGACATAAATTATGTGTAACACATTCTATAACAAGGCCTCTTTTTGATCGATTAATTGCATCTGCATTAAGACAAAAGAAAAGTTAGATGTAGGGATAGTCAAATGATATTAAGAAAGTAAATAATTGAAAAATAAAATTGAACTTATAATAAAATTTCACATTGTTATGAGATTCCACATATTTTTTCCTGCATCAGTTAAGATAGCCTTGGTAATCACACCCATCTGATGTGGATATGGTAAACTGGTTAATTGATGGATGTCTGCGGGCTCCAAACTGAATCAAAATGTATGAGTTAGTTAGAACGACATAAAACCTTTCTATCTACAAGGTTGTAAAAATTGATCGATTAGGTCAATCAAGGACATGAGCATCTATTTCAAATTGGGGCATGTTGACAAGCCTCAGGAGAATTCTATTTTATACATCCTAGTCTTTAGGTGTTTCTTTGAGTTTCAATAGTGAAGTGATTTGAGGGGAACATGAGATTTGTTATACTATTATTTGGGGGAAGTTATAGGAGTGGTTGTTGAACTAGCCATTGTTGAAATATTTTTTGAAAATCTACACGAGAGGGAGTATCTAGAGGGCAGGTCGATTGTAGGTTTGGTCACATTAGTTGTTGTGGGTGTTAGGATGGTTTGGTAGAAAATTGGAGTCACGAGAGCACTCTGAGATTCATAGATTTTTTTTTTCAAAAATAAAGAAATGAACCTCATAGTGATATGTGTGTGTGTGTGTGTTAAGGTTTACTGGTCAAGAAACGTGGTAGAAAAAGATAGGTGGAGAGATTCGAGGCCACCCATGTCTGAATACGGTCATTCAATATATGATCGTCATGATTAAACAAAGGGACGGTTTATGATATGTCGCCGCACATCCAATCCTGTAGAGACAACCAAGATAATGATGTCTATCTAACTAACTATGTGTGAGATGAGCATCTAACCATAGTAACGATGGTCATCCAGGATTCGAAGAGATGATTACAAAAGAGATGTTCATCTATTCTATGGAGATACGACCAAGCAGGAGATGGTCATTCAATCTAGTTTCGTCTAATGTTAAGTTGATAGACATCCACCCTACAACCATATACTATTACCTTGTTTGGCATTTGCCTAAATCACATCCAAAAACCTTGTGAAGCCCCATAAATTTTTGGCATATCAAATCACCTTTGCCACAAAACGTCTTTTTGGATATTCTCCACTTTTTTAAAGTCAATTTAGGTGATTCGCCAAAATATTCTAATTTTTTTAGGGGGGTTTTAAAATGAACCCTAACTTAATGGTAAACCTATGAAAAATATCATGAACATTATGTATTTACAAAAATATCATACTTTAATATTTCTCATGTTCTCCATCCTTTTATACATATATATGCATTCTAATAATACTAAAACATTCAAATATTTGCAAATATACAAAATTAAGACTTGTGCATCTTACTTGAGTTGTTAACACCTTACATTATACATTTATGTATCACTTTGGTTTGATAAATAATAATGTATTCTTCTTTAAACACATGTTTCAACTTGATATATTGAGTTGGATACATGACACATATATTAATATATTCTTATAGGAGCAACTAATCAATTGTTACATTTTTATTCTGGGGGAAATCACTTCCATCTCCTACATGATGCTATTATTTTATGATAGTTCTTTTCTACTTCCTCATTTATGCTCAATTAAACACATTATGTACTTGTCTATTTTTAAAAATAACATAGAGTAATAACATTTTTTTTGTGCAATGTTGAGCATCTCTTGGTGTCACAAATTTCACCTATACCATGTTTTGACACTCTTATTTCATGCATACTTGTTTTTTTGTGTATATTACTACTTGTTTATTTTCATTTCTTGTGGCATATGTGCCTTGATTTTCTTGTGACACCATGGGTGTATCATATTTGTGGCATCATGCCTATATTGTTTTGCTATTACTTTCTCTTTATTTGTTGGCTTACAAGTCCTTGACTTGTCTTACAACACTGGAGGGTGTCCTATGTCCATGTATTTTTATGCCTTGTGTGTGACATTGTTTACATACTTCTTGCATCTAACTACACTCTTGTTGTATTTACATGCATATAGAGTCCTCTTGTTATTAATTTTGTGGTTTTTATCAATTATTATGGATTGTATTGTGTGTCATGGTTACCACCATGCAAAAACCCCTTCCCTTTTGGTAGGTAGAGGTTATTCAAGGTGGCCACCTATTCAACATTCTACAGTCCTGTACAACTTCTAAAATATCTCATGCATGGTCACACATATTTTCTTTTAAGCCAAGTTCTCAATGTGGTTTTTGTACATGCCTCAAAAGAAGGGGAATCCATGAGGGTTTATTTATACACTTATAGTAGACATGGGTAGAATTATAGGATATGATACATGTATTTAAATAAGCTACATGTATTCAAAAATATAGAAAAACACATAAATTTATAAAAAAAATTACATGTTCATAACCATACATATTGATCAAGACCATATGGTATAGATCTTGACCTTTTAATACATTTTTTACCATAGTGGTAAAAACATCATTTTTATCAGCAACTTCAAGGTTTTCAGCTATATGTTCTTAAGTTTTGACATACAATTTCAGGCTCAATTCACCTCATTTGAAATTAGTATAATGAGGCATGAATTACTTCACTCCTTCACTATGGAATTCAATTTCTACTATAGTTTCAAAGATCTTGGGGTCATGCTTCTCCTTTTTCTATCATAATTTAAGCACATTTACATTTTTATTTAGTTTTAAAGCACATGGAAGGGCATGGGAACATCCATTCTCTTTTCTATTGTGTATCCCAATCCAAAAAATTATGTCTAGATCCATTTGCAGTGGTGAGGTTCATGGGGTTATGAAAGGTATCGAAGTGGATACATTCTTCATAGGCGGAATTTCTTATCCTCTTGCAATCAAAGGGGAAGATATCAAAGTTTCTGAATAACTTTGATATCCAGTCTTCTTCATTAGTGGGGTTTTTTGGCACTTTATTCTTCTTCTTCTCTCCTTAGAATTTTGTAATGGGTTGCATATACCTAATGCTCTTGTGTCTCCATGGTACAAATTGGTGACTAATCACCCCCAATCCTTTGGAAAGTTCAATAGTATAAATCTCTAAGTATTAAAAAAAGCACAATATTTTCTCCTTCTACAAAACAAACATGTGTATTCATTCTTTGTTTACATCCTTTCATTTCACATTAATACAACTGCAAATATTTCACATTACAAGTAATATTTGAGTTAAATATCAATTCTTTATCATGGACATTGACTACACTCTATGTTGTAGGTTTCATCGTGGAGTATGCCAATACCAAGTACAATAGGTCAACTATAAAATAAACATTCAAGCAAAGGTAAAATGTGTTTACACACTTGAGTACACTTTCCTTTAAGCATGCAACTTTCATTTCATACTTAAAGGGGGGAAATTTAGATACTCAAATTTGGCAATTTTTACTTTAACAACATTTTATTTGACAATGTACTTTTGTTATAATAAATACCATCTCTTCATTCTCACTTAGCACTTTTTAAGGTATCTTGTTTAGCTTGTTTATCCTTACACGTTGGCATGCCAATGAATTTTGAGAGCACAATGCATAAAATCCATAGTAATACACCAATCAACAAGTTACAAACTTTGTTTTACATATTTTCTACCCCAAGCCATGGTCATACAGTTTGGTCAGGATTTTATATCTAGTCCTACCTGACTTGTATAGTCTTCGATTGACATGTCTTCCAACTTTTCTTTCAAATTCATATCTTTTTTTGTGCCTTCTACTTCATTTAGGTCATCTTGTATTAGATAAATAATATATGGTGCCCTATATAAACAATTAAAAACTACATCTTTGCTAACCTAGAGATCATATGATAATGCATTGATACACTCACTTTCTACACTTTCAAAAGACACTCACATCTCCCTAAATCTTGCAATATCACATCTACAACCATTAAGGAAGCACTCACATTAGATTTGAGGCTTCTTACCAAGTCAAGACAACATCCTCTCACATTTACAAGTACTCAAACATCCCTACTCCAAGTATTTTAGCAAGATCCAAAGTCAAAGCAAGTATTTTCAAAGAAGTTGCCAAATCTATTTGAGTTATCTAGATATCACATGTTAGGTGGAGAAAAATATGTGATTTGAGGCCTCTTCAGAGTAGTGCCAAAATAGACGGTGCATGTGGGTTCCCACAACCCAACTAATGTTTATTTTGTATGACTCTTCATCCATGGCTAGGGTTTGAAATGATGTTCAATATGTTTAGAAAGCCTCATTACATGATCGACAACTAGTGTTTAACAACAATAAACAAAGCTAGTTAGACGATCAACATAGAAAGTTGCAGAGCCATAAACAAAGTAGGTCCAAGACAAAATAGAAGGGTCAATACCATATAGTACGGTCCTGAGAGATTGGTATGGTCTTTCCCCATGATAGTTTATAATGAAAATTCCATTTCCAAAGCTCCTCCAAGTTCATATATCCATATTATAGCATTGTACATTCCCATAACTTCCCAGAATCATCTTCAAATAGTTAAGTACATTCATCATCATGTGTTTTTAAGTTCATATCTTATGTTGAAAATATTTAGAATTTTATTCTGATATTGTATAATAAATGTTGGAAGTTAATTAATCAGAATAGTCATTTGTATCTAACCCTACATCCACTTAGTGTAAATTTAATTCACTAAAGACCTTAGATTAAAATTTTCTTGATCTAAAAATGGTGAAAAAAAATATAAGAGAAGGAAAAGAATGAAGTTATTTGGTGTCATCAATCAAGATAGGAAGTTGATTTGGGTGGTTTAGCAAATATTTTTGACATTTAGGAGCATGTTCAAGATTATGAACTCTCATATATCCATTACCTTACAAAACATTTGAATTGTAATCATATATTGGTTTGCAAATGAGTCTTGTGATCATAAACACATTTACACACATTAACAACTTGAAACCCAATTCACAACATTATCATTCAAGAGAGAAGCATCGATATTTTATAAAGATGTATTGTTATTGTCATTTTATTTAAAAGGTACAATTTGAGAAACATTAGATACATTTTCATATTCTATTTTATTTTTCAAGCTCAATATATAATTTTTCAAAGGAATTTCAATAGCTTAAATTATGATATTTTGAGGAACATAAAAGGTGATAAAATCATGTGAATAGATTATAAGATCTTGAGATGCAATGTAAACACATTAGGGAACATGAAGAACTTGATAATTATTTTCACCCTTTTTAGGTTTGATTAGGGTTTTTACAATATAATCAAATAAGGAATGAAATAGAAGCTACATGGGATTATTATGATTAATTAACTTCTAACATTAACCATCCAATATCATAATAACACATTAATACTTGAAACAAATGTACAAGATGAAATAAAAACTTACAAATATATGGGATCAAGTGCACTTAGCTGATTACATGTGGTTCTAGACTGATTTAGATTATCTAGATGATGAAATAGGGGTACCTGGACCTGATAATGCTTTGAAATTAGAACTGTGACTTGAAATATCCATGGGAAGGACCATATAATAGGGGCAGGAATGTTTGTATGCTCTTGACATATTTGTATGGTTTTACACATACTAAAAACTATGGTCTGTGACTTACTGGGTTTGTCACTTGTATGAATATCTTTATCATTGTATCAGTCATTTTCTGTCACACTACAAGGGTTTATAAATGATCTTCCCAATCTTTCAAAACCTAATCATAGATGATAATTCCTAAAAAATAAACAATAGTTGGGTTATGGGTACCCTTGTACACCATCAACATTGACACTACTCTAAAGAGGCCTCAAACTGCATGATGTTCTCCACCTAGTATATGATATATAGTTGTAGTGTAATCAGATTTGACATACTTCCTTGACAATGCTTGACTTGATTGTATCTCTTACAAATCTACTTAATTGAGTGACTTTGAGTTCTTGCTAATGTGGGAAGTAGTCCCCTAGACCTAGTGGTAAGCTTCATATACGTAGATAGTTTCACCCTAATGAATGTGTAGAGGTATTTTTGGAGTGTAGGGAGATTTGGGTGCCTTTTGTGCTAGTTTTTGCAATAGGATTCCATAAGAGTGCTAGGTACTAAAAAAGGTGAACTTCACTTGCATATATATGATTCCAAAGGTGATTTAAGTTACAAAGGATGAGTGAGGAGGAAAAAGTGACCCAAAGGATAAAGTTTAACTTAAATTTTAGTACCAAAGTGAAAAAGGTCAAAATTGTACACTATGATCATAATTATATAGACATTCCTACCGTAGATGTAGATTTTTGACCCAAGAGTGATAATTTGAAGTGTGAAGTTTAAAAGCTGACAAGAGGATATTCTTACTAGATTTCATGCATTCAATTAGTATAAATTGTTGACGGATGAGTGTATATGATCAAGCAAGCTAGACAAGATACCTAGAGATGTAGTGGATGAGAATGGGTAAGGTGTATTTATTTGAGAAAAAGAGAAATGTCAAGACTAACGGTGTTAAAGACTAGAATTAACAAATTTGAGTATCTACATTTTCCCCCTTTTAAGTATGAAATGAAATCACATGATTACAAGAACATATACCTAAGTGTGTAGACACACTTTATCTTCACTTGATGTTTGTTTTTAAATATTTCATTGTATTGGTGTTGGCACGCTACATGATGAAACTTGCAACGTATAGTGTAGTAAATGTCCATGATAAATAATTAAAATTTAACTCAAATGTAAAGATGTAGTGTAAATGAAATCAGAATTTATAAGTAGTGTAATTAAGATATGCAAAACATGGATGGAATACACCTATTTATTTTATGGAGGGAAGAGTTTCTCATTCTTAGCTTGTACTCAGAATTCTGGATTGATGAGCTTTTCCAAAGTATTGGGGGCAATCATTCCTCATACATGCCAAGGAGATTCTAGAGTATTGGTTGTATAAAACCTAACATATGAATGATGAAAAGAGATAATGAGAATGAGGAATTGAAGTACCCCATGAAGGAAGAATACCATGTACCAAAGTCATACAATAATTCTGATATCTTTCCTTTAATTATAAGAGGAGAGGAAGGACTTCTTATGAATAACTTAGCTAATTTGATACCTTTAATGACCTGAAAGGCCACACTATTATAGATGGATCTAGGATCAATTTTGTAAATTAGGACACATATTATGATAGAGAATGAATTACCATCATACTCTCCCCATTTACTGCACAACTAAATAGAAACTAAATAGATCCAAGATGCATTAAAATATAGTTGGAGAAAGGAGATCCATGCCCCTAATATCCCTGAAACTAAAACTAAAACTGACTATTGTAGAGAAGGAGGAATGAAATACTTTATGCCCCCTGAAACTAATCTGAACTGAGTCATTTGAGTCTGAAATTACACCAAAAATTGTTCATGTGAGTAAAAGTCTTAAATATTTGAGAAAATTATGGTATCTTCCCCCAATGAAAAACAATAGAAATGGGTCAGGAACATTTATACAATCTTGACCATACAATGTGTTTTTGACCATATTCTTGTTTTTTTTTTATTTTGTGTGTCTGATTTATTTTAGAGTAATTTTTTCGTGTTCTTACCTATGTCCAAGCCCAAAATTTTGTATGTGTAGAATATACCTAGATGAATTCCCCTCTTTTAAGGTGTGTGTGATAAATATTTTGAGTGCACAATTCAAAATAATATATGTGTAACCATGTTTGATAAGTCTTGATCATCTACGTAGAAAAACACATAAAGTGTTGATGTGGTAGCCACCAAGAAGAAATTTTACCTACAAATAGGATGTGCATGGTGGAGACTATGGTGCATAATCAATAGAAAAATAGAAAAAAGAAGAATAGCATAAATAATTTCAACAAGAGAACTAGTAGCAACAATAAGAGCAATGTATATGTAAATTAAGTACAAAGATAATAGAGAAATAAGTGTCACACAAAAGGCATAGTGCATCTACAAACATGGGATACCCATGATGTTCATAAGACAATCAAGGACCCTTGAGTCTGTAATCAACATTAATGTCATAAAAGAAGGCATAATTCCATAAATATGGGACACCCAAGGTATCATAAGACAAACATGGTCCTTAGGCCACAATTAGAGTAGCAAGCAAGTAACTACATACATAACTAGAAAACAAGTATAGAAAACAAGAGTATCATGATGGGATGAAATGACATAGTAAGTGATATATATATATATATATATATATATATATATATATATGAGTATATGAAATAACAATTGTCGACACCACACAAAACACATATGTTATTCTTGTTAGTTAAAACAATAAAAAATTACACTATTTATGTAATCAAGTGTAACAAGAAAGTGAAAAGTAGCTATAATGAAATAATAGCACCTAAATTGTGTAGAGGGATACCCCCAGAATAAGTATGTAAGGATCCACAATAGATCCCATAATCATGTATCAATATGTATTTCCTATATCATGCTCAATATACCCCATGAACACATGTGTGTAAATAATAAAAATGTCTATCTATCAAAGCAGAAGGATAAATGACATGTATAATGTAAAGTGCAAATAATGTATGTTAGAGAAGCAGGTCCTGAGTTTTGTGTTTTGGAATATATTTGAATGTTTTTACTTTTTTTACTATATCAATGTTTTTGGAGTTTTCTAATGCATAGCTATGTACATGAAGATGTTGGAAGAAAATTGACTGAGAGGGGGGTGAATCATTCATACAAAAAAATTTACTTCATTTACCATGACTTACATACATCATTCAAATCAACCTTTCAGCATGCATATTCAATGTGAGCTTATTAAGTGTGTAACAACCATCTGCAAGTACATGAAATAAGAGAGAACACATAAACACCATATATAAAGTGGGAAACCCTCAAGGAGAAGAAACTACACTGAACATTTGCATATATTACAAAACACAAAGGAATTTAGTGAAGCGCCCACTTCACAAGGAGAACCAACCCCTACAAATTTAGTGAAGCACTAACTCCACAAGGAGCACTAACCCCTATTTATTAAGGCACAGAACCTACAAGGAGGCTAAAACCCCCTAAGATGACCAAGCACAAACTCATCCACCTCAAAATGAAGATGACTTAAGTAATTGTTGCTCCAACAACTAATTGTGATCACCTTATAAGCTCTCTCTGTAGACACACAATTACACACTTTAGGTAATTATCTAGTCCTGGTTGTATAATACTATTCATATGATTCCTAAGTAAGAAAAGTACTAATCAACCCATGTCTTTCACCACCTTTGTTTGTTTTACATTGCTACCTTCAGTCTTACACTCTTACTTTCCTAGTATACCTTTTTACTCTTCAACATTTGTCATCTTAGACAGCAGCGCCTGGCAAGGATGCCAGCACTAGGTGCCCTTGTCCCCTCTAGGTGCTCTTGTCCATTTTATACTTTACTCTCACTTTTTGGGTCCTTTCTAGTTGGTTGAGCATTTTATCTTTTTGGTAGTCAGCCTTTTTAGGGTTAATTAAGAAATTCAAGCAAAGGAATCATATAAATATAAAGTTATGTGATCATAATAAGGGACCAAACACTAAGCACTATCTATCACCACCTAAGGTTGCATCCATCAAGGCATCTAAGAGCTCCATTACATCCATATAGCTCCATAACAAGGGACACAAGGGCTGGTTTTCTGCATCACACTTCATATGAGGGAATTTCATTCTATTCCATGCACACATTTACTACATTCTACATCTAGCTACTTAATCGTTATTCTAAGTGTGACACGCACAAGAGCAACCTAGGGCACAATTCTGCTCATACACACAAAACTACATTGGGTTTGAGATGTAGTGCAACACTCAGTTATAATTCCATCATTATGGTAGCTGAGGACAATCCGAACCCTCATTTTTATCTTTCCTTTTTATTATTTGATGTCTATTTGAGGGTTTTGTAGGTCTATTCTCTATTGTAGGTTTCCAGTGACCTCAACGACATTGGTGCGACCTTAGAGAAACCAAAGGTGAACACCTTATGACACCTCGAAGGATGTTTTCTGAACATTTATGAAGACCCATGCACCCAAAAATAGGTCTATGATGCCCAATGGTGCCCCTGTCCCTCTCTAAGCACCCCATTCCATCCTACCTCCTCAAATCTACATTTTTTTGTGCTCCAGTGTGATGGTTTGTGCTTCATATTTTCTAGTTTTCCAACTGTATGCAGTTTCCATAACTCTACAAATCAATTAAGGATTTTTACCCTGTCTTTGTAATTAGGGTTTCATTATATATTTCTTAGTTTCTTAAGTATTTATTATTCTACTTCATTATTCATTTATTTACTACAATCTTGCTTTCAGATTAGGCTCATAAACTACATTTTATCTTAATCATTTTGGTGAACCTGTCTCAGTCGAATACGCTTGGATCCTCATCTTTCTTCTATCATGGGTCATAAAGTTTCTAAAATTTCTTTGTTTGATTTACTTAAAATGCATCTTGACTACCAGGCTATTCCACAAAAATCATTGGACTCCATGTGTCTTCCTAAAGATACGTTGCCACATGAAATAAGTCCTATTTTCCATCATTTATTTGATGACCCTAGCCTTCATGACCCTCCATCCAATCAACCCATGTTGGATTCAGTTCAAGCTTTGTATACTCTATTTTATGAAAAATTGTAGGCTATGGAATCCATGATTGCATCTCTTAAATCTTAAATCCAACATCTTAAATTTGTTTCTCATGCTCATGATATTTCTTCTTCTCATTTTCATTTTATGTCTTCTACATGTGCTCATATCAGTGAGACTCAACTCATACCATTATTGAACCCTCTCACCTTTGATCACAATACTAAGCAACATGACATTCTTATTGAGCCTCTTAGTCATCAATTGATCACTTTACTATCTACTCATTACTATCCTCCTTATCAGCTAGAAAAATATCAAGTTCGTCCATATTACAATTATCATCGAATCAATAGACATAATGACAATGATTGTTATACTCTACAATGAAGAATCAAGCATCTTGAGCATCAACATTTTCTCTCATTCATTGCACATTATTTTGTTGGATTCCCATTTACCAATGTTACGACCAAATGGGATCCTAAATTTTCTCCTTCTATGACTAATGGGCATCAGGCCGCCACTTCTAACATGTTTTCTTCATCTAGTCAAGTGTCACTTATTCAATCCACTCAAACTCCTCTTAAGTACGGTCCTACTCCTCCTTCACTCAAGTTATCCATGACATTACCAATTCAAACTCAGTAATTACCTCTCAAGGTCCACTCTTCATCACCTCCTCCTACTTGGTCATCTGCAATATTACCAAGTCACTGTAAGAAACCTTCTCTAAAACTCGGTGCAACGTGGCCTCTCCTCAAGTCTTCTACTTCGTTATCAAATAAACCACCACTATGTAAGGCTCCTAAAGCATCACAACCTTTGCTCCCAATTGCTTTTGTTAAGGAAACTACTCCTCATATTGATCCACTCAGTGTCATTACTTGACCTCTTTTATCACCACACACTTGGGGGGCATTACGCTTATTTCTCCCCCCTCATATCAACACTCGTATTACATTCACCTTCTTACACACCTAACTTATCACACATACATATTTACACATGATGGTATCATCATTACCCTATGACACACTCTTGTGTTATGGTTCACACTTGACTAATGAGGGCATACTATATACATGAACCTCACACACTACACAATAAACACTATGCATTATACATCTTCATGCATTATGCACTTTTGTACATATACATCATCCTCATATTCCATTTACTATGCATCATCCTTACTATGTGCTTTGTACACCCATACATTACACACGTTATACACATTACATTATCATACACTTTTACAATCTACACATCTTGTATTAGAAATTACGCATTACACATTTCACATTTTACATTTCACACGTCACACACCAAGTAACATATTCTTCCCCATACCTACTATACACATTATAAATTTTACTCATCTACTTATATACACTGCACTTACTACCCTATGATGCACTTTAGTTCTACGGTCCATACTCGATTGCTGGTGGTATACAGCTCAAATGGACCTCATCACACCCACACAATCAATCAATCAATATTTTTATCATATTATGTGACATTTTTAACCACCACCTTATTCATACATTTTGTGATATATATGCTTTGTGCTAAATCATCAGGATAGCTATCAGCCTATCCATACATTTTTTGACATACACTTTGTGATAAATCATCACATTTTCTAGCATCCTATCCATCCCTATATTTTGTCATATACGCTTTATGCTACATCATCACGTTTTCTATCATTCATATATTTTGTGATATACACCTTGTACTACATCATCACACTTGCTAGTATATTACTAACCCATCTAGTGATATACACTTCACACTAAATCATCATACATTCTAGCACATCATATATATGTCGCATTCAACATCATCACTTCGTTCATCAACCATTTCTACATACAACACATCATTCAGACCACTTCTTGATGACGCACTCTCATTTACAGTTCATTCTTTACTGCTAAGGGGGCATATATAAATAAACCTCATTACATACATACACCTCCACTCGGGGGGCATGTTTCCCCTGTTATTCACTCTATATTCCATTCTGCCTCATCCACAACGTGCTACATATCTTGGTTGCATTTACTCTTTCTTACATTTACTTGTTACATGTTCACTTTACTACACATGCTAGATAGATTTCTTATATGTCATTATCTTTATTATACACACATGTGTATTCACTTGTTTTCTATTTGTGATCACAAATTTTATAGATCCATACACACAACACAGATGTTTGGCACAATACCTATTACCAATCCCATAGTGGCTCCTGGGGGCATCCACTTCCATACGTCATAGGTGTTATTGTTTCATTTTATTTCATAGCACACTACTTTATCAGATTATACACACTTTGACATACTTATTTATCTTTCTAACATGCTAACAGGTGCTTCATGTACACCATTTTTTATTCAGTTCTACTTGCCACCATGGTTTTTTTTACGTTGTTTGCTTTTTATTTTCTTTGTTTGCGAGCTTTGACATATTTATTGTTTGTTCTTTGATTGCTTGCGGACACTATGGCCTTGATTTTATTGTGACATCATGATTGATGTCCCATGTTTGCCACCCGCTTTTCGTAGTCTACATTTTTTTATGCTTGTGTCTTAGTTTATACATTTTCTGCTTAGCTTATATTTTGTCTTCTACATGAGTGTTTGTCTTTGATTGTACTAACACTTGTTTTTATATCCACTTGTTTTCGTTTGTCTTGGTTTCTACCAAGCACATTCCCTTCCCCTTATAGGGCACAGTTTCAGTACATCAACTGGTCCTCTTTTGGGCCACATACTCCTTCAACAATGTATCGTGCACCCCAAACAAGGGGGCATCATATGGGTGAATCAGTCACCCCATACATCAGCATAAACAACATAGTATTAGTATAACACAGTGTCAATTTCAAATAGGGCTCATAATAAGACTTGGGTCTTTAACACAACAACCTTTCCTAGATGCCTAAAACTAGGGGGCAATACAACGACCTTTCTTGGATTGTCTGAGACCAGGGTGTAGATACACAACGATTGGTAGTTCAGCACAGTCTACAGAACTCCATACACAGTGGATTTTACAGGGAAAATAGTCCTTAGCACATGCACACCATCTACAGTGGTGTTTTACACAGCATGAAGCAGTTAAAGGTTAGAGGATAGCACCAAACAGATCTCCATATACTTCTTCCATTTCACTAATGTGAGATCACCCAAAAAACTCACACGTAGACGTCATCTACAGGATCCTATTTACACTCTTTCCTCATCACGGATTAGGTTCACATGTTCCTTTTTCACACTTTCAGAATTTTTACATACTTTCCTTACAAATTTTTTACATATTTTGATCATATACATGCGTATTTGACTACATTTTAGCTTCTTTTTTACAATTTCATCCGTATGGGAAGTGGTACAAAACCACAAACAACAACAATAACATCACACACATTGACATCAACAATAGGTACATCATGACATCTACACATGCGTTTCCGCTTTAGGTTCATTTTCATCGTCACTTTTTACACTTTCTCCTTCTTAGCATCCACGCTTCACATTTTTACCACTCCACACTTTGTCTATTCCCTCAGCACGCTTTCACCATCTATCTACATGGTTATCAGGTACACATCTCTATCTAATTTATGTTATCAAGATTTTCGCTCACCAACATAAAGTGGGGGAAAATGTAGACACACAATCACATAGTTTTGGTAATTATCTAGTCTTTGTTACATATTAATATTGATATGATTCCTAAGTAAGAAAAGTACTAACTAACCCATGTCTTTGGCCACCTTTCTTTGCTTTATAATTCTACTTTCAATCTTACACTCTTACTTTCTCATTCTACATTTTTACTCTTTAGCATTTGTCATACTGGACACTATTGCCCATCCAGGATGCTCATGCCCCTTTTGTACTTTACTCTCACTTTTTGGGTCCTTTCTAGTCATTTGAGCATCTTATCTTTTCGGTAGTCATCCTTTTCAGGGTTAGATACAAAATTAAAGCAAATAAATCATATAAATATAAATTTATTTGATTGTAAAAAGGGACCAAGCACTAAGTACTATCTATCACAACCTAAGAATGCATCCATCAAGGCATATAAGAGCTCCATTGCATCCATCTAGTTCCATCACAAGGGACACAAGGGCTAGTTTTATACATCACACTTCATATGATGGAATTTCATTATATTCCATGCACACATTTACTACATTCTACATCTAGCTACTTTTTCACTATTCCAAGTGTGACACGCAAAAGAGCAACCTAGGGCACAATTCTACACACACACATAACTACATTGGGTCTGATATTTAGTGCAGCGCTTAGTTGTAAGTCCATCATTTTGGTAGTTGAGGAAAGTTTGACTCATTATTTTGCATCTTTCTTTTTTAGGATTTGATGTCTATTTAAGGTTTTTACAGGTCTATTCTCTATTTCAAGTTTCCAACAACCTTGGTGATCTTAGTGGGACCTTAGAGCAACCAAAGGTGACAAAAGGCAACCACCTTGCAACACCTTGGAGGAATTTTTTTAACATTTCTGCGGACCCAAGTACCTAGAAAAAAGTATAGGGCACCCATGGGAACCCTTGTCCCTCTCCAAGTTCCCCATTCTATCCTACCTCCTCGAATCTACATTTTTCTATGCTTCAGTGCGATGGTATGTGCTTCATATTTTCTAGTTTTCCAACTCTAAGCACTTTCCAGAACTCTATGAATCACCTACGGATTCTTATCCTCTCTTTACAATTAGGGTTTCATTATTTATTGCTTATTTTCTTGATTATTTATTTTTTTACTTCATTATTCATTTATTTACTACAATCTTGCATTCAAATTAAGATCATAAACTACATTTTAGCTTAATCACTCTCTACTCAAAACCTTCTCAAATTGCTCTCTCTTCTTCTTTGCTCAAACTTGCACCTTCATATGTTGATGAGGTCTAATGACCTATCACTCCTTCTTATCTACCCTAATCATATTCTCATCCTCTTCTCTAATTTGTTCTTGACCCCTTTGAACACTCTACACACTTCTCTCTAGCTCCCTCATACCTCCCTCTTCATCACTAGCTCAAATGAGATTTACACCTTTACCTTTATACATGACTCATATCCTAAAACAATGATAGGTTGACTAAATGCATTAAGGTGTGTCATTCACCATATAAAAACACATTACATGACTTTATAATCACATTCCAAGACTCCATTAGGTTAGCATAGGCCTAAACATGCTAAAGCTTCTCAAATAGGCCTAAAACAAGACAAATCATCCAACAGTCACTAAATTTAAATTTTAAACCACAATAAATGACCCCATAAGTTTAGGATACTTCATCAGCATCCTCTCACAACTATTATCATGCACAAGAACCTTTGTAACATCCATCTTCACCATGGAACACACCAAAATGTAATCACACTCAACTAAATCTCAAGCACCTAAAACTTTTTCTTCAAAAGCAATCAAATTCACCAATCAAAACACTTCACAAAGGAAAAAATGACACATATACATAAATATCTTGATGTCAACTAATTCATACAACTCATGGTATCCTTCAAATCAGGGCACAAAACCTCAAAATGCAAGCAACTCTGAAACTAGTCCAACCTTCTTCAATGTCTCAAGAACCAATCTAGTGATAACTGATCTCCAACACTTCACACATCACTTCTAGGATCAACCACATCATGGAAAACTTCATCAAGGACCTTAAAAACACCTCCAAGTACTCACAACCCTATGTCACATGGATAAAACAACACTTGCATACATGTTCCAACACACCTAGTTGACAAGCCTAATAGGGTTGATTAGGCCATTAGGACTTAACATAAAGAACACCTCTCCTAATAAAACTTAGAGCTTTAACACAATACACCATTCATGCTCAAAAACCCCTACCAAACCATGCATTTCATCACAAACACCTTCATACCTCCACGACTGGTTTTACCTCTTTTAGCCATTAGTGGTATGCAACATTGGAAGACCTTTTTCACCAAATTTTTACATAGAACTTGTCCAAATATTTTCATAGACACTAAGAAAACATCCCTACCTACAAGAATAAATCGGTTTCACTTAATGAAACCTACACCTCATGTATGTAATAGTAAATCTTCTCAAAACTAGGGTTTTCCTATAACTTGCCATTAGACTTGGAACATGAAACCGCCACCAAAATGACCTCTACGGAGTTCTCTACAACCCTAAATCATCGCATTATCTTTCTCAACTAGTATCATGGACATACCAATTATATTTCCTCTATCACTTTGAAAATAGGGTTTATGGAGGGTTTTGACCAATTTTACTTCTTAACAATATTGCATAAATGTATGACATCCATTTGACCTTGTTCTCATTTCTATAACTTCTTAGCTCTGAAAGAGGGACGATGTGCACATCAACAGATGTGTGAACAGTAGCGTGAAGAGATCTCAGGAGGAGTGAGCATCAACCAAATGTGCATGCAAATATTCGACAAACAGGAAAAACCTGGTTAAGCCATAAAACTCTCCTCTATCTCATAGATCAAAAGACGTGTACATATAGGAGGTGTTGAGTAACCCCCAGTGCTGCAATCATGAAAACTTGAGTAGAGAGGGGGAGTTACATTCCCAGAATACAAGTGTAACTCCCAATGACGCATATGACGCACTGACGTGCTGACGCACTGATGCGCTAATGCACTGACGCATAAGAGAATCTCATAATAACCCCTAAATGACACGTGGACCTACGATCTAACCTAAGTGAGATGACTCACCTAATGATGTGGAAAATACACACACCAACACCCCCCTTCATCGTAACTTAGGATGAGGCGGTAAGTCAGAAACGAGAAATGGGTCCCGGTACAAAGCCTGATGAGGTACCCATGTACAAGAAAGAAGATCCCAAGCAATGAAGGAAAACCCAGTGGGAAAAACATCCCCCACAAGAGAAAAACACACTCTCTAATCTAAGAAAGATGCCAAATATGGGTCCCAACCATAGATGAGCCTAAAGAGGGTACCCATGTACAAAGAGGCAAACTCTCGGAAAGAAGGAGAAGAGAGAAGAAGGGAGATGAGAGGAATGCAGAAGATGCAATGGACGGATCTGAACTCTGCAGCTCTAAGAAGTCTCCCAGAAGAATGTCGATGACGAGATCCTATACCTCTAGACTGAAGAAGAGCCACCCATAATGAACTGTGTGCCTACCCTTAAGAAGGGCAGAAATGGTGTTCTAAAAGTCCGCCCACTCCGCAAAGGAAACCGAAGGCAGTAGCATGAAGAACTCTGAGTCTGGTCCATGAAAGTGTGACATAGGTCTAGCAAGTGAGTGTGAAGTAATCAAAAGTAATGTCACGAGTGCAAAACTGTCAGAGTATGAAGGGTGAACATCTGTAGAGAGGATGTCCAACTGATGTGAAGGAAACAAAACATCCTCCACAACAGAAAAAGGATCCACAAGCAAGGGTGAATCAATGAAGGTCTCCAGAAAATTGGAAGTGGTAAGAGTCCCATAAGGGGCACTCCCAACAACGGAGATGATGAACTCATCTGAAATACATGTAGATGGATGAGGGACCTGTAGTGCATGAAAAGTAGACTCTGTAAAAAGATGACTAAGGTCAGGCAGATAGTCATCCCAATGAGGGGGCTCAATAAACAGAAGAGCGATGTCAGATGGGTATGAGTCATCCAATGAAGGTAGAGGAGTGAAAGGGGCCTCACACACTGAAAGTGGAAAGGAGGCTAGTGTAATGATGGTGTGAGACTGAGTATGAGACTGTTTGATATCTGATGAGATGTGGGATGTGTCAACACTCTCTGGAATAGTGAGAGAAAGAGGAGAAGAGTCCTCTGTAGCACTCTCAACATCAGAACTAGGTGCACAATCCTCATCGTCAAAAGTAGAACCAAGCGATCCTGTGTTAGAGAAACTGTCATCACACAAAGAAATGGAGGAGATGACTGAATCATCAGCAACAACAATGACTACAGTATGTGAAGGGTCTCCATAGATGGACTGAAGAATGCTCTAGACATGGTGGGGTGGATCTGAGTCTGCCATGTGAAACCAGATAGATCTAGAGACATGCATCATCATATGACCAGAGACATGGTCAAAAGTGTCAAGGAATTCCTCTAGATGATGATGATCAGTGGGTGCAGGAACTGGCCTAAGCAAGAAGGGTGAAATATCCTTGTGAGTGAAGTAACGTTCCATGGAAGCACGCCAAGCTGAATAGTTCCCTCTCCTGGTGAGAAGTGGTGGAGGCTGTAAAGCAATCCTACGATGCCCAATTCTAGAAAAAGCATTCTCCATGATGAAAAAATGTAAGATGCAAGGTGCACGAAAGCAAGACATCGGACTCGGCCGATAATGCGTTTGCGTGTGAAAACCTAAGAGTACAAGCAATCCCCCCAGAATGCAGCACTTTATAAAAGTAGTGCATTTAAAAAACTAACAATGCCATCACATAATGTGCAAAAAATCATGCAACTTTGACCAAGGAAGCACTCATAAATGAGCAGCGAGTCAAAAGTTATAGCATTAAAATGATTCCCGCAACTAATGGAAAAATGCACTAAACACTGCAAATGCATTAAAAAAGTGCAAGAAATGGGTGCAAAGGGTATTGTGTGGGTACTCATTGGAAATGGCATGAAATTTTTCTTTGACTACAAGGGGGGATTATCCTCTTACCAACCCCATACCTTGCCCTCCGTCTTCGACAAGCGTAGGAGGGGATTTAATACAAGCCAAATAGACCCCAAAATTTATTACAATGCCATGAATGAATGTTTTTAACCTTAAAACATTAAAAAGGGATTATTTTAACCGACAAATAATTCTAAAAGGGAGAGAGGGGGCCCACATTGAGGTGTCATGTGGTTGTACCGAGTTACGACTATGCAAATGAAAGGTTGAACAACCTGTAACTGCTGCTAGCAAGAAAACCAAAGGTTGAACAGCCAGGAAGGCCTGCGCATGCATGGAAAGGTGAAACGCTTGGACCAGAGATGTCTAGAGATGGCAGAGGGAGCTGTTGTTCCCATGTCCAAAAGACCAGTCAACGTGTCAGCCAAGGTTAAACGTAGAATTCAAAAAATGTTTTTTTTAATGCAGAATTCAAAAAACATTTTTTTCAATGCAAACCTTTCACGTAGAATTCAAAAACCTTTTTTTTCAATGCAGACCTTCATGCAGAATTCAAAAACATTTTTTTTTAATGTGCACAGAAAATTTCAAATGTAGGCTACAGGAAAAACGTGCCAGAGGTCAAAAAATGCTAGTTCCATGGAGCAGCACACAAACAACACTTTTAAACTCGGATCTAAACCGCAGGTGGAGAGGTACACATGGAGTTTTTCTAGCGTACAACGTCAAAAAACAGATGAGTAGAGGTGTTGGAGTTGTTTGTGATGGCTACAACCTATAGAGAGGTCGGATGGGAAGCAGGGAGCCACATGAGACAGGTAGTTACCAACGTGTGTAGGAATCAAAGTGCAGGCGTCCACAACACATGCTAAGGAAGAGCCTGAAAGCAAAGTTGAACGAGTGCACGAGTAGAACAAGTCAGAGAAAACCTATCACCAGCTATGTATGCTGAAACATGAGTGGAGCTACCAAAATAATCTGAGATAAAACATGAGCAGTGAGTCATGAGATAAGAGCGGCGAGCTAGGGCCGATTTGAGCCAGAAATAGCTCCAACAGTCCTCCAAAAAACTCACAAACAACACTTTTAAACTCGAATCTAAACCTCAAACCTACAAACCACCTTCAAAGATGCATGCAGACCCCTAAAAGATGAAACCCATGAACACAAAAAACTTGAACATGACTAAACGAGGTATAAGGCCCCGAAATCAATGCAAGAAGAGCACAATCGAAATAACCATTATGACACATGCAACGAGAATCTGAAGATGATGCCAGAAGCCAAAAAATGCACAAGCAACGCCGAGGAGTGCACAGATCCACAAGATCTGCTCTGATACCATGAAAGAGGGTTTGAAAACCCACAAGCGAGGATCACGAGGGACGATGTGCACATCAATAGATGTGTGAACGGCAGCTTGAAGAGATCTCGGGAGGAGCGAGCATCAACCAAATGTGCATGCAAAGATTCAACAAACGGGCAGAACCTGGTTAAGCCATAGAAAACTCTCCTTTATCTCATAGATCAAAAGACGTGTACATATAGGAGGTGTTGAGTAACCCCCAGTGCTATAATCATGACAACTCAAGTAGAGAGGGGGAGTTACATTCCCAGAATAGAAGTGTAACTCCCAATGACGCATATGATGCACTGACATGATGACGCACTGACATGCGTAAGAAAATCTCATAATAACCCGTAAATGACACATGGACCTACGATCTCACCTAATTGAGATGACTCACCTAATGATGTGGAAAATACACACACCAACAAGCTCCATGCCATAACATGCACCAAAATCTCATACCCCCATGCAAAGCATGCATGTGTGGGGGAGCATCTGAAACTGACCTTCAAGATGGGAATGAGTGTTTTAAGAGCTTGGTAGAGCCAAAAATAACTTTTCTTGTATTTCCTTCATCCTCTTGACCTAAAAATTTGCTCACACTTCTACAATAACCTTCTCCATACACCATACATACATTTTTAACACTCATACATTCCTAAACACCTATGAAACACTCCATACACCATGACTTACATGTGTTCACCTTGCCTTGTCTTGTAGAACTTGCTTCAAATAACCTAGAACATGCAGCATACATATAAATATTGACCTTGTACATCAACTAAACATATTATGAAACCTTACAAAACACCTCACATGCTCATATAGCTCTACCCTGTTCTATATCTCATGATACCACATTATCTATTATGCATTAGGTTCAAGCTTAGACCTAGAATGATTAGTATCAACACCTGCCTCATTGAAATAGACCTTGTCTTCACTATGTAGGCCCTCATGTACCTTTGAAACATCTTTATAAACATGTAAGACCATGTATCAACATTCACACAATCTTTGGAGCCTACACTCAACACCTACTTTCTTTACCATGCCTTAAAAATATGCACATGCGCCAAGATACTATCAATGTAACTTCAAAATGCCACTTCTCTATGCTACTAGACACCTTAATACTGACTCGATGCACAATATTCATGCCTCTAGACACCTCATGTTGACTCTTATGCCACCTAGATTCCCTTTGACATCAATGACAACAACACTTACACAATGCCCAAGATTCTCCCCCTTTGTCATTGATGGCAACCACCTTCAGAAACATTGATGGAAACCACACAAGCAAGCACCTTCAGACATTTTCAGGTTACTGATTAAACTCTCCTCCTTTGACATCTATGAAAAAGGCACCTACAACAACACGACAAGAAAACAATGATAATAATGCATAAACTCTTACTTACTTGTTACCCCTTGGTCTGTACTCACCTTCTTCTCTTAAACTATTGCAAATGATCCATGGACTTGTTTTCAAACCATCTAAAATGCATCCACATTGCTCCCCCTAAATAAATACACACGTGTCTTGATCTTTATTCTTGTTATGGACCTTCTTCTAGACCCAATTCTCTAATAAACATGCTCTTGTTTTCCTTCACCTTGGACTTGCTTACCAAATATGGCTAAAACCATCTCCCCCTGAGATGATACACACTCCTACAACTCATTAGACACCATAGCCACCCTCCTTCATACCTCTTTTTTCTTCTTGCCAGTTGTGGACCGGACTCCCCCTAGGACCATGCTCTTTATCTCTGTTTTAGACTTTTTTGGAATAAATATGTCTCCTTCTTGATCAATCAACTAGCTAACCATGTTCAAATACCTGTATGGATTGATAACATCAAAAAATTTGATCATCATTTTACTAGCACCTTAATCTAGTTATCAACAGCAACATTCATCCTTTTCTTCATGATTTTATCTGTCTTAAAACCTCTATCAAAACTAATTCTGCATATTGAGATATTGTAACCCATGTCATGACATGTCATGCACACAACTATAGCTATCATAGATTTTTTGATACTCAAACATCACAAATTCATATTGATCTTATTATCTCAATCATAAACTTCTTATCAAGTGAAAAAAAATACCACCAAACACTTACCATTTTTACAAGTACTCCTTAGAATTCTAAAAATTTATGTATAGTTCTCCAAATAAATATTAATACTATATAAAATTGTGGAAATATCAAACAATCAATAGCATATCTTCCATAAATCATGTTAATGATAACAACTACATACCTCATGACAGTCCATTTTGCAAACTTCAACCAGTATGACTGATTCTCAGTCCTTCTTGAGACCCTTTACAATGTAATATGACAAGATAGAGCACTAACCATAAATCTTAAAATACTAGGTACTTTCAAATCCTTAAAATTTCTTCAAGAAGCTTGTTCCACTATGATAATACATCTTCAACACTTGAGATGCAACTTACATCATCCATATGAGCCTAACATAACATCTTTATAATCATCAACCTGGCCTCAAATTTAGAAATATTTAAACCTTAAGACTATTGCAGATCTAAACATAATAGAGATCCAAAGTCAACCCCTTGACATCATTTAATATCCAAAACCATGGCACAGACCATTTTCTCACCTGTACATTGTCCTATAAACCTAGACTCTACCATACTCTACTCAAAAGAAGCATACCTTTTTTATGTCCTAATTTTCCTTCACTCACAATAGTTTACCATACATCTTTAGATCAATCAACTTGTTTTACATTCATAGAGATCCCAAAGTACACAAGGTCATATTGGTCTTATCAAACCAATCTACATCTTCATATAATAATATAGGTCCTTTAATCAACCATAAATTGTTTGACAACACTTGTTCTCAAGGATATTCTGATGATCTATTTATTCATTTACACAAAGTGACTTACTAACACAGCTTTATGGTATTAAAGCATCTCCATACCTAATTCTCAGTCCTTGATCCTTCTCTGTAGTTTTCTCAAACCATATCGAACCTTCCTAACAAATAAATACTCTAACATATCCTCGTGATTGATCCTTAGTAAAATCATGACATAAACATACCTTTAAAGAGTCCTTATGTCTGTCCTACAGACCAAAATTTGACTAATATTTTGTTACTTTCTCAACATACCTGATTTTACCTTTACACATCTATATTGAGGCTACACAATCAAACATTTTTGTCTTTTTAACTTCCAAAACCTATTTACACAACAATGTTACTTATAGGGCCCATAATCACACCTAATACAACTGATGTAGACTCCTTTAATATCATGTAACATCCTTTACTATACCATCCTCATACCTTCTTAATGTAATTCACTGGAAACATGTCTCCATGATTGATCCGAACATGCGGTTATAATTTTTCAACTCCTCTGTTCACAAGGATTTATGAGCCAAACATCAATTTTATGGGCTACAATGTCTCCCAAAACTGTAAAATTTGCTTTCATCTCTTTGAAGGATTCTAAAAGAGCTCAGGAAACATCTATCACCTTCCTGCAGCACCTTGCCGAGGTATCTCCCTTGGAAATCCACAACTAGTGACTTTACAGCATTAAAATGACATCAAAAAATCTCCAAGTGGGTAAATAGCACCATTAGGAGCATATCTAAATTTTGATCACTTCATCAATTTACTCCAAAGGCTGGTTCTGAGCCTAAGTGCTCCAAAATTGGACATTTCTCCAATTGAGTCTATTCTGCCACTAGCACAGACTTTGGCTTCTCCACATTTAAATATCACAAGCTCCTTTTTATAGCTTTTTGAGCTCTATGGCTCATTGGTGGGGTATGTTTACTTTAACGTGGTTAATGGGCGGTTTAAATCCCACCACCGACTCCACTACCATTTCTAGATTCCTCTAGATTCACATACTCACTCCGCATTTTAAATAATGCTTTACCTTTTAATTATTATCACCACGTGGCTTTCCCTTATTGGTCGCTTCATGGGCATGTGGGTCTTCATCTTTGTGGGGAGGAGACTAGTTTTGTTTTGGACCATTGTCCATATCCTCTTCATGGCTCATGATTTGGTGGCAAATACTATTCCCTCATCCCACATGTGTGGGAATACAAAATGCAAAAGCATTTTTTATAGGCTTGGATGACCATTGTATCGTGGTTTGGGCCACACTAGGCATTTTTCCACCCCACGTTACAAAGTTGGTGGGTTTGTTTTACCCCTATCCACTATATGTTTTGTGTTCCCACCGAGTTATAGGCTGAGTGGTGTATGTGGAGCCATCAATGTGGTGAGTTGTGCATTACTTCAAAATTGTCAATCTCGAGTCCTTAGGCCACAGAATGTGGCGAGTTGGTTTAAACAGTATTTTCTTGGCCACGAGCTATGTGTGTTGGTGAACCATGTAGCTTTGCATTGGAAACTCCATTTAATGTGGAGAGCTGAGCCATGTGGCTCAAATGAGCTATTCGCCTAGGTTTGTATGGAATTCACCGAGCCATCCATTGTGGACATCAACTCAACTCAGTCAGTAAGGTCGTGGTATATATGATAAACTTGAGCAATGTGAAAGTATAAATCATCAACTCATCTCGGTGGGGAGTTGACCACCCCACGGAGCTATCAAAATAGCTCGTTCGATCTCGATTGTAACCATGCCATGCAATGTGGCACATAATATTGAAAATTGATAATGGTAATATACAAAAGTGGCAAAGGCACCCCTCCTATAAAAGAGTGTGTTGAACCTAGCTGAGGGTCCCCGGCCAGCAAATAGTGGGGCCCACCATTTTTTCATCTGTTAAATACCAGAGGCAATCAAACATGAACATTCAACCTTCTCGCCTTATTTCCAAAATGTCACGTCAACGCGTTACTCGCCTATTGAACCTGTTGACCAGTTTCCCAACTGGATTTTGACTGACCACAACTTAAGCGTATGAGTTTTGTTTTCCATGTTCCACTTATCTTCATAAAGCTCTCAAAACACTCTACCACTTGGCCATAGTTTAATGAGATTTAGGGAACTCCCAAACATCCTAGAATTTCCTCCGGATCACACCTCCCCAATAGGAAAGGCTTTTGTTTCACCAAAATCTTACTGGAACTTTTGTCACCCTGTCCTGCATCTGAATACTCTATTTTCACATCGAAAGGACTATTGCAGTGGACTCTTTGGTTTGTTGTAGTGCATTCTTCTCACTTTGAAAACTTGGTCTCGATCCTAGCACTATGGGTTATGATCCCACCATGCTTCTTCCACTATCTTGATTACCACATCTGCCCTTTAGGGGTCTTACACTTCAATAATTTATGACGCTTGTACTACCACATTTTCCTGCTAAGGTCTTACTCTTCGAAAACATAGGAAGAATATATTGTTACATATTCCCTCTGGGGGTCTTACACTTCAACAACATATAATTTGCATGGAAGTAGATATTGCCACATCTGCCCTCTAGGGGTCCTACACTTCGACAACACCCAGAAACATGTATTATCCATGATGATCAACTACCATTCTATTGCACGGCCTTAACTTATACACAGAATGACAAAACGAGCTGATTTTTTATGAGCTCAATAACAATGACTTTAACCCTGCTTCATGGCTACTGCCTCTACATGGTAAAAAGTCTCTTGTTGATGATGACTACCAGGTACCATTCTGTTACATGGCTATAAGGCCTCTACACATAATGAATATCTGACCTGATGCTAGATGCCAATGGTGATCAGCTACTACTCTGTTACATGGCTATAATGTTTCTACATAGAATGACTATCCGAGTTGACACCAAAGAGCTCAACTATCTGCATAAATGGCTAAAAAATCAATAGATATAGAAATGAAAATTTCTAAAAATAGACATTTAACCATGTCCACTGAATCTACACACTACTGTTAGAAATATCCCAAGTCAGATCATGAGTTGTACTCAATTGTACCATAAACTCAAAGTTGAATTAATGAGATAAAAAATGGAGAAATCCAAATGTAAATGCAAGAAAAATATTGAGTATGATGAACTTGTCCCTCGGTCTATCCCACAAATCTATACTCCAAACAAATATTCCATGTTATAACCATCAAAATTTATGCAAAATAAAGTTGAAAAAGTGTTTACCAACCCATGTTATCAGACTTTCATCTACAGGTATTACTTGATCCGGGGTTGAATTTTCAATTGATGGTGGATTAGGAACTTCCTTTACCTTTACAAGAGGTTTTTATTCCATCTTTGGCTTGCCATTATACTGATAGCGAGATGGATGAAGTTTCCAATAATTGTCCACTTGATATCCACTCATATGACAATGAGTGCAAAATGTCCTCTTGTCCTTCTTCTAGGATGAGGAAACATCGCTGCCATTTCTCACTTCTACATAATGAGATTGGCATTTTCCATTTTCCTTGTTCCTGACAAATGGAAACAAATTCTTTGAAAATGTCCTTCTCTTCCACCATCTGGCCACACAATGGTTATGCATCCCAAAAAACATACAAGGATAGGCATCCATCATTTTCTGAAAATCATAGCCATACTTCTTTAACTGAAAAGTGGATCAGAAGTTTTACATTTTCCATGGTGCTTATGGTAAGAAAGTGGAGGTGGAATCTCAATACCTCTACGCTAACTTGTCTTACCAACTCCTCTTGCTGATGATGAAGCACCTGATTCCTACACTAAATCTTCCTGCAAGACTAGTGGGGTATACACTTGTCTTTCAAAATCTTGTCTCCTGTCAGCATGCTTAGAACATTCTCCAATATCCTTTCTCGCACTAGTAAAACCCAATCCTACAAAACAAGGATGATCCTCGACCTGTATTGGGTTAGCAATGTCATATCTATATTTTCTGAGACCTCTTTTGTTAAAACCCATCCTATACAAAAATTTGGATCTAATGCCTCTAGTATGCCTTTCAAATGAACTAAAGACGTCATTACCAGAATCTAGAACTGAATGGGAGGAAGAATAAGATTCCCATGGTGAATAAATTACAGTGCATTTTGTCATGGTCTCTACATCTAAAGTAGAAGGTAATTCCTTCTTCCCATCACCACACTACAAACTGATCAAGAGCTCATCTTTTGATTCTATCTCCCTTTGTAATCGATCAACTTGTTATTCGAGGGAATAGAGCTTGCATCTCAAGACCACATTTTCCTCTTGGATTTTCTTGTTGATGCTCTCGAGATCTTCCAATATTTCCCTCTTTAATTATTTTCCCATTATAACCTGTAAACCAATAATCTTCCAAAATATTACAAAACTTCCAAGTAAGAATATCAAGCCAAATAGTCTGCACTGATGGGATTAGAAAATCAAAAATTGGTATACAAATGCAACTGAAGAAATCACGAAACCAACTCTGATACCAAATAATCTGAAAATGGGGTTATAATTTTTAAACTCCTCTGTTCACAAGGATTTAGGAACCAAACATAAATTTTATGGGCTAAAATGTCTCCCAAAACTGTAAAATTTACTTTCATCTCTTCAAAGGATTCTGAAAGAGCTCAAGAAACATTTGTCACCTTCCTGCAGCACCTTGTCGAGGTATCTCCCTTGGAAATTGAAAACTAGTGACTTTGCAGCATTAAAATGATGTCACAAAATCTACAAAATAGGAAAATAACTACACTATTAAGAGCATATTTAAATTCTAATCACTTCATTAGTTTACTCCAAAGGCTGGTTCTAAGCCTAAGTGCTCCAAAATTAGACATTTCTGCAATTAAGTCTATTCTACCTCTAGCACAGACTCTGACTTGTCCACATTTAAATGTCACAAGCTCCTTTTTTATAGCTTGTTGAGCTCTATGGCTCATTGGTGGGGTATGTTGACTTTGACACTATTAGTGGGAGGTTCAAATCCCACCACTAACTCCACTACCTTTTCTGGATTCCCTTGGATTCACATACCCACTTCACATTTTAAATAATGCTTTGCCTTTTAATTATTGTCACCACATGGCTTTCACTTATTGGCCACTTCATGGGCATGTGTGTCTTCATCTTAGTAGGGAGGATACTGGTTTTGTTTTCAACTGTCATCCATATCATCTTTATGCCTTGTGATTTGGTGGTGAAGACTATTCCCTCATCCCACATGCATGGGAATACAAAATGCAAAAGCCATTTTGATAGGCTTAGCCGACCATCATATCATGGCTTGGGCCACACTTGGAATTTTTCCACCCCACATTACAAAGTTAGTGGGTTTGTTTAATCACCTATCCACTATATGTGTTAGGTTACCACCGAGTTGTGGGCCAAGTGGTGTATGTGGAGCCGTCAATGTTGAGAGTTGTGCATTGCTTGAACACTGCCAATCCCAAGTCCTTAGGCCACATAATGTGGTGAGATGGCTTGAACAGTGTGTTCCCAGCCACGAGTTGTACATGTTGGTGAACTATTTGGATTTACATTGGAAATACCACGTAAAGTGGTGAGCTGAGTCGTGTGGCTCCACTGAGATATCCATCAAGATTTGTATGGAATTGATCGAGTAGTCCTTTATGGACATCAACTCAACTCGGTTAGTAAGGTCATGGCATATACGATAAACTTGAGCAATGTGTAAGTATAAATGATGAACTCATCTCGATGGGGAGTTGACCACCCCACGGAGCTATCAAAATAGCTCGCTCAAGCTCGATTGTAGCCCTATAATGCAATGTGGCACATAATATCAAAAATCGATAATGGCAATATACAAAGGCGACAAAGGCACCCCTCCTTTAAAAGAGTGTGTCGAACCTAGATGAGGGTCCCCAGCTAGCAAATAGTGGGGACCACCATTTTTTTCGTCTGTCAAAGACGAGAGGTGATCAAACATGAACATTCAACCTTCTCACCTTTTTGCCAAAATGTCACGTCAATGCGTTACTCACCTGATGATTCGTTTGACCAGTTTCCCAGCTTGGATTTTGACTGACCATAACTTGAGCATATGAGCTTCATTTTCCATGTTTCACTTGTCGTCAGAAAGCTATCAAAACACTATACCACTTGGTCATAGTTTGAGAAGATTTAGGGAACTCCTGAACATCCCAAAATTTCCTCTGAATCAATGATACACTATAACTTCATGAGGTGAACAAGATGAATCGAAAGACATACCTTACAAGAATAGATAACCTTGAGAACACACTATCTCCCCTTGGGATGAAAATTACTTCATATTTACTTGGAACCATTGAACCACACAAAAGACAACATTTTGACCTCCTTCATGGTCATCATATAGACTGTACCTAGACTTTAATCATCTTCTTAGACCTTCAAACCATTATTGCTCCTTTTGAATTAATGTAATATGATATTGTAACCTTTTTCAACCTTGAGACTGTACAACAACTTTTTCATTCTTACTTATCATAAGTCTTCAACACAACACTTATACCAACTTGTCATACCTTACATAGCTCTCTTCTTAAAACAAACTTTTAGAAACTCCATGCATTTCTCAAAATAATATTTTAAACCATTTTCCATACTTACAATCTTGAAAACACGGACTCATACCACAATAGGTCATGTAAGAACTAATAGACATAGTGTGCAAACCAATATGAATGGTCATACCTCTATATACATACATAAGGTAATCCATGAAAGTTCTTACAACATGTTTCTTAATTTTCTAAGGATTATCATAGACTTGTACTCTTCATGTTGACTTGTACCTCAATGTAAACCAATAACCTTCACAAGAGCTTATAACAGCAACACTATTGATCTCTGAATCATGCACTTGGAACCACTAGGTCATATCATTTTCTCTTCCTTAATTATTTCGAGATTATTATTCCTTCTTTAACTTCTCAATAATTTTATGTTCACTTTGCTTGAATGAAAAGAAATTTTCATTGAAGAAACACCCATACCGTGTTTGATAGAATTATGGACCTTTAGCTTGATGTATTCTTGAGAATGGCATGCCCTTCTTGGCTTACAACTGGTTACAATGAATCAAAATCTCTACATATATCCTCACACTTATAGTGTCAACATTATTTTACACATCATCTTTCTCTTTGATCTCTTCATTACATGTCTCCATGGTTAGGGATTCATAACTCACATATGATTCTTTCTTGGGTGAATCAACCTCACAAACCATGTCCTTTCCTTTTGACTACCGTCTTCTTTAGTCATGAGAAATGTTTGACACTACTATCTTTACTTTTAGAAACTCTACAAGAACTCTCTTTTATGGATTCAAACATATCTGGGACACTCTCAAATACTACTCCAAATTCATCTATAACACCTTAATTTTCTCCTTTAGGGAAACATGCATCATGAACTGTCTTCATAGCCATAAAATGTGTCTCATCATGATTATTATTGTCAATATAGAGATCATCATTACTTGCATTAGACATGTTATGTTCTTCATACATGAACTCTAACTTGTCCCATAAATCCTTAGCTGACTCACACTCAAATACCTTAGAATGAATAGATTCCACCAATCCAATCAAGATGGCATTCTTAGCTATCACTTCCATGGGGTATGATAAAGAAGTGTTCTCAATATTGATTGATTTCCAAACATAATACCCAAAAGAACTTAGGTAGACATTCATTCCAAACTTCCAAAAGACATAGTTAGTTCCATTAAACACAGGAGCCTGAAAAAGTGAGAGTTCTTCTTCCATTTAACCAAAAAAAATTGAGCTTCAAATATCTCCTTCAAATTGTTAGACTTACTTCAAAAGGAACTTTATTTGTTACCAATTTTTGGAAGCATGGTGACTGAGAGGGGGGGTGAATCGGTCATATAAAAACTTTTACTTAATTTACCATGACTTACATACATCATTCAACATACATATTCAATGTGAGTTTATTAAGTGTGTAACAACCATCCACAAGTACATTCAAAACAAGAGAAAAACACATGAACACCATATGTAAAGTGGGAAACCCTCAAGGGGAATAAAACCCATTGAACCTTTACTTATATTACACAATAGAAATGAATTTAGTGAAGCACCCACTTCATAAGGAGCACCCACCCCTACAAATTTAGTGAGGTGCCAACACCACAAGGAGCTCCAACCCCTATTTAGTAAGGCACCAACTCAGCCACTAGAAGATGAAGATCACTTAAGTACTTTTTTCTCCAACAACTCATTGTGATCATCTTTTAGGCTCTCTTTACTCAAAACCTTCTCAAACTACTCACTCTCCTTCTTCACTCAAACTTGCACCTTTATATGTTCATTAGATATAATGATCTTCACCTCCTCCTTCTCTACCATACACAGCTTCTCATCCTCTTTTATGATTTATTTTTGACCCCTTTGAACACTCCATACACTTCTCTCTAGCTCACTCGCACCTCCCTCTTCATCACTAGCTCAAATGAGCTTTACACATTTACCTTTAAACATGACTAATCTCCTAAAACAACCATACGCCAACTAAAGCCATCAAGTTCAGTAATTCACAACATAAAACCACATTAAATTTCTTTATAAATCACATTTTAAGACCCCATTAGGTCGGCATAGGCCTAAACACACCAAAGCTTCTCAATTATACCAAAAACAAGACATCTCCTCCAACAGTCACTAAATTCAAATTTCAAACCACAAGACAGCATCATCATGACTCCATAAGTTTAGGATACTTCATCAACATCCTCTCACAACTATCAACATACACATAAACCTCTACAAAATGCATCTTCACCATGGAACACACCAAAATGTAAGCACACTCAATTAGGTCTCAAGCACCTATAACTATGTCTTCAAAAGTGAGAAAATTCACCTATCAAAACTCTTCACCAAGGCATAAATGACACATCAACAAGAATATCTTGATGTCAACTAACTCGTGCAACTCATGGAATCCTTCAAATCAGGGCATAAGACCTCAAAATGCATGCAACTATGAAACTACACCAACCTACTTTAATGTCTCAAGAACCAGTCTTGAGATAACTAATATCAAACACTTCAAGCATCACTTTCAGGCTCAACCATAGCATGGAACACTTGACCAAGGACCTAAACATCTCCAGGAACTCACAACCCTATGTCACATGGAAAAAACAACAATTGCATACATGTTCCAACATAACTACTTGACAAACCTTATATGGTTGATTAGGCCATTAGGACTTATCATGAAGAACACCTCTCTTAATCAAACTCAAAGATTTAAAAAAAAATAGCAGCCTCAATACACCAATCATTCTCACAAACCCCTGTTATACCACACATTTCATCACAAACACCTCCATGACTGGTTTTGTCTCTTGTGGCCATTAGCGGTAGGCAACATTGGAAGAATTATTTCACCAAATTCTTGCATAGAACATGTCCAAATATTATCATAAACACTTATAATACATCTCAAGTTACAGTAATAAATTGGTTTCACTTCATGAAACCTACACCTCATGTTTGTATCAGTAAATCTTCTCAAAACTAGGGTTTTTTGGTACCTTACTTGCAAACCTGAAATATGAAACCACCACCAAAATGACCTCTAAGGAGTCCTATACAACCCTAAATCATCACATTATCTTTCTCATTCCATTTCATGGCCATACCAATCATATTTTCTCTATCTCTCGAAAACTAGGGTTTATGGAGGGTTTTTACCTATTATGCTTCTTAACAATTGTTCATAAATATCTAACGTCCATTTGACCTCATTATTCTTGCTATAACTTCTTAACTCCATGCCCTAACATTCATTAAATAATCATACCCCCATATAAATAATGCACATGTGGGTGAGCATCCGAAACTGACCTTCGAGCTAGGAATAAGTGTTTTGAGAGCTTGGTAGAGCCAAAAAAGACTTTTCTTGCATTTCCTTCATCTTCCTACCCTAAAAAATTTCACAAACTTATGAAATAACCTTCTCTATGATATTCAATACTCATATATGCCTGCACACCTCTAAAACACTCCATGCACCATGACTTACCCATGCTCAGCATTCCTTGTCTTATATAACTTGCTTCAAATGACCTAGAACATGCACCATACATTTTAAACTTGACATTATACATCATCTACACATGTTATGCAACCTTATAACACACCTCACATTCTCATATAGGTTTTCCTTGTTCCATATCTTATGCTACCACACTATATGTTATGCACCAAGTCTAGGGTTAGGCCTACAATGACTAGTATTAACACTTACCTCACATAAACTGGCCTTGTATTCCCTATGTAGGATTTCATGTACCTCTAATACATCTTTATTAACATGTAATACCCTATATCAAACTTCACACAAATTTTGTATCCCACACTCAACACTTACGTGTCTGACCATGCCTTAAAAACATGCATATGCACCAAGATACTATCAATGTAACTTCACAATGCCACTTATCCATGCTACTAAACACCTCATACTAACTCAATGAACACTCATCATGCCACTATACACCTCATTCTTACTCCTATGCCACATATACTCTCTTTGAAATCAATGTTACTTGACATCAATGACAACAACGCTAACACAATACCCAACAAAAGAGGGATAGCATGAAAGTTGCCTAATGAGGACCTCCAAAGGAGGTGAAGTAATTTTCAAAGATGATGGAGGAATAGGACTCATACTTAACTCAAGTTATAAATGAATAATGATATTAATATGTGCCAAAGAGGGCATAGGAGAAGAGTAATGTATAGCACTGCAATGACCAATGTGTGATGTATGGGATCTGTATGGTGGACTAGAAGAACGAACATTCCTCAAATATCATTGAGAAGATGTCGAGTGACATAGTGCGTTAAAGGATTGACAAGGAATTATATGAGAATGTAAGCTGTGAGAGGCAATATTTGTGGATGAAGGTATAGTTATAGGTCAAGGAAGATTATAGCTATGTGAATCAATGTGTGAGTTCAAGGACCTATCAGAATACCTAGGAGGATTAGAGCTCTGTGAAGCAATGTGTGAATATAATGACTTATTTGTTTGGTGTACTAGGAATAGGGGTATAGGCTATGGGATAATGATAATGCATGCTAGGGGGAGGGAGCCACAAAAGGGATACCTAAAATAGTAATAACTTGTTGATTATGAATGAAATTGATACATTGGTGAATGAATGACAGGATATCCTTAAGAGCACGTAACTAAGGGATACCAAGATGTAATGCACTAGAGATAATAGATTTGGAAACTAAGAAGGAAACAAGTGTGGTGATAGGACCAACAATGATAGGTTTTGTGATATAATAATAGTGAGGATTAGAATCATATGTAAGCTTCTGAGAAAAAATACCAAGATATTGAAGCAATGACCATGAACACAAATTTTATTTGTTATGTAGATCAACCAATACACCATGTATAGGTACTTTATGAATAGAGACATGAATGGATAATGTATCATAAATAAATGTGTCATCTATATCATAATCATCAAAATTAATGCATGGTGTAGAAGGTGACATGAGTAATAGTGTCAATCATAGCATCTAAGGGATGATCATAAGAGGGTGGTGGTGCTGCTGCACAATAGCAATTATGCACTTAAAAATTATTTATATACTTGTATGCTTAGGGAATGGATCATTGCATATTTTTGATTTAGAATTGTCATTTGTTGGCTTAGTAGATTCAGTGAGCTCATCACATTCAATAACATTAGAGTCAATAAGATCTTAAATAACATGACAAAGCTTTATGCATATTTCCTTAGAATGAAAAATACATCAATGATAGTTGTAATAAGATTTGGAATTAAAACTCTTACTTTGAGGCTTGATTGCATCAACATCATACGGTAGATGGAGAGAAACAAGATTACACTCAAGTAATTCTTTTAGGAAAATGTGAGGACATGGTAAACGTGTAAAATTTTGTTATGTGGGTTGTAACTGTAGCTTAGTAGGTTAATTAATAACATTGACAATGTCTTTGGGAGGATCCTTAGCATCGTTGGTCTTTCTCTTAAATGTATATTTGCTTTGAAATTTATCATGAGATGGATTAGGAGTGTTGGCAACATACTTGAGCTTATTCATATGTAATAACTTAGCTTCAATCTCTTTTATTCTATGGTATAGATGGTAAAATGATATAAAATTTTCAAATATGACCAATTCTTGCAAAGGAGGAAGTAGGATTTGTGTAAAAAGTTCTTGCAAGTCACTATCAGCCAGGAGATTATTCATTTTGGTAAACATGGTCTAATAACGTAAAACATAATAATTGGCATGTTCATTAGATCCTTGGCATAGCTTGGACATTTGTGTACAAGAAACCTTATCTCTAATGTTGAGAGAAAAGTGCACTAAAAAATTATTTGCCAAAGTAGTGAGAGAATTCACATAATGTGTGGGGAGATCATAAAACCATTGCAATGTAAATTCCTTAAGACTCCTAGGGAACAAATTGGTAAGAAAAATTTCATAAGATGTAGAACTGATGCAAGCCACCTGAAATGATTTAAGATGTTTTGTGGGATCACCTTTACCATCATAGATATGATAATTATGTGCAAAAAATCAAGAGGCAAATGGTAAGAGGCCACCTCAGGAGCTAGTGGATTTTGTAATAATTGGGTCGAGTCTATAGCATGAAGAGAAGTGGACACACCTTGTTATAATTGTAATATTTTATCTTGTAATGAGTCAACAAGGGTTTCAAGAGCTTATGTTCCATATGAAGAAGCATGTGAACCATAAGATATTAGAGGTTGAGTAGCAATAGTGGTTCTAAGAATAGGCATGGAAACATTATGTATTGGGATGTTATATGTCCCCCAATAATTTGGGTACCCTAGATGTAGGAATAGTAGATGTTTCTAAGTTAGATGATGAAGCATGCTTAAGTTGATCATGTGCAACATATAGTAAAATATCAATGTTGTTGGATTTCTCTTCTAGAAATTGTGTAAATTATTAGAAATCATCATTAGTAAGGTCCCATTTATGATTTTAAAAGTGTGTATTGGAACCATCACCTTGTGCATTATCAACATTGAGAGTCAAAATAGTATTAGAAAATATATCATCATGGACTTGGGTACAAGAGAAAGCAAGGTTGGTATGGGAATCAGAATATGTGGGAAAGCTACATAGATACTGATAATGGTCCCTAAGAGTCGGCACGATAAATCACATTATCCAACCACAATAAAATAGAATAAAAAACCTAAGGCCACTAGGGGTTTGAGAAATGATGTTCAATTCAAGATTCAGGGTCACCAAATGTTTTCATCCTTTTAGGTTTGATTAGGATTGTTACGCTATAATAAAACAAGGAATGAAATAGGATATACATGGGTTATTCTAATTAATTAACTTCCAATATTGACTATCCAATATGATAATAACACATTAATACTTGCAAAAAATGTACACAATGCAATGAAAACTCACAAATACATGGGATCAAGTGTACTTAGTTGATTACTAGTGGTTTTCAAATGATCTGGGTGATCTAGATGATGAAACAAAGGTACCTGGACCTAAGAATGATTTGGGATTGGAATTGTGACTTAAAAATCTCCCTAGGTAAGATTGTATAGTAGGGGCATGAATTTTTATATGGTCTTGACATATTTGTATGGTTTTTCACCTACTCAAAATTGTGGTCTATTACTTTCTAGTTTTTTCACTTATCTAAATCTCTGTATTGCTCTCTATCACTCACTATTTATCACACTACAATGATCTCTAAATGCTCAACTCAATCTTTTAGACCCTAAGAATGGATGAGAATTCCTGCAAAACAGATATTAGTTGGGTTGTGAGCACCCCCGTGTACTATCGATATCAACACTACTCTAAAGAGGCCTCAAACCACACATTGTTCTCCACCTAACATGTGATATCTAGTTGTAGTGTAATCAGATTTGACATCCTTCCTTTGAAAATATTTAACTTTATTTTGTCTCTTACAAATGTACTTGAGTGAGTGACTTTGAGTGCTTGTGACTGTGGGAATCAATCCCCTAGACCTATTGGGAATCTTTAAACCTATATATAGTGTTGCCATAATGAATGTGCAAAGGTATTTTCAAAGTGTAGGGAGATTTGGGTGACTTTTATGCTAGATTTTGAAATAAGAGTCCATAAGAGTGTTAGGTACTAAATGATTTAATTTAATTTGGATATTCAATTAAATCTAGCTTCATAGTACTATTGTAATGTATGTTAAACAAATGCTAAATATACATTAAGACACAAGAAAATAAACATGTAAAATATGTTACCCTAAAAAATATGAAGAGGTAAGAGGACTTAGCTAATTTCTGAATGGACAGGAAGTGATCTAGGCAAGTGAAACTGATGAACAGACTGCAAACAGGGTCATCACTAGTCACTAAAAAATCTAGAGTGCAAGAATAGAGCCAAACAGAGGCGCCCATAGTAGGACAAGGGCACCTAGGGGTTAGAGACTAGAAATAGGTGTTGGTGACCATGCAGATGCTCAGAATATGGTTTCTCATGTGTCACTAGGGTTTCACATTTATTCTCTATTGATCACCTAATATTCACACTAAGATCACCGATGATACATGTAACCTGCAAAAGAGAAGTTCATATGCACAAGCCCACAAACTGCATCAAACCTAAAAAGAAAAATGTTGAATGAGGAGTCATACTAACCCCAGTGGTCACCCAAAGAGTTAACTTCCAACTAAGTGCTACACTACATATCAAAATCCATGTAGTTCTTATGAGTGTGTGTGAAAATGATGCCCTAGGATGCCCTTGTGCAAGTTGCACAAATGATAGCAAGCTATAGCTAGAATATGACAATGTAGTAGAATGTGTGGATGGATTAAAATGAATTTCTCCCTCCTATATAGTGTATGAATATGTGATGCAGCCCTTGTCCCTTGGATGGATGCTAGATGGATGCCTTTAGAGTACTCTCGTGCCTTTTGAATGGAAGATTAGGTGATCATAGTAATGTTTAGTGCTTGCTCCCTCATTTTGAAAACATAACTATATATTTATATTATTCCCTTGTTTGAATTTCATAATTGAAAACTAAAAGTCTAACCCAAGGTAATAAAATGCAATTAAGAATCGAAATTGGCCCAAAAATGGGTAGGAAAAAGATAAAGAAGGATAGAAGTTCCCAGGAGGACATGAACACCTGGCACTCTTGTGTGAACTGTGCGCTAGTGTCTAAAGCCATAAAAAGATAAAATAGTCAAATTTCAACAAGAGTAATAGATGTATCAAGCCAATAAAAGTGTAGAAAACAAAGAAAAAGGATAAGGAGAGTTATCAATTACTAGTTTACTTGCTTAGGAACCACATAAATACTAGCATGCTTTTAGGACCTAGAAATTTACCCAAGTGTGTAATTTTATTTCTACACTAAATAAGGTGAGTTTCACTTTCTTATATATATTTCCAAAGGTGATTTAACTTACAAAATCCAACTGAGGAGGAGTAAGTGACCTAAATAATAATGTGCAATTGAAATTTGGGGACCAAAGTGAACAAGGTATAAATCATCACTAGGGTTAGGACCGTACAGACGTTTATGCCCCTACTATATGTTTTTGACTCAGGAGGGATAATTTGAAGTGTGAAGTTTGGAAGCTGAAAATGGAGTTTCTTACTAGGTTTCATGCATTCAATTATTAGAAACTATCAACAAATGTGAGTGTATGATCAAGCAAGCTATCTAAGAGACCTAGACATGTACTGGATGAGAATGGGTAACATGTACTTGTCTAAGCAAGAGAGCAATGTCAAGACTAATAGTCTCAAATAGTAGATTTACCATATTTTAGTGTCTACAAGAATCAACAAGAGAAATGTTAAGGATTATGAAGGAATTGAGAAGTAACATCATTTCAAGGTATGGAAACAATAATAGAAATAATAAAATAATCATTAAATGCAAAAACAAGCCTAAGTGTTGATGGAATTATGAGAAATTCAAGAAATGCCTATAAAGAAGGAAAAGGTTAAAGTTGTTGGATGTCAGTAATCAATATAGGAAGCTAATTAGGCTAGATTATTAAATATTTTCTACATTTAGAAGTATGGTCAAGTTTATAAGTTATCATATATCCATATGTACCTTTGCAGACACTAAAAATTGGTATCTCTCTCTCTCTCTCTCTCTCTCTCTCTCTCTCTCTCTCTCTCTCTCTCTCTCTCTCTCTCGACTTGACCACCTTTACACTCTGCTTTGTCATAAATTCTGGAAATATCATTTAATCAAAGTAGTATACTAGCCTTGTACATCATTCCACAGCTCTATGTTTTGCTTCACATCTCTCTTGTCATAACCTTTGACATTCTTTGACTCTATTTTTTATTTGAATATCTTTATTACATTGTTTCGCCTTCCTAGGGTAGACCTTATTAAAATATTTCATCTATGGAAGGCTATATAAGCAAGTTAAATTCACTTTATAACTCACTCAATACTCTTACAAGATCCTATTACAAATATAATTCTAAAGCCACTCAATTCTCTCCAAAATATACCCAAATTAGTTGCACATCAATAAGAGAAACCCCTATTATAGGTATAAAAAATTTGATTGGGTCAAAGAATTTGGCTCCCTCGATTTCCAAGCATGCAAAGGTCATAGAGACATGTCTTAGCAAGAGTAAAGTCACTCCAATCATTGTTAAAGGGTTTTAAGTGACAAAGGGTTAGGTCATATAAATGAAGCATACCACATCACACTACTACTACATTAGGTACATTTTATATTATACATTTATCCTATTATCTTTGTGTCAAGAAACTTGAGAGAGCCTATAGAGGTTGACTTAGACCACACTCACACTTGCACAAGAACCTGGGAGAACCATATGAGGCTTGATCCCACACAAGGGCATGTAGTGCAATGCTTGGTTTGGTTTGGTTAGGTCAACTACCAAGGGTAGTCCAGCCTCACCACACACATGATTTCTCCTTTTGGTTTTCTAATTCTTTGATGAATTGTATTACAAGTTTATAGGGTTTCCACTTTGTTACATGTGATTACAACTCATTCCAAAGTCGTGTGAGAAAGAGAAACATACAACAAAGGGAATTTCTAGGAAAGTAAAGCACACATGAAGTTTTAGTTCCCAAATGTCAATAGGTCCAAGACTAAACAAACCCATTAAATACCACACAATCTAATATAAATTGTATAACATTTCTACTTTCATGCCCCTTCTTAATTGCTAGTTCCAGAATTCACAACGAAGCATCTCTATTTTTGGATATGCCTTTTCCACCAATCTATACATTCAAATATTCTATGTTTTGGATTGTGCAGTTAAGACTTCGTCTCCTCGTGTGAATTTTAGCTATCATTTATTGTTTATCAATCATTGCAAGTATTGATGCATTATTTTGATCATGTATGGTAGATGGCTAATTAATTAGATCAAAATAATCCCCATTACAAACCCTTACATACTCTTTATTGTTTTGCACTTTCCATAACATTATCATTCAAGGAAACAACATCAATATTTTATAAATATATATCACTCCCATCATTTGCAATGGAAGACCTATAATTGGAGCAACATTAATTATAGTTTCATATTCCATTTTTTTCAAGCTTGATATACAATTTATTAAAATAAAATTGAATGAAATCAATTTGTTATCGATTAAGCCTATTATTCTTCCTATTACAAACACATAATTAGACAATTTAAGTAGAATAAAAAATAAAACATGGAAAAAATACACCTCGTACATACAAAATAGAGCTTGAAAAACCTAATAAAACTTTAAAAAATTGAGATCTAAAACAATATGGGAAAATATTTAGCCCTGAGACACTCCTAACACAAATCCAAATGTATTGGAAAGAGGGTGGAGAAAAAATAAGATCACTAGAAGGTAATGAGAAGTAGGAAGAGGACCATTAAAAAACAAATGCACCAATAAAATATTCTTTGAAAAAATAATTGAGAAAACATGAAAAAATATTCAAAAAAGTTCCACAAATTGGCTTATTCTTGCTAAAGACATTAAAGTTGAAATCAAGCATGTTTAATTGTATTCAACACAAGCTAATCATATTATACTGATAATTTTCATAATAGAGTAAAATATCTAGTAGGGAATCTGGTTTTTTAAAAATTGTGAAGTATTTTTATACAGATAGGTTTTTTTTAATATAAAGTGTTATTATATTTAATTCCATTTCATATATGGTGTAATAACAATTACTCTAAGAGTGTAGAGTAGAGGGTAGGGGATGAAAGTTTTTAGTAGATATGAAGTGTATGTGCGCGCGTGCATGTGTGGGGGATATTATTATAATGGAAAATTAATCAACTTTTGTCAATTAATGACATTCTTCCCTAGAAAATTAATCAACTTTTGTCAATCAATTACATTCTTCCCTAAGCAAAAATACCCCAACATTTTTTGGGAAGCATCAAAAAATAAATATGGTCAAATGTTTTGTATAGTTCCTGGATACTTAATATTATTAGGAAATTGGTTAATTACTAATGGTATTAATATATTTGTGTGTTTATTAAGTATTGATATTGGATTAGTTAATTAATAGAGTATTAGTGTACTTGTGTATTTATTGACTATTGCTACAAGATAAATTAATTATTATAGTCTTGGTTTATCTATGTTTTTATATTATAACATTTTGACATGATAAATGAAATATTTAAAATGAAGAAAAAGATATTGGTTGATGTGATAAAACCAATATATAATGATGAATATAAATATGGTTGATGTAATTAATCAAATATATAATAATAACAAAGATAGATATGTATATGACTAGTTAAAGAGTATAATATTGATTTATTTGTATGTTTGTTGTATAATGTTTTTTTGTCGAAGGTTGGAATATTTATCGATCTCCTTAGGCTTAATACCAAGGCTTGAGAGGTATCCACCAATACATGATTTGTTATGTTATAATGTTTTATAAAGTTTTGACATGATAAATGAAATATTCTACAATGCCCAAAATGTTACACCCAAAACCAAGTTTTTTTTTATAAAATACAATTACAATACATATATCCACAAGTACATAATTATCACAACACTTAAATTACGTAATAACAAGCACCACCACCACTAATTTATTCTTCACGTTCATAACACACTTAAAAACAAGGCAACATTTTCTTGGAAAAAGACATGGAGAAGGATGTTGCTCTAAAATAGCACACACAACCAAGTCTACTATTAGGACTTACAAAGGGGAGAGACTATCATCAACCCTCCTTGTCACTCCATGAAGGAGGCATGACAGACCCTTGTTTCCTCAAGGTAAAACAATGAACAACACACCAACATATCCTTTTCTCTATACTAAAATATATATTCCCTTTCTTTCCAAAAATTCAAGCCATGCATTCCCTTGTTCCTCTGTGTGGGACAACAAAAGACGCATCCTTTTCCCTCCGCTATAATCACTCCATTTTCCTCCACAAAGGAATCACAACTAGCATTTGGATCCTTCAAGATAAACCACGCAAACAACATACCCTTTTACCTCCACTTAAACCATCCATTTTCAATCCACTAAAACTAGCCATGCATTCCCTCAATTCCTCTAGTGTAACAAACCCATTTCCCTCCATTAAACAATGATATACTCTCACCCCTACACATAAACACTCTTGCATGTCTGCAATGGTGCAATGCAATTCCAGGACATCCAATACAATTACCAACACATGCTCAAAGGATAAATCAAAACACAACATTGTTATAATTATGGATGAGAGGGTAATGGGAATGGTTTCTTATACAAACAACAATAAAATGAGTAAATCCTAACTCTTATCCTCATTTTCCAATACTTGACCATAAAATAGACAACTGACTCCATGTAGATGATAATTAATGATAGGTCGACTACATATCCAAGCAATAATACAAAACAAATACCAATAATTTCATACAACTTTAAGACAACATAAAAGTGTAGTTAATCTCATTATTAAGTCCTTTTATACACATATATCCAGTTATCAACTTGTTTTATTACATAAGTCATCTCATATCAATTAACTTAATGGTAAGGTTTAACAATTGACTTCCATTACTACACATCAAGCATTTTATTTCACTACATTTGATGTTCCATTCCTTAAAATAAATTAAGATATTTTTGTATATGATATGTAATAATGTTATCATGATAAATGTATAGCATGCAAAATTTAAAATTGTGGCCATGACAACCAAACTTCCACTTGAAACCTTCTCGCCCGGTCATTGTGAACCCTTCTTCCATCCAACCTATCAATTGTGTGATCCTCATTCTGGCTAAGAGGAACATGCTAACATGCTTTTCAATTGTGTTTTATGTGTAGATAAGTATATATAAATGGATTTATGAATATATTTAGTTATAAGGTGGAATAATGGTTCTTAGAGGCATAAAAAGGGCTAGTTTTAGCCATTTTGTAACAAAGAAATACCCTCTGGAGGATAATGGAAAGAGATTAAACCATATGGAGGTTTTCATATGAGTATTTAAGATATCCATGTCAATTTCAAATAATTTTGTGGAGGCATGTGGTTTTGGAAGCCATTTAAGCAAAATTAAGTCATTGCAAATATAGGGAATGTGAGATTCAATAGAGAAACTGAACTTCTTTTGGAGATTATGAGAGTTATGGGAATAGTTGGCAACAAAAAAATAATCAATGGAAATATCTTGGAGTTCACTACATGGTGGATATATGATTTTTGTCCCAAAGCCCACTATTCTCTACGATATTCTGGGTCATTGTCATTGTTCCTTTGTGATAAAAGGGTAATTAGGATTTTTAAGAAATCTAGTTGAATTGGATCTTTAAAATTGTTGGAATGAACTCAGAAGGTGTTTTGGAGTCAAAATCATATAAGGTTTGGCCTCTGAACTCCAATATTTAATCCTAGGGTGGAAAAAGCAATCTTCATGTTAGTAGGATGACATCAAAATTATTCGTAAGTTTGAGCACACTTTTTCACCTCATATGTCCCTTTTCCTTTTTCCCATGGTGCAAAGGGACATTTGGGACACAAAATTTCACCCCCTTGTTGTTGGTTGAGTTTATGTCTCTTAAAACATCACAACTTATCTCTATTGGTGTAGGATATTTACCATGCATATATTTTAAGTACATGGGATTCCTCCACATAGGTGATTCACCATGCTTAGGTGTCATAGGGTGTCATTATGGACCTACATGTGTCATAGAGCATCATAGGAGTTACATTTGAACAGTTATTCCAGGAATGTAACTCCCACCTCTTAACAGCTACATTTTTGGGGGAGTTACACACCCCACTATTATATGTACACCCTTTCATCTTGAGCAATACAATGGAATGGAATGGAATGGAATGAAATGCAATGGATTCAACGCGATTTTGCAATGGAATGGAATAGAATGGACATGGAATGGAATGGAATGGGATTAACCCGAATAGAATGGAATGGAATGGAACGGAACGGATTTGGAACGGAATGGAATGGAATGGAATGGAATGCTCACATGGAATCCCTCCATGGATCTTTGGAATGCAATGGTACATGGAATCAGAGCTGCAATGGAACGAAATTGTAATGCTCACCTGGAATTGCTTACTACTCTGGACCTCATAGTTTTTGGAATGGAATGGAATCATTCTTGTTTTGTGCTCTACTTGGATTTTTGTAATGGAACGGTTGTGCTTGGTTTGTGTACTATTGGAATGTACTCCTTGAATGTGTTAATGGAATGGAATGGAATGGACATGGAATCAACCCGAGTGCAATGGAATGGTGGTGGAATGGAATGAGAATGGAATGGAACAACCCGAATGGAATGGCTACCTTGTAATCGAGAGTAAGTGTTTTTGAATAGAATCAATGCCTTGAATGCTAATGGTTTTGGAATGCTCCAGAATGGAATGGAACTGGACCAGGACCCCGAATGGAATGTGAATGGAGCTGGAACTGCACCTGCGAATGGATCTAACCACCCGAGAACAATCAGAATGAGAATGGAATGGAATCAGAATGGATTTGATTACGGAATAGAATGGAACGGAACGAAATGGAATGGAATGGAATCTGAATGGAATGGTTCATGGAATCTCGATGGAACGGATATCGTCACTTCTCTCACCTGGAATAGGAGGGATATGTATTCGAGTGGAACGTGGAAAAGGAATGGAATCAACCAGAGTGGAATGGAAGGGAATGGACGTGGAATGGAAACTAATAGACATGGAATCAACCCGAGTGGAATGGAATCTGAAAGGACTGGAATGGAATGGATTTCTGAATGGAATCAACTCCATGTGGTAACCTGGAAGGGAATATGAATGGAATGTGAATGGAATGGAACGCCAATTAACCCGCTAATACAGTTGGAATGGAATGCTCACCACCTGGTTAAGGAATGGAGTGGATATGGAATGTGAATCAACACCGAGTGCAGGGGAACTCAGAATGGAATGGAATGCAATGGAAGGGAATTCATCTCGGAATGCCCACCATGGAATGGAATGGACCCATGCATCAAGCAGCTCGGAATCAACTCGATTGCTAATGGGTAGTTTGGAACTAGTGAATGTAAAGCCATCTAGCCATTGGAATCAACACTGCCCGATCTTGTGGATATGGAATCCCTTTTAGGACTGGAATGGAGTGGTTAATGGAATCTAGTTTTGGAATGTTTTAATGGAATACAAACGTTCGATTGGAATGCCAATGGAATGGAATGGAATGGAATGGAATGGAATGGAATTATGTCCTTCGAATAGAATGGAATAGAATGGAATGGAACGGAACGGTGACGGAATGGGAATAGGAAGAGGCTAATCCCCCCTCGGAAGCGGAACGGAACGGAACGGAATGGAATTGGAATGTCATTTGGAACGAGAATGGACATGGACACCCTTTGCAACGCGAGTGCAGGGGAACTGGAATGGAATGGATTTGCAATGCTTAATGGAATCTTCCGGAATGGAATGGAATGGAATCGAAATGCAATGGACTATCAACTCGATTGCAATCGCTAATCAGAATAGAGATGCTTCTGGAATGGAAGTGGAATGGAATTAACCCGACATAGAATGGAATGGAATGGACATGGAACGGAATTTTGTAAACGGAATGGAATGGAATGGAAGCTGGACATGGAATGGAATGGTTCACTAGGAATGGAATGGAATGGTACGGACATAGAGATGGATTATCGGAACGAATCTGTACATGGTATGGAATGGAATGCATCTTGGAATGGAATGGAATCCGAATCATACCCGAGGGTGCTCAATCCAGAATGGAGTGTTGAATGGAATGGAATGGACATGCCTCCACAACTTCTCGAATGGGAGAGGGAATGTAATGGAGAGTAAGGTGAGCTTGAATAGAATCAATACTGAATGTACATGGGTTTTGGACCCTGCTTACTTGGGCCATGTTCCTGGAATGGAATGGATCATCGTCATCTGGAATGGAATGGAATGGACACTTGCGACCAAGTTTTTGGAATCAACCCGAGTGGAATGGCATGTCTCCAGATATGCAATGGTTTCATGGAATGGAATGGAATCAGATCCTCCCGACCTGGAAATTGAATGGAATGGAATGGAAAGTCCCTCTATGGAATGACCCTTCACATGCTCGAGTGCCAATGTTGAATGTTGAATGGATTTAGATTGGATCCTGGATTGCAACGGAATGAAATGGAATGGAATGGAATGGACATCATACTCGCTTGGTCCGACTTCTGAATGGACAGGGATTATGTACTCAGTTCTGATGTGGAAAGTACTAGGGAATGGAATCAACTCCTCCTTGGAATGCAAGGCAATGGAATGGAATGGAAAGTGAATGGAATGGAATCCCACATCTCGACTGCAATGGATATGGAATGGAATCTCATATGGAATCTCATATAGGAATTACACCGGAATAGAATGGACCTGCAATGGAATGTGAACGGCCCCTTGGAATGGAATGGACCTTTAATAGATGACTCATACCTATCTGACATGCAGGGGAATGGAATGGAATGAGCCCCCTGCAATGGAACGAGAATCTGCCGGAACTTAGGAATGGAATGGAATGGAATCAACTCCATGTGCAATGGAATGGAATGGAATCCTCATGGATCTAGAATGGTATTTCATAGGAATTCATCATCTCTGAATAGAATAGGAATGCCAATAGAATGGGAATGCTTACGGACTCCGAATGGAGTGGAATGGACCTGGAATGGAATCCAACCTGAGTGCAGTCGAATAGAATGGAATGGAATGCAATGGGGAATGTTTTGTTTCCGGAATGGACATGGAATGGAATGGACATGGAATCAAACAGAGTGTTCCAATGGAATGGAGTGAAATGGAATGGAATGGACGTGGAAACATTACCAGAATGGTTCCTTGGCGCTCATAATTCTAGACCTAAGGGACACTTGAATAGACCATACTTAGAGTTCTTTGAATGTTAATGCCTTTGGAATCGAACGGACATGGAATGGAATGGAATGGAATCTAACCCGAGTGCAATGGAATGGATTCCGAATGGAATGGCACATGGAGTTCAGTGAAGGTGATTCAACTTCGAATGGAGATGGTAAAGGATCTAGTGATCGAAATTCTTCCGAGTGAGACCTGGCTGGAGCTGGAAGGGAATGGATATGGAATGGAATGGAATGGTTCGGAATAGAATGGATTGGAACAAAATGGAATGGAATGGAATGGAATGGAATGGAATGGAATGGAATGCAAGTCGATTGCACATGGAATAGAATTGACATGGAATGGAACGAATGTGGCCATGGACCCATGGAATGGAATCTTTCTTAAATGGAATGAGAATGGAATGGAATCAACCCGAGTGCAGGGGAAAGTTTTTCCCAATGGGTTTTCTCAATGGAATGGAATGGAATGAGAATGGAATGGACGTGGAATGCCTTATCAGGCTTATGGAATCGAGACCCGAGTGGAATGGCATGGAATGGAATGCAATGTGTCCACCTGGAATGGAATGGAATCAGGGGGGAGTTGGTGTATGATATGGACCATGGATATGGATTTTAAGGACATGGAATGAAATCAACATCGAGTGGAATGGACCATGGAATAGGAATGGATCCTAGGAATGTCATTGCAATGGCATGAAATGTGTCATAGAGAATGGAATAGGAATCAATCATTCCGAGTCGGCTATGGAAGGGAATGTAACTCCCACCTGGAAAGAAGGGAATGGAATCAACCCGAGTGGAGTTGCACAGGCAATGGAATGGATATGGAAAGGAATGGATCTGGAATCAACTCGATTGCAATGGAATGGAATGGAATGATGTATGGGTTTTGAGCCATTTTTCCCTTAATGCATGCACATTGCTCTCATGGGTGATTTCTTACTTCGATCTTGAAACTACATCATTTTGCGGTTGAGTGTAACATTTTGATGCTCACAGATTCCCTCCAAATCTTCGACATTCCTCCAACAGTCTCCTAGGTTCATTTTATAGCTTTAAGTCACTAATACACAAAGGGGAATTAGTGACACAAAATAAGCTTTACTACTTGAACCACAACAGTATTAGTGACACAAAATTATCACTAATGTCCCTTGGTGCAAAGGGTCATTAGTGACACAAAATTATGCCCCCCTTAGAAATATGTTTTTGTCACTTAAAATGACAACTTAGGTTGTTAGGAAGGTTATAACTTATGTTTTTAACTCACATGAGCCCCTCCTCATGAGAAACTACACACATGGTGTAGAAATTAATCTGATCTAATACAAAGAATCCATGAAATAACTACAGACAATAATTGAAATCAACAACTCTATATTATATGTCTATTATTTTTTGACTATTTCATTACACTCCATTATATAGGAGATGTAAAATAACAATCCTTACAACAACATTTGTCTTCATATACAACCATACACCCATATGGTTTCAACCTCTCACCAATATAATAATAAAACAATACTAATTGTTTTAATATTCTAACTTACTAACTTACCACATACTCCATTTCTAGTTTTCTACATTTCTGGTATTTTCTATATATGAGCAGCAGATTTCAACAGAATTTCCTATGTTATTCCCTACAGTGAGATGTGATGAGGGCTAATAATAGTACTTAACATATCATGATGTGGTTGTAGGTAAACCATATGAAAACCTTCATTTTTGGTTTGTGGTACACCAGTTGTAAAACCACCATTTTCGGTTGTTGGTAAACCCTATGCAAAAGCATCACCCTTTTGGTTTGTGGTAAACCAGTTGTAAAAACACCATTTTCGGTTGTTGGTAAACCCTATGCAAAACCATCACCCTTTTTGGTTTATGGCAAACCAGTTGCAAAACCATCATTTTTGGTTTATGGTCAACCCTATGAAAAACCATCCATTAGGTTTATTATCATCCTGTAAAATCATCTGATCATGAGCACGTGCAAGTATAAGGTAGGTTTTCCCCATGTTTGCACTAAGGGGGGGAATGTTAGGAAATATATCTTAGTGCTCCATTTGTATGTACGGGTGAATAATAATTACATGTGTAATTATTATTATGGTAAATTAGTAAAAGTACATTTACTATAAAATGACAACTTAGGTTGTTAGGAAGGTTATAACTTATGTTTTTAACTCACATGAGCCCCTCCTCATGAGAAACTACACACATGGCACATTTTTTATGGTTTCTATCCCTTTTCCCTTGTCCCAACATCTAAGGGGATAGAGTGTTCATTCCCAATTTTACACCTCTAGGACCTAGTAGTGATTTCAAAGGGTAGGATTTTCAGAAAATCTTCAAAAGGCAGTGATTTTTAGAACTTTTTCAAAGGAGGTTGGGGTATCACGAGAGTTTCTTTGGAGAGAGAATTTTCCATGGCCTTTTCAAGCACAGTAAGTCTTTTTCTACTTCATGTAATCTACAAGAGATTGAAGTTGCATCCTTTTGGGGCTCATCCACAAGCACTACAGGTACATCTTACGGAATTTCATACTCTATTATCTCCAGAATGAAGAGTGTCTTTGATACAAACATGGACTTATCATTGATAATTGATCTACAGTGAAGCAAGAACTTTTTCAATTTATCTGGATGAACATGGACTTTTTGGTGGAATATATGATGAAAAATAAAATTTGAAAGGTAGAAAAGAAAGTGTTCATCTTAATAAGCTTTTGCATCAAATCCGACCGCACTATGTTAGGAGTCAGGGGTCCAGCACGCTCATCCTGGTCTTTAATCTTAAACAACATCTTGACAAAATCCTCATAAATAGAACATGTTTGTTTTTTATTTATTCTATGCTTTAATTTTTTGCATGTTGGATGTCAATTAATGAGTTATAACTTTTATTGCAATCTCTTTATTCATTGCATCTATATCTACTGCACTAGATCAATCTCTAGTCATTGCATAATTTTGGTTACTAGATCAATATTGTTTCTCAATACTTATTTTATAATATTTGATTTAGTTATAAAATCCTTGTTGCAATCTTCTTGTTGAATTATTTTTGTCAGCCTTAGAGTGTATATTTGACGAATGAAAATGAGAGCAATGAACATTTCATTAGAAATATTACGTGAGCATTTTTGTTAAGTGTTTTGAACGTTGTTTGGAAACATTTGTGTTGATTGAGCATCAATGAATACAAATTTCTCTTTAAAAGTTGTTATTACTTACTCTTATGTTCTTTATATTCCAAAGTAGTAGGATATCATGGTGATTGTTGATACTTTGTTACTGAAAATTGACCATCATCTACTCCCCCTCCTTTACAAATTAAACATATCTTATTACCCTACACCATCACAAACATATTGAAATCTACACAACATACTTATGTTTCATTCCAAGCATCATTGAAAAATACTTTTTCACCCAAAATTACCATTTATAATGAAGTATGAGAATCATATTCCATTGTCTTTAGTAACCTATGTTTGATTTACTTAGTATGTGCAATGTCTTTGTGACAAATATTACCAGTGGATATTGCATTCATGACCATACTCAGCTCAGATTGAACCACCAATAAAATTTAGATAAATTGAATGTGAAAACATCTTTCCTTCATTCAAGTTACCTCATGTGTTCTCTCACCCTAGTTTAGGTAGAGCCAAAAGTGGCAGGATTAGGCCATCCCCTATGTACGTGCCTCCTAGTCATCCATAAAACCTGGTACAAAAGAGAGTGTCAGATATATCCTCAGCTACAAACGGCATACCCCTAATCTATCATTATCTAAGCCCTACTACCCTTTGAAATTTATGTTGGGTCCCAGGGGTGTAAAACTGGGAACCAACACTCTATCCCCTTAGATGTTAGGACAAGGGAAAATGGGTAGAAAACATTAAAAAATGTGTCATGTGTGTAGTTTCTCATGAGGAGGGGCTCATGTGAGTTGAAAACACAAGTTACAACCTTCCTAACAACCTAAGTTGTCATTTTAAGTGATGAAAACATATTTCTAATGGGGGGCACAATTTTGTGTCACTAATACTGCCATGGTTTGAGTAGTAAAGCATTTCGATTATCACATCCTGAATTATCATACATTGGTCCCCGCTCCTAATATGGTAGTGAAGTCCATCCTTACGCAACAAGAGTTAGGTAGTCAGTAGGGTAATTGGATTTCCAAGGTGCAAGAATATGATCTAGAAATCAAACCTACCAAGCTTGTGTGTGGAAGAGGTTTGTTTCAATTAATCACTGAGAATAGCCCTAAAGAAGAAGCTAATGCAGCCAAGGAAAGCCATGAAGAGTTGCCCATGGTACTATTTATAAGCACAATGGATGAGTGGTATTCAAATATCACTTTATTTCTAAGTTATGGAGATTTTCCTAAACACCTGATTCCTAAAAAGAAATGAACAATCAAGTTAAGATCATCTAAGCATGTGCTCTGGGATAATGGTTTGTACAAGAGAGAAATTGATGGAGTTTTCCTTTATTGCGTAGATAAAATTCAATAAGGTAAACTTCTAAAAGCATTTCATAACTTAGCATGTGGAGTACATTTCTCATCATCAGTTACAACTCACAAGATCCTACAAGCAAGGTACTATTGGCCCACTCTCTTTCAAGATGCATCCATGTGGGTAGCAAAATGTGAGGTTTGTCAGCAATTTTTTGGTCGTCTAAAATTGGCAGTGCTTCCCCTAAGGCTAGTGGTGATTGAAGAACGCTTTCATTAATGGGGAACCAATTTTATTGGAGAATTGAATCCTTTGTCTAGCATTGGACATAGTTATGTCTTGACCACAACTGATTATTTCACAAAGTGGGTAGAAGCCATCCCGATAAAACATGTTACCTCTGAATTCATTTGTAACTTCATCAAGGAGAATATAATAGTCATATTTGATGTTCCTCATAAGATTGTCATTCATGTACATGCTTCCAATTTTTCATCTTATAAACTAACTCAAATTTGGTTACAGTTATGGGATTACTTTAGCTCACTCATCTGATTATTATCCTAAAGGAAATGGTAAGGAAAAATCAAGTAATAAAAATTTGGTGACTATAATAAGGAATTTAGTTGATGAGAATTAGTAGAACGTGGCATAAAGCATTGTACGATGCACTATGGGTTGATCGTATTACTCCAAAGAGGGCTATCAAGATGTCACCTTTTTAAGTTTTGTATGGGGTTGATGTAGGAGATTCCTATATCCTTAGAATTATTGACCTTAAGGCTGGCCAAGATGATTAAAGATGATACCTTTAAAGATTTTGTTGAAAAAAGAATTATGTATTTGATATAGTTAGATGAAAAGAAGGTCCAAAATGGTTGACAGGATCATGGAGCATCAGGACAAATTCAAGATAGGTGTTTGATAAGAAAGCTAAGCAGTGAGAATTTCTAAGCTGGAGACCTTGTCCTATTATGGGATAAAATAAGAGAACCGAAGGGAATGCATGGACAATTTGATTCCTTATGGAGAGTACCCTTCAAGATTCATCAGTTGTGTGGAGAAAATAGCTTTTGTATTTGTCATATCTCGATGGGATTCAAATTTCGTTGTCTTACAATGCAGACAACATCTTAAGATATTCTGGTAATAGTGTAAGTTCTTCTTAGATTGTATCATAGTTTACTTTTCAGTTATGTGTTTCCTTTCTGTTGGTTTGTTTACTTTTTGGTTCTTTTTTCTTTAGGTTTTGGTGTGTTTTGTTTGTCTCTTTTTCTATTTTTTTCAAATCCTCAACCTAATGGACTGACACTTTAGAGATATGGAATTCCTCTTTCCTTAATTTATCAAAAAAGGTCCCCAATCGGAGCCAGCTCTTATCCCATTTTTGAGTTAGTCAATAAAATGCGAATAACCAATCAAAAATTTTCATGATGAACTTATTACGACCTATTTTTCATCCAAGTATTTCCTTGAAATTACTTTTTTTCTCTTTGATTTGGATTTATGGGTTTCATTGACATTTTTCATGTTTTATGTTACATGTTTTCTGCCTCTAAAAACCTGACACACTACGGGATTTGGATTTCGGGTTCTGACTGCATCAGAACATCTTACCTTGAAAACACATACAATGTGTCATGTGTTTTCCGAACCTAAAACCCGGCACACTATCATATATCAAACTTTTAGGTTTTCTTGTATCAAAGCAAGGTGGATGGATTACATGCTAAGTGTTGCTTATTCCCTGAGCCCAAACCCCAACTCTTCATTGGAATCCTTTATATTGGGTTTTCGGAACCTGATTACACAAAGTTTCATATGCAAATCGATTTTTGCCCCTGATTCAACACCATTAGGATGGAGAATTTTTCCCACACATGTCGACTTATGTGTAATTAATGTATGGTTGTTTATAAATAGGAGGGATTTCCACATCATTTGTACTATTGTACTCCATCTACCATTCGAATTTCCCTCCTGCTTTCTCATTTCAAAAGCCTGATTTACTTTTTCTTAGCGTCTTCAATTGATTTTCTTGTGTTTGAAGTGTTGGTTCACCTTTCAATAAGTAATTTTCCTCTTGGATGAATCGTGTTTTCCCTTTTAGGGTTTTTATCTTGATTCACATTAAATTGAGGAGTTGATTTTAGTTTTTCAAAAAAAAATCGTACTCCTCATTTTTCAATAGTTGTTATTTTTGTCTTACCTTAGTAAGTGTAAAGATTTAGGGTTTCAAAATCACTCCTTGTTAGTAAAAGACTTCACAAAATCTGATAGAAGTTAAAAATGATCACTTGCTGATTTTTAGACCTGAAAGTGCATTTTGGGACTTTTACATATTGAGATCAGGTTGTTTTCCCGATAGTGTTATCAGGATTTCCATTATTATCTGAACAAGGCCATTTTTCCAACAGTGTTTCAGGTTTCAGACAGCTGTCAAGCAATACCAACTCCCCGCCCGTGTGTCTTGATTTTCCCCATTGCTGAACAAGTCATCTATGTCTCGACTTTGTTTCAGGTATTTAAGGGTGTCGAGTAGAATTAAAAACTAGATAGTTTATCAGGAAATTTGAAGGTGCCAAACAGGGTTGAAAGCCCGACTGCATATCAGATATTGGGAGTTGTCAAGCACGAGGTAAATCCCTAACCCATTTATCATGTTTTTTTGGGTTGCTCAGCAAGGTTGTTTCTTCCGACTGGTTTTTCAGACTACCCTAAGGTGTTTTGTAGGGGATAAAACCTAAAGCTTATTCCAATGATTTTTCAAGGAATTATTGTAGTAATTTTCTTCAATTCTCCATGTATGATTCAAGAAAATGAAAGGGAACATAGGAACCATCAAAATAAATGAAGTATAAATATCAAGGATGTCATGCCTACCATTCCAATATTGACTCTAATTTTGATATTAGAGACATGGAGTTAGGGCACATCGACATGGAATAATTTTGGATTAGAGTAGGAAGTTGTTCGTTAGACTTCATGGATGTAGTGTATATGTCACAGTGGGCTACCTTTGGACGCTACCTTCCAGATCTCTACCCAAATACCCAGAATTCATTCTCGCATGTGCCAATCATTATGAATCAGATACAAGGAATTTTTTGAATCAAGCTGGCGAGGTTGTTGTTTGGTTAGACACTGACTACTTTGATGATCTTCTCAAGATCCTTAATTTCACTACATATGTCAAGACAAACCCTCAATTGGCTTAGCAATCTTGGGATGATAGCTTGGATGAATGTGTCAAACACGTTAACAAGAAATACTTGTTGGAACCCAAGCCTTTTGTGTCCAGATTTCCAAAGATCGTGCCCAAAAGTGAATTCATTTTAGAAATTAGTGATATCATCACACTCCTCAGTAGAGTGTTTGGGCTCCCCAATGCTAAAGAATTTTAGGGATGGATGTATCAATTCCTCACCATCATATGGAAGAATGAGCAATTCTTTGACTAGGGAGCATTCATCAATGACACTATTGACAGCCAGATGAAAGAGGTTTTGACTACAGGTAAATTTTACATGATGTCATATGTCACTTATGTCACGGCTAAAATAAGGTTTTACCATGGGTTGAAGCCAATGGGTTCTAAGCCCTCAATATATATATCATATTTACATATATATATAATATATATATACATATATATATATAACCCTCAATTATCCCTCAAAGGAAGCCAAACACATTTTAGGAGGGTTAGTGACTCTTTATTTTCTGACATCATCTGTAGATTGGAGTCCAATATTTTTTTAAAAAGTATTTTTGATGCCACGTGGAACACAATATCAAAATGGGGTTGTATCCTTTTACAATTTCATAAATTCACCTATCTATGAGTTGTATTATTCTTGGGATCTCTAGTTCATATTCCCAGGTACCCAAGTGATAAATAGATCCTCATGGATTTAGTTAGGAAACTCTAGGAATTTCAGAAGTTCTAGTAAAATAAGTATAAGGAAGGGGTTCATTTTCTTATCTCTATTGGAAGATACACTTGTCCCTCTATTATCAAATCCAACAACTTGATCAATGAAATGCAAAGGGAGATTAAGAAGATCATGTCACCAAGTCCAAACTTCGATTATCAAGGTTTTCTGAAGGCTCATGGAACAATGAAAATCCATGTTCTAGTCCTCAAAGATATTTGGATCGACTGTAGAAATGAAGTGACAATTAGGTGGAAGGATAAACACATGTTAACTCTAGATAAAATAAGAACTTTGGATCTCACGAATATTCCTAAGGAAATAGTTGATGATGAAAATATCATGGAAGCTAGGTATGAGAAAATGGATGGTGACAATTTGGGGTTCCCTCCAATTGATTGGTCCATCAAGGAATCCACATCCATTCAGGATAGAGATTCTCATATCCTCATTCAGACCAATGCATGGTTGTATTCATGGGGCATTCAACCCAAGGATCCCAAATTTCCAAAGCTACCTGTCACATCCATGTCAGATGTGGGTCCCTCTCATGGGGAAAAGGATAAAATTGGAGGTTATCCTAAGAAGTTGAAATTTAAGTTTTATAATAGTGGAGCTAAGTCTCATCTTCCTTCATCTATCATCCCCACTTCATCTATTGTGGTGATTGATTCCCCTTCTCCTTCACATGCACAGGAAGTACTAGTAAGCACCCTATTTACTCATCACATTCCCTCTTCCTCCCTCATCACTCACTCAATTCCCATTGTTACCCAACAACCTCAACTAACTCTTCCAATTTCATCTCCTCACCCTCCCGCTTCCCCTCTGCATTCTACCTTGTAGATCTCAACAGTACCTACATCTAGTAATTTTTATCCCCCATCTTTTCCTTCATCACCTTCAACTTTGATTGTATCTCTTATGGAAACAATTTTATCATCCTTGTACCCCCTTTCAGGTGGAATAGGTATGAATTTTCAATCTCCCCAAGTCACTCATCTTTTGCCCCCTACCGAGGCTCCAAATTTCATGCCTCCTCCCCCTCCAACATCTTCTACCATTTTCACCACCATCATTTCCACTCCTCAATCCTTGGTAACTACTTTTATCACTCCACCAAGTTCCACTTTGGTGATTATTAATCCTCCTCCTGATTCCCATGCATCCTTAATTCTATCTTGGTTGGCTAGTCAAACTCCAAGGAAAAGGAATACACGTGTCCCTCCTTAGGCCTTTGATTTTATTTCTTTGAAACCTACACCTTCAAAATCATCCAAGAAGCCAAATATTATCTCTCACATCATCATCGATGCATCTGGTTAAAGGTTTATAGAGATCATTATACCTACTACTGAAAAAACAAAGGAGGAAATTATGGCCTCATATTATCATATCACAAAGCTATCCCTTGGGAATTTCATCACTTAAGGCACTCAACAGGATACATAAGTTATCATGGATAATATTTTTAGAAAGATAAGAGACTCTAAAGCTTCAAAGTAGTAATTAAAGGAAAAGGTTGAACAATTAATAATTGTTCTACTCAATCTCTCTCAGCCTACACAGGTTTAGATCTCATCTATGAATCTAATCAGTTTTGATTTCCCTTCCGTACCCAAGATGGAGAAGACTAACCAGAACAGTAGAGTAGTGGATGCTTGGATTCAATGACTACTTACTCAAGGAAAAAGAATAATCAAGGGTGTTGTAGACACATACAGTGACATAAAAAACCCTAGACTTGATGTTGATAAATTGAAAGAGTGAACTCTTGGAAGAAAGTGGCAATTGGGTCTTGACATTGGAATCTCTTAGTGAGCTTAAAAATGTTCACTCTAACATTTTGATTAAAAAAATAATTGTGGATGATGTGGATAGGCATATTGAATTTTGCAAGGCTATTAAATTTTGGCTTGATATTCTTTAGGAAGCCTATAATAAGCTCCAACAATCCAAGAGGAAGTGATCGATGCCACTAATGACATTGATGAAGAATTGGAAAAAAAAAACCTTAAAAAGGTTATGGACGATGGTTTGAATATTTTTCCTGCAGATTACATATTTAAGGAATTTAAGGATATGATTGAGGAGTCCTCAGCAGGGGAATACTTTGATTTAGGATCCATTGAAAAGTTAATTCTCTATTAGAATATTCTAAGAAACATGTCTAAGTTTATCAAGAAATACCATAAGCTTCTAGGGAATATGGGAAATGTGTTTGAGACTCTTGATGTGTTGAACCCTTACTCATGTGGACTAGATGAGGAAGAAACTCGAGAGATGATTCGAAAGTTCTCGGAATTTTTCTCTAAGTAAGTTGAGCCCGAAGGAAGAAAAAGGAAAGTTTGATAGATGGACCTATCATGTCATTTTTATTTTGCATTTGAAATGTCTTTTTCTGAAATGTTGAAACGTACTTTTAATTTTCAATGTTAACTGGGTCTTTTTGCAAGAACCAGCCAAATTGACTCTTAATATGTATTTACTATTTTTAGTATTCATTTCAAAAAAATTCCTGGTTTTTCTCCTCCCCTTTTATAAATATAAAATGTTATGCCATTATAAAGGGGGGAGATTTTTGCATAACATAGACCTTGGAGTTGAAGAGACTGAAAGACTTTTTGTTTTCTTTATTGGTATTGAAGAATATAAAATATATGTGTTACAAACTTTGTGTTGTGGTTATATATTTTTCATTTAAGGTATTGTTCCTTATTAAACTAACAGCCAAATAAATAAGGTAAATGACCCAAGAAACTAATTAAATGAAATGTAAAAACCCTAATGTGTAAGGAGAGTTAGAAAGAGCTTAGTTGATTTAGTGATGCTTTAAGACTATGTGTGTAGAATAGATTGGATGAACTAAATGCATGAATGACCATACAAATGGAGCTCGAGAAAGATTATATTAGAGAAATTTGAGTAGACCAGGGTGCTTGGAGAAGGATGGGAATGCTTGGGGTGCCTTTGTGGCATGGTCTATGTAGGAGGTACAAAAACTAAACTTGTAGGGTCATTAGGTGATATGAGGCCTTCACTTCCTATCGTGTGTATTTCGTCTACACTGTGTTGGATGTTGTTGGTAGTCGATGATGAAGAATAGACCTAAAAAACCCCAAGCCAAGAATCAAAACCCTAAAAAATAAACATGCAAATGAAGGGGTCAGACTATCCTCAATGGTCACAATGGTGGACTTACTAACTGAGCATTACACTACATTTTAAACCCAAATGTAGTTCTAGGTGAGTGTGTGAAAACCATGCCCTAGGTGCTCTTGTTTCAGTCACTACTTTGTGAAGTAGTGAGCAATAACTAGATGTAGAAATGTAATAAATGGTGGATGGAATAGAATAAACTTCCCTCCTATGCAGTGTGATGTAGATGAACCAGCCTTGTCCCTTGTGATGGAGCTAGATGGATGTAAATGAGCTCCTTTTAGATGGATGCAACCTTAGGTGATGATAGTAGTGCCTAGTATTTGGTCCCTCATTATGGTCTCATAAATTTATATTTATATGGTTCTCTTGTTCTAATTTCATAATTAACCCTAAAAAGGCCGACCACTAAAAATATGGAAAGCTCAAATGGCTAGAAAGTGCCCAAAATATGGATGTAAAGTGGGAAAAGGATCAGGGCATCTCGAATGGAATGGGTGCCTAGGGCACCCCAGTACTGGCTTGGGCACCCCAGTTAGGGGTAGAATGATGTGGAATGAAAAAAATAGACTAGGAAAGTATGTGTTGAAGGTCGGCAGTGACGACTGAAAGAAAAGTAAAAAGGCCAAAGGACATGGGTTAATTAGTACTTTCTTTACTCAAAAACCATATGAATAGTAGTATGAGACCGGGACTAAATAATACCCAAAGTGTGTGATTTAGTGTCTACATTTACCCCCACTTTATGTTGGTGAGTGGAAATCTTGGTAAGATAAAGTAGATAGATATGCATACCTGATGTCTATTTAGAGTGATGTAGAAAGTGTGTTGAAGGACTAGACAAAGTGTGGAGTGACAAAAATATGTTGGAGCGTGGAAACTAAAGATGCAAAAGAGAAAAAAGTGATGAGAGTGAACCTAGGGAGGAAATGCATGTGTAGTTGCCGATGTGTGTAATGTACCTACATGTTAGTATGAGGTGTGTGCTGCAACAAAATGTTGTTGTTGTTGTTGACTTCTTTCTTCTCATGACCTACAAGGAGAAGATGATCAAGTATCAAATACACAGTCGTCAAATGCATGTTACATGTATATATGTCAAAACCACATGTAAAGGTGCATGTATATAGTAAAAAAATGTAATAGAAATGAAAAAGGAACATGTGCACCTGATATGTGATGAGAGAAAAGGGTGTAGAAAGGATATCTTGTAACTGCAAGTTTTTTGGGTGATCTCACGCCACCCTGGCTAAAGAAGTGTAGGGAGAAAGCTACATTATTCTCCAACCTGTAACTGCTTCCCTAAAGATGTATGAAGAGATATTTGTACTGCCTGGTTTTTTGGGTGATCTGATGCCACTAGCTGAAGTAGTGTAGAGAGGAAATCCATTGTATCCTCTAACCTATAACTACTCCCTAGAATGCTAAGGACAACCTGTCCTATAAAATCCATTGTGTATACGGGGTTCGTAGACTGGTCTGAACCCACTCATTGTATAACCCACAATTTCAAGGATGGAAAATGAACTAAATTGTACTATTAGAAACCGTTGTGTAGTGTGTAAAACCCCAAATGATGCCCCCCTCTTTGGGGGTACATGCGATGTCATAGATAGAAGGATGCAGCCCCAAAAGAGGACCAACCGCATAAATTGTGCCCTGTAGGGGGAAGGGAATAAACTTGGTAGAAACCAAGGCACACACAAACAAGTGGCTAGAAAACAAGTGTTAGTATGAACAAACATGCATGTAAAAGACAAGTGTATGCTACACAGACAATGTAGAAGCTAGAAAGGAAAGTAAACATGCAAGAAGACAATCATAGACCATGAAAATTGGGTTACAAACATTGGACATCACTCATGATGTCACAAGACACTCAATTCCATAATGGCCAGCATACAAAAAAAAAGTGTGCACACCAAACAAAGGGCAATTCCTGCATACAAGAGCAAACAATAAACAAACAATAGTAGAAAAACAAACAGATAGCCATGGAAGAAAGTAATCCTGTAAACAAATGCTACACATGAAGCACCCATTAGCATGTTAGAAAGATAACCCATATGTCAATAACATGTATAACCAAGTAATGAAAAGTGCTAAGTACAAAATGAAACAATAACACATGTAGTGTATGAATGTGGATGCCCCCAACAATTGTTGTAGGAGTGGAAAAAGGTGAGCATCCATGTTGTGTGTAAGAGACCTATATTTGTGATCACAACTAGAGAAAGATGTGAACACACATGTGTGTATGGTAAAGATAATGACATATAAGAGATCTATCTAGCATGTGTAATAAAGCTAACATATATGAGAAAATGCAAACAAGAGTAAAAGAAACCAACATATGCAACATGTTGTGGATGGATGGAGTGGAATGCAAGATGGATTATAGGAGTCATGTGCCCCTCAAGTGAATGGAGTGGTATGCAGCGAGGTTCATTTGTTTTTCCCCCTCAACAATCAAGAATGAACCGTAAACGAGAGTATGTCATTAGGAAATGGTCAAAGTGTGTGTTGTGTCTAATGCGTTGTGATGAGTGTGTATGTGTGTTGATGATATGCAACCTAGTGATGAAGTGTGTATGTGACCCTATAGCCAAAGCATATATCATGACAAAATGATCAAAGGAGTGATGATGTAGTTTAAAGTGTATAACACTACAAGATGAAGGAAGTGGTGATGACCATTTACTACCTAGGTGACCATTTCGTATGTCACTAACCTAGTAATGTCACATGATAGAAGGTTGAATGATGAATGTGTGAGTATGATGAGGTCCATTTGATTTTTAAACCCTCAACAGTCGAGTATGGACTGAGGAACTAGAGTGTGTCATAGGGTAGTGAGTGCAACACGTAGAAGAAGATGTAGGATATATGATGTAGAACGACCATGTGATGAGAAAAATGTGTAATAAATGTGTAGAATGTAATGAGAAATGTCCTCTAATAGTGTAATGTGTTATGTAGTATGCAGGATGAGTAGTATGTAATGCTGAGATGCATAGACAATATAAGTGTGACACATGTATGATGAAGACTAATATGATGTATGATGTATAGATGCACAAATGTCGAAATGATGTAGACTAAATATAGAGTGTATGTATGTAAGACATATGAGATGTGTGAAGAGTGCATGTAATGTGTAGTATCTATTTTCAGTGTGTGGGGTTCATGTGTAGTAATGCCCTCAACAGTCAAGTGTGAACCAAAGCACAAGAGTGTGTCATCGGGTAATGGTCGATGCTAAAGTGTAGATGAATATGCCTATGCAAGGATATTGATGTATGATTATGCATGTATGAGAGATGTGTTGATGCTAATATGAGGAGGGGGATGTGTTGGATGTTATGCCCCCCAAGTATGTAAGATGAAGGATGCAATCATGTAATGTCATCTAAAATATCATCACTTTTAGGGTCATAGTCGAATGGATAAGCATTAGTTACTTGATAAGCAATAGTGTTTGGTTGATCACGTAATGAGCCATTGAGGTGTAAGTTGTACATACCCATGGCATATTCCTCATCAGTAAATGGAGGAAGTGGAAAATGTGTGCATACCAATGAGTGAGATTTTTTGTATAGCCAAGAAATGAACTATTACAAATAAAGACATGACCAAAAGGTATGGGGAAAGAGATGTCTATATGATCAATATCAAGAGTTCCCCTAATGTAATCAAGCCATGATTTCCCTAATGTAAGTGGTGCAGGCTAAGGATCACGTGCAAGGAAGATCATGAGGTGAAAGACATGAAGACCATAAGTAACAATAATGCGAACAAACCCATAATAAAGATGAGAAGAGTATGGTGTAGGATAGAGGTCCTCAAAAGCAAATCCTAGTCGAGCCAAACCCTCATGTGTACATATAGTGTCATCACAAGTAGGATCAAATGGAATATGTTCCCAGTACGAATCATTCATGAAGAGTGTGCAAGTAAATGGTGGGCGTGTAGGTGGTACATGTGAAGGTGTAGGTGATAGAGTGATGTCCATAGATTGGACAAGCCTTTGATAAGGAATCATATCAGTAGTAGTAGGTGGTGACACAGAAGAAATTGCATCTATCACACAAATGGCAGCCTCAAGTGGTGACAAGTGAGGTGGTTTGTCCATAGGTTGAGGATCATTTGTAGTATCAATGCATGTAATAGGAAGACTAGTATTAGGAGCTTGATCACAATATTGTAATGGATCGTGGTCACCAAAAACAATATATTCAATGCCTTCATAGAGGAATTTAACACAGTGATGTACAATAGAAGTGATAGCTTGCATGGCATGAAGCCATGGCCTATAAAGAAAATAGTTTTAGAATACTGGGAAATCAATGATGAAGAACACAATGTTGATAGTTGTAGGCCCTACAATGATAGGTAGTGTAATGTGACCAACACATGGATAAACAGAAGCATCATAAGTACGCAGTGAAAGACATGATGGACTAACATCACGAGCAGAAAGACCTAATATTTCAAAAAATTACATGGGACATAATTTGAGCTTAGATCCATTGTCAATTAAAGTGCATTTGATACCTAAATTGTTAATACAACACATGATATGCAAAGGTGGGTCATTGTCGAAAGTATGAACATCAGCGAGAGGATTAGACTTGAATGTTGTGTGTTGAGAAAATGCATCAACAAATGTTTGATAGACTGAGTCAGGATGCATATCATCACGAATGTGAGTTGTAATAAGAAGATGTTAGACTCTATGCCTTAGATCAGGATTTACAAGCAAATAATCATTTATTAAGATACTCATGATGAATAAACCCTAAGATGATAAGTAATGAATGAATATCCTATAAGCGTGAAAATTCACATCAGGTTCACCAAAATGATTCAACTAAAATGGAAATATGTGATCTATTATAGATTAATCATATGTTATGCAAAGAAATAAATAACAACTAAATAAATAAGGTAAATGACCCAAGCAACTAAGTAAATGAAATGTAAAAACCCTAATGTGTAAGGAGAGTTAGAAAGAGATTAGCTGATTCGGCGATGTTTTGGGACTATGTCACAGAAAAAATGGATGAACAAAATGTAGGAATGACCATACAGAGGCTCGTAAAAGAGTAGATCTGAGAAATCTAAGTAGATTGGGGTGCTTGGAAGTGTGGGGATGCATGGGGTGTCATGCTCTGATATTGGGGCACCTTAGTCTGTATAAGAGGTCCAGAAACCAAAATTGTAGGGTCGCTAGTGATCTGAGGCCTTCATTTCCTTTCACGTGTATTTCGCTACACTGTACTGGATGTCACTGGTAGTCAATGATGAAGAAGAGACCTAAAAAACCCCAAGCCAAGCATCAAAACCCTAAAAAAATATATGCATATGAAGGGGTCAGACTATCCTTAGCGGCCATAATGGTGGACTTACTAACTGAGCATTGCACTACATTTCAGACCCAAATGTAGTTCTAGGTGAGTGTGTGAAATTTGTGCCCTAGGTGCTCTTGTGTCAGTCACACTTTTTGAAGTAGTGAGAAATAACTAGATGTAGAAATGTAATAAATGGTGGATGGAATAGAATAAACTTCCCTCCTATGTAGTGTGATGCAAATGAACCAACCTTGTCCCTTCTGATGGAGCTAGATGGACAAATGGATGCCTTTGATGGATGGAACCTTAGGTGATGATAGTAGTGCCTAGTGCTTGGTCCCTCATTATGGTCTCATAACTTTATATTTATATGGTTCTCTTGTTCTAATTTTGTAATTAACCCCAAAAATTCCCAACCACTAAAAAATATGAAAGGCTCAAAGTAGAAAGTGCCCAAAAGGTAAATGGAGAAAGGATCGCAGGTTCCCCGAATGGGACCAGGTGCACCTGGGGTCACCCCAGTACTAGCCTAGGCACCCCAGTCAAGGGTAGAATGACGTGGAATGACAAAAATAGACTAGGCAAGTATGTGCTAAAGGTCGGTAGTAATGACTGAAAGCAAAGTAAAAAGTCCAAAGGACATGGGTTAATTAGTACTTTCTTTACTCAAAAACCATATGAATAGTAGTATGAGACCAGGACTAAATAATACCCAAAGTGCGTGATTTAGTGTCTACATTTCCTATATTCAATGCATACACAGCTCTTTACTTTAAGATCTAGTTTATTGTATCTTCAGCAAGTTATTGTTATTTAATCACATGTTATTATCTTTCGATTTGCATTTTCCTAAGTGAAATCACATTTCCAATTATTCTTTTTTTATATTTCTAAAACTTCCTCCCGCCCCTTTTCTTCTTCTTTCCTTATCTTTATTCCTTTCTACAAAGAATAAATCTACTGGGATGAGATCCCAACCCTAAAAATGGTTAGATTAGTGTAAATTTTGTAAATATATTGGGCATGTTTTAGATTAGTAATAAAAAGGGTGTCTCCCCTTTATTCGGGGAGGTACTTTGTCCCATGTACTATGGTTAAACCTCATATGTTTTTCCAAAAAAATATCCAACCAACAAGCCTTGTGATAAATCAATGAAATCCTGTGTTTGGACTACTTCTTCCTCTTCAACATCTACCACTTCAACTCTTGAAATTGTCTTCTCCTGAGCTGTTGTTGTACTAGATGTTCCTTGTGCTCCAACTAGTGGGGCGGTATCCATCACTTCTGGTATCTCTACATTTCTCTCTTATGCTCTAAGGGTTGTAATATTTTTGACAACATGTGTACTAGTAGTTCCCCTTTCCAGTGGGTTTATAACCTTATCTCTTTTATAATTTCATAACTGGGGATCCGCTTCTCCACCCTCTGCTTGCATTGATCCTATTGTTGATCCAAGCTCTTAATCTACATGTGGCATGGATCCTCTCATTCATTTTCCTTTGTTGGTGAATAAGCAAATATTGAAATAAATATATGTTAAATCTAATTATGTAACTGTGCATATATATAAACAATTAAAGTACATATTTGACCCAAGCAAGTAAGCTAGAAAATATGAAACCCTAGTTGCAAATGAAAGGACAGAATACTTAGTTGATTTGTTGTGATGTTGAAGTTATGCCAAGCTGAAAAATAAATGGAACTGAAGGGGAGACTGTTGGAACCGAGCCCAGAAAAATGCAAAATTATCTGGAATGTTGGGACTAGGGTGCCTAGAAAGGGTCAAGGGCACCTAGGGTGCTACAGACCTCTTCTAGGCACCTATGACTGCTCAGAACCTCAAAAATTAGTTTCAGATTGTCGCAAGATATTCGTTGGAGGTTTCCTTTAATCGCCTATATGTCATTATACTGCGTTATTATTCAACTGAAACCTGCAATAAGAAAGAGTGCCTGCAAAAACCCAAAACACAACAAATCCTAAATGGAAAAGAGGAAAATGGGGATTCATACTAACCTCGGCAGTCACCTGACTGAGTGAACTTACGATCTGAGCACTACACTACATTTCAAACTCCATGTAGTTTTACGTGTGTGTGTGTAGAATCGCGCCTTAGGTGGCTCTTGTGTTAGACGCACTTGAATAGTGAACAATAGCTAGATTAGATAATGTAGATATATGTACGCATGGAAAAATGGACTTCCCCTCCTATGAAGTGTATGTAGAAGAATGAAGTCCCTTGTCCCTTGTCTGAAGCTAGATGGATGCTTGAATGCTCTTGTAATGCTCTTGGATACAACCTTAGGTGGTGATAGATAATACTTAGTGTTTGGTCCTTCATAATGGTCGCATAGCTTTGTATTTATATGATTCCCTTATTTGAATTTCATAATTAACCACTAAAAGGTTGACCCATAAGAAATAAAGATGCTCAACAGCTATAAAGGACCCAAAAGATGTGAGTAAGATATAAAAGAGGTCGGGGGCGCCCAAGAGGGACAAGTGCTCCTGGCGTTGGCGTCCTGGCTGGGCGTTGGTATCCAGACTTAGAAAAATTGTAGTATCAAAAGTCAAACAGGATAAGAAGGTGTGTAAGACCAAGAAGGATAACTAAAAAGAATGTAAAGAGGCCAAAGACAGTGGTCAATTAGTACTTTTCTTGCTTGGTAATCATATAAATAGTGGTATGTGATAACGGCCTTGAAATGTACCCAAAGTGCATGATTTAGTTCCTACAATTGGGTGGTCCTTGAAGGGTTACTGTAGATGTTCTTGGCTTTGAGGTATGTGGAACCCTTTCTTGCAATGGGACTATTTTGGTAATCACGGCCTCTTCCATAGTATTTATCCCGAAGTTGGATTTTTGGAAGGGAGTTGAGGTGCCTTTCTCTTCAAAGGGTCCATTTCACTTGCCCCTTCTGTCAAAGGTGGTAGATCATCACTGCGAATTCCTGAAGCCCTAAATTCTTTTAGTACCATAGTCTTTTGTAATGACGTGTCCATCCCTTTCTACATTATCCATGTCAAGGTTCTTCTCATTACATCTACAATTATGATATGCAACTACGGTGGCTCTGCTTTATTCCAATCTAATCATTTTCCATAGGTTGCCCAACCAATCTCATGTCAATATAGTATTGGCTCACCACTTGATTATCATCCAAAAAACATTGAGGGACAACTGCCACCTTGAAATCAATTACTTGTTGTAAACTCATTCTTGAGAATTCCCTTAATTTGACTTCTTCCTTAGCCCTAAAATCCATCCAGAAGTCTTCATAGTGTGGTTCATACTCATATGATCCTCCCAATACTATACTCATTACCCATCTGATGTCATAATTAGGTCTTGATTGAACCTTATCCATTTCCAACTTGTTCATCTCTTCATCTAAGATTCTAGATTTAACAACCGTAGAGCATGTATATCTTCTAATTGAGATTGGGAATTTGATGTTGGTTTTATGTTTTACTACAATCAATTTGTGTACCTCTTCTAACCACCTAGAAAGCTCAATAAGTGCCCAATTATCATCTAAATACTTGGGAAATATATAAGGGGTACCTTGAAAACCACTTACCCTTATGTAGGTGAAAAATCTAAATTGTATGAAATAACAATTGTATTCATTAATCGCCTTTCTTACCGCTGTAGATATCCTAAACTACTCCCACTCTGGTTTGAATAGACAAATGATTGGTGTAAATAAGGCATCATGTGCCCTTCTGAAATCATTTTTTTGATTCTCCAAGTTTAACTGAGGATAAACATCATATACCTTAGAGTCTAAGAATTCCCTCATTCTTGGAATTCCTGGAAGGTATTTTTGGCATGCAATGTTATAGACGAGATATGAGGTCATATAATTCACACCTTGGTGTAGATCCCTCTCAGATTTGCATAGTCATTTTTATGAATAGGTTATGGATGGACCTTCTTATGAGGTCAGCCTAGCAGATATTTTCCTTATTGAATAGGATAATCTAGATGTAACTGAACATCCATTCCTCAAAACTATAAGGAACCTTCAAACCTATTATTCTGCTTAGCAAAGTAATGAGGTCCTTGACCTCCTCAACAAAATCTGACCTAATTAACTTCTTAGGGACTCTAGTGTGAGAGCTCCTAGATTTTAGTAATAAAAGATTGTTTGTAATTTTAGAGAAGTTAATATGATTAACATTCCATGAATTTTTTGTTGCCTCAATAGTAATGCCCACTACATTCTTAATCTTAGGTACTCCTAATATTGCCTTGAATGTTTTGGGTGATAATGAAAGAACTCTGACACCACTACCATCCAAAACCTCCATAGTCTATGGGTTGTAATTTTTTACACGTGCCCATACCAATTTTGGGAATTCAATAGAAGGAGGGAAGGTGGAGGCCAAATCAATGTCACTGGCATCAATTTCTTCCATGAAATAACTCTTGCTCATGGCATGAATTCTTTGTAGGAAATCATCTAATTCAGCATTCCCCAGATTAGTATTTGTTACCTCGTCTAAGTTACTTGTGAAATGGGAGTTAACTTGACTACCAGTCAGTTTGATCTTCATTTCTACCCGAAGTATATATAGAGCAAGGAAGAGCTTGTGTATAGGAGAGGAAATGCGAGACTCGGTCTTTCTCAAAAACATTGTGAGCAAACAAAAACTTACAAATTTCAAGATTTAAAAACTTACATGTGCTCACGTATCTTTGAGATGTCAATTCCAAACCATACATGCACATAGAACACCTCAATTTTTCAACAACACCACTCTCTTTAATTCACCACTTCAGTCCCGCAACCACAATTTGCTCTTTGTGGGCTCTAGAACACTTAATTTCATCGCAATAGGCTAGCAGTGTGAAGGACTTAATAAAATTTCAAACATATATAGTCTTTCACATGAAAGACATTAATGATAGAAGCCTTAATTAATTTCATTCAATCATGGCCTTTGATCTTTATATTTCTTATTTAAATGTGAGGCATCCACATGTTCTTCTTTAGCAGGGAACGGAGCTCGAGGAGCATTTTACATTTCCGCAACAATTGCAAGGATGTAGAAATGTGAAGTGCAAGGGGATGCCCAATATTGAATGGGTTTAACAAGATACCATGTGTACACCTTCGAGCCTCAAGCATTTGGGCACACTCTATAATCACGCATGAATTACAAAAGTGCTAAGTGCAAGCGTTCATGAGATGCCCACTTTTCATAACATGTTAGTGAGTTGACACGTGTCTCCTTCGGGCTCCGGGGCTTGGGGTGCATTTTCCACTTTTACATATGAGATTCAAATTTGTAAAGTGTAATGCTACAAGGCACATGTGCCCATTTTTTACAAGATTCTGTAGAATATTCCCTTTATAAGGAAATGTGGAATATTTTGCATATTGCATCACTGAACAAACTGTAAATTTGCTTGACAAGCCTGCAAGGGTGAAGATTCTCCAAATATGCAACTTCAGAGGGTGGCAAAGATTGATTTGTATCCTACACATAAGCATTGACTATAATTATGTAAAGTTAAAAGGCCTCAGTTCGAAGGTTTGAGTGTTTCATAGCAACCACTTTGAGTTTGGCTGCATATTTACAAACCTATGGATCATTATCATACCAAAAATTATGTAAACTTATTAAAGTGTTATCATTTGAATGACACAGTGAGCCTGCACTCGACACAAATTTTTCTTGACTTAAAATCCATGGCCAAAGGAAAAAACTTTTAAGGGTCAATGAATCCATGCAAGGTAGTGCACTTGCAGAGTTAAGGGTAATGGAAAAACTCAGGAGGGACAATTCTATTTTAGATAGAAGCTCAAAACGAGCACTGACACAGAGAGGACACAAAATTATTCCCAAGCTCATGGAGTTATCCCCTTGATACATGGAAGACCTCGTCTCAGCTCCTGAGAGCCTTTTCTTAGCCCCTTCTGTTAGCATAATTTAGCATAGGCATATTTATTGCATTTTATTGCATTGTCTTTTATTTAACAATATGCAACATGTGCACTCTAGTCTAGTGACTTGTATTCAATATTGCTATGTTGGATAAAATTCAATATTGGTATTAGTAGTAATTACATGTGCATGTGAGATGGGTCTTATCATCTCGTAGTTGGTTCCTGATAGGGTGTCATGTCTATCCATATGAGGTTGTCTAATATCTATAAAAATTAGAGCTCTTGCATTGTTATGTAATCTGATTTCATGATCAATAATATTTGTGAGGCTTCCGTCCCTCTTTGTTCATTGCAATCTTATTCTATTTTATCATTTGGTATCATAGCTATACCATTATTATCATTTGGCATCAGAGCTATACCATTATTATCATTTGGTATCATAGCAGGTTTTATCCAAGCAAGGTTGAAGAGGAGCACTATTGCAGAGGATCCATTGGAGAAGAAGATCTGCATCAAAGGAGAGCCATTGAAGCATCCTGCAACCTCCATTCCTTCCAAGCATCCTCAACTAAAATTTGACCTATCTACTTATTTGAAATGTAATTTTTTTTTTTATTGGTCATTGGCATAGCGAATTGATCCATCATATTGGTGGAATATTTCAGATTTGGAGATCTTTAAAAAAAAAATTATGAGAGATCTTAAAAAAAGGAGAAAGATCTTGAAAAAAATTGCAGATCTAAAAAAAAAAGTGAAAAAAAAAATCAGATCTTAAAAAAAAGAGAGAGAGAGATCTGAAAGTAGAGGTGTGAAGAATTCGAGAGCAAAGGTTGAAGGAGTCCCGTCAACAAAATTCCAGCAGATAGCTCTTAGAAAAAAGGACGTAACTTTTTCATAAAATATCATATTGATGTGTTGTTTTTTTTTCTGGAAATATAAGAAGGAGGCGCACAACTTTGCAGTTTACATCTCTACATGTGACAAAAAGTCTATACAAGTCGGATTATTTTTTCGAAAAAAAAAAAAATCAGATCTAGCTGGTAAATTGGTAAGATCTCAAAAACCAAGATTTGAATTCTTCTAAAATTTTGTGGGTTTCAAGAAAAATATTGTATGATGTTGCTATCAAAATTTTAGAAAAACCCAGATCACGGTTTGTGAGAAAAGGTGAAAACAATATTCAGATTGTTTGTTTGAATCTTGGGAACAAACAGGTCAGCGGTTCAGTTCCCACTCTCTCCATATTTTTTATTAAATTATTTTTTTTGGAAAATTTAGAGAAATTACTAAATTTTGGGAGATTTCCAAATTTAGAAGCTCACCAAACACATTTAGAGCCACCGCTAAATTTAGCAGAAAAACACCTATTGGGAGGTAAAAAATATTTTTGGCCTAAATTGTGTATTTTGTGATTCTAGACGCTTTTTTCTAAAGAGGGGGGACACAAAAACTTTATTTTGATGTACTTTTGGAGCATTTTGTACTGATCTTGGTGTATAAAGTGAAAAAAAAAACAAAAAAAGTGTAATTTTTTTATTTTATGTTTGGTTCTATCACACGAGATCTTTGATCTCATAGTAGCGTTCGGTATATACGGTGCCTTTGGGAAGCACTTACAGGTGATGTCATCGCGACTACTACTGCACTTAATGCCTAACACAGCTGTCTAAACGTCATCTAGGCATTGACCCTATAAAATCGACAGGGAGTAATAAGGACACAATACACACACATTTGAGCCCTCCCATCCGTTTGTGCTTGCAAAAACCCCTCTCCGTACTGTCTACGTACCACGTACTAAATTATTTCACGTGTGTTAACACCTCTTTCTGTACTGACGGGTATATTGAAAGGGTGATCTTCTTCCACGTACCGACGGGTATATCAGAAGGGAGCGTATATAGAAAGGTTTGGTATATCGACCTGACGGTATATTGAGAGGGAGACCATAAACCTGGAGTGATAAGAGCCTTACCCTTTGTCAGAAATTCAGAGTTTCAGAAATTCAGATTGCAGAAATGGGTGCACAAGCACCAAAGTTCTTCTTGCCAGATTCACAACTGCTTAGAGGAGACAACTATGCTGCATGGAAACTGAAGATCAAGATGTTACTTGAGTTTAAAGACCTATGGAAAGTTGTAGATGGAAAAACAACAAGATCACTTGATGATGGAAGACAACAAGTTCAATTTAACAAGGCCAAGTTGATCATCTTGTTTGGCGTAACAGACGATGTACAACCTGACATTAGAGATGCCACATCGGCCAAGGATGCATGGGATAAGTTGAGCACAGTTTATGAGGCAAAGAACAAGAATTCCATCCTCAACCTACTATCACAACTGCATACTCTCAAGTTCAAGCACAATGATAAGGTTGAATTTTTTTTGAGACGAGTTGCTACTTTGAGGGCATCTCTATTGGCATTGGGAAAAGAGATAAGTGATGAAGAACTCATACCAATTGTGTTACGAGCACTTCCTCCTTCCTACATAATCTTTGTGACAACTATCAATATGAGTAAACAAAAAGTCACCTTTGAGAAGTTGGTCAATCTACTCCAACAAGAAGAGGCAATGAACAACAAAGATCATGAAGATGAGCAAGCACTATCTTCCAATCATAAAAGAAAGGGGAAATTTCAGTCTAATCACAAGAAGTCGCAACAAAATCAAAGTCAACAAAGGTACCAAAGTCAACAAGACAACACTAAAAAGTGTCCCATTTGCAATAGAGGGGGACATGAAATCAAAGATTGTTGGTACAATTCCTACAAAAAGGGTTCATCAAGCAATTCAAAACCCAATAATCAACAGGGTAACAAAAATTCAAATCAAGGGAAGTCCAACAACAACAACAATCAAGGGCAGAAAAATGGTAATTGGCAAAGAAAACCCAAACAACAAGGGTACATTGTCAAACATGAGGATGATTCAAATGAAGGACACCACATGTATTCTGCTCAATTTGATGAAGAAACCAAGTCCACACAAGATATCTGGTATGTTGACTCGGGTGTAACTCGACACATGACTGGACACAAGGATTGGCTCTACACACTACGTGACTCACCTAACAAGAACCATGTGTCATTAGGTGATGACTCATCATACAGTGTCAAGGAGATTGGAAACATTTCACTACCTCTTGGAAAACATGACTGTAAAATCACAGATGTATTGTATGTACCTAGGTTGACCAAGAATTTGCTATTAGTTAGTCAACTCCTTGATCACAACTTGAAGTTAGATTTTGATAGTAATAATGGAGAAAAAGTGTGCTTGATACGAGATAAGTCAATAGGTTCCAAGATTGTAGCAAGAGCCTCTAATGTGGGATGCATGTTCCAACTTGATTTTGTCCATAAGGATGATCAAGCTCTAGTTGGCAAAGACACACAATCTACAGAACTATGGCATCACAGATATGGTCACATCAGTTTTGGTTATCTCCAAACACTTCAAAAGGGCAACATGGTGAAAGGATTGCCTACACTCAAGCACAACACTGACAAGTGTCATAATTGCCTATCTAGAAAGCAACACAGAGTACCCTTCCAGAAGAACACATATAGAGCTAAGGGAAAGCTTGATTTGGTGCACACCGATATTTGCGGGCCCATGTAACCAAGTCATTCTAGATGTTAATACTTCATGCTTTGTGTTGATGACTACTCAAGAAATATGTGGATATATTGTCTAAGAAACAAGATTCAAGCCTTTGAGACATTTTAGAAGTTCAAAGCACTTGTTGAGAATGAAGTTGGTAGTAAGATCAAAACTCTCCGCTCAGATCGAGGGGGGAATTCACAAGCAATGAGTTCAAGACTTACCTGGAAGCTCATGGGATTCATTGACAAATGCCTCCTACTCACACACCATAGCAGAATGGTATAGTTGAGAGAAGGAATCATACTATCATGGAAATGGTGTAATGTATGATTGATGACTCAGGTTTAACAAACACATTTTGGGCAGAAGCTGCAAGAACTGAAGTCTATTTGTTGAACAGAGTGCCCATAATAGCTCTTGAAGGAGTGACACCTCAAGAAGCATGGTCAAATTGGAAACCATCAATTGCACACCTAAGAGTATTTGGGTGTAAAGCTAGAATGCACATACCTAAGAAGAACATGAACAAGTTGGATATGAAAGCTGAGAAACTGATATTCATTGGATACAGTGAAGAAGCACTTGGGTACAGATTATGGGATCCAAAAGCAAAGAAAGTATACACAAGTAGGGATGTTGAGTTCTTTGAGAAGAAACAAGCAGATGCTCCACTCAACAACTCAAAAAACATGACCTTCCACCAGGGAAGAAACCCATTGGATGTCAGTGATGAAGAACAAAACATGGCAACTTGTCGACCCTCCACCAGGGAAGAAACCCATTGGATGCAGATGGATATTCAAGACTAAGTACAAATCAGATGGGACTATTGACAAGCATAAAGCAATGCTTGTAGCAAAGGGGAATGCACAACAATAAGGCATTGATTATGAGGAGACATTTTCTCCCATAGCCAAGATCAAGACAATCAGGATGACCTTTGCTCTAGCTAGACCAATTTGGTTGGAAAGTCCACCAAATGGATGTGAAAAGTGCATTTATTAATGGAGATTTGCAAGAAGAATATCTATATGACTCAACCAGAGGGTTATGTAATACCAGGAAAAGAGATGATGGTATGCAAACTCATAAAATCTCTATATGGCTTAAAAACAGGCACCCCAGGCATGGTACATCAAAATTGAGGAGCATCTCATAATGTCATGGATACGAAAGGAATCCTTATGACCCCAATCTCTACCTCAAAAAGTAAGGGGGGAAGATTTTCATTATGGTTGTTTATGTCGATGATCTAGTCGTTACAGGAAGTTCTGTGAAGATGATCGATGCCAACAAAGAAGGATTTTAATTGATCATTCGGACATGACAGATCTCGAGCTCATGCACAATTGTCATAGGTTAGAAGTATGGAAAAAAGAGAATCAACTATCTTTGTGTCGTAGTTGAAATACACCAAGACAACACTCAAGAAATTCAGGATGATGGACATGCACTTCTATTGCTACACCTATGGAAGCGAGACTTTAGTTATCTCGTTCTGATCCATCACCACTGGTGAATGCAACTCTCTATCGGCAGTTGATTGAGAGTCTCATTTACCTGACATATACTAGACCAGATATCAACTTTGCTAGTCAGCTATTTATCACGCTTCATGCAAGAACCGAAAATATGTCATTGGAAAAGTAGCAAAGAGAATACTGAGATATCTAAAGGGTATAATTGACCTTGGTCTAGAGTACAAGAAGAATGACAAACTTCTTCTTGACCAGGATATTAAGATTCAGATCATGTAGGAAACATGGATGATAGGATCTCAACATCAGTCTTCATCTTAATTATGGGATCTTGACCGATATCATGGGGAAGCAAGAAACATAACTTTGTTTCTCGCTCTTCTATAGAAGTGGAGTTTTGAGCTGCATGTGATGCTATTTGTGAAGCAATATGGCTACGTCAAATACTGGAAGGAATTGTTCTACCACAACATAAAATCTACTCCATTATATGTTGATAATGAAGGAGTTTTGAAGCGTGTTCGCAATCCAGTATTTCATGAGAGAACCAAGCAGATTGAAGTATAGGTTCATTTCATACGCGGGCATGTCTTAAAGCATAACATACAGCTCCAGTTACTGTCCTACAGTTGAACAGAAGGCCGATGTATTCACTAAGTCACTTGCACGTGACAAACTCACACTATTCAGTGAGTTCCTCTCCACTTCATTAGAAACTATGCAAAATTAAGGGGGGGAATGTTAGCATAATTTAGCATAGGCATATTTTATTGCAATTTTATTGCATTGTCTTTATTTAATAATGTGCAAAATGTGCAGTCTAGTCTAGTGACTTGCATTCAATATTGTTATGTTGGATAGCATTCAATATTGGTATTAGTAGTAATTACATGTGCATTTGAGATGAATCTTATCATCTTGTAGTTGGTGTCTGATAGGGTGTCATGTCTATCCATATGAGGTTGTCTATTATTTATAAATATTACAGCTCTTGCATTGTTATGTAATCTGATTTCATGATCAATAATATTTGTGAGGCTTTCGTCCCTCTTTGGTCATTGCAATTTTATTCTATTCTATCATTTGGTATCAGAGCAATACCATTATTATCACCTTCATCTCTCTCTCTTCCTCTCATATGGTGACACTTGTCACGATCTTATGAAAAGTGAAACTTAATGTCCCCATTTTCTTCTCACCTCAATTTTCCCCTATTTTCATTTGTGAAACTCACCCTCTAACCCTTGACTAGCCTTGGTTAAACATGTATGGTTAAACACGAGATAAAATACTAAAAGGGTGAAATGATTAAAACACTCAAGCACTAAGTCATTTCTAAAAACAAGTTCCGCCCCAAAAAGTACCTCAACATGAGAATAGATGAAGTTTAACATTAAAATATATTTAATCTCCATATTTTCCTCCATGGAAGCCATTAAAACTAACTTTGTGCTCTAGCTCCTTAAAATGGTTTTTTGCTCATTGTTGGTGATCCGACAGTCAAAAAACCTTGAAACGTTGTCAAAGTACTCCATTTGAAAATTCATTTCACGTGATCTATCACTTTTTTGATGTCATGGTGTGATTTATTTTCTATTCTATAAATAATTTTCCAGCCATGAATCCCATTGTCTCCCAAAACAGTTAAAAATGTATTTACATTTTCTCAATGACTCGGAAAGCCAAATTTCCTTAAAAATAAAGTAGATGGTCCTAATAAAATCAGATTTCATTTGATTCTTTTCTTTCATGATGAAGTGGATTATTTTTGGAGATGTCAAGGACTAAGTTTTATCTCAATATTCTTCCCTCTTATAATATATTTACATTTTCCCGATGATCTAGCAAGCCAAATTGCCTGAAATTTGGAGCAAATGATCCTCACAAAATCAAATTCCATTTGAGCTATTGTTTACATGATGAAGTGGAGTATCATTGAAGATATGGAGGATTGATTATTCTTCCCTATTTAATGAATTATTCACTTTCCCACTAATCTAGATGAGAGAATCATCTAAAATTTGGAGAAGATCATCTCAGAGTGAAAACAAAACTTTTGAGACCACTCTCATCTCATTTTGACATCCAAAAGACCAATTTATAAAAATATACATCTAAGGTAATACTTACTAAAAATAATAATTGTTGGGATTTAGGTCAAATTTTTCACATCCATCCATCTCTCGTCTATTCCACTAGCTTCCATCGTTATGATGTTTAAATACTTAGGTTTTGATCTAATGTTTGCATTAAGCATTGAGTATCCCAATGTGGGTAATAGTGACGTGACAAGCATGAATTTTGGGGACCTGAGAAAAAGTATTTGAGAATGCATAAAGGAAAATGCACCCCAGGAAGCTATAAAGGAAAATGCATTCCCAAGTGATCAAGAGAGCCTGTTGGGGTAGTGTTTCCCCATTGATATTTGAGATAAGTTGTCTTGATTCTCACTCCTTGATAAGCAAGAATATCCTACATGAAAAAGGTTGCACTCATAGTGGCTCGATTCAACAAAGAGGTAAAGGGAAAGGATTTCATCCCTAGATCATTTCCACAAATTCCATCAAGAGCAATCTCTTTACTATCAGAAGTTCCTTCGTCTCTAGATTGATCACTCCTCTCTTCTTCTCTCTCTTTTTCCTTCTCTCTACATTCTAATCCTTCATTGGGAATGTACTTTTTGGCTATTTCATCTTATTCACTTAAGTAAAGTTATTATAAATAAGAAAATAACTTATTTTTATTCCTATGGGAATATGAAAGGTCACAAGTGGTAAGAATATGAAAAGTCACTTGGGGGAAAATAAGAGACATTGTGTAAGTTATCTATTGGGATGTCTTCTCCATTCCAATGGGTTGATAGATTTTGTTCTCCTAATACTACAAACAATAAGCTATTTTATTCTATCTCCTTGTCTATGTTCTTTTATTTCCTGCTTTCCAACTATGCAAGCTTTGTCATCTTGAACAACCAAGAAAGAACTGTATATATTTGAGGAATATATCAATAAAATTTTATGTCTTTGATTTGTTAATCTTGTTATTGCGTACATAGTTATTTTTCTTCATATTGAATCTGGAAATACCTATACTTAGTTTTCGTGAAAATCTTCAAGTGCCTATTCATAACCTTAACCCTCTCCTTATTCTCTTATCTCCCCTATACCTCTCTCCAAGTAAATTCCTCCCTTGTATCCCATTCAAATAATTTTCCACTAGTTTAGTGGAGTATTCTCATTTGATCCCCGACATAACGACCACCCACACATTTTATTATTTCCTACATTCAATAAATGAGAGCCTCCCTATTCACAAGAGGATGTATCTAGTCCCAAAGAATTGATGAAAATCACTAATTTTGCCTTGCGATAGATTATTTCACCAATAGTTTTTAACACCTGCCCTAGGTCAAATTTAGTTATCATGCACCCTATAGAAATCCACAAAATTAACAAAATCATAAAACTTCAAAATATATTAAAAAAATGCAAAGCTTTATGCCTATGCATTAGTGTTTCCCACCCTTTGGAAAAAGGAGATTTGTTTTAAGTTGAGCACAGATTCCTCAAACCAAAAGATACAAGATGTAAAAGGGGAGACCAAACAAGTGGAATTATGATCTTTCATAATCTTTTATTTGAGCTGTAATAATAATTTGATTTCATACTTGCCCCCATATAATTTCCAAGACAAGCTTCTGAAGATGCATTTAAATACCCCGTTGCAAGTCCAGTTGCACCAACCTTTGATCTTAGATATGAAAATTAGATTTGAACCATTGTTCAAGGTAGCGGAAGATGTTCATTCCCTTCTTGCTCAATTGTCTCAAATGAAAAAATAACTCCAAAATCACATGAGAGAATTTGTGGCCAAATTCAAAAAGTTAATTAACAATATTCCTATTGATGCCCATCCTACTATAGAGAATCAAAAGAGGTTCTTCATAAATGCTCAGTTGTTGGAAGTTGGATTCATCTTGAGAAGAGACCAACCATCTACCTTGGATGATTCTCAATACCTTGTGATGGAGTCAGAGGATGCTCTTATCATGTATGGTAAGACAAAGGATCAAAGCATGAGAAAGATAAAATTTATTATTTTTATAGCATTACTGATACACTTTTTAAAAAACTAGCCACTGAGATGATTTATTTGAGAACTACAAAGTTTCTCAAAGTTACTATATGTAAAGGAGGTTCCCATGAAGATTCTTTTAAACCAAAATCAGATTGTCTAGAGCACGGTGTATGCTTACCTTGGAATCTCCACTTGTTGATATTTGCTTATGAAGATCGAGAAGAAAATAGATATGCCCTAGAAGTTGAAGAAATTGGAGATGTTAACATTGAATACTATGAATGCTCCATAGATGATGAAGAGGTAGAGGATTCCATGGCTGATTTGAATAGTTACTCTTGTGCATTTTTCACTCACTCACAAGCACAAAAAGAGGCTTCTTCCTTTGCTTACTCAAGTGAAGCACTCTAATCCTCAAACGATAGCTCTACAAAAAACAAAAAAGAGAGGATCATTGTAACCCACTTCCATAGATTTGGCTAAGAATAATCTTGATAATAACTTTATCCAAATTTATATATCTCCTTCTTGTGGTAAGTCTCTTTCTCCTTCTTTAGTCAAATTAATTTCTACTTGCACTTCTAAGAATGTAGTTGTCTACACCTTCCAAGGATACCATTATTCCCCAATATTTAGACCTCTTCATTATTTTACATCATTTATCATGTCAAGAAGGAAAAAATCCAAAATTACTGAAGTTGAGTATCTAAGAACTCATCCTAAGTAGTTTGATAAACTTATCTAGTTTATCAAAGGAAGTAGTTCAAGGTCTGATTCTAACAATTCCATTTCCAAAGAACCACTTCTTGCTCCTTGTGCTACTCCTCAAAATCTTTTTGTTATCACATCTTCCACTTCTAAAAAAATTAAAGCTTTCTATCTTTCTTTATTAATCAATGGGTAGAAGTCGAGTAATTGCATCATTGATGCCAATGCTTATATGACAATATCATTCCAGCCAAAGTAGCCAAAGATCTTGGTCTCACCCTCATTCATACTACTAAACAATGTTAATCCATGGAGACCAAAGAATTACCTCTCATTGGTGAAGATAAAGATGTTCAAGTGATATTGGTGGAATTACCTGAATAAGAAGTTTGAGATGAACATACTTGTAGCAGACATCCCAACTTCTTATGGGATTTATTGAGTGAGAGTTTCTGTCACTAGGATGTTGGTGGAGAGATACATATGGATTGGTCATATGCCACCATACCAATCAAGGGAAAAATTAAGAAGACTCCTTCCCATAAGAAAAATGAGATACACTCGTTCAGAGAGAGGATGATCTAAGAGCAGACACTTTGTACCAAGGTTTAATATGTGACAACTTTTTCATAAGTTCATAAGAAGATGCTAAGATGCCGATATTGATGGAGGAGTACCTAGGTGTAATTGAGCATATTGAAAAATAACATGATGACCTGCTCGACCTTGAATTTAATAATATGCACTTCTCATTAGACATGGATATAGGTTATCTATGTTTGGTGATGATGAAGATCATGGAGATCTTGACTTGCCTCAAATAATTCATGAGATGGTAAGTAATGTAACCATGAAAAAAAAGTGGTGTAAAATGACTTCTGGAGAGTATGAACCTCAAATTTCTAATCATCTTCTTAAGATCCAAAATGAAGACTCATTCAAAAAATATGGCTATGACTCTGAAGCTTTATCTTTTCCATCTGGAAGAGAATACCTTTTGAATGAGGAACGAATGAATGAAAAGGATCTTAAAGTATCTCAATAATTATTGTACCCAAGGAGAAGATATCACCATTATGGAGATGATTATTGTAGTTCAAGATGGCCACGATGAGGAAAGTGATGATCTCCATATTTCAGTCACAACCTTGTGTTCATTCTCTCTTCAAGAGGATGAAATATCATGTGGGCCACCATAACAAAAAATAGATAAAGAATGAATCATTCTGTGTGAAAGAGAACCATTTAGAATACTTGGTAAATGTGAAACACCAAGAAGCCTCTTCTGGTGTCAAAAGTCTCAAATGCTTTACCAAGAACCCACCTACATAGACAATGGTCAGATGGAGTATGAAAAATAAGGGAAAAATACCCATGAAGAACACAAACATGTTTGTGAACATGAAAAACTTAGTAAGATTATTAATCCACCTTGCAACAATGTGAAAGTAAAAAATGAGAAATCTGAAGCATGGGTAAATCTGGAAATTGATTGGAAGGAAGAAGTGAAATTTCATAGCAGCAATGACAATGAGATGATCATATGGATCCCCACTTGCAAAAGGAGTCATACATATTTATTCAAGAAGAAAAAAAAAATTCTCTCTTTCAAGCATATGGAGACCTCATATAGCATTTGGTTTTCTCAGGCACTTGAAAAAAGGGTGTTACTTCATTGAACCAGACAATTAGTTCATAGAGCAAAATTCATTTTGTGTTACTTGTACATGGGTAACATTCAGAAAAAAAAAGTGATACAGTGAAAGTGGGTTATCACCCACATGTACATAGGTGATTTATATGTTTTTTTTTTCTTTTCCTTATTTTGTTTCCCTTTTGTTGTGTGTGTTTTTTTTGTTTTCTCCTTGGTTATGTCGATTGCTTATACTAGTTGTTGATGTAGTCACTTTATCACCCAATGGATAAGGCACTAGTCTACTCCTACATGAGATATATAAAGTCCTTCATTATCCCTTACAGACTATGTCTCTGAGTTAGAGCCAGTTATTATCATGCTAAATGTCTAACATGAAAAATTTAAAATTTTGGCCATGACAACCAAACCCCCACTTGAAACCTCCTTTCCTAGTCATTGTGAACCCTTCTTCTAGCCAACCTATCAACCGTTTCATCCTCATTTTGGCTGAGAGGAGCATGCCAACATGGTTTTCAAGTGTAGATAAGTATATCTAAATGAATTCATGAATGTATTCAGCTCTAAGGTGGAATAGTGGTTCCTAGAGGCATAAGAAGGCTAGTTTTAGCCATTTTGCAGCAAAGGAATGCTCTCTAAAGGATAATGAAAAGATCTCAACCCATCTGGAGGTTGTGCATATGAGTATTGAAGAGATCCATGATATTTTCAAAGAACTTTGTGGAGGCATGTGGTGTTGGGAGCCATTCAAGCAAAACTGTGTCATTGCGGATACATAGAATGTGAGCTTCAATAGAGAAAGTGGACTTGTTCTAGAGATTTTGGGAGTTCCGAGAAGATTTGGAAGCTAAAACAATAATCAATGGAAATATATTGGAATCCACTACATGGTGGATATATAATTTTTTATCGTAGGGCCCACTATTCTCTGTGATATTTTATGTCACTATCATTGCTCTTTTATGCTAAAAGGGTGACTAGGCCTAAAAATCAAATTTCAAGAATAATATGCTCTTGAAATTGTTTGAATGAAATCATCAGGTATTTTGAGTCAAAATCATATAATTTTTGGCCTCTGAAATCTAATATTTTCTCCCTGGACAAAAAAATTAATCTCCATGTTCTATTCTCGCATTAGTAGGATGACATCAACATTCTTCATAAGCTTGAACACACTTTTTCACCTGATATTTCTCTTTTCCTTTATATCATTATTCAAGGGGATAAAGAGGACACAAAATTGTGCCCCCCTTTTTTTGGTTGATTTTGTGTCACTTAAAACATCACAACTTGCCTCCTAGGTTCATTTTACAACTTCAAATCCTGACCCCTTTATTGGTGTGAGTCATTTTCCACATCAGCGGGTGATTCATCTCACTTAGGTGAGATCGTAGGTTTGTGTGTCACTTAGGGGTCATTATGATATTCCCTTACGCGTCAGTGTGTTAGTGCATCATATACATCATTGGGAGTTACTTTCCTATTCTTGGGAATGTAAATCCCCCTCTCCACTTGAGTTGTCATGATTGCAACACTAGGGGTTACTCAAAACCCTCTATATGTACACTCATTCAAATCTATGAGATAATGCGAGATTTTTTTGGATTAACGAGTTTCTACCATTTTTCTAATCTTTACATGGACATTGGGTTGATGTTCACTCCTCTTGAGATCTCGCCATGCTTTCGTTCACAATTATGTGGATGTGCGTGTTGTTCCTTGTGATCCTCTCACTTCAAGTTTTCACACCCTCTTTCATGGTATCAAAGCGCACATTGTGGATCCATGCAACCCTTCGGCATTTTCATGTTTTCCATATCTCTGGTCTCGTAGCATTCCTCATAATGGTTATTTTATTTGTGTCACTTGCATTTATTTTGGGCTTCATACCTCTTGTTTGGGTTTGTTCGTGGTTTCGAGTTGCTAGTTTTTTGGGCTTCTAGCCTTGCATGTGGTTTTTGAGGTTTTTCACAGTTCTAGTTGTAGTTTGGAGTTTCATAGTATACTTTGAAGGTGTTGCTTTAGTGTTTTAGAGAGGTCATAAGAGCCATTTTAGGGCCCAACTTGGCCCTAACTCGTCGAGCTGGGAGCTGAGTTGTCCCTAACTCATTCTACATTGTTAACCGATCTACATTGGATAACTCAATGCCTTACCTTGTCAATTAATCTAGTCAAATCATGTGTCGAGCATTGTTCCTAGCTTAAATGTGTTCACATTAAGCATTAACTTCTACATCATTTATGGCACCTTAGTCATTAGTTCACTACGTGTTATCTGGATCTATCCTTGTTTGTTGCTCATAGCTTATCACAACTTGACTCGTGCTTTGAGCTCACTTGCCGCATTCCTAGTTTACTTCGGACCCTAGTGGTTTGCTTGTGCTTGCTCCATTTTGTGCTACCCTAGTTCACCTTGGCTCCATCTATGAGCTTACTAGCACCCCTATGTGTCGATCCTTGCATATTGTTTTGTTGCTCATGGTTTCTTATCGGTTTCTTGTGTCGACCCTACTTCGAGAGATTTTTCCACCCCTGATGTGCCAAGTTCCCATGTCCGTTATGTTGTTGCTACCTCCTAACATCCACCTTGATGTGCTTATACCGACAACCATGTTTGCAACGTGATAAACACATGTCCATCCTCAGCACATTCATCAGCTCTCCCAACGGTCACATCCACACGGGCTCCCAACCGCTCCACTCGACATTATTCCCATGTGTAACTCAGTGCTTTAACCAACTTCCTAGCTCACTCTCGTAGTGACTCACTTCTGACTCCATCGTCCCCATTGTAGCCCAACTCACCCGACGGACTCCTTGCTTTGTCTCACTTCCTAAGTCATTCACCCCTTAGTGCATCGACACCAACTCATCTAATTCATTGACTCGTTGCACCCATTCCAGCTCGGTAAATAACACCTAACCCACTCATCAAGCTCATTTTTCAACTCGCTCACATCTGTGGGTTCACCCATACCTAGCCTGAGCCGCTTCCTAGCTCAGCTCACCAAGATAGCCTAGCTCACTTCACCCTTTTGTGTCCTGAAACCTCCCTGACCCCTGTTTTTAGATTTTTGTTGCCTTTTCCCCCCTTCTTATACATTTCACTCTAGTGTAGGAGGAAAAACTATAAAAATTCAGTATTATATAGGGGTAACTTTTTTTTTTCAGGCCTCCGTATAGAATTATTGGGATTTTTGGGCCACTTTTCTAGCTCGTGCCTTGTAGTGCTCCTCTTCATATGCAACTAGTGGACACATCTGCCACAACCTTATGGCAAGAGAGCCTTCTATTTTGTTTCATGAGACACCTTTTTTCCCACACTGAGCAGTGTTTTGTACCCTATTGCTTTTCATCTTTTGTGTTTGATTGCGTATGTTCCTTTACTTCTAACTTAGACTTCTTTTTGGCCTCCACTCTCACGTGACTCTTTGTTTACTACGAGGTGAGTGGTCAACTTTCCAACGTCGCATGAACCCAACCTATTGTAGTCACTCACTATCTTATAAAGTGTCGCAGACAGGGGGTTATCATTGTTCTTCTCAGGTGTCATGTTGCTTGCATACGCATTATCGACTAAGTCTGATGTATTGCATTCTTCCACCCTCTTCTTCTTGCTTCTACTTCCACATCACGGAGGATGCTCTTTCTAGACTTGAGCATCACAAGATCACTTTACAGCCTCCCCCATTTATTCATAGGAGAGAGAACTATTCATCATGACGTGCTTCCATGGAACGCTACTTCACCTACGAGGGTCTTACACACTTCTTGCTTGGGCCAGTTCCTGCACCCACTGATTCTAGTCATCTTGAGGACTTTCTTGAAACTTGCAACCACATTATTAGTCACTTGATGTTGTCTGTCACCATACTTGTCCACATTCATGTGGCAGACTCAAATCCTCCCCACTGTATCTAGAGCATCTTTTAGTCCCTTTTTAGAGACCCTTCACATATTGTCACCGTTATTGTTGTTGTTGATCCATTTGTCTCCTCTTCTTCTTCGTGTGATGGCATTTTCACTAAATCAAACTCACTTGATTCCACTTCTGATGATGAGGGTTGTGCTCCTAGTTATGATGCCAAAAGTACCATCAAGAACTCCTCTCCTCCTTCTCTCACTATTCCAAAGTGTGTTGAAATTTCCCATATCTCATCAGACACTGAGTAATCTCTTTCGTAGCCTCATATAGTCATTTCACCAGCCTTCCTTCCACTTCCAATATGTGATGTTGCTTCCACTCCTCCTCCATGCATGGATGACTTATACCTGTCAAACAACACTTTTTTGTTCATCAAGCCCCCTCATTGGGATGAGTATCTGCCCAAACTTGGTCATCTTGTTACACAGTTCACTTATGATGCATTGGAAGTTCCTCATCCATCCATAAGTGTTTTAGAGGATTTCATCATCTTTGTTGTTGTAAGTGCCCCTTTTGGGACTCTTATTGATCCACCCTTGTTTGTGGATCCCTTTTCTATTGTGGGGGTTTTTGTGTTGCCTTCACATCACTTGGACATCATTTCTGTGGTTGTTCCTCTTCTACACTCTGACACTTATACACTCATGACATTATCTCTGATTCCTTGGTGCTCTATTTCTAGACCTATGTCACACTTCCATGAACCAAACTCAAAGTTCTTCGTGTTGCTACCATTCGTGGAGTGGGAAAACTTCCAACACTCTACTTGTGTCCTTCCTAAGGGTAGGCACAAAACTTAGTGCGTGTGGCTCTTCTTTAGTCTAGAGGCAAAGGATTGTAGACACAAAATCACACACTTTGGGTATCATTTATTCACAATCTCATACTACTATTTATATGGTTTTTGAGTCAAGAAAGCACTAATTAACTCATGTCCTTTGGCCTTTTTACTTTGCTTTCAGTTGTCACTTTCAACCTTCAGCACATGCTTTCCCAGTCTGTTTTTGTGATTCTGCATCCTTTCTCCACTTTAAACACATCTTTTGGGCACTTTCTAGCCATTTGAGCTTTCCATATTTTTAGTGGTTGGCCTTTTCAGGGTTAATTACGAAATTACAATAAGATAACCATATAAATATAAAGTTATGAGACCATAATGAGGGATCAAGCATTAGTCGCTACTATCACCACCTAAGGTTACATCCATTAAAGGCTCCATTTGCATCCATCTAGCTCCATCACAAAGGACAAGGTTGATTCGTCTACATCACACTACATAAGAGGGAAGTTTATTTTATTCCATCCACTATTTATTTACATTTCTACATCTAGTTATTGCTCACTACTTCACAAAGTACGACTGACATAAGAGCACCTAGGGCACAATTTACACACACACATTTAGAACTACATTTGGGTCTGAAATGTAGTGTAATGCTCAATTAGTAAGTCCACCATTGTGGTCATTGAGGATAGTCTTAACCCTTCATATGCATCTTTATTTTTTTAGGGTTTTGATGTTTGGTTTGGGGTTTTACAAGTCTCTTCTTCCCCACTAATTACCAACGACATTCAACATGGTTCAATGACATATACACGACAAGCAATGAAGGCTTCACATCACCTAATGACCCTACAAAGTTAGTTTTTTGACCCCCTACATAGACCAGGATGCCCTAGGTGCCCTCATCCTTCCCCAGGCACCCCATTCTACTCAAACAGCTCGGATCCGTCCTTTCCTGAGCCCCTATGTGGCCATTCCTACATTTTGTTCATCTGGTTTATTTTGTGACACCGTCCCAAGGCATTGTCAAATCAAATAAGCTCTTTCTAACCCTTCTTTACACATTAGGGTTTCATATTTCATTTATTTAGTTGCTTGGGTCATTTAATTTATTTATTTAGTTGTTATTTAATGATGTGCATAACATCTGATTAAGCTAGAATAGATCACTATTTTCCATTTTAGTTTAATCATTTAGGTGAACCTGACTTCGTTCATCACGCTTATAGGATCCTCATTAATTGTTTATCATCCTAGGGTCTAGTCATCATGAATATCTCCATCAATGATTATTTTCTTGCAAATCCTTATCTAAAGCATAGAGTCCAAAATCTTCTTACAACTACTCATATTCATGTTAATATGCATCTTGACTCGAGTCTATGAAAACATGTGTTGATGTATTTTTTTAACATATGAGCATTCAAGCTCTAATCCTCCTGCTAATATTCACACTTTCGAACATTGACCCACCTTTGCATATCATGTGTCACATTCAACAATTTTGGGTATCAAACACACTTTTAATTGACAATGGATATGAACTCAACTTATGTCCCATGTCATTCCTTGAGATTTCTAGGTCTTTCCACTTGTGACATGTTAGTCCATCTTGTCTTTCACTGTGCATGCTTATTATGGTTCTGTTCTGTCCATGTGTTGGTCACATCACACTACCTATCACTGTAGGGCCAAAAAAAATCTAGCACTATGTGTTCTTTGTCATTGACTTTCGAAGTCTCTTACAACTGTTTACCTGGGTAGGCCATGGCTCCATGCTATACAAGTTATCGCCTCTACTGTACATCATTCTGTTAAATTCTTACATGAAGGCACTGAGTATACTATTTTTCCGTGACCGCGATCCATTCCAATATCTTAGACCAAGCTCCTAATACTAGTCTTCCTATTACGCACACTAATACTACAGATGATCCTAAAACTATGGATGAACCACCTCACTTGCCACCACTCAAAGGTATCATTTGGTGTGACAGATGTAGTTTCTTCTATACCACATGTTACTATTACTAATATGATTCCTTATTAGGGGCTTATCCAGTCTATAGATGTTGCTATTTCACCTACACATTCACATGTACTGCCTACATTAACACACCCACTATTTACTTGCACACTCTTCATGAATGATTCATACTGTGAACATATTCGATTTAATCATACTTGCAATGAAACTATACGTATACATGAGGGTTTAGCTCGATTAGGTTTTGCTTTTGAGGACCTCTATCCTACACCATACACTCCTCATCTTTATTATGGGTTTGGTCTTTATCACAGACCGCTTATGGTCTCTGTGTCTTTCATCTTACGACGATCTTCCTTGCACATGATCCTCAATCTACACCACTTACATTAAGGAAATCATGGCTTGATTACATTGGGGGCAGTCTTGATCCTGATCATATAGATATCTCTTTCCCCTTGCCTTTTGGTAGTATCTTTATTTACAATAGTTCCTTTCTTGGCCATACAAAAAATCTCACTCGTTGGTATATGCATGGTTGTCCACTTACCTCCATTTACTGATGAGGAATATGTCATGGGTATGTACAAACTTACGCCTCAATGGCTCATTATGTGATCAACCAGGAACTATTATTGCTTATCAAGTAACCAATGCTTATCCATTCAACTATGAAATTGAAAGTGATGATCTTCTATGTGACATTACATATTTTCATTCTTCATATTGCACACTTGGGGGGCATAGCTCCAACACATCCCCCCTGTTCATCTTTGCATCAATGCATCTCTCATTTTTACATTATCATACATCAATATCCTAACATAGGCATCTTAATCTACACTGTAGCATCGACCAAAAACTGATGACACACTCTTGTGCTTCGGTTCACACTTGATTATTGAGGGCATACTACACATGAACCCCACACACTGCACAATAAATACTACACATTGTGTCTCTTCATACATTTCATTTCATACAACTTGCATCCTACATTCTACATTTAGTCTGCATCATTTTGACCATAAAACATCTACACATCATACATACTCTACACATCATACTAGTATTCATCACATTTATGTCACACTCCTATTGTTTACGAGTCTCGCATCACCTACTACTCATCATACATATCACGTAGCGCGCATCACCCACTATTAGGCTATCTACACATCTTGCATTGCATTTTACACATCTTATACATCGCGTGGTCGTCTATTATCATCACACATCATACATCTTCTACGCATTGCACTCTAGTTCCTCGGTCCATACTCGACTACCGAGGGTTTACAAATCAAATGGACCTTATCATACTCACACAGTTCATAATTTAACCTTCTATCATGCGACATTACTAGGTTAGTGACATACACTATAGGCTAAATGGTCACCTACTCCCTCTATTCATCTTGTAGTAGTATACACTTTAGGCTACATCACCACTTCCTCTATTCATCTTGTAGTGATATACACTTTACGCTAAATCATCACTCCTACGTTCATATTGTCTTGATATACGCTTCAGCTATAAGGTCACACACACACACACATCATCTCTAGGTTTTATATCATCAACACACATACACACTCATCACAGCGCATTAGACACAATACACACTTTGACCATTTCTTGATGACACACTCTCGTGTACGGTTCATTCTTGACTAGTCATGGGGGAAAACCAAATGAACCTCACTACATGTAATTTCATTCACTTGAGGGGACATATAAATCCTATCGTCCATATTACATTCCATTCCACCCATCCAGAAAATTTTCCATATCTTGGTCACATTCTACTTTTGATTGCATTTCCTGTATACATGTTCTCGATTTATTACACATGCAAGATAGATCTCTTATATGTCATTATCTTTACCATACACACATATGCACGTTCATGTACCTTTCTCTAGTTGTGATCACAGATACATGTCTCTTACATGCAATATGAGATGCTCGCCTTCTTACCACTCCTACAACGGTTGCTGGGGGCATCCACATTTGTCTCTTACTAGGTGTTATTGTTTCATTTTGTACTTAGCTCTCTACATTATTTACTTATACACACTTTTGACATACTGATTTATCTTTCTTACATGATAACAGGTGCTTCATGTGTAACATTTGTTTTGCAGGATTTACTTACTTCCATGTCTATTTGTTCTTTGTACTTGCTTTTTCTTATTGTTTGCTCTTGTATGCAGGCTTTGCCCTTTGTTTGGTGTGCACACAGTTGTTTGTTTGTATGCAACCACTATGGCTTTGAAGTGTCTTGTTACAATCGTGAGTGGTGTCCCATGTTTCGCAAATCCACTTTGGAGGTCTATGATTAATCTTCTTGTGTGTTTACTTGCTTTCTAGCTTCGACATTGTTTGATAGCTTACACTTTTCTTCTACATGCATGTTTGTTCGTACTAAAACTTGTTTTGTTAGCCACTTGTTTGTGTGTGCCTTGGTTTCTACCAAGCACATTCCCTTCCCTTTGCAGGGCACAATTTATGTGGTCGGTCCTCTTTTGGGGCCACATCCTCCTATCTATGACATCACATGTTCCCCTAAAGAGGGGGGCATCATTTGGGGTTTACACACTACACAACACTCTTTACTGGTATAGTTCAGTTCAGTTTTTGTCCTTAACATTGTGGGTTATATAGGGAGTGGGTTCTGACCAGTCTATGAACCCCGTAGACAGTAGCTTTTATAGGACATGTTGTACTTTGCATTCTAGGGAGCAGTTATAGGCTGGAGAATACAACAGATTTCCTCCCTACACTACTTTGGCCAACGACGTCGGATCGCCCAAAAAACCAAGAAATACAAAGATCTCTTCATACATTCTCAGGGAAGTAGTTATAGGTTGGAGAATAACGTAAATTTCTCCCTACACTTCTTTGGCCACAATGGCGTGAGATTGCCCAAAAAAATTGTAGTTACAGGATATCCTTTCTACACCCTTTCTCTCATTATAGATTAGGTGCACATGTTCCTTTTGCATTTTTCATACTTCTATTTACAATATTTTTACTGTATACATGCGTTTTACACATATACATGTGTATTTGACTACTTGATCGTCTTATCCTTTGCAGGTTTGTCCGTATGAGAAACAAGCAGTCAACAACAACAACCAACTACAAAAAAGGCATCAACAACAAGTACATCATTCAACAATCCGTACCTAATACTAACATGTAGCTACCTCACAAACATCGGAAACTACACACATGTTTCTACCCTAGATTCACTCTCATCACTTTTTGCTCTTTTACATATTTAGTCTCCACGCTCCATCTTTTTGTCACTTCACGCTTTGTCTAATCCTTCGACACACTTTCTACATCACTCTACGTGGACATCAGGTATGCATCTCTCTATACTTTATGTTACCGAGTGTTCCACTCACCAACATAAAGTGGGGGAAAATATAGACACAAAATCACGTACTTTGGGTATCATTTAGTCCCGGTCTCATACTAATTTTCATATGATTTTTGAGTGAAGAAAGTACTAATTAACCCACGTCCTTTGACCTTTTTACTTTGCTTTCAGTCATCACATCATTCTACCCCTGACTAGGGTGCCCAGGCCAGTACTAGGGCACCCTAGGCACCCTAGTCCCATTCGGGCCACCTTGATCCTTTCTCCACTTTACACACATCTTTTGGGCACTTTCTAGTCATTTGACCTTTCCATATTTTTAGTGGTTGGCCTTTTTGGGGTTAATTATGAAATTAGAACAAGAGAACCATATAAATATAAAGTTATGAGACCACAATGAGGGACCAAGCACTAGGCACAACTATCACCACCTAAGGTTGCATCCATCAAAGGCTCCATTTGCATCCATCTAGCTGCATCACAAGGGACAAGGCTGGTTCATTTGCATCACACTGCATAAGATGGAAGTTTATTTTATTCCATCCACCATTTATTTACATTTCTAAATCTAGCTATTACTCGCTACTTCACAAATTGTGACTAGTAAAAGAGTACCTAGGGCACAATTTGCACACACACATTTAGAATTACATTTGGGTTTGAAATGTAGTGTAGTGCTTAGTTAGTTAGTCCACCATTGTGGTAACTGAGGACAGTCTGACCCCTTCATATGCATATTTATTTTTTTAGGGTTTTTATGTTTGGTTTGGGGTTTTGCAAGTCTCTTCTTCCTCACTGATTACTAGTGAAATTTAACACAGTCCAGCAACATATAAGTGACAAGAAGCAAAGGTTTCACATCACTTATCAACCCTGCAAAGTTGGTTTATGGACCTCCTACATAGACCAGGGCACCCAAATCTTAGACCAGGGTGTCATAAGTGCCCTCATACTTCCTCAGATGCCCCAGTCTGCTCAAACAACTCAGATCTGTTCTTTCTTGAGCCCATGTGTGGTCGTTCCTACATTCTGTTCATCTGGTTTATTTTGCGACATAGTCCTAAGGTATCGTCGTATCAACTAAGCTCTTTCCAACCCTTCTTTGCACATTAGGGTTTCATATTTATTTTATTTAGTTGCTTTAATCATTTAATTTATTTCTTTAGTTGTTATTTAATATTGTGCATAACATCTGATTAAGACATAATAGATCACCATTTTCCATTTTAGTTTAATCGAGGACCACATCATCGACACTCTTCTAGAAAATTTCTTAGAGCTGTAGAGTTCAGATCCATCCATGACATCTTCGGCGTTCCTCTCATCTCCCTCTTCTTCTATCTTCTTCATCTTTCTGAGAGATTCCCTTTTGTATATTGGTACCTTATCAGGCTTGTCTATGGTCGGGACCCATTGTTGACATCTTTATTAGATTAAAGAGTGTGTTTTCTCGTGGTGGATGTTTTTCCCATTGTGTTTTCCTTCACTTCTTGGGACCTTTTTTGTGAATGGGTACCTCATCAGGCTTCAATATTGGGACTCATTTATCTTTTTTGACTTGTTGCCTTGTCCTAAGTTTTAATGAAGGGGGGTATTGGTGTGAGTCGTTTTACACATTAGTAGGTGAGTCATCTCACTTAGGTGAGATTGTAGGTCTACGTGTCACTTAGGGGTCATTATGCTATTCCTTACGCGTTAGTGCATCATATACATAATTGGGAATTAATTTCCTATTCTTAGAATGTAACTCGCCCTCTTTGCTTGAGTTGTCATGATTACAACATTGGGGGTTACTCAACACCCTCTATATGCACACCCCTTCAGATCTATGAGATAGTGTGAGAGTTTTTGGGCTTAACGAGGTTATGCCCTTTTTTCGATCTCTGCATGTGAATTCGGTTGATGCTCGCTCCTCCTGAGATCTTGTCACCATGTCGTTCGCACTTCCATGGATGTTCGTGTTGTCCCTCGTGATCCTCGAGCTTTGGGTTTTCACACCCTCTTTCACCCTTTACCCTTGGCACATTTTTCATGCATCTTGTCCTTTGTCCCTTGGTGTAAGGGGATATTAGGGACACAAAAGTGTGCCCCCTATTATAAATACATTTTTTTCACTTAAAATGACATCTTAGGTTGCTAAGAAGGTTGTAACTTGTGTTTTTAACTCATTTGATCCCATCCTTAAGAGAAAATCCACCAATGGAACATTTTTTTATGCTTTATATCCCTTGTCCCTTGTCCCAACATCCAAGGGGACATAAAATCTCATCCAAGCTCATGGAGTTATCCCCTGGACATATGGAGGACCTCATCTCAACTCCCGAGAGCTTGTTCTTAGCCTCTCTCTCTCTCTCGCTCTCACATGGTGACACTTGTCGTGATCTCATGTAAAGTGTAACGTAATGTGCCCATTGTCTCACCACCTCAATTTTCCACGTAATTCTTAGATGAATTTTTCACTTTCTCACAATTGTTCACATCCATCCACCTCTCGACCAATCCACTAGGTTTCATCATTATGAAGTTTAAATATTTTTGTTTTGAGCCGTTTTTTGCATTAAACACCTTGTATCCCAATGTGGGTAACAATGACATGAGAAACATGAATCTAAAGGACCTGAAAACAAGGATGTTGAAAGCACCTCGTGAAGCTATAAAGGAAAAGACATTCTCAAGTGATCAAGAGAGTATATTGGGGTAGTGTTTCCTCCTTGATATTCGAGATGAGTTATCTTGATTGTCACTCCTTGGTGAGCAAGAGTATCCCGTAAGAAAAAAATTTGCACTCGCAGTGGATCAATTCAATAAAGAGGTCAAGGGAAAGGATTTCATCCCTGGAGCATTTCCACAAAGTCCATCAAGATCAAGCTCTTTACTATTAGAATCTCCTTCATCTTCGGATTGATCACTCCTCTATTCTTCCTTCTCTCTACATTCTATTCCTTCATTGGGAATGTACTTTATGGCTATTTCATCTTATTCACTTAAGTGACCTTTGTATTTTGCATTGTAAAAGTTAATTTTCATAAATAAGAAAATAAATTATTTTTTTCCTACAGGAATATGAAAGGTCATTAGTGGTAAGAATATGAAAAGTCACCTGGAGGGAGGAAGAGGAGACACTTTGTAAGCTATATATTGGGATGGCTTCTCCATTCCAATGGGTTGATTGCTTTTGTTCTCATACTACTACAATCAAGAAGCTATTTTCTTCTATCTCCTTGTCTATGTTCTTTTACTTCCTACTTTCCAACTATGCAAACTTTGTAATCTTGAACAACTAAGAAAGAACTTTGTGTCTTTGAGGAATAAATCAATAGAACTTTGTGTCTTTGATTTGTTAATCTTGTTATTGCTTACATAATTATTTTTCTTCCCGTTGAATATGGAAATACCTTTGGTTAATGTTTGTGAAAATTTGTAAGTGCCTATTCACAACCTTAACCCTCTCCCTATTCTCCTATCTCCCCTTTACCTCTCTCCAAGAAAATTCATCCCTTTATATCCCATACAATAAATTTTCCACAGGTTTAGTGGGGTATTCTTGAGTGATTCCCGGCCTAACACCCACCCATAAATTTTATTATTTCCCACATTCAATAAATGAGATCTTCCCCATTCCCAAGAGCATGGACCTAGTTTCAGAACGTTGGTGAAAATCACTAATTTTTCCTTGCAACAAATTATTTCTCCAACAAATAATAATCATGATACATGATTTATTTAAAACTAGACCGATTCAACTAAGTACAATATTTATTTACAACTTGCATATTTACATGATAATCATGATTTCAATGCATGATATAAACATATTTACATTTTCCCTATATTTTAATATTGTTAAAATGTGCATTATTTTATAAAAAAAAGTATGTTATATAGATGAGGGAAGATCCTAAAAGAAAACCCATAAAAATATCATACTTAAATACCTTCCACGGTTTGTAATTCACCTTCGCAATTTCGACTTGCTTTTGTAGTTGAAAGGTTCGATTGATACTATGTCAGGGTTTTGGGTTGCCCATGCATGTTAAAATTTTACCACAAGCCTTGGTAGGAAAACTGAATTGCTCTTGCATTTGAAAATTTTGATGAAAACTATAATATAATCTTTAGGTATTTTCGCACTTAAAAGTTTTGATAAGGACTTAACTGAATATTTGGGTTACTTCCACAAATATAATCCCTACAAAGACCTTCTAGGGTTATCACTTACTTTTGCAACTAGTGTCGCCACTATACACTTAAGAAATTTTTCATGTTGTTTTAGCATCTTAAATCTCTCTCCTTACCTTGGTGGGGTTTTTTGAGGTACTTATGCACTTAAAAAGTCCACTTGGACTTAAGCATGACTTATGAGTGCTTTTGCACGGGAAAATTCTGTCAAACATTAGGCAATACTTTCTCATGCTCTTACATGTGAATTTTTTTTCAAACACTAGGCGAGAGTCTCATGGATTCTAGAGGTCAATGTGTAATTTGTAATTTTAGTGTAAAAGTGCATAAGAGTTTAGAAAGTTTTAAATACACTATGTTGAGAGCATTTCAGGTTTCGAGGTTCAGGGTGCAATTTACATGTAAATTACAAAGGTGTGCATACGTTTCAAAATTTTGATCAAGACTAATTCAAGATCTAGAGGTGGCAGAAAAATTGCATGAATTGTGTGGACATGCACAAAATTCTGAAAGTTTGGCTTACACTAAGCTAAGATCATTTCAGTGTTCAAGTTCAAATATGCAATTTGCATGCCAATTGTAAGAATGCATCAAACCCCCAGAAGTTTGATTGACAAGGAAATCAAACTTTTAAATCACTCACACAAGTCAAACGTTTGACCAACAAAAGGGTCAGTTCAATGTGGGAACCAAAGTTTTAAACTCGATTTGTGTATGAAATGTAAATGTGCATAAAAAAAATGAAAGTTTGATAAAGACTCAAATGAAAGCACTTTGGGATCAAAGTTTCAAATACACTTTGCACACATAATGTAAATGTGCACCAAAACCTTGAAATCCTACCAAACACTAGGAAAGACTAAATCGGGAATCCAAACTTGGGAAGCATTTTGTAACTTACATGCAAAACTATTAGGAAAGTATAAAACTCCGATTTGGTCTAGTTCACATAAATACTTAGCCATTTTCTGATGAAAATACACACGTTTATTTTTTACAAATTTAAATTTACACATGTGAAATTTCTACTTTAAATTTACAAGCCATTTTTTGATGAAAATATGCAAGTTTAGTTTTTACAAATTTAAATTTACACATGTGAAATTTCTACTTTAAATTTACATGTTTGAATTTTACAATTTTTAACATAATTCAAAACAATTTTTCTTGGCAGATCCATTCATCAAAAATTCCTTCATCTCAAACTGAATTGGCATGAATTTAACCTTTCCTACAAGTTATTGAGGCATACGTAACACTTCTCGAGAGATATTAATATCGTTTACAAATGTTTCACACTCCATATGACATAATCAAAGTATAGAGAGGGACAACATTTCACCCCCTTTCATAATTTAGATACAATTGAAATTTTTAGAGAGAAAAGAGATATTTTGCATTCCAAATTTTTTAGAGAGAGTGAAAGAGATTAATAGTTTCACATGATTTCACAACTCTTTTACATTCTCAAGTTTTGAAGAGAGGGAGGGAGAGAGAGAGAGAGAGAAAGAAAACATCACTAGTGACATTCTGAATATGATGGGGTTTCGACATAATTTCGCACGCTAAAACTTCACTTTACTATATGGAAAAACTTCACAATGTTTTTGCAACTAAAAAGTATTCTTAAAACTTGGACAAAATTTTCAAGTGTTTTTGCAACCTAAGAGTTTGTTGTACAAAGGGTGGAACTTCTCCATGTTTTTGCATAAGAAAAGTCCGACTCACTAAGGGATATAAATTTATGTGCTTTTGCACAAGAAAAGTTCATTCAACAAGAGGGGGTGGAGTTGTGGCGTGATTTTGCACCCAAAAACCTTGAACTACACTCAACGGGGTTTTGACATACCTTTGTACCCAAAAAACCAAAATACACTGAGTATTGGAAAAACCCAAGGTTTCCTTATACAAAGATCATTTCCACGACTATGAAAATATCTTAACGTTTAAACATACAACTTGCACTCATCAAAATGAAGGCTTCTTATTTTAATACTTGAGAAAAGGAATGCATAACAAGCTAGCTAATAGGAATGTGAGAAATCCATGCTTGACAACAAATAAATGATCCATGTATTCCATCAAATAGTTCACATACTTTGCAAAAGCTCCACTTTTACACACATGTCCTCTAGAAAACTTACATAGCTTGAAATTTTTCCAAGGCCTTTTTAACAAACCCATTTTGTGCATATCTTGCCATTATGACATTCTAATGAGACCCATTTCTTTCAGGTATTTTGTCAAACAGTTTGCATACTTCCACATTTTCATACATATCTACCAAGTTACTTGCAACTCCAACACCAAACAAAATCCAATTTTCATTAAACTTTGATGAATGCCCATACTTTGTTTTAAAGCTTCCATTTTGGCACGAGATGAGAGGATGCTTGTCAAAGTTGAGGGGTAACTAAAAACCAATCCAACTGCATAATCTTAAAGTTCCCAAGGCATTTTCAATAAACCCATTTTGTGCATACCTTGTAAACATTGTAGACTGTGCGACCACATTTTTTTTGGCATTTAGTGGAATAGTCCACATGCCTTGTATTTGCTTCCAAAATTTGCATACATGTCTACTCAAGTACTAGCCACAACCTCAGATGACAAAAAATTGATTTCATTATGCTTGAATGGATGTCCATGCTTGCAATCCTCCTTCCACGCTCCACCACCTATCATTTACTTCCATATCCTTCCACCGACTATGTTTAATTTTTCCACTTGCCACCTTTATCTCCTTTCTTTTATTTCTTTTATTTCCTTTCCTTTTATTTATTTATCATTTCATTATCACATGTTTTATTTTTTCATTTTTATTTTATTTTTACTTTCTTTTTTTTATTACTGTGTGTGTGTTTGTAATTACATCGCTCCCCAACTTTACAAGGAGACACTCAAGGAACTTAGCAAAATACTTATAATTTTTTATTTATAGTGAAACCATTTCTAATAGAAGTTTCAACTTGTTCTGCATCAATATACCAATACTAATGGGATACAAACTTGGATCAAATAAATTGCAACACGAGTTCACACCGACATTATTCAAATGAAACGATACAAAACACTACATATTCATTTTTTTTTGAAGAATATTCTATTTTCTTCTAATATCAAAATTTAGAAGTACTAAGAAACACTAACATATAACTAGTTTAAAACTTGAAATTATTGCATCTAATAGATGCTCTATATAATGGAAAAAAGAATAATAATACAATTTAATAAACAAATGAAAAACAAGTCATGACTAACTTTTAATGAATCCTAGTACACCATAACTCATATGAGCCTAGGGATGACCATACATACCCTAAAACAAGCAAGAACAATAACAACATATGGCCCACCATCTCTTCGAAACATATGATTTTTTGTTTTCTCTCTCCCGCCACCAATAGTTATGGCATCATTCTTTGCATTAAGGGGCATCAAACTTGCTCGCATCTTGCAACTTACCACATAATTGCCGAGATCACTAGAGTTTGCATCTTCCCTCTACTCACCCACTATTTGCTTTACATGCAATTTTTAAACATTACACCAATCAACTCTCCAAATGACTAGATGATGCAAGTTACACGTGTTCCCATGCCTCAACATATAAGTTGACATCTCTTCCAATTGTTCTCAACTAACATCCATGCATTCAACAAAATCCATGCATTCAAATTTGTTGTCTCGTCAACAAATTATAATCTTCAAATCGATCAATCAAATTGAGTAACCAAATTATAATCTCCCAATTGAAATGTTCCTTATTATAATCTTGGATGAGCTAGAGGATCGAAGGACAACCTAGGTGCACAAAAAATAGTTTTCCTCTTTTACAATGCCTCAAACATTAACCACACTAATAGATGTTTCCAAATGGGAGTCTCGGTCGCTATGCCTGACATGGATTGGGGAAATGGAAGGTCAAGGTTTTTTGTTAGCGGTCATTGAAAAATGACGTCAACAAGACTATTGATGAGGGGAAACCCTAATTGACACCTTATTCTCTAGAGAGAAACCCTAATCACAAATGTGCATGAATTCAACGACATAAGAAATCCTACACGCAGAGTTTCTGTATCTAATATATATATATAAAGTTTGAGATTCAAACATATACAAGTTTTCTTTTAAGTATTCATCGACAATTCCCTCCTTTCAGAAATATCTCCAAAGTACAATGCTTCAACGACTTACACGCTGCACCCCCTTTCTCCTTCAAATGATTGATAAAACTACCACATGGTTCATACGTGTTTGGTCATAATAAAGAAGAGTTTCACATTCGTTCCCCTAAAATTTTCTCCTCCCCTTTACTTTTCCTCCCTAAAACCCCTTCTTCATCACCCCTCTTCCAAAATTTTCTCCTCCCCTTTACTTTTCCTCCCTAAAACCCTTTCTTCATCACCCGTCTTCCTCCTGTGTTTTCTTGGAGTTTAACTTCTTCGATACATTCCCTTCAATGCCATCACACATTTTACATTCAATTGCTAATAAATAAATGGAAAACTACTCCCGTGTGACTTCTAACATTGCCTAGTATACCATAACCCAGTCGAGCCTAGGGATGGGCATACATACCCTAAAACATGCAAGAACAACAACATGAGGGCCAACAGCTAGTCAAAACGTCTCACGTTTGTTTTCTATCTCCCACCAACAATCGTCGTGGCAGCTGCAAGGGAAAAAAGGGTTGCAAGCAATCTTTAGTTGATAATTTCACCACTGAAGTCATTTAATAATATAGGAAAATTTCTGTGCGTGTCTGGTGTTGAGGCGAGGTAGCAGATGCAGATATTGCATTGCGTTGCAGGCAGCATGGATCGCGAATGATGAAGGGAAGGTCAGAGGGGAGAACGGGCCTTGATGGAAAGGGAAAGCAACAGTAATGCGAGTGAGTGTACGAAGGTGAAGGTGATTAAATGGGAGGATTATGTCGAGGAAGTGGTGCGCTTATGGAGTTTGCGTAGCAGTGTCGCCACGGCAACAGCCAAGAGAGACGCCCTCTTCCAGCAGGTCGATTCCCAACTCCAGGTACACATTCCCTTTCTCTTCTAATAGAATGACATTTGGCCTCAGTACGATTGCAATTGCTTCTCCTCCCACGAAGAATGAATATTTCCACATTTCCAATGTATTTTTTCTTTGTTTAATCTTTGAATTCATAGACATATTCACAATATTTCCAAAACTTGGCTCACTGTCAATTAATTTTAGCTACATTTTTTCGGTAAACACGGAGTAGGAATGGATCAACGTCCCAATTATAAGGAGACGGGTTTTGCCCCCATAACTCTGCAAAACCTCAAGCCAAAGGGAAATTATCCACGCTGCCACTTTATATCAAATTGAATTGTTAATATAAGAGAAACGGTCCTATGTAATAGAGTTGCGGGTTCACTATTCTGCCCCAAAAGGCCAGGGTGCCTTGTATGCACCAAACACATGAAGACTTTGAGGCAGAGCACCTTCACCCCATCTTAGTGTCTATTCACTTGTGGCAACTTTTAGAGGTATCCTGATTTTCTTCTGCATGCTGAATGCCCTTTCGTTCATCCCTACGAATTCTGAATCTTCTTCAAAACATTTGTTTGATTTTAGTACTGCAAGATCATTTGTAAGCAGTTTTTTTTAAGTCTCTCATGTTAATATTTCTTATATAGGCAAGTGAGAAAATACTTAAATTTGTGTTGGAAAGAGAGGGAGGCAGAATGAGAGCATGAAAGTCAGTTTATTTGGATTCTTAATTTACAAGTTCACTCTTCAGTGGAGCCGCAATATTATGGACAGGTGCGAAAGGAGTCTCTTTCCCGTTCAAATGAGTTGGAATCAATGCATAGAAAGCTTGAAAGGCAGAGGCAGAGTCTGGGATATGCTTTGCTGTCATTGAAAGAAATGTCGCAAAAAGTACAGGCTAAAGAAGAGAAGCTTACACCTTTAGTTCGGTCACTTTCAGGAGCTGCCAAAGCCTTGTCTGCTGCTTGTGGGAGGTTACAGGTGAGATATTGGAATAGATATATTGTCAACATTTTGCTTATCTTTAGTTTGTGATATTTGAGTTCAAGATGCTCTCAGTTTTTCGCTCTTCTTCCCTGTATTTTTGCATGTTTCTCTTGCTTTGTTTCTTTTCTACACAATTTATTTTTTATACTTAAACTGCTTCTAAGAGGAGGGAAGGAAACCATCGACCTGGAAATTCGCCAAAGTAATACTTCTATATGTAGAAGGTTTTTATTTTTAGATGTCTTAGTTTGTCCCGAATCACCTCTTCATCTTATTTGGTTGATACTCAGTTGACCTTAAGGGTGTCCTACACACTCTTTTCTTCTTTTTAACTTTTGGGTCATATGACTTGAGTCACCTTCACCTTTCAGTACCTTTCTGGATCAGAGGCATTCAGCCTTTCAACTACCACAGCTGGGAAAAACCGCACTCATACCAGATCTGATTTGTAGCTGGTAACCTCATATGTTCAATTGATCTGTTTAATTGAATACATTTAACAATGTTTTGTACAACGGAGAATAATAAGTACTTGCCAAAATACGAGAACCAACAAAGTTAGTAAAAATCTAAAAAATGTCAAAACACACTCAACAGGATAAAAAACTCAACACAGTGAATCCCAGAAATCATCTCTCGAATCCACACTCAACATGTTTGACACAAGTATTTAAGTGGAGATAATCCTGTAGGGGATAAAAATTCCATGTAAAATATACGATACTTGATTAACACAGGTTCTCTTTGGGGTTGATTGCTAACATAGGCACAATGTCCTGTCTCTTGTCTTACTCCAAGCTTGTGGAGTTCCTTCTCAAACACTAGTTTCTCTCTTGCCTTACTGATTTGGTCTTGGAAAACAAAGGAAAAGTAAAGGTTCTTTTAAGGTCCACGATGCCTATTGCCTTGCTCTAGGTCTGCAAGGTAGGGAATTTTGTGTGTTTTTCAATATTTCCTGGGAAGTTAGGCTTCCAACTATCCTTGTAACTTTTTTTTCCTTTTCATTCTTTGTTTATTATGGATCAAAGTGGAGCATTTAGAGTCTTATTCATGGCGGTGATACCATTGCTCATTTGGTAAATGATCTCGTATAATTTGTTCGCTCAGCACTGAACCGATGATGTATTCCTCCACAGAGAATGACATTTCTGATTTCAAGTTTACCCCATCTTGTGCAGGTGGAATTGGAGCCATTGTCAGTATCCGCAAGAAGCCAAGAAAGTGTCTTTTGATACCATTGTTATGAACTAAAATTTTGAAAACTGATAAAAAATGGCAAAACAAGAAAAGAAATTGAAAAAGTCTGAAACAGAAATCCAATATTTGTTTGGATTGTTTTGTTGGGGAGTGAAAACTGAAATGCTCAGGAAACTTTAAACTAAATTAGTCAAGAAAATACCAGAACAAAACATTACTTTTATTAATATTATTGCCAAACAGTTCACAAGCGAACATCTTTCCTGAGAGGGTATGGTTGCTCGCTAAGGTTCTATCCAATAGCAGTATGGGTACTACCCTTGGCCAAAAACAATCCTTCCAGTCTCCTGCTCAATATTTTCTTCAGCCCAAAAACATGCCTTCACTTAGGCTTCAATGCCTAAAATAAATCCCAAGGGCTAACAGCCTTAGGTAACTGACATAACATTCTTTTTGCCACTTATAGGATAAGTTTATTGCCAACTGATATATTCCTAGTTATTGCTTCAATACTGATGGGTGTACCACATAACTGATGACTCAAAAATTGATCACAAACTGATGTAATAAATGGTGTGTAACTCTGCTTCAGAAGATAATGTATCCCTGCATAATTCATTTATTTCTGCATAACTGCTTTACTTCTGCGTGGCTGATTTATTCTTGTGCATTTATATGGGAATACTAATGCTTAACCCAAAGGATGCATCCATCAGGGTTCATAGTTTACCTAGTTTCAGCTCATTCATATCCATGATTGTTTTTGTTAATTATTTGAACTCATTTGATGCTTGATGATGAGACCCTCAACACATGCATAGAAAAATAGTAGCACTCTGAGAGACAATCTATTGCGGCTGATCTTCCCCTAAGTAGCAAGAACAGCAAGCAATTGTTACTTTTAATCATAAGTTCAGTTTTTTTTTTCTTGGGTGGAATGTATTTTATGCCTTTATTACCATGTTGTGTAAGAACATGGATGGAATGTATTTTATGCCTTTATTACCATGTTGGATAAAAGGCGCTAAGATTCATGATGCCGGCACGAGCAGGGGAAAGTATTTCAGGCACCAAGATAGTTTATACAAAAATCACTGTTTCAGTTCGAACTCGGATAGAGAGAACAAGTTGTGGATTGTGAATAGTTTTAGCTGGAACGACAACCTTGACAAAGTGCAGATGGGTGGCGACAGGATTCGTGTGGAACCCGCCAGTTAGAACATGGAAGAGAGCAACAAGGATCTGTGGAACAAGCTTAAAGTTGGTGGATTTAGTAATTTTATTGCTAAATTACATGGTCACGACCCTGCTCTATCCAAGGATTTCGGCCAAGCTTGGAAAGAGGGGGTTTTTACTGTCCGCGGTGTGGAGGTCGAGGTCTCGGAGTCCAATATTGCCAAGGTTACTGAAATGAAGATGGATGGATTAAAAATCTACAAGGAAAGAACCCGTAGAGACCTCGAGATTGAGCCTTTTTTTGTTGGCAAGGAGACTTGTTTTTTCTTCACTGATGGCATTGCACGTTCGTGTATTCCTGGAATCTGGAAGGATGTTTGCCCTCAAGTTATGAAATATATCACGCTGGAGGGTAAGTATAGAAAAATCTATACCCACCACATGACCTTCCTCAATATGTTCCGTCACAAGTTTATGGTCAGTATTCCCTTTTTCCTGGCTACCTCTCTGTCGAATTCGTTGATGGTGTTCCAGAACAAGAAAGTTGAGCTGCCCCTTCATGAGGGCCCGATTCTTCTTCTGTTCGAGAATGGCAAGCCGGTTCTAGATCATCCTTTGGTCATGGCCCTGGAGGAGCAAGACGAGGAAGATGACATTACTCTGGCGGAGTGTCTTACTAAAATGAAAAAGGGTAAAAGTATTCCTAGGGGGGATGGAAAAGATAGAGACAATAATGAGGGAGGTGTTGGGGAAGCCAGTGCTTCCAAGAAGAATGAATGTGTGGGTGACCCCATTGTTTTTGAAGAATGGAACAGGAAGATGGTGTACTTAGAGGGGGTCCTCAAAGCTATGGAGGACACGAACGAGGGGCAAAGGGAGTCCATCTTGAACATCATAAACATTTCGAAGAAGATGGTCGCGGACCAGGGCCAGGTTAAACACCAAATGAAGGAGCTGGAGACTCAGGTCAAAGTGCTGCTGGACAGAGTAGAGGAGATCAAAGGAGAAAAGAAAAGGAGGAAATTCAACCTCCGCATTAGCAGCTCGGAGGAGGAATAGATGGTGGTTGGTTCTGGTTTCCTAGTCGGTTGTTGCTGGTATGGAACCTTTGGTGGTTTTTTATTTGTCATGGAGGCTTTGTAGGTCTCTGAACTTTGTGCGGACTTTGGGCGAACTGTGATGCCCTGTTTTTTCTTGGTCTTTTTTGTCCTTTTGGGGGTCCAAATCCTGCATTGTAATAGTTAAGTCTGTTTAACTCATCTTTCTGGGACCCCTTTCTGGATTTTTTCTTTCTCGTTTGTTTCTGTTTGTGTTTCTCTCTTGTTTTGGCCCCTGGGAGCCGATCCCTGTTTTTTGCCTTATCTAATAAAAAAAATGTTGTGTAAGAACATATTTATTTTTAACGGCTATTATGAAACAACATGCATTTTCCTTCGTGTCGACATAAAGAGCTATAGAATAGTTTTTTTTGTCTAAATTCAGGTTCTATGCAATGGCAAGTCATTCTTGCATCCTTTTAGTTTAAGTTTAGAAACTTTATTCATAAGCACCTTGCATGTAAAGGCTTATTTGCAAAAACCTTTCCTTGTTTTCTTGTGAAACTGGTGTCGGGGAGAGCAAATAATCAAGTATCAGAGTATTTATATATCTTTTGTGCAATTCTCCAAGTTTGTAGACAATTTACAAATCCAAGTCTTCGGCCTTGAACATGTTTAATCACGTAAACTCACAAGAAGTGGCTTTTTTACATCCTTTGAGTTTTCTTTGAGGCATTCAAGATTCAATTTATTGTGTGCTGCCATAAGTCTTGTTGCTAACTGTGTCAAGAAAGTAATTTGCATTCTTCATGCATGTGCTTGTGGGATTTGAGCCAATTATCAGCAATAATCAGCTTAGGTAAACATTTCCAGTTGCAATTCAATATTGTTCTTTTGTCTTGAATTTCCAAATTGTCACATACAAAGCTGCTGCTTGACAGTGTGCTCTTCCATACAGTGACTTGAGACTACCTGTAATACATGGCACCTGTTTCTGCTTAAATCTTCCAAATCTCATGACCTCTGGGATTAGACAACGATTAGTTTTTCCTTCTTAATTTCAGTCTGGTTACACCCTATCAGCACACTCACACATTCTCACTTGGTGGGTTCGTACTCTAAAAGAATTATGCTTTCCCACTCCCATTCTGGTGACTGCATAGGGATTCATTTCACCCAAGTTACAATAATTATAGGTTCTTCTGCTGGTTTTAATTTGTTGCCTTGTCCAAGAGCTTTTCATGAACGCATAGGTTGAAGCATATCCTTGGTAAAGCCCCAAAATGTTCTGGCCTTTCTTGAGCCCATGCAGTGACCCATAACTACAATGGCTTCCTTTTCTGGCCTTCTAATCTGAAGATAAGGTTCTCATATGTTGGAGGATATTCCTTTTACACCTCCATCATTCACTTGGGGTTTTCTTTAAAATAAATCAGCTGAGCATAGTAACTTGCCAACCATTAATAGCCTGGTTATGCCTTCATTCCCTCTCCTCTGTGGATTCGGTAGCAAGTGCACCTGTAATATTTACAATTTCAATTTCGTCTTTTATCTGTTTTTATGATAGCATATTTTTCTCTTCCAAGTAGATGTATTTTCCATCGTCTGACATCTGTTGTGACAATCTTTTTTATTTCCTCAATGTTTTTGTCGTAGTTATCTTCCCTTTTGTTGCAGTTGTCTACTGCACTATTTACTCCACCCAGAATCACCAAATCTCGTCCTTCAAAATGTTTTTTAGTCATGTGCTTCTTTTCCTGCTATTTCATTTGGTTCTATGTCATATCCATATTGTCCTCAAGGATACAAGGACAGTTTGTTGTTGTTGTAACAGTCTTCCAGTGCTTTCACCTTGGAACGTTCATGGAGGTAGGATGTGGCTGGTGGTGGTGGATACCTGTAGAGTTCTTCAAATGGAGTCATCTTGGTAGAAGTTTGAAAGGTAGTACTATACCTGCATTCAGCTAATTGCAACAATGTAGATCATTGAGATTGCTTGTCCGAGGTAAAGAAACAAAGATATTCTTTTTAGCATGTGCTGAACATTTATGTCAGTCCATTCGATTGACGATGATAGGAGGATTTGTGTGAGTTGAATGCCTACTGACACAAAGAGCTCTGTTGAAAATTTACTAGTAATATTGGATCTTTGACGTTGACCATTATTTTTGTGTTTCCATTTAACTTTTGTAGTCTCCATGAACACCTATGCTACTGAACTAACCTTAAATGGATGAGCCGACAAATAAAAGTTTGCATATTGGGTGAGCCAATCAACAACCACCATGATGACTTTTGGGCTTTCTGACGTTGGCAACCTTGTGATGAAGTCCATAGATACATCATCCCACCTTTGATTAGGTATGGGTAAAGGTTCTTGTAGTGTGGGAATCTTGACTATTTGCTCACTGTGTTATTGGCATACCAAACACTAACTCAAATTTTCAGACCCTTGTATCATTGGCATATTTAACATTGACATGAATTTTTTGACATCTCCACTAAGACCTACTCAAATGAACCTCCTTGTCCCTGTGGTAAGTCTTAAGGAAGTCAGACTGACCATCAATCATGGCTGCGTGAAGCTCTGATAAAATTGTCAACTATGAACTCTTGCATGGAAATAGGCAGTCCTTATACCACAATGTATTTTCTCTCTAAGCAAATATTTCTGACGTTTGGGTCCCGAGTAAGCTTCAGAATCAGCTGTTCGGTGTGAAGATATTGTCTCCATCCTTCAATGGTTTCTTCAATCCAATCAGGTTGTAGAATGGAAACCTTATGGAGTGGCTTGTCTTACTCTATAGGTGCATCAACCATCGCATTTACCTTCCATTTCTTATAGATGATCTGAATTTCATAGCCCATTATTTTAGACCATTTTAGTTGTTCATCCATAGATACTAGAGTCTTTGTTCCAAAAAGTACTTTTGGCTGTCATGGTTCATTTTTACCTTGAAGTGATGTCCCATCGAATAATGTTGCCACTGCTAGATTCCATGCCAAATAACCATCATTTCCTTTTCATAAGTTGACTTGACTACATTCTTTCCCTTGAGTTGGGCAATTCTCAAAAGCTAGTAATCTTCTTTCTTGCATCAAGATTGCACCAATTACATAACCTGAAGCACCACATCCCAACCCAAAGTGTTTATTTATGTTTGGGGCGGCCAGAATAGGGGTAGCTCACATTGCCTCTCTCAACTTCTAAAATGTATGAGATTCTTTCTTTGACCATATGAGTGGATCCTTCTTAAGCAAGGTGGTGAGAGGAGCAACTATTCTCCCATAGTTTGTCGCAAATTTGGGTATACCTTGTGAGCCCCAAGAACCCTTCCAAACTCTTGCAGTGCCTTTGTAGGAGGCCATTCCAACATGGCCTTAATTTTGCTGGGATCTTCCTTTAACCCCTCATGAGAGACATGACCAAGATGTCTCCAAAATCACATGTGAATAAAATTGATTCTTGAAAATCTGCAGAACCTTGTTGAAGTGCCTCAAATGACCCTCTCAAGTTTCATTGAAAATGAGAATATCATTGAAGAAGACCAACACAAATTTTTATAAGGAATGGCCTAAATATAGAATTCATTACATTTTGGAATGTTGATGTGGCATTAGTTAGTCCAAGGTTATAACCAAAAATTCTTAGTGGTCTTAACGTGTGTGAGAGGTTGTTTAAGACACTCATATATTTTATGCTGATTTGATGGTAACCCGACAAAAGATCTAACTTGTGAAAAATGTAGTTCCAAGCAATTCATCCAACAAGTTGTCATTACCAGGAATGGTAAACTTATCTTTGATGGTTATTTTGTTGAGCTCTTGATAATCAAGACACATCCACCGAGTGTTTCTCTTCGAGTGAACCATTACTATCGGTGAAGAGTATGCACTTTGACTTGAATGAATGATGCATATGCTTCCAACATATCGTGCACTACTTTCTCAATTCCTCTCTTCTGCGGAAATGGATAGCGGTAGGAACCGATATTGGGAGACTGAATTCCCCGAATGAGGTTGATAGCATGATCATTGCTTCTCACTGGAGAAAGACACTTGATCATAGCTTAAAATATCTTGGCGTGTTTATTAAGGAAAACCTTTAATTCCCGAGGTGGATCGTCAGGGCATGTTTGTATAGCATGTAACAGCGAGCAATGACTCCACAGGATCCATTCTTCACTTAGTATTCCTTGTGATGGGAACCTATTACTCACAAAGGATCTACTTGAATACTCTTAAGCTCATGTTCAATACCATTTACTATGAATCGAAAAAAGAGCCTTGGAAAGTCATTGCAATGGTTCTAAGTGACCTCAGCCATTAAACTCCCAATATCACATCGATTATGGATGTTATCTGAATCGATGAGGACTGCCACTTTCTGATTCTTGATGTATTCCGCCACCTTGAGGTTTTCAGGGGTTGCAAAACCTGCTAAGGCATGACAAGAGATGACAACATTTGGATCTAGAACTGTATAAGAAATGTTTTTTTTTTTCATATGGTTCATCCTCTTCTTTAGGATGGATGGTAAGATATGGTTTCTTTTCAGCACACTAGTGTCCTTTCCTCCTCACAATAACAACATAACTGATCAGCCCAATCATTTTTCAATTAATCTGGTACAGCTGTGCTGTACACAACCCGATGGATAGGCTATCAAACTATTGAGAAACCGTTTGATCATGATTGTGCCTCATTTAAAATGTCAACCCAAGAATGTATCTTTTGGCATGATGTCTGTATTGTATGTACAACATAGGTCTGCTCAAGACAATGATTTTCTACTACAAACTAAACAATGCTGGGATTCAAACTAAAACCAAATGCTTTGAAGGGAAATTTATAACCTAGAAGATATAAAGACATGTAATGAAATATATTGAATTTAGATATCTATAACATGGAGAAATTAAATTGCAGAAATCTATTTAACTTTGATGGGGATCAAGTCTTCAGCCTACCTCAAGTGAGCCCTTGCATGGGTGAAACTGAGGTTTCTTCCCTTCTTAGGTAAATCTGCTAACTAGTTTAACACTTTTACTCTGAGTTCAGAAACAAATCTTGGAATTTTATTAATGAAAACTCTGCTTTCTATATGCTTCCCTTTTTCTTCTATATCCTAAAAACAGCCCAACTGTAGACATTTATACACCCTACAGTCGTTTGATTATCTCTCTCAACTCCCAACGTGTAGGAGGAGGATTTCTTTATTTAGAAGATACAAATAACAAAAGGAACAATCTTCCAAGAGTTGTATTCAAATCAAAACAAATTACAATAAATGATGTATGCCATCTCATGAACGACTAATTCAACTTGTATGCTAATGATGTCCCTGAGGTGGAAGAAGTCACGATAGACTTTCTATCTGCAATATATTTTGCTGTCTTGCTAGAGGTGGTTACGTGCCTTGGTGAAAGTGATTCGCAACCAAAGCTGTGAATCAACTTTATGCTACGGGCTATTTCCGGCCTTGGCTGTAGGTGGGTTCATGTCCTTCGCTGCAGGCTAGTTCGCTCCCTTTGCTGCGGGATAGACTTGGCTACATCTTGAGTGTTAGCATACATGATAGTAAAAAGAACAACAAAAAATAAGAAATGATCATTTGTTCGGCAAATAATTACTTTAGTTTTGTATAATGTTTGCTAAACAAAATACAGAAAAACTAGTGCACATTGGATAAAGATGAGGAAATAATGTATTTGGTGGATGAGTTGAAAGTGAAAATGATATGTTAATAAGAGGGGTTTTTCAGACTCATCACATGCTCCGACCAAAACTGTTGTATGTCCTCAAGCAACTACATTTTCTGCATATAAAATAAACAAAGTTCTCTAAAATCAATGGGAATTGTAACTCCTTCCTATCTTTGTTGATAGAAACCTCTGCGGCGTGCTAATCTTTCCCACCTTTTCACTTCTTTGGATTCATCAACTGACTGATCACCCTTCCACCTTGGGATAGGGTAGTAGAAAAATGGTCGGTGAAAAGTCAGAGGCAGCCAACCAAGTCGATACCTTTTTGCAGAGTCAATGTAATGCTTGACTCTGTTGAGGGCTGTTGTAAAATTGTACGCAGATTGTGGTTCTTTCTTTTGTAATGCTGAGGGAAGATCCTACCACCTTCTTCTGCATGCTTCCCAAGCTTGGTCCCAATTCTTGGCATAATTTCCATAAAACGGTTGTGGGAATCTATTTGATTGATGCGGACATAGTCATAGACTCTATCATTGTTTAGCATTGCTGCCCATTCCTCAGCCAACCCACCAGGAGTCTGGGATTCTCCTCGAATCATGAGAGTAGTTTTTTCCTGCGCATCATATCTCTCAATCTGCTCACCTCGCCGAAATTCGTTCCGAAGGTAAGAGTGGAAGGCCTTCAACTGAACCTCCCCAACGTACAAGTTGGGGTTCCACTCAAGGTCATAGTATACTGCATGATTGTAAAGATAAATTCACACAGTCGATCCTGCATTTCCACTGTGCTACTTCTATATAATAAGAAGAATGACTAGGTAGGATCCTTTAGAGTTGCTGGAAACAACTTCAACCGATGACCATCAGCATTGTAATCATAGCTTTTGCAGAGGACGTCAAATTCAAACAGAAATGTATCTGGATCCTCCGTCATTAGTCCTTGGAAATTCGGCAGAGCAGGGGGTGGAATATTCTTCATTGGTGGATCCTCTTGCTGATCGGGTATTGGAAATTTGAAAGTGGAAGGTTCAACTGAATAATTCTAGGCTACTTTTTCCGCCATGATTTGATGGTTTGCTTCACACCCAGAGGTTTTGCTTGGCTCAGAATGAAAAGACTGTGTAATGTGTTTTTCAGATGAATTTTCCAATGCCGCAGTTGATAATTGATTTTTCGAACCTCTTCGTTGCATGCAAGTGTAATTTATCTCAGAGATGAATGTTTACTGCTCTGCTGCACAGTGTCAACGTATTTATAATTTGACAAAGTATAACTATTTCTAGATCACTGGAATCAAATGATGAAACTTGCAAAGAATGAAATCTATATCAAAGTCCAGAATTCTAGTGCTTGACATCATCCCTGATAACGATGCCAAAAATGATCAACCCAATCATTTTTCAATTAATCTGGTACAACAGTGCTGTATGCAACCCGATGGATAGGCTATCCAACTATTGAGCAACTGTTTGATCATGATAGTGCCTCATTTAAAATGTCTTCCAAATAACGTATCTTTTGGCACGATGTCTGTACCAGATAATTATAACCTGGAGAAATTGAAGTGCAGAAATCTATTTAACTTGGATGGGAATCAAGTCTTCAGCCTACCTCAAGTGGGCCCTTGCTTGGGTGAAACTGAGTTTTCTTCCCTTCCTAAGTAAATCTGCTAACTTAACACTTGTACTATGAGTTTAGAAACAAATCTTGGAATTTTATTAATAAAAACTCTGGTTTCTATATTCTGGCCTTTTTCTTCTATATCCTAAAAACAACCCAACTGTAGACATTTATACACCCTATAGTCATCTGAATATATTTCTCAACTCCCAACGTGTAGGAGAAAGATTTCTTTATTTAGAAAGTACAAATAACAAAAGGAACAATCTTCCAAGAGTTGTATTCAAATCAAAACAAATTACAATAATTGATGTATGCCATCTCATGAACGAGTAATTCAACTTTTATGCTGATGACGTCCCTGAGGTGGAAGAAGTCAAGAAAGACTTTCTATCCACAACATATTCTGCTGCCTTGCTGAAGGTGATTACATGTCTTGGTGAAAGTGATTCGCAACCTAAGCTGTTAATCAACTTTATGCTACGGGCTAATTCTGGCCTTGGCTGTAGGTGGGTTCGCATCCTTTGCTGTGGGCTAGTTCGCTGCTTTTGTTGCGGGATAGTCTCAAATGTGGCTGCATCTTGAGTGGTAGCATACATGATAGTAAAAAGAACAACAAGAAATAAGAAATGATCATTTGTTTGGCAAATAATTACTTTAGTTTTGTATATTGTTTGCTAAACAAAATATAGAAAAATTAGTGCACATTGGATAAAGATGAGGAAATAATGTATTTGTTGGATGAGTTGAAAGTGAAAATGATATGTTAATAAGAGGAACTTTTCTTTGTTGCCAGGAAATGGGTACGGGTATGGGTCTGAAACGCAGAAACGCCGATTTTCAAAAAAACCTTGGGTACGAAACGTCACACACACACACACACACACACACACACACACACACACGCACACACACACACACGCACGCACGCACGCACGCACGCACACACATAGACACACACACAGACAGACACACAGACACACACACACACACACACACACACACACACACACACACACACACAAAATAATCATTTCCAAAATTTTAGTCCATGAACCATAAGAGATAAAGCAGTCAAAATATTTTGTATTCATTGAAGTTCAAAAGATTCAGCATTCAACATGGTTACAATTTCAATGTTTCCTATATACACGATTATAATCTAGATTCTAGAATATATCATCTTCAAGCTGCTCCTTGATGTCTCTTTGCTCTTCACAATGCTAAATGTTAGTTTAATAAAAACTGAATATAGCAAGATAAAAATAATGAGTGTGATTTAGAATGGACCAAAGATATAATTATATAGCTTTTAGGAAGTGTCTTTAGGAAGGATGGGTGTGTAGATTAGGTTTAGAGGCAATAAATGCTAAAAAATAGGTTTTTTTTTTGGCTTCTAAAGTACAGAAACACCATGGAAATGTCCCGGAAACGCTGTGGACGTTTCGGAAACATCCCGGGTGTTTTCGGGACATTTCTAAGGTGTTTCCGTACCTCTAGGTAGGTACGAGGGGGTGGGGGGCGTTCCCATGCATCATAATTTTATTTTTTAACTTGTTGGAAAGTCAGTCTTGTGGGCTATGAATATTGTAGAGAAGAATTTCTTCACTCCTAAGTGCATGGTGGTTGGTAATGATAAATGGGTCAAATATTTATCAATGCCTGTTTTCATTTCATCTTGACACTTTTCATGGTCTGCATAATTCTTCTTGAATTGCATCATGTTGCTATAAAGATCCAAGTCAGGTTGGCAAGCTAAATTTACTGCTTCCTTAGTTATCACTCTCACCTTTTCCATCCAATAATCTGGCACGCCATCCGATTTGTGCTGCACGAGGCTGGATGTTCTTGCTTTAGGGCTTGTTGTGACTTGCCCCACATGTTATGAGCCATTGTGGCTCCCAAAACTTCTTATTAAAAAGTTACACCAGTGTGATCACTGCGAGAAAATGAATCCAATGCCAGATATGCTTGGCAACCCTCGTTGGGCAATAGGTTTCTGAAAATGGGTTGTGGGAAAGTTGTCCTGCACCAAAGGGCTTGCCATTCTAATCAGAACATAAAACCAAAAATTTCAGTCCAAAAAGCAGTTAGCTCCTCTGCTCTTGAAGAGAAACAGAAACTTACCGAAGACTAGGGTTTGGAGCCAAATAGAATATCACCATCCAAAATTCATGCAAATAAAACCCTTAATAGCCTTGTCCTCAAAAAAAAATTCTCACAAGCGGCCACACACAGAGGCCCCAACAATCACACTCCAAAAATTAAGGCAGCTACATCAGGGAAAATTTATGAGTGGGATAAAGATAGAACAGAAAGATAGCAGGAGCCCCTTAGAATTATTTGAAATTTCCTACGCAATCTATTGCCCCCAAAGCCTTACCACAAGTGTAGGCTGCCACACTGAAGTCAAAATCTGAGGTTATTGTGCAAATTATGCCCCATCTGCTGCTGCTAATGCACCCGAGATTCACTCCAAAAAGGCTTTTAAAGCCATAATGTACTTCTTACAGGAGAAGTGTATGAGGTGACACTTGTGGAATTGTCTAGGATTTGTATGCAAAAATGATCTAAATGATGTTAGGTGTGAGGTAAAGATGTTATACAATTGCTTTGGTGCCTTCCCTCCCTGGTCAGCAACAAAATCAGTAGATTTATTTCCTTGTCTTGTGATGTGCCTGATTTTGATAATAAAAAAAATTGTACGATTTTCCATAATATCCAAGATTACGCTTTTTAGCTTCCAAGTGGAGCAGTTTCTAATTTTCACTCCTTTGAAAATAAGCAAGGAATACCCTTCTATTTCCAAATCCGCCCATCTGTTGTTTGCCATAAGTTCCAATTCTTTCAGCAGTGCTCTTCCTTCCATTATATTATTAGTGGTTTTACCATAATCTTGATAGCAGGCTAAACATGCAGATCCCGCTGAATCTCTGAAGACGCCTCCACCTCCTGCCATGCAAGTATCGCCCCTGGATGCGCCTTCAAAGTTTAATTTGATCTACCCTTTAGTTAGCAAATTCTATTAAACCCCCCCATTCTCTTGGACTTCAGAAACCACCCCTTTAGCAGGAAACCTGGCCATCTGTATTCACTTCCATGAAATATTATATGTTCTCAACTAGCAAATTTGATTAGAGTAGACATTTTGAGCATTATATCTGGTATTGTTTCCTTCTTTCCTTTTTTAATAACATTTTTCCTTTTATATCTTATATATCTTTCATAATCAGTAATCACAATTGGAACATTGTGGATGCAAATAAACTGTGTGACCATATACATTCCCTGGAAGGTTAACAATTACAAAGATAGTGCAGAATATTTAGATAAATTGGCGTACCTATTTAAGATGACCATTCAAGATGGAAAATTGTTCAAACAGATGTTCAAGATGGAAAAATCTTCAAATGGATGTTCAAGATGGAGTCCGTTCCTACTTATGAATTGTCTCCAATGGCTTAATGAACTTTAGAAAGAAACAATCTTAATCTATGCAAGTTAAGTTAACCAGATTAACCATGGTTATATTGATATCTCTGCCTAAGTGATCGGGTAAATTATCAAGCACCACTGAAAATACAATGGTTTACTACATATAAGATTTATAGATATTGCAAAAATGAGCGCTTACTACAACTTGGCCTCACTGTATTGAAGAAGTCATCTCTTGCATGTTTTTCTTTCAGGATTGTTAGGATACAATCGAAACTAACATGTAAAATTAAAATTTCACATCAGATCTAAGACATCTGACAACTTTTAACTGCACAAAACATTGTTGCGAAGAGAATTTACTTTCAGAGAATTGGCAGAGGAACCTAGTATAACTAATTTGCTTCTTTTCAAGTTAATTTTTCAATTATTTATAAAACCTCTGCAATACATCATATTAGGAGCTGTATGAAACAAGGAGGGTGAAAATCAGGAGATGAATAAAAGTGAATTAACAAGTATAAGATTCAACTGTTCTTACAATTATGAATTTGAATTTTATGTGAAGTAATAGTTCTAATGTCAGACATATAAATCTGTTGAGCTACATGCTGAGATAGAGTATGCTAAAATCTGCACTACTGATTGGTAAAATCTCTTTTTATTTTCTATGTTATTGAATACATCTCCCCCCTCTCATATCTCCATATTTGGTATGGATACAGTGAAATATCCCTTTTGGTATATTACTTGAAATTCACAAAATATGTAGAAAATAACAGCGAACTGTAACTCTGATTTTTCTGATTTTTAGGACAGCAATATGCAGAAACAAAGAAAAATTCGTATTTTCCAGAAAAATAATTTATAACACTAACCAAAAGCTTCAAATAATTTAGAAAAATATGTAGAACAATAAACAAGAGAGAAATATTTTTAATCTCTTAGATATGATTTTATTTATTTATTTTAACTGTTGAAACTGCCTAAAAATTCCAAAAATTCAGAAGGAGTTGAAATGATCTTTATAAATTCTAAATTTTGGACAGCAATACATTTAAATCATAACGAATCAGATCCAACCTAGAAAACTGAAAAACTCCAACCAAAAACCCTAGAAAACACTGCTGCAAAATCGTTTTTGGTTGGAGTTTTTCAGTTTTCTTTGTAAAAAAAGCATCAATGCTCATACCGTATCTATGACAAAATTAAATCTCCAAGGAAACACAATAATTTGAAGAACAAGAAGTATGTTGATGCAATACCCAACAAAAAAAGCACCCAAAAAGAGCAAGTAGATAGTAACTCGGTTAGGAAAGTTCTTTGTGCCATCTAACCAAATAGAATATTACAAGTAAAACAATGTGACATCAATATTCCTTATGTTGCCTTGTCTTCAAGCACTTTATTACATCTTGCAAGCATGAAAGTACCTTCTTTATTAATTTAACTATTTGTTTTCCTTTTGTTAAAAAGAAAACTTGAACTCACACCATTTTATCTTAGAAACCCACAAGTTCGAGAAGCAAAAATAAGGTTTCCCTACTAAATAGTTTGAATTTTTCGCTTTCAATAGTGAAAATTAACTTTTGAAAACACCCATGCCAAATACTCTTGCTTTTTTAAGACTTCCCTTGTAAAATAAAAAACTGTGGACCTTCTCATCTAAATATCAAATAAGTTTGAAAAGAGTTCATGCTCTTAGATGATACCACCGACTTCTACCAAAGTTAGCAAAAATTTTTGTGACCTTTTTTTCCTTTAAAATCAACTTCCTATTTTAAAGGAAAAATATGGTTTTTTAACTTCTAAAAATATTTTAGAAATTATAGAAATAGGAAAATCCGACCATTAACTTGGAAAATGTTTACAACTTTAACTGGAGATCACCATTGAATTGCCGAAATCTCGTAGGGCAAATAGTAATAACTTTGATTTATCAAATCTGTTTGGGGTTTTATTCTTTGGGCTGTGCACTTATTTCCAATTTTTTTATTCATTTCAATTGCTCATTCTACACACCAAAAGTCGTCTGCAACTTCTGCCATATGCATATAGACTTCTCAAGGCAGAAAGAAGGCTGAATTATGCTTCACACGAATGATTCACTATGATGTCTCCACATATTGATGCCCTTAATAAATATACTTCAACAAAAGCTTAATACAGATCAAACATTTGATAAGAAATATCTAAATCTTCAGTTTTTAAAAAATCTGGACAAAAAACTGTATCCATTTTTGGGCAATATCTTTGAGATGCATCTACCACTAGAAAATTCTTTCACTACCACTAGAAAATTCTTTCACAACATATTGCACATCATCACCCATGAAAGGCCTATTTCAGACATTCGCTTGAATGAAACCATATGATAACAAGTAACAACATGAAATTCCTGAATTTTAGTTCTGGGTACATCGAATGTAATAGTATTATTAATTTTCATGCACCATAGATCAATAATACAGATTTGTGATCCTAGAGATTGGAGAAGCAAAAATGGATATCTTTATGTTGTGGGCCAAATATCTCCAAAATCATGTCATGATTTGAAAAAGTAAGAATACACTTTTGAATGCCTTTGAATCTATTTTCCCATGAATCAACTAGATCTGTCAAAGGATATGCAAGCACGAAGTACCATTTTCATTATGCCTCAAATATTCCACATTTGAAAACTTTTTCTTTTTTCTTTCAAGCATAGGCAAGCACCTTTGAGCACACTTCTCTTCACTGGGACAAGTATTCGTCGAACCAAATCACAAAAACAAACTGCCATCTTCTTCACAAGAATGGTATTGGAAGCTCTAATACTACTAGGAAGAAATAACGGAGCACAACAAGTTATTGAACAAAAAAATAACTCCAATAATAGAAGCTCATATTATACTTCAATATCTAAATATATAGTTCATATTGAATTACAACCACCAATAACAATCGGGTACATAATCGACATAATTAGTACTGTAACCCAAATCATAAATAACATTGAGTACAATATAAATAATAGGTCACAAGTAGTAATATAGACTTTTGATTAGGAGCATAAATGCTAACACACAGTTACACTGTATTCTTATATATGGCATACCCTGCGATACCATAAGAAAAACTAAGTTTGTTGTATTTGATATCTGTACTCGTACCTATGTTCATGCATTTTAGTTTTTTTCTGTTTTATAAAGTAAATACCCTATTTAAGTTGGATCGTTTCTGTGTATGGTTTTGATTATCCTGTCATTTGTCTTGTGATGAAATAGTTTTTGTGGTCTAGAAGGACATAGGATCCTGTCATTTGTCTTGTGATTAAATAGTTCTTGTGGTCTAGAAGAGACAAAGGCATGTGCACATGCCACAAACATGTGGAGTAAACATCATTTCCTGTGTGTTAAACTTTGTTTAGATGCAAAGAGAATATGATCATGTTTACTTATGGTAAGACTCTTCAGCTATTCTTATCGTGATAAAAGGAGACCATACTCATTATTGCAACTGATTAGTCTGGTTGAAAATGACATAATAACATAGCAATTAGAAGATAAGGTACAAACTATCTCCAGTAATACAATGGAGCTCAACTGTAAATTTCCTAAACAGGTTCCAAGATCACTGAACTAACCTTAAGACTATCATCCACACACATGCAACAGATAAATCACTAAAACTATAAAATCCAATACGCTTATGGTAAGACTCTTAAGCTATTACTATCTTGATAAAAGGAGACCATACTCATTATTGCAACTGATTAGTCTGGTTGATAACGACATAATAACATAGCAATTAGAAGGTAAGCTACAAACTATCTCCAAAATACAATGGAGCACAACTGTAAATTTCCTGAACAGGTTCCGAGATCACTGAACTAACCTTAAGACTATCATCCACACATGCAACAGATAAATCACTAAAAACTATAAAATCCAATGCGCATGGATTTATTTAGGTAGAATGACCATCTCTTTGGATTAAAGCCTTGGCATAAATGCCAACATTACAACAGTAACTTTCTCATCTATTGATCAATCTTTCACATCAGCCTTGTATATCCATATTTAGCTAAGAGAAGGCCAGGTTTAGGATTTTGGAGAGTTGTTTACTCTTGCAACAAGTCTTCTTAAAATAAAACTTTCTTATTATTAAGAATATGATATAGATAAATGTGTACACAATTTGTACATATTGATATTTACAATTAAATAATGAGTGCATCTTAAACCATACAATAGTGTATGAATTATGCAATACACTAACATCCCCCTTAAGATGTACTCTAATAAAGGGGAGGAAGGAGGAATCACTATACCACCCCCTCCTTGAGGTCTGCTTCTTGCAACCTGACCAGAGATCTGAGATGCAACAAAGGAGAAATTACCGTAACATCCCTCGTGAAGACTTCTTCCTTCAACTTGTACATAGTGATGAGATACAAAAACTTGACATTAGTGAAGGATAGAGAGAACACTTACAACACGATGCAATGAATGGCCACAAAAGTGTCGCACGACAAGAAAATTTGATGTGTGAACCCATTTGTGTTGATCATTTTTTCTTGGCTGTGAATCAACAACTCTAGAATGAGGTGCCAATGAGACATGTTTGCCTACAATTTGCTGTGACGGATCATAGACTGCTTAGGATGGTGGATTTTGAGTAGTGTGAGCAATCAATGCAACATGATCTCCATGAAATTGTTTTCGGCAAATAGCTGAAGAAATGGAGTTGCTGGCTTGACTGGTGGAGGAATAACAAGGGATCCTCCCTCAAACTCATCACTTGATGTGTTCAGATGAAATCTTATGCAGAAGGGAAAAGAAGTGGGCATGCAGGTCCGGCAATCTTGACCATACAAGATGGTGAATGCCCAAAATTGTCAAACGTGTACAGCCGAGACAAATCACAAACCGTGTCAATGGCAATGATTGACTGGTCGTTCAATTTTTTGATTACAATGCCATGTGGGGAGAACTCAACAATTTTGCCATTGCCTCCTGATAAATGGACAGAAGATTAAGTGAAAGTTCACGGACATAGAATACCTTTTGGAATTGTCCGTTATCTATCTCAACATTGCCAATCCCTAAAACATCTATGGAAGAATGATCAAGAACAAGTATTTTTTTGGTGTTACATCATTGAGAGTAGGAAAAGAGAATTTTGACTTGGCCATATGATGTGTGGCACTTGAATCAATAATCCAATTGTGTGAGGTAGGAATTGTAGCTGTAGCAGAGAGAGAGCAAATCTAAAACGGAATCATGTAGCAACATAAGTAGTTGGACGTTTGTCACCTGAAAAAGTTGGAGACGAAGGAGTACAAGCTTCATCCCACCAGACGTGCTTTTGCAATGCAACTTCCATTTTGTCCATTTTTTTCTCAAAGCATGCAGATTCCGTGTGATCTCGGTGATTGCAATATGTGCATGTTGGGAGATCCTTCTTCTTTGACTACTTCGTGGAAGATGAATCTAACTGAATGGCTTTAGATGTACCATCCTTTAATGACCGCGAATCCTTATATGGTGTCTTGCTTTGTGTTGAACTTTGTTGGTGCACTATAAGTAAACTTGTCACCCCAAGAGTCCATATTGCTGTAAAAAGTAGAGACAAATATTGAACATGGTTCTCCCAACTTAGAACTGTCATAATGAGTTGATTATCATTCTTCACAATTTTGAAATTCTTTAATTGAAGTCAAATCAACTTGAATTGAGTATGAAATTCTCAATGGTGGTGAAGTCTCGAGGTTTCAAGGTAATGAGTGTGATTTCCAACTTGAGTCCTCTGATGAGATCTATCTTTTTGAACAACTTTGTTGATGAGCTCATTTAATGGCAATAATGACATTGTTTATCTTCCCCCTTTTTTGAATATGCATGCATTCTATAACTTTTTCCTAATCTAAAGCAGAGAATATATGCATTTTACTGGATTAGTATGTATGTATTTGTTTCACCATTGTGTTCTAATCAAATAACATGAAAAGAATTCAGTTTTGTGTATACAAATATCTCCAAATCAAGAAAAAAACATGATTTTGTCAAAGATACAGCGTTCCAGGCACTAGAGAACCAGTCTACTAGGATTCAGAGTCTCTTTGTGTGACTTCAAGGTCTGCCTTGCGACTTCAAGATTCCACTAGCTGGCATTAGCATGCACTGGGATATGAAAACCCATGTTGGCCTGAACCGTGCATCCATGCTTATCTTAGAATGGCATATACTAGAATTAGGAAACCCCAGTTATAGATGGATCATGTAGTTTATTTTTATATATGTTTTGTTGTAACCAAATCCTGTGGAGTCAGTTGGTTCCCCAGTTCTCACCATCATTTCACTTCGAAACATGGAGATATTGTGGAACCTCTTTACCAGCTATTTAAATAAGATAGATTCTAGGATTCATTTAGCTGTTTTGTAGGCATCAGTTGAGGGAGCAAGATAATATAATCTGCACTCGCTGATTGCTAAGGAGGATGCCAGTAATCAATATTTTTGTAATCAATCTTTGTATGATCCGGAACTTAATTGAATAAAGTTGATGCTTTGGTGATTTAACGTGCAAGGTGTGGTTCTGATCTAAGGGAGAGCAAGGGCCCACTCGCCCTAGGATTCAGAACCTTTGGGTATTTTGTATTAGTTATATTTTATGTTAATATCTATATATGCATGTACTTACGGATGTTTAGTATAATTAAGTCTATATTATTTGTTGTTTTATTCTTTTATTGTTGGTTAATCTTTAGCAAATTTACTACACAGTAATTTCTATCTAGTAATCTTTCTTTGCTTCAACAACTTTGAATTCCCAACAAGTGTGTGAGTTTATCTGAAAAGCATTTAAATTCTGTTCTTAATTTAATTCTGAAATTTCCATTTTTGCAAGTGTGTGTTTGATTCAATATTAAAAGCTTCCAATTAAGTTTTAAGTGTTCCAATTCCAGCAAGTTTGATTTTATTCTTAGCTATGTGTGTAATTCCCAATCATAGATAAAATGTCATTTCTAGTATTTAGGATTTACCCACCCCCCAAACAGACAGACCCACCAAGCAATTGTTGTTTCCCCAAAAAAATCTTATTGCATATAGCCTTGGACACTGCCTTGGTTAGAATGACATCAACAATGCCGTTGATTAAATGAGGAGTTTACAATGATGCTCATCAACATCAACGCTTGACAAGTACTGATTTTTTCCTAACTAGCCAATTGGTGCCTTGGTTCACACTAGAAAAGAGGTTATAAACTTAAATTAGGGTGTTGTTATGTAGTGGAGTGAAAATTTTTATGTGCATGTACAAATTGGTTGAGTGCACATATTTAGTCGATTCTTCTATGTTATGGATTGCTCACAATAAGCAAGTGGTTGGAGTAAAATAACTTGTTTAGGCTATTTAACCTAGGCACTCCCTTGTATTATATTCCACATTGCATATGATTACAGAGAGAATAATAGAGACTTTTAGATCCAAGTTTTGCGTGTTTTATGGCTTGGCTCTTCTACTATGGTAACGGCATATTGTAGAGATCATGTGGTGAGAATATTCATTACTCCAATATTGTATTAGAGCTATCTTCGACATCCACTACTTAGTAAAATTTATGAAAAATCTTCGAAGTTTCAAATAAACTAGGTTTTTCAGGCAGTAAGGACTCCCTAGTTGAAATTTGGCATTCACACTTGGATGCTGTCAGCCTCTTTTACGGCTTCAGCCTTGGTTGCACTCTTCTCTAAGCTTTATTAAGCATTATTGTGCTCTAGTTATACTCAGTTTTCTTTAAGAACTCAAGACTGAGTTCTCTAAGCTTTCCTTTGAGCATTCAGCTATCAAAGCTTTATTGAGATACTTCCCAACTCTATTGAACCATCCACAAAGCTACATCTAGGCTTCTTTTCTAAGCTCCCTGCTTAGAGGGCAACCTCTTGGCTAGTTCATGTGGCTCCACTGGAATCTTGAGTATTCTCCGCCAGTCCATTGTCTGCACGAGCCTATCCAACCAAGAGGCACAAGATTTATCATCTTCCATGAGCGATTGCAGGTTTTCCTTATTGCTATTGTGCTCTCCTCTATAACATTTGCAAATGCCTTGAATGGTTGATGTAACGGAGTTGGCATACCACAAAATCTCAAGGGTAGTTTATAGCTGCAACATTTTGCATTGGCCATTGGCACCATATGTTTATAATTGACGCGGTGGAAATTTGCATTGTTATTTATTTAATAGTGTTGCTTGGTCTGTATCACCTCTAGTGCCACTTGGCATCCCACGTAGTGTGCCAACAATATTTGTTGTTATTGCAGCCATAGTTGCTTCTGCCTACTTTGTTTCCTACGGGAAGATTGGTTGGATTTGTCGACCTTCTTGAGGACATGCGTCATGTGGAATATGGAACAACGTACTACCAATGGTGTTAATACTTGATAATGATGATGTTACATGTCATTTGACCGACTGTCTCACCACCTAACTGCCCTCCTTCCTATTCTTTGTTGGAAAGTTCTACAGGCCTATTGCCATTCTACCACATTTCATAGCCTTTTTAGGGTTTGACAGCTACAAGCCTCACAATCAATTTGCCTTCTCTATAGCATGATGTTGATATAACTACTACATTGGAAATTCGTAACCACAACACTGCCAGGTGGTGGCATTGGAGTTATTCATCATCTTTACGGGTCTGTTGGCTCCAAACACCCCCAACACTCCAGCTTGAGACGCGCTGGCATAACACCTCGTTTACTTTAACAGAGACAACTACCATGCTTACACAAACTCTTTGTTGTCAGCTGTATGCTGCCTTCCAACATCTGGCGCTCTGCCTGAGCCCATTTGCTCTCCCTTCATCTGATTTTCATAGCCTTCTCATTGTCTATTACTTTGAGGGTCCTTCTGACTGCCACTGCACCTAACTGACTGTCAAAGGGTGAAAATTCAAACTTCCAAGCATGACAACTAAGCCCAAATTTGAAAATTTGCTCCTGAGTCTTCCCAAACCCCTCTCCCGGTCAGTTTGTCTCCTATGTCATGTCCATATTGACCTTGCAGGTACTTCCAATATGATGAACAAGCAAGTGCAGGTGTTTAGAATGGTGTAACAAGATCAACTCTTTCATCCAGTTAAGTACTTCTGAAGACTAGTTCTCCGGCAAGCCTAGAAAGGCCAATCTTGGCCATTTCGAGGCAGGTGTGCACTCTCCGGGAAGGTTCCAAAGGCTATAATCATCTAGAGGTCGTTTTGAAGAGCTAATGTGATTTTGGAAGTGATTTAGGAAGATTTATGGAAGATTTGGAGGTTTAGGGGCAGGTTGTGCAACAACGGGTTTTTCAGGTGTAAGGAGTATAGAGCTAAAATCTGGAATCTGATTTTCACCGAATGATTCTGGGAGCTCCGTAAGGAGTTGAGAGGCAATCAAGTAGGCATTGGAAAGTTGGAGGAATTCTACACATGGTGGAATCATCACATTTTTCACAAGACCTAATGACTTCTCAAGGCAACTTGATTTTCACAGACACACCCTGTTGTCCCAAAAGAAAAAAAGGCCATTTTTTGGAGATGTAAGCAAGAATTCAGGTCCTGAAACCCATCCCATTGTTCTTGAAATGGTCTTAGGAGTCAAAATCATATAATACTTTGCTAGAAAATACCATCTGGAGCTTCGGGAATTGTTCAAGTTCTCTCTTGTGGAAGTGTGTTCTCATACTTAGTCAATTTTTAAGTGACTTGGCTCCATGGTGTGAAACTTTTTGTCCCTCTTGTCCCTTTCCCAAGGGGACTAAAGAGGGTACAAAGGGGACACAAAATTGCCCCACCCTCAACTCTTCCCTCTGGTCCTTCTCATATGACCTTTCTTCAACTCAGACGGAGTGCTTAAGCCCATTTCCTCATATTGCATGCACTCGCAGAAGTGACAAGTGGCACAATCTACCCAAGGTGCATTTTTTCCCTCTTGTCCCCATTCCCAAGACAAAGGGGAGAGGGGATACAAAAATGCACCCCTCATAGCCCCTCTTCTGGTCTCCATGTGACCCTAGGTTGACAACGCCAAGGTTTCTGGTAAGGCATGAAAAGACTCCTGTCTCCTTGTCCTCTCACCTCGTAGTGACAAGTGGAAACATCTCCTTGAGGTTAATTTTATCATCTCTCTTGTCCCCATTACAAAGGGGAAAGAGGGGTCACAAAAATTCACCCCACGCTCAGCTATAAAAAACCTTAACTTCAAAATATATGTTGCAAAAATCATTCACCCATGAACAAAAGCAAAGTTGTCGGGTAACCAAAACTCAAAATAGCTTGTTTTAACTGCATTCCTTCACATAGTTCAACCTTGATTCCATTTATAAAGTTGTGAAGCCTCCATTAATGGTTGTTGTGATGTAATATTGAATGGACAACGAGGCCCTTCTTCACTTCTCATGAGGATCCAACAGGTGGAATCACTTGAAAATTGGAGAGAACGATCCCTGAAAAATTTAGTTTCACGTGAGCTAGTTTTCATTCCACAAAGTCCCTATTTTTCTATGGATATTGAGGATTGTATTTTTCATAAGTATTCTGCTCTATTTGAAGAATTTTTCAATTCTTTAAAGATCTTCCAGGAAATATTATCTAAAAATTAGAGCGAAGGATCTTCGAAAAATCTAGTTTTATATGGACCATTTCTCGCATGACGAAGTTATTAATTTTTAGAGATATGGAGGACTGATTTTTTCTTAGTATTTTTCCCCCTCTAATGAAAAATTCATTTTACCACTTGTTTGGTTGAAGGAATCATCCAAAATTTAGAGTGGAGAATTTTGGAATAAAACCCAGAATTTCAAGATCTCTTTCGTTGCAATTCGACACCCGTAGTGCACTTACTAAAAATAACATGTCCTTGGCAAGACATGACTAAAAAATAGTAAGTGGTCAAATAAGGTGAATTCTCAACATCTGTGGTCCTATATAGACATGAAAGAAATATCTGGGAGTGAAAATAGGGAAAAATTTCCAGAGTTAGCAGTCCTGACTAGGACTTGCTAAAAATAGAAAGTTTCTGATTTTAGTCTAGAAAGTTGTGGCAACCCCAATTTTTCTTTAATTGTTGCTCTTTTATGTCACTGTAAGGTTGAGAATTTTTATCAGGGTCTGAAAAAGAAATAATTCCCTCTAATCTAATTCATCCATGAAGGGAGCATCACAAGGTTTGAGACATCGAGAACTTCATTTGAGTCCAAGTCTCCAAGTGGATGATTGTCATGAACTTGTTGTGAGGAGCCCACTATGAGTGAATGTGGTGGCCACCTCAAGAAATGGTTAGCTCAAGCAATGTTTCTAAACACTTGATCCATGATTTATGAGGATCTCACATCCTACAAGCTAGGGGAAGGTAGAGTTTGGAGTGTTTCAATGTAGGGTGCAGGACAAGAATATGGAGCTCGTTTTCCATTTAGGGATCAATTCTTCATGAAGTGTAATTGAGAAATGTCTAATCATGCTTCCACCTAAGTGGAATCTTGGTTGAGAAGGGGATGTCATCATGATCAAAATAAAATGAGAAATTCATGGAACAAATAGAGGATAATCTCTCTCAAAAGAATGTTTAACTATGCTAAATGAGTTATCAAGGCATTCACGATCATCATGTGCAAGGAATCAAGGAATCACCTCATTCCCATTCATTCCTTCAAGTTTTATCAGGGACCAGTCCTACTATTAGGAAAAGGTAACCTACTTCCATTTGTATGAATTGATCTCATTCATGAGTGTTTTAGAGTCAATAAGGGAAATTGGTGTGATCTTCATTCAATGAGAAATCAACTCTATTTCATTATGCTTCCATCCACTTGGTAGTGTTTTTGAACACTCACCTCAAAAATTATGGTGAGGTCATTGCCATCTCTTCATGTCATTCCAACTGGTGGCCACTTCTCAAGAATTCCATTCAGAGGCTATCCCTTTCACCCCATAATATGAAGGCCTATTTCAGTAAGTGAAGGAGAATCATCAAGAAACTTGAGCACCGTGTGTTTTCTTTCATGAACAAGGGCCAATTGTGAAAGCCTAAGGAGTAATAAATTGATCATCACTCTCACTGTGGATGAAGGATGAATCATCATGAGTGATGCTAGTGGTTGTCTCAATCTCACATCGGAAGGTCTCACAAAAATGTTTCTAAACTTTCACTCGGTAGTTTGAGGTGTCTGTGCATCTTATAGAAGGAAGATATTGTGATCACCTTGCCTTAAATCAACAAGTTCTTCATCAACAACAAATCAGTCAATCCCTTCCCTTTCCCCCTCTCTCTCTCCATTATCTAATTTCAATTGAGAATGTATTTTTTGCTATTTTGTCTTATTCACTTAAGTGACCTTAGTGCTAAACATTGTAAGATTCCTTTTCAAAATAATGAAAAAGATTCACTTCCTACGAATATGAATGGTCACAATTGATGTGGATAGGTGAATATTCATGTGGGGGTAGATGAAAAGACATATTTTAATACTATAGATTGGAATGGCTTCTCCATTCCAAGGGGTTGAAAATTATTGATTGAATGTATGTTGTTGAGAGTTCAACTTCTACATCAAGAAATAAAAGCTGAAATTATTATATTTCTTGTCTCATGTTCCTCTACTCTCTCTTTGTAACTATACATATATGATAATCTTGTAAAACCAAGAAAGGTGTTTGCACATTTGATGAATGAATTAGTGGAAGTATGTGTTTATGGTTTGTTATGTATTATCATGGTTTGCATTTTTGTGTTCTTCTAATTGGATGTGGCCTTGCTCTGTTTATTGTGTGTGAAATCTTCTAGTGCCTACTCACAACAATAACCCTCTTTCTCCTTATTACCCGAACTCCCCTTTACCTCTCTTCATTGTAATTTCCTCCCTTGTACTTTGTACAAGCACTTTCCCCCAGGTTTAGTGAAGTGTTCTTGTATGATCCCCAAATTATTTGGCCACCCCATAGAATTAGGATAGTTTACATTCAATAATGGGAGCCTGCCCATACATAAGGAGGGGCTTATCCTTGTACTATTGGTGAAAACCCAATAAATTTTCACACGAAAAATTATTTTTCTAAGATTTTTTTACGAATCCATTAGGGAGAGATCTTCCCTCATGCACCCATAAAGATCTCTAAAAAAAAAAAATAGAAAATAGAAAATTCCAAAACATACTATTTGAATGATCAAAAATCCTTTTTGCAATCTTGTTGAGAAACCCACACTTTTCACATTTCTTTCCTCCCTAAGTTCTTGAGAAAACTAGTTGAAAGAAGATATAGTGGAGATTGAATAGATTGATAGGATAATTTACCTTGCTTCAAAATCTTTACAAAATTAGTAAGAGAAAGTTAGTGATAATCAATATTACTTCTCTCAAATGTTTATCTCCATATGATTAATCAAGTGGTACCCCTATAAATCATATCCAAAATCCTACTGATATGCCCCCTACAAATCCTCTTAATTCTCTTATCTTTCACCCACAGTTGAATGTTAAATTCCCATATTAAGAATAAGAAGAAGAAATAGACGAAGTACTAGAAGAGGAAAGTGAAGAGGAAGAAATGGTAACACAAGTACCTATGCCATGGGGACAAAACACTGGTTTGTTGGATTTGACTTCTCCACTTCATGACTTCAAAAATTGCCAAGAAATAACTCTCTGAAGTTCTATGGAGACAAAAAACAACGTCTTAATGATCATGTTATAGCCTTCATCATAGCCCATGGAATCCTTGGAGTGCAACATGAATATGTTGCAATATGGATGTTTGTGGAAACATTGGAAGATGTCATTGTGGACTAGTTTTACTATTTGTCATCGTGCTCAATTGCTGATTGGGGTAGTATGATAAAGAAGTCTAAAGAGACATTTAAGACTTCCAAAGATGTTCATTCCATCATTTCTCAACTTATTCAAATGAAGAAAGAATCACAAGATTCTATGAGAGACTTCGTAGAAAAATCAAACAAGCTAATCAACAAGATTCCCACCATTGCCCATCCTACTGCAAATAATATGAAAAGGTTCTTCGTGAATGCTTAGTTTTGTGAAGTAAGATTATTTCTACAGATATTTCAACCAAGAGATTAGGACAATGATTAATAATTAACCATTGAAGTGGAAGATGACCTCATATTTTCAAGAAAGATCAAGAACCATTCGATGAAGGATAATGCCCATAATTTCAAATATGAGAGAGTTGATCCATTATTGCAAATATTGGCCAATGAATTGTCAATGTTAAAGAATGAAGTTGCTCAATGAGAATATCATCCAAACCATAATAGAAATCAAATTGTAGGAGCACCCCGAAGGCTTTCCTTGAAAGCTCCATCAATCAATGCAATATGTGAGGTCGATAAATATGATGGAGAAGAAGTTATTGAATCAAAAATTGAAGAAGAAGAAGAAGAATGTTCTCAGATTAGATATTGTGAATGCACATTTGATGAACATTTTGAAGAATCCATAGATAGCTACTCCTATGCAGTGTTCACTTGATCACAAAAGGAGAAATAAATCTCTTCATCTACCACCCAAACTAAGCAATTGGATCCTCAAATGGTGACTCTACGAAAAACAATAATGAAAGGAGGATCTCGACAGTCCGCCTCCATAGGGTCAGCTGAGAAGAAACATGAGACTACTTCAACCCAAGAATCCTTCTGCCTCTTCGGGTAAGTCTCATTCAACTTCCCCAAAAAATCAGTTTCTTTTGATCCTAAGAACATCCATGTCAAGACTGCCATAATTCCTTATGTGCCTAACACTTCCTCATCCTTTGATATCATTGACCATTGCAAAAAATCCAAAGTTCAAATTTCTGAGTATGAATACTTGAAAACCCATCCCAAGCAATTTGATAGGCTTGTTCAGTATATCAAAGGAAGTAGTTATGTTTCATGTTCCAAAAATGATATCACCAAAGAATTACCTCATGCCTCTCATTCCACTCCTCCTTTGAAATTGTCTTGCTTCCACACCTTCCACCTCTGGGAAGATTGAACCTTTCTATATAGCCTTGTTGGTCAATGGGTACAAATGAATAATTGCATCATTGACTCTGGTGCTTCTAACAACGTCATGCCTGCAAAAGTTGCTAAAGCTCTCGGTCTCTCGCTCTCTCTTACCAATGGCCATTATTACTCTATGGAAATGAAAGATGTGCCTCTGGTTGGCCAAGTCAGGAATGCTCAGGTGGCATTTGCAGATTTTCCTGACAAGAAGATCACAATGAGAATTCTTGTAGCGGATACACCTGCCTCATATGGTATGTTGTTGAGCTGAAGCTTTTGTCGAGATGTTGGTGGAGATATACAAATGGATTGGTCGCATGCCATCATTCCTATAAATGGTAAAATGAAGAAAATTCTTCCCATCAGAAAGATGAAGTACACCGTTCAAAGGCCAGATGACCCAAGGGCGGATATCCTATTTCAAGACTCAAGATCTTACAACTTTTTCATCGTTTCAGAGGAAGATGTTGAGCTGCCCATACTGATGGAAGAGTATCCAAGTGTCACGGAGCCAGTTAAAGAGCATCATGGTGTATTGATTGAATTAGAATTTGAAAGCGTGTTTTTCCTACTGGTTGTGAACATGAATGCATTTTCTCCATTAGACGTTGATGATGGTCAGGCGAGTCTTGACTTACAACAAAGCAATCTTGAGGTGATGAGCAATGAGGATCAAGAAGAAAGGATGATACCCAACAACTTCTTGTTAGGCGAGCTTAATGTTTCAAACCATGCTCTTAATGTTGAGCATGAGATTCCATTAGATGGGTATGTCTGTGAATATGAAGACTTCTCCTTCTCATTGGAAGAGAATGACAAAGGATGCAAGAATGACAGGATGTTTCAGCCCTTTGAATTCAAATCCAATCAAGAAGATGATGATTTCATTGCAGAAATGGACTCCTTATTTCTTGGTGATCAAGATTGGGAAAATGACAACATAAATGTTTCAACTCCAATTTTATGCTCATTCCCCTTTCACGAGGATAGAGACATTGTCAACAAAAAATGGAGAGATGGGATGGTGCATGGTCTCAAGGCTGATTTTGTTCAAGATGATAATCTTCTTGACATGGGGTGTATGAAGAAGAATGTGCTTGGATCTTTTAATGATCACTCTACTCAAGAAAAGGAGGCTTTCACCATGAACATGGACTCCAAAGCTCAAAATGAACAAGATGTAGAAGATGGTAGTTTCCATGTTGCATGCCCAAACTTGAGCTCATTCTCTTTCCAAGAAGATGAAGCAATGTACATACCACACTGTATAGGGCATCATATTGAGAAAGAGTCTGACTATGTGAAAGAAGATTGCTTGGACCAATTGAGAAAAATGGAACATCAAAAAGATAGTGATGATGTTGAAGCTTCCAAAACATCTACTGAGAATCAACTTATGAAGACAGTGGTCACGAAGTAGATAAAAAATGAACAACAAATGCCTATCAAATGTCGTAAGCCTCAGTTTGAAAATGATAAGCCTAGTATGACCAAAACTCCTCTTCGCAGCAATAAAGGAGAATTGGCAACGAGAACGAATCTGGGAGTCAATGAGAAGATGGAAAGAATGCGTTAGAGCAACATAGGAAATGAACTGAATAAGTGGGTCATCAATTGCAGTAACAATCATGCTAGATTTCTCAAAAAGTTGAGGACAAGGTTTATATTTCAGAGAGCGTGTCAATGTATTTGCAGAAGAAAGGAGTTCAATGATACCCGTATACGGGTAAGCACATCAGTTTGAATTGGTGCTTCAGTGAAAGTGTATTGTCCCCCACATGTACATAGGTGATTTAGGTTATTTTTCTTGTTGTGTTGTGTGTTTCCATTTTTGTGGTGTGTGTTTCCTTTTCCTTTTTTACGTTTCCTTCTCTGTCATGTCTGTAGAATTTCTTGTTGTACGGTGTAATAATAAGTTAACTCTATTGACTCCGTAATTTAAACAAGGACTGTATGCTCAACCAAGAGTCTTGAGGTTCTCTATTTCCCTTTACATTCCAATGTCCTTAAGTCAGAGCCAATTGTTGTCATGCATTTGTGCTAGACCAAAAATTCAAACTTCCAAGCATGATAACTAAGCCCAAATTTGAAAATTTGCTCCCGAGTCTTCCCAAACCCCTCTCTTGGTCAGTTTGTCTCCTATGTCATGTCCATACTGACCTTGCAGGTACTTCCAATATGATGAACAAGCAAGTGTAGGTGTTTGGAATGGTGTAATAAGATCAACTCTTTCATCCAGTTAAGTACATCTGAAGACTAGTTCTCCGGCAAGCTTAGAAAGGCCAATCTTGGCCATTTTGAGGCAGGTGTGCACTCTTCGGGAAGGTTCCAAAGGCCCATAGTCATCCAGAGGTAATATTAAAGAGCTAGAAGGATGTTGGAAGTGATTTATGAAGATTTAGGGAAGATTTGGAGGTTTGGGACATGTTGTGCAACAACAGGTTTTTTAGGTGTAAGGAGTGTAGAGCTACATCTGGAACGTGATCTTCACCGGATGATTTCGGGAGCTTCGTAAGGAGTTGAGAGACAATCAAGTAGGCATTGGAAAGTTGGAAGAATTCTACACATGGTGGAATCATCACATCTTTCACAAGACCTAATGACTTCTCAAGGCACCCTGATTTTCATAGACACACCCTGCTGTCCTGAACGAAAAAGGGCTATTTTTTTGGAGGAGGTAGAATCAGGGCTTGAAACCTATCCCATTGTTCTTGAAATGGTCTTGAGAGTCAAAATCATATAAAACTTTGTAAGAAAAGATCATCTGGAGCTCCGGGAATTGCATTTTCAAGTTCCCATACTTGTCAATTTTTGGTTTGGCTCCATGGCAGACTTATTTGTCCATTTTGTCCCTCGTGTCACATCAAAGCTTCTCATTTTTTGTTTGTAGAGCATAGAGGTCTAGGAAGAAAGCCATTACAAAAGGCAACAAAAGCAAAGGCAAGAATAAAGTTAATGTGAGAGGCTCTGACCACCTGTCTGACCAGGGCCTTACCCTCTGATCTTTGTCAAACCTAGGTATGTGTCTAAGTAGAAATAAGCCTTCTTATGAAATAAAAAAGAACCGAGAAGCGGGGGTATGGGAGTGGAAAACCCAACGAAGTTGAGGGATAGTGTCCATGGTGCGCTCCTTATCACGATATAGGGCAGGGTTGGGAAGTTGGGTTGAGGAGTAGGGTCAAAGGGTAGCGCCCTCAACACCAAACACGATATCGAATTCCACACATGGAGCGGCCAAGATACGTTGATAGTTCATACTAGATAGAGATACAATGATACATCAACAATATCAAAATATGGCAATGAAAAACAAATCTTCATTTATCAACATGATTGTAGAAAAAAAAAATTTAAAAATAAGATGTACTGGGCCTTTGGGGACGCCAGGACGTCCCTCAAACGTCTTGGGGACGTCACAGTGTCCCCGATGGTGTCCCCTTTTCTATAAAGCACCCAAGATGTCCCGGGTGCTTCTCTTGAACTCAAGGGACATCCCCTTCATTGTTTACATTTTCCAGGACGCGGGGGGGACATCTTGTCCCTGTACCCAAGTCCCTGAGACGTCCCGATCATCCGGGACAGTTTGGGGATGGGGCGTATATGTCCCCGCCTAACATTAGTGCAAATCTTTGCCTCATAATTGCTTTATCGTGGACCCCTTCCATGTGTAGAGATTGTGTTGAGTTAAGAGGTATCAATGGATTTTGGCATGTTTGCAAGTGAATGTATAGAAAAAATATAAAAAAAGTACAAAAGAAATCCCAGTTTGAAATCTCGAGGAACTAGAGTGGTTAGGGGACCATGGTGGTGACATAGTTTGCACTAAGGCAAAATGCAATGTTTCGCAACAGTGAAGGGGAAAAAATGTCCTTCCTTTATTATGAGGGGAGGATCCCTTTATTAAAAGCCTAGAAAGTGCAAGAAAAAGAATATATACAAAAAATGAGTTTGGGATTCTGCATTTAAACTTGAAAGAAATTGTGGAATAGTGAAAGGTAGATAGAGATTGTGAAAGAAAAGAAAAGAGAATACATGCATGACTAATTCAGATTTTACACTTCCACGTAAGAAAAGAACATATATAAGAACATATATAAGTGTTGACAGTTTAACATGGTGTTTAGTGGCACTGAGAAAAATATGTATTAGAGTAACTCATACCATGCAAAGAGACAAAAAGACTCGAACTTCTGCAATATTTCTTTATATTCCTTGCTAAAAAGAAAATTAAAATCTTGTTTTTTAGTCTTCCTATTTAACAAAATTTGCTGGAGGGTCAAAAAGTCCTTTTACAATGATCATCACTCCTATTTATAAGTCACAAGAGGATGCAATTAACGTATAACTTTCTCTAAATCTCTCTTCTATTCTTAAATTTACTTCTCACTTTTAAGTGACTTAAACATTACACAAAGGTAATACATTCCTATTAGAGGAATATTACAAAAGTGCAATTGAAAATAGATTATAATCCACTTAAGAAGCCTTTCCTTGAGAAGGTTTGCTACTTCGTGGGCCCATTTCATCAGTAGCCCGCACACTCTTGTCTTTCTCCTATGATTCCTTCAATCCTAATATTCTGAATTTAGCTACAATAGCAATTTTAACATCATTTTTTGGAATCATAGTATTCTAAGAACAAACCAACCGTATCTCCATAACTTTAAGCACAGTGTCGGCATTTTTAAAAAATTGGGGCAAATGTTTATTGAGCTCATCAAGAGTGTTGTGTATTTCGCTTAACCTGTCCATAGTGGTAATATTGAATATGTTTTCTCCAAAAAGTTCTTTAATCAATTTCTGATTTTGTTTTTTTTTTAGTTCAGCAACTGTATGTTGCTTGGAGCCATCATCCTTGGAGATCTCACAATGAATTGACCAGATATTGAAACTGATCTCAGAAAGTTTTTCATCACCTATTTTCTGCCATTCATGGAGATCTTCAAGAGCCTCATTCAGAACATCATTTTTCCATTTAATACTCACGGACCATTCATAGGATGCATTGTCTTCTGCCATCTCAAAAATGCCTATAGAAACGAGCAAACTCACATCAGTGTGTGACATCTCATCTACATCACCTTTTACACCATTTCAAATTGTTGGGTCTCTCTTTAGACACTTTATTTCTTCATCAACTTTGGGCCATTCAATCATAATTTTTTCCTAAGCCTTCATTCTGTCATCAATGTATTTCAATCCGCTCATTATCAGTAGCTCAACCCAAGCTTCTATAGTCTTGTCAAAACTATTGAATTTACTTATAGAGGTGATGGCTTCTTTGTCAATGCCTAAAATTTGAACAGAATCTGGGAGAGATGCTATTGGGGTATAACTTGGGTTTAGGGAAGGTTTGGTGTATCCTTAAAGTTGTGAACATCGCTTCCACGAGTTGATTCACCCATAAGAACTCTTTGTAGATTGTAATCCGACAATGTCGTGTCTTCTTAGTTCTTATCCCCAAGTGGTTGTGCTATCTCCACGAACTGAGCACCATACGAATGAGAGACTAGTCTAGAAGCAATCTTTGCCTCTTTGGAGGTGAAGTTTGTAGAAGTTTTTTCTCTACATTAAAATTCGGCATTGTAGCCTTTACCAAATTCTTCTTGTTATTTAGGAATTGACGTATCTATGCAAAAGAAGTATCATCAGTAGAATTCACAACCTAAGCATCATAACCTGAAGAGGTTCTTGTGGGAGGAGTGGGTTGTCTTGGAGGGGTGGAAAAAGGTGGTGGTGGCAATGAGGAGAAGGCATCTTTGGCAATGACGAGGAAGAGGGAAATGAAGAGAAGTTTGCTGGCCAACAAAGAGTGAAGGTGAAATAGAATGAACATGGCCATGCCCTTGATCTGAAGCCATGAATTCTCATTTTATGTTCTTGATCAAGATTGATGAATCAATTATTTGAGTAGAAAGAATTATATCAGGTTAAGGAGGAAGAGATCTATCAGGTCAGGAATTAAATTGAAAGAGAAAGATTGACAAAATGAAATGGATGGGAAATTAGACAAGAAGAAAATATTCAAAGAAGCTCTCATGTATTCAATAAAGCTTTGCTTGATGCACACATGTTTACAAGTATAAATAGCCACAACAGGAAACTCTTCAGTTCATCTTCTGGATGGCTGTTCAACTTTCATTATGTGTGCACATTATTTACAATAAATTACAGCTGCTAATATTAAAGTGGTAAATATTAGACTTGGGTATTAGAATATTATTTCTAACACCCCTTATAAGACTAAGTTTAATGTTCTTTTGTTCTATGCAATTTTCATAATGCTCAAAATAAACCATGTGTAAAAAATGGTGAAAATGGATAACCCAACTGGTCGTGCCCATGAGTAGTCCAAGTGTGTTGCAACTACATTGTATTTCCTAAAAATTGGATAACCCACGTTGATTATGACCATGAGTAACCCGAAAGTATGCTCAAGCATGCACATAATGACTTAAATTTCTATCAAGATGAAAATGTGAAGTAATTATTGTCCAAAAATCTCTAAAATTGAAGGCACATGTTGACACATTGATTATGATGAGAAAAATTACATTTAAGTTGGATGAACTAGCTCCATGCATAGTCATATAAATGAATTGTAATATATGATGTATTTAATGTTGGTATGATAATCACTCATTATAGTTCAAAAGCTATAATGCATGATATACGTCTATATTCTATAATATGCAATTTGCTACGATGTATGGAGTATCAACTTGAAGAACTCAAATTGTACACAAACTAGTGGTGCTACGATATGCCAGTGATCTTCTATAATTTGCAATATGTTGCAATAATATATGAAGTATCTACTCAAAGAAGTTCAAAATATGAATTAGGTTGGTGCCCCTGTAAGATGAGAGTGGAGAGCTGCTACCTAGCCCCCCTTGGAATGGGAACAACACATATCATCCTGTAATGAAAATGCACAACTCAGTGACGCCCTCCTGGTTTTTCATCATGAGTCTCCATTAAGCTTCCCTTTTGGGTTTTCAACATAATGGGAATAAAGTTTGTAAGCTGCCCTTTTGGGTTTTTGACTTACAACTCAAGTGCAAAATTATAATCAACATGTAATTTGTATTGAATTGCATATCTTGTGGTCTTAGTGTGATCATCATCAATATCCCAATCAGAATGGGAAATCACAAGAAAAATGTCCAAGCTCTGGTCAATATCAATTAAGTGCATAATTATCCTCTATGGGAATTGGGTGCAACTCTGCAAATCTCTCAACAGGTTGTGGCTCAATAGAATCTACACTCACATAACCAAGCTCAACAATATCTGCAAGGTTGAGCTCATCATCTGATATAGTGGAGTGTACTCGCCTGTAAGAGTTTGACAATAGACGAGCCTTTGATTTCCATATCGAGTGATCTATCCATCCAAAATGCACATGCCTCATAGATTTGTAGGTTGACCTTTGAGATAACATTGTTTAACAAAATGTGTATGCTGACTACATGATAGACAAGGATCCAGGTCAAAACAATCACTGGAGGTATGACCTCGATGTCCACAATGACAACATTTTTGGACTTGAAGGGTTTTAATGCAAATTGGTTTTGGTTCACTTGACAACTTGGCAATTTCGCTGGATTGACCAATAGGTGAAGACTCGACTTTTATGCAGAAGACCTTCAGACACAAATTTGATAGGTTTGGAATATTTTGGTATATGAAAATTCACAACACCTGTAAAACCTAGAGCGATACGATGTTTGTCGTGTTTCATTGTCTCCCAAACTTGCACAACAGATGGGGATTCAACAACAAGGGGATTAACATTCATATCCAAAAAAGTCTTGGATTACCTAAGTTTTTGAGGACAACATGATTGGACTTAATAGCTTTGGTCTTTTCCTTGCTAATACTGGTAGAAGGCTTACAATGTTCTACAATAGGATTGTTAACAATGTTATCATATTGGTCAAGAGGACGTGCCTTGTGAGAATCAATCTGATTCTGTAGGTAAACTATCTTTTGTCTCAACAAACTGTGCTGACTGCAAAATTGCATGAACATTGGTTTGAATTGTCTCCAACATTCTGAAATCAAATCTGTGTCTTGATTTGTGAGAATCAATATGATTCTGTAGATAAACTATCTTTTGTCTCAACAAACTGTGCTGATTGCAAAATTGCATGAACATTGGTTTCAACTGTATCCAACATTCTGAAATCAAGTCTGCTTCTTGATTTGTGTGAACATGAAGTTACAAATATAGTATGCCGTCCTAGTACAATGTGCTCATTGTGTATGCAGTGTGTGGAAAGGATCTTAAAAGCCCACCAGGGCTTTTGAGTTGGGTAACACTGAAAGTGTTGTAAAAGGGACAAGGCCAAGATCATGCCCTTTTTAGAGAATGGAAACCCGTCAGTCTTTGAACTTTGACTTAGCTTAAAGAAGTCTGCCCACACCCGTAGGATATTTTTTCTATGAACACAGGTTTTAGAAAAAAAAACATTAATCTGACGGAAATGATTTCAGGAATCCCTTTTACATAAAAAATGAGTGGTATAAGCCAATTTTGGCCACTCTATGCTAAATTTATGCTGTTTTAAAATTTGATTGGTTTTAGGCAAGATAGACCCCTCCCCAATGCAATTTCAGCAAACTGTCCTGATTCATGGGGATTAAAATATACTAGGTGGGCAAGTTGGACCTTGAACTATTTGTACTTGTGGAATCGTGGATGAGTCTACTTTCCAAAAAAGTAAGTTTCAGAGACAAATTTGACCTAATGACCTGGATATGATGATAAATACAAACGAAGGTACTAATTTTCCTGGTTTTTCCAATTAATTCAAAATTGCAAATTTGAACAAAATGAAAGGGGAGTGAGTTTTGAAATTTCACACCTATTAGAAATTAAGGGGCTTACAAAATGATACTATCTAATATCCCTGTGATAGTTTATATAACTTATCTCCTTAAAATTTTTAAAACCCGACTATTGAAAGCTTCTCCAAAAACAATATTAAACAACTTATATAGAATTCAAAGACCTATCTTTGACCAAGATGGAGAGGCTTTGTGATACCTAGATTTCAGTGCTAATTGGACAAAATTGGTACTTGAACAATAAATGAGTGTGGACTGCCGTAAGGAGAGAGGCATCCAGCTGGGTCTTCAAGCAAAGCTACAGGTAGATAGGCCATGTAAATAATTGCAGATCTGTCTAGCAAGCTGTATGATCATGCACAATTTCAACAATCTGATCTGTATTGTGCAAGCTGGAATGAACCTCCACATATAAAACTCCCACAGGCCACCCAAATCACCTTGCAATGTTGGACAAAAGTATTAATTCTTTTGGAATAAAAGTCCGTCATTTAACATCTAAATATCAGTGATTGCACTTAATCTATCATCTCAGCTTTTAGGAACAGCAAAGCAAACAAGGATGGAAGCAATTAAATGAGCACTAGCGTTACAATGGAACACTTTGGAAGAGTAAAATATATGGCTTATTTTCCCTTTATGTATGCAACAAGCCGTACCAGTGTGCAGCAGCAGGAAACAATTTACGGGAGCTCGAGGAGGAAAGTTGAAAAGAGGATTAAAAAAAAAAATAAATATATTTGCAGCAGCTTGTGCTTGGTCTCTGAGAGATCTACAGGTCCAACGCACTTGCAGCCAATAAAACACAAATTCTACTAAATCTATGAGTCGTCTTATGAGATTGTAACGCCTCATGTGCAGCCACCGTTACAACAACAGTTTGTGGTATTAAAGTTCACTTGCAATATAGTTCAACACTCCAAAATACTAACAAATACTTGACATGGAATATATTAGTTGCAGCTGTAGCCACAATTGAAACGCCATCTTAAAATAATTTTATACAAAGAAAAAAATTTCAGAGCAGGACATACAGCTGAAAACAAACTCATGGAGGAAGACTAGGTTACACTCTGAAACCAAAATTGTGGAATTTTGAAGAAGTCAATTTTTGAGTACAACAAACCTGTGCCTCGCAAGATCACCGGAGAGAGCAAGTGCTCATTAGAACACGCTTGGCATTGGAATGTGCACAATAGGCCCAGAGGGTGCAAAAAAGTGACTAGGGATGTCACAGTTGTTTAGGCAGAGCCTGATGAATGCACTTTGATTTTTTTTTTTGTAAATTTGATTTTTAAAACCCTTTTTTAATTGTAATTTTTTTTTAGTGGCCCATGTTCTAGCAGTTGCTTGTTCTTAGCCATGGTCCTCTTTATGTTTTAAAAACATTAAAAAAAGACTTTTTTTTCAAAATTAAAAAAAACTTTAAAATGTTTTATTGAATCAGAAATTTTTTGATTTAAAAAATGAGCAGATTTGTGGTCAAGCGCCTGCTTGATCACAACCTGTGTGAGGGTGGGTGTTGTGAGGCTGCCACATGAGGTGGAGAGATGGTGGTGGCAACATTGCCTGCAATAAGTGAAGTGACTCGTGGGTGGATCTACACCGAACACAACATATTTTCGACTGAGCGAAAGGTTGGTTGGTGAGCGTGTGGCTTACTATAGAGGTGGACGTTAGCCATTATGTAGCAAAGCTTCTAATGTAGCAGGTTTGCACGGGGAAGGGAAGCTGCGATGGCTGCGTGTGGTGCAACAACATAGGGGGCATCTGAGAGCTGCCGAGGGAACATGGAACAGGGAGTAGAGGTGGTCAAGAAGCCATTGACAACAGGGAGAATGTCTGTAGAAGGTGGTTGGGCGCGATCAGGGACACAACTGCAATAGTTAGTAGCATTGTGTTTGCAAGGTCAGGGATGAGGGGGTTGATGGGTGTTCAAATGCTATTTTGGTGCCATTTGGCTCACAAATTCTATATTTGTTTTGCCGTGTTGGCCAATTTTTAAGAATCAGCTTGTTTTGCTTTATTTTTTATTTGTTAGGAATTAGCACTCCATATGTGTGAGCTTTAAATATTCTTGTGAGACATTAGATTATGAGTGAGAATAATGTGTGAGAAAGTAAGCAAATTATGACTCACATTAATAGTGTGTGAGAGATTCTAGTAGAGAGGAAACAGGCTTGTTAGAGAGATTTATGGAGATTTGGTGATAAGGTGAAACTCCTTTTTTATAGGAGTTACATTCCTTTATATATGTAATGTTTTGTGTTTGAATATGAATGAAGAAGATGATAATTGTGTAAATGTTGAGTGTGTTCTGTTAATAGCTCGACCAAATTTATCATTTGGTATATGAGCAATAGTCTAATTCCTGTGATGGAAAGCTAATGCATATATCAGGGGCAGCTGTGATGTTCTTTATTGCCCCAAGTAATGTTGTGTTTCATTTTTTGAGCCATTAGTTTCGGTTATTAGTTAAATAGTTTAGCAAATCATTGATTAGATTCTTTTCTTTTTGGAGTTCTTTATGCTAGTTTGAGCCTTCAATGCTTCCAAGCTTCAATGTGGGAGGATATGTGGGTAATCAATATTTCAGGTTGATATAAGGGTCATCAATATTTCAGGTTGATATACGGGTCATCAATATTTCAGAAGGATACGTGGGTCATTGCTGGCACATTGGTCTACAATATTGTCTCTCTTCTTGTTTGTTAACCGTTTCATTTACTCAAATTCCATCTAGTGCACCAAGTGGTTGGAGTGGTGGATGAATTTTCATTGAGTCTCTGCCATCACGTACAGATCTATTGCAGATTTCACCACGCACATCCACCACCACTCAACACAACTATGCAGACTTTTGAAGTCTTCCAATGTCAAAGTTTCTTCTCTTGCCAAGGATAAATCTGGCCATACATGCAACTTCCATTTGAAACTATGTATATTTGATCTTCACTGCCATCTTGACAAGCGAGTTGTAAGCATTTGCCAAACCACTTTGGGTTTGAGTCTCACCCCTCAATTTAACCCCTTTGGACTTGGGTCATTTTCTTGTGGATACGAAGGAGTCGAGTCTATTACTTTCCAGAGGGATAAGTTTGCTCTTGGGATGACTGTCATTTCTTCCAATCTGAAACTTTGACAATTGGGTGCACACTTTGGGACTGTTTACTTGGCTGAAGACTGTCTCCAAGTTCTTCGTCCGTCCGGACGTTTCCACAATTGCCACACGGTATCCATCCAATACAAAACTACTGCCTGCATTTTGTTTTACCATAGCAAATTAGTTTTGTGGTTTGTTTTTTAAAATAGTGGTATTTCAAGTGGCGGTGCTATTTTAAAGGCTGGAAGTTTTTTAAGGAGGTTGAATATATCAATGGTGATTATAGCCATATGGATCAGTTGTGTCCGCTTCAGTCCCATTACCACCAAGCCCGCATGCACGTTGAGCTCTCAACATTAAATTAGAAGTTGAGTGTTTTAAGAGCGTTGTTTAATTTTTTAGAGTCTTATATTGTATTGTTTGAATGTTAATAAGTTTTGCTTTAATATATGCTGGTCTGTATAATTATATTAGTTTAATGTCATTCGAGTGAATGCTTTAAGCTCAAAGTTTAAAGATATCAAAAACGATTTCAAGAGTAGTTTAGAGTCTAGGAGTTTAGTAATGCACTATAGTAAACATTTAAGATTTGTAGTGTTGAATTGTGTAGTCCATAGTTTAGTTGACAAATTATGTTGTCAAAAGTAAAGAGTCAAATGCCTAAGTTCTATGAACACTATAGTTTTATAGTTTCAAGTCAATGTGTCATTTTTTCCAGTCAATATCAAAGTATTATAGTAAAAATGTTAAAAAATAAAAATAAAATAGCCTCATAGATGCATTTTCAGGAGAGCTCTACAACCAAATTATGGGGGGGAAGATATTGAAATTTGAGCTTCATGTTTTTTCAGATAAGCAAGGAGCAACACATTGGAGGAGGGAGGCAACAGAGGTTGGAGGACAATCCACGCCCTCTAGTCATTCAGTATCGATGGGGCTGCACCATGCAATAGTGGCAAACCTATACAATGCCAAATCAACTAATGCCAAGATTAGTAACCAGTGGTTGTGGATACCAGTTATGCTTTTAGTGATTAGAGTGGTAGTGATCTATAATGGTGGCTACACACGTGTTAATGAGGAATTAGTCCTTATTATTTCATTTTCGATATTTTTTTGTATGGTGTGTTGAATAAACTCTTATAATGCTGACATCTGTGAAAGATTCATATTTTAAGAAGATCACTCTTTGAGGGTAGGGAAACATCCAAGGTAAAATCAACATGGATGGCTGCCCAGATAGTTTAGGAGAAATAAATTCGGGAGTTTAAGGAGGTGGAATTTGGTAACTCAGGAATTTAACTTGAGAGCTACACCTTTACAAGGGTTACTAGACAACTTGATGGAGTTGTACTTGGTCCGAGAATTGTTTTCAGAGAGAAGCTTCTGAAGAGTGTGTTTTTATTCTCCCATGTTCGCATTAAGAGGGGGAATGTTAAGAATTAGTGCTCCATTTGTGTGAGTTATTACTATTGTTGCAAGACATTAAATTATGAGTGAGAAAATAAGTGAGTTATAACCATAGTTCAAAAAATTGTTTATCGCGATTTATCGGCAGGCCAAATTTTGACTCGGAAATCGGGAATGGGCAATTTATCGGCAACTTTATCGCTACTTTAAAAAAATATTTAAATTCATAAAATAAACTTAAATTAAATGTAAAAACAATGTAAAATGATGCGAGAAGTGACTCTATAGAATGCCATAGGCCCCTATGCATATTTTTTATTAAGTTTTGACCAAAAAAGAGAGTACAAACTACAAAGTATGCAAGCAAAAATGCTCATAGAGTCATGTCACATGTGACTTTTGAAGTATCACTATCAAATATCAATAATATTCTATTTCATCAAGCACGCCTAAAATAAGTCTGTTGCACTTGCGGTTGCCTTGTGGAAGTGGAAGGCAAACATTCCTCCCCTGTAACACCAACATTGTCTTCTACAAACATATCATCTGGATCATCACCAATTTCTAATGTCCCTGATGGTATTGCTTCTTCAGTCTCCCTCTCCAAAGCAACTATCTTCTTTGTAGTAAACATATGCTCCGCATCATTAGGGTCAACAATCTAGTCATCATATGGATCAATGTCAGCCAAGTCAATTGCATCATAACTCTGTGCCCCCTCCACTTGTCTCACATGAAGACGAAGGTTGTATCGCACGAAGACAAGGTCATTGAGGCGTTGTGTTGTCAACTTGTTGCGCTTCTTTGTGTGAACAACTTCAAACATGCTCCAATTACGTTCGCATCCAGAAGCACTGCATGGCTGACACAAAATGCGGATGGTTAGCTTTTGAAGATTTGGTGTTTTTGCACTATAATCTTCCCACCACAAATCTGTAAATAAAACATTTAAAAAATTGTAAGTTAACTAGGCTTGAATAAATAAAAGAATTCTAAACTTCTAGTAGCTAGTTCTATGTGTAAAGAGACTAAATACATATGACTCAATTTGTTTTTACCTGGCGGAGAAGTGTTTTTTCTTTTTACACATAGAGTCGAAGAAAAGAACCTCCCCTCAGCAGTCTTGTAAATCTGCAGCTTGTCAACAATTGCATCTCTAATATCTTCATCAGGTACCATCCTCTCCATGCATGTATTAATGCCATCCATAACCTCCTCATCAGACTTAAATGATGGGGAAAAGAAAAACTTTGGGTTTAGGTAGTACGCCGCTGCATGTATATGTCGATGGAGTGTCTTGTTCCATCTTCGATCGATTATGCGCCAAATGGGTTCATATTTTCACTGATTGTGCCCATAATATTTAGCTATGGCCTCCTTGGCCACATCCATAGCCTCATACAAATAACGCATTGGGTTTTTCTCCCATCCACCATTCGTAGAACTCAAACCAAAGGCTTTGACACCTAAAACAAAATAACATATAAATTTAAAATCAAAATTAATAAAAAAATATATAACAAACAAATGATAAATAAACAAATATTCAAGTTTAGTTTACCTTCATGATTTCTTCCATTTGGTTTGCAAACACAATCAAAAATGGTCTTCACGACCCTTTCCCCTTCGGTCTTCTTGGCATAGGGAGACTCCATCCATTGCGTGCTCACAAACATCTGCTTAAGGGATGTTAATGAGGTTGCAATGCTTTGCAATGTAATGAAGTTTGTGGCAAATCGTGTGACCCTGATCACACAAGCTCCTTTCCATTGGTGTGCTCTCTTATCAAGTTTAGCACCCAAGTGTGATTGTAGATGAACTTTGTAATATTTCTTGTGTCTTCAACCACATTTTTCACCCACGAGAGTTTTCCTATGTCCTCCAATAAGAGATCTAAACAATGGGCTGCACAAGGGGTCCAAAACAGTGTAGGGTGCCTCTCCTCAAGAAGTCTCCCTACTGCTACATATGCTGCTGCATTGTCTGTCACAACTTGGATGACATTCTCCACGCCTACCTCCTTCACCACCTCATCTAATATATCACACAAAGTGCTTGCAGTTTTGACTTGGTGAGAGGCATCAATTGATTTCAAGAAGACCAACTGCCCACTTGATGCCACTAGGAAGTTAATCCATGTGCGGTTTTTCCCATCTGTCAACCCATCAGACAAAATGGTGCATCCTCTTTTTTGCCATACCTTTTTTTGCTCTTCTACAAGAGCTTTGGTATGTGCGACGGAATCCTCTAATAATGGGCCACTCAAATCATGTGGAGTAGGAGCTTTGAACCCCTTTCAGGCAACAGTCAATGCAGTGACCAAATTCTCCCAATATGGACTTTTTGCCACTTTGAAAGGAATGTTGTTGTAGTACCAAAAGTTTGCCGCAACTATTCTTGCTTCATTGTGCATTTCTGTATTCCAAGTGGTACCTTCGAGTGAAGGTAGTGAACCAGGACTACTTCGAGGAACAAAAAACATTGCTGAACTACTATCAGTGGATGAGCCTTGTCCCAATGTCTGACCTCGTGGAGTTTGGGCAATAGAAGATGCCCCAATGTCAAAATCTTCCCTTGCTGCCCTCCCATTTGCAAGGGTTGCAAGTGCATCAACTTTCCTCTTATTTTCTTCTTTTTTCTCTGCATAAGCCGCAAGGAAAGCAGACAATTCTCGTTGAGCCTCAGGTGGTGCTTGATTGCACACTGTCACTTCATTCCCTGGTATCTGGGCAATGTGGAACTTAAGGCGATAAACACCCCCACTCATCTATATGCTACAATAATTGCATATAACAGAATTGCCTTCTGCTCATTCACAATGCTTCCACCCTGGGTCATTTGAGTTAGGCTTATTACGAGCAGCTGAACCGGATCCCGATGCCATTCTACAAAACAAAAAAAAACAATTGTTTTAGATTTACAAGCCTTAGAGAAATAAAATGTAAACTAGAATGAGCTAAAAATGTTTTAAATGTAAACTATAAGTATATATATTAAACTCATTTAAATGTAAACTATATTATTCATTTAAATGTAAACTCATTTACATATTATGAATTAATATGTAAATTCGTTTTTAAATCTATATTGTTAATATTTAAAATATTAAAAAAAAAAAGAAATATAGTCTTACCTGTAGGGTTAGGGCCACGAACCACCACGAAATGCATAGAAACCTCTATGAATTGCACAAAACTTGCCACCAAAACCTCTAATATTGCCACGAAATGCTTTTTCACTGCCATGAAATGAACAAAACCACCACGAAATCCACGAATACTGTCATGAAATGCATAAATCCTGTCATGAAATGCACAGATACTATCACGAAATGCATAAATACTGTCACGAAATAGCACGAATCGAGTCGCAAATGGAGAAACGACCCATGCAGGAGAAAGGAGGAGGAAAACCGAGCCACGCAAGTGAAAAAATGAGGCAGATTTGGGTTTTTTTCATTTATACCTAAGTCGCGATTTTCCACTATTTATTTGCCGAGTTTCGATGATTTGTGCAGGTTTTTCAGCGCCAAAAATCGCGATTTATCACCATTAAAGAAATCACGATTTATGGAAAGATAAATCTTTTTGCATGGGGAAAACGATTTATTGCAATTATTGCCCAATAAATCGTGATTTTTAGAACTATGGTTATAACGACTCAGGTGAATTGTGCGTGAAAGATTCTAGTGGAGAGGAAATAGGCTTGTTAGAAAGATTTGTGGGGATTTGGTGTTAAGATTCCTTTATATATCTAATGTGTTGCGTTTGAATAAGAACGAAGATGATTATTGTGTAAATGTTGAGTTTGTTTTGTTAATAGCTTGACTAAATTTGTCATTATCTATTTATTTTGTGGAGTTTCTAAAATAAAAAACGAATTTCCAATTTATTTAATAAAAAGTAATCTTTACATAGGGAAAAATCCAAAATATATTATATAAACAAAAAACTTTGCAAAAAAAAAAAAATTGCATGCAGGAGGCCATTAATGGCTAGATTCTAACCTCGACAACGAGAGAACCATTCATCACATTTTTAGTGGAACAAAAGTCTAAACCGATTTTCATAGATGCTCAATACACAATTGTGTGGTTAGAATCACTCTAGGGAACTTCGAAAGCAACAAATTTGAATAGGCTCCGCAAAGGCGACAATTAGGTTGGCAATTGTTCTAGAAGCTCAAGCTGAAGAAAATGCAGAGGTGAAGCTTGTAGAGAATCTTTCATACCATGAAAAATTTGTGGACAAGTTCCATGATCACTGAACTTACCTTAAGACGATGAACCACATATATGCAACATATAAATCATTGAAAACTATAAAAGACAATACACATGGATTTATCTTGGTAGAATGGCTACCTCTTTAGAGTAAAACCTTTGGCATGAATGCCAACATCACAACAATAACTCTCTTGTCCAATGATCAATCTTTCACACTAGCCTTCTATATCCTTATATAGATAAGAGCGAAGGTTAGGGTTAGGGTTATGGAGAGTAGCTTACTTGCACAACAAGTCTTCTTAAAATAGACTGTATTATTAGCAAAAGTCAATTACTTAATTGATAATATTCTCTAATAATAAGATATAGATAAATGTGCACACAATTTGTGCATATCTGTATTTGCAATTAAATAATAAGAGTGCATTTTAAACCATACAATAGTGTATGTATTATTTATTTAATACACTTACAACAACCCCAAATTATGAACAAAACAATAAAGAATGATGATAGATGATATTAATATTATTCACATTCAAAACATTGATGTTTCTTCTAATAGAGATACATCATCCAAACTTTTAGAGATTTAGTTGACATTCTACTTTGCTTCAATATTATGAGGATTAACTTACTGGTAATGTGCCCTTGCCTCCATGACACTAGTTGCTGAAAAAAGGAAGGCCCTTGATGTTAAAACGAAGGAGATCCTCTTTTCGTATAATGAGTATGAGGAGATCGGGTACCCTCCGGTTGTAACATGCAAAGAGGAAACTTGTTGCACTTATTTGTCTGGAGTCAGTTATGTCCGACTGGTGTTCAACACCTTTAATTCATGTAGTGGGCTAGTAGAAGCAAATAACCATCCTGAGAGCTCTAAGGGTCCCACATAAGGATATACATTTGAGAATGATATATTCTCGAAGAAAAAGAAGAAAATGCCATTAAATCCACACCATATTTGAGGAACTCTGTCGGCATAAAGCTTTCAAATATCTCACTTGATGTTATGTGAAAGCAGATGACAGGATGGAGTAGAGGCGGCTTTAATTATTGGCTGATCTAGAATATCATACAAAACAATAGCATATGAAATCCATGTGTAGGGGTCAATGTTTGTGAACCCTTGCTATTGGTAGTAACACACAAATAGGAACCTGGTCTCACTTATTTGCCCCTAGTTTCTTGTGGATTGGTTGTGTCCAACAGGTGGTAGACTCCTTCAATGACTGGCTGAAAAAGGAAGTAATCATCTTGACACTTGTAGGAGACCCCTATATGGATCTACTCTAATAATGAATGCCTCTCAAAGAAAAAGGGCCAAGAACCTTTGAATCCACAACATATTTGAGGAACTCAGCCTGAGGTGCCTCTTAATGTACCACTTTGTTGGCATAAAGATTTCAAATAGTTCTCTTGACGTTACTTGCAAAAGGTAAATGACAAGATAGAGGATAGATGACTTTGATTATAGGCTGATTTGGAATATCATGGAGAGAACTAGCATACAAAACCCAAGCCTGTGGGTCAATGTTTGAAGTAGGTTTTTTCTTTGGGAGGAGGGTTTAAGTGTCATGGAACTTATGTCATCTTGACACACAAAACATATGTTCTTTTATTCAAGGAGACGATGATAATATTTATGCATGTTGGAGGAGACGATGATAATCTCTATGCATGGAGGGTATGGCTGGAGGGTCATGAACTAGGACAAAACAAAGTGTTCATTTTAAGACTATTGGAGAATTGTAGGGGGGAGGGGAGGAGCATGGAAAAGGTGCATGAGGATGAAAGACAAAACAACATGATTGAAAAAGGGAGCCGGTGACATATATGGAAATTCTGAATGCGGAAAATCAAAGATGATTTGGCAAGAATATAATCCACCATGCTTGTGCTCCACTCTAGGGGAAGCAAGTATGCTAGAAGCCGAGAAACAAGGTATCCCATTTAGAATGTGAAGATTGTGCGACATGCCTAATTGGGGAAGATGTCTCTCATAGGTCATGATAGGTTTATCACATTCAGTCAAGGTCCTTTCTGAACCAAATTCTTTCATCTCCTGAATATAGAGCGCATCCTTTCTGAGATCATGTATAGGCATCTAGTATGTCTTAGTGCAAGGTTTAAGATCATCCAAAAGAATGTCACCCAAAGAGGAATAACGGTGATGCCTAGATAGAGGTCAATATACTGGTCCCCACCTGTCTACTCAACAAGGGGCGATGATGCTAGGGGGAAATAATATACCTCGATGAAGATATCTTGGAGAGGAGGCGTTTCCTTGAACTCAAAGCCAAATGCATTTGGAATGTAGTTCAGTTACTTACAATGACACCTTTGAATTGAAGTTAGTCACATATAAGGAAAGCAACAACTTCCAAACCATGAACACCTCTTGGTTTACAAGTCTCATGTCAGATGACCAAGCCACAAAAATGGCTTGTGATTGAAGGGGCGTCCTGTTCAAGGCTCTTGTGGGTCTTAGGAAGAAAGATAAGATATTGTGATGAAACATCCTAGAAGGTAGACGGAGAAGACCACAGGGCACCATTGCTGTTCCAGCAAACAATAGAGATAAAACCATTGACTAGTAAGACTGGAGAGCACCAATCATTCTGATAGGCAAGGACTTGACCCGTTGGGCGAGGAGAATCACAAATCCCTTCCCTACAGTGGACTGTTTCTTCAAATTGTTACCTACAATTATGGATTCCATTAATATTTCTTGGTCGTATTGTCTAATTGAGTGAGGGCATCCAGTGCCACTCTTCATAGATAATGTGGTTTTGTCTGCTAAAAGATGTTTGTCCCACCTGCAAAAGTTGTTTTTATAAAAAACATAGTCTACCATTAACGTATCCACTCTATGTGCGATACTGCTGATTTATACAGGTTATAAATAAATTAATGAGATTTGTTCTTCCTCCTATGGCAATTTCAGATTCAAACTACAGATGATATGCTTGGCTGTATACTCCAGACAGCCAATGAGAGTTTGTGTGGTTCAGGTAGTAAATCTTGATTTCCAGGCATTAGAAAAACATGAAAAAAGATTTTGTAGTCTGTTATCGTGGAAAGATGTTTGTGGGATTTTTTCAGTACAGTGCGGGGTTCTATGCCTCCTGTTACAAGGGGTGATTTACCTTGATTGTTCAATGAAGGGTAGGATAAGAAAGCTAAAACCTGGGATTCTGTTCACAAACAAATACATTACACACAATACATGAGACGACAACTTGTTTTTGGATTTTTTCAAACTTTGGGATGCATCCAATGTACTTGCAATACAAGGAATAAAATATAAAATGCAGGAAAAGGTGAGAAAAATAGTGCAACTTAATTCTGAGGAACCACTTACTGCATTTGTATTGCTGAAAATTACAAGAAATAAAGTTCTCCTTTCTTAAGATAACAGTCTTATTACTTTTATACTCAAAACAGTTAGAATGCCATGCTTAGACAACACCAAAATATATTTTGTTAAAACCCTGTCACTTTCTAATTTAATAAATTTACAAAAATGGTTGTTGACAGTTATCTACCATTATTTAGATGAGTAACCAACTGGGTTGGGGGATAGTTGTCATCTTTGTCTGTGGTTATATCCATGATGTTGTGTCCTTGCACACCTTCTCATCCTTGGCGGATGGTTAGGGGCTACTGTTCATTTTTAGGAAAACTGTCCACACTATTCCTTACACCAATGTGCCCCGTATCCATGTTCCTAATTTATTTGACTTCAGATTCTAGCTGCGATGAAGTGGATTCTGGTCTCATTATTTCTCATGGCAGTAGCATGTGTCAAAATTTGACTTTGAAAAACTGTGATGCTGAAACGGCATAGTGTGTATATAATTAAATCGGCTACCTACTGTACTAAATGAACGTTGTGGGAAACCTTTCTCTCTTGGTGGTGGTAGTTGGAACATCAACTTTTCTTTGGTCTTTTGGCTGTCTACTTTGGGGAAACAGATAATTTGGGGATCCGGCATTTTAGAGCTTTTAAGCATATTTTTTGTAGTCCTTATTGCATTGTTTATTGTCAAGCGTCCCGATTTTGTGCCATGCAGATCATATACCTGCTCCTTAGGACTTGACATTCTTATGCTGGGACTCACTTATTTTAGTTCAACTGGGGTGCTAGGACTTTACGACATTGATATATTTTGGTCATCATGCTCCTTTGCTTAGTAGAATTCAGTAGCTCTAACACAGCCATTTTTTGACTGCCTGGAGTGCAGACACTGGAGCTTGGGACATATTGCACATTTGCGTTCTCAACTTGGACCTTCGATCAAATGTTTGGAACAAATTCTAACCTTTCCAGGATTTTGGGACATTGGGACATTTTGGCGTTTCACATCTTTTCTTTTATTGTATTTGATTGCGTACTTGATCATTTTTGAACACCACAAGTCTGGGATTTTGGGACAATATGACATTCTTGCAATCCACTTAGAGCTAGATCTTCTCTATTTGCATGGCTCTGGACTTAGCCATTTTCACTTGGCAGGAAGTATGGGATACTGGAGCATTTTTGCATTTCTAACCTTGACGACCATTTCTCAAAGGTACCACTCAGGGCATCAGTTTTAATTGGAAACTGTATATGATGGGGACTTCCTTCAATTATGCACATGCATACTGTGGGCTTATAGTCGTCAATTGAACTTAGAATTTGTCTCATTTTTGGATCGTGGGGTGATACATTATACATCTATACAATTTAATATGCCTCCGTCTTCATGCATTGGCGTTCCATCATTTGTTCTAGTTTAAATCTGAATTTTTCTTCTGCTCCTTCACAATTTGGATTTCTGAACTATGATATTTCTGAGTTCTGATGATAACCAGATGTGGTTTCTTGCACACACATCTTCTGAAACACAAAAGAGCTTGGATTATCTTCAGCTCTAATATAAGTTTCAAATATTGGTGAAGTATTCATGCACGAGTACCTGCAAATACTTTTGAACCGGTTGGACTTGGACAAAATGTTTAGTATAGTTAAAATATGGAACCTAAGTGCAGTTATATCGGTTTAACAGAAAGATAAACTCAGGCACAGACAGGAGGGTAAACAAACTGATCACCTAGAGTGAGTGGCTTATAAGTTATAATGACGACAATTGTAACATAGCTAAATTCTCATCGGCGTAACTTGAAATTTCAGATTAAAAAAGTGAGTGTGACGGCGATCGACTCAAAAAGTTCTGCTTTGGAGGAAGCATAAAATATATTATTTATTGGATAAAATGTTTTTTAAATATCTATCGGTAGCTGAAATATTTTGTGCTGGACTCGACATTTTTGCTTCTTGTGGATGCTGTTTATGTGCCTGGTCAGGTGTTTCTTCTAGTAATTTTTTAGCTTTTCTAATGAATTCTAGATTTATATTGTTTTCAAATATATACAAGCAATTCTTGATAACCTTTTAATGCCAGATTTGGATACACATTTTGAAAGGGATTCCAGACTTTTACACAGGAAAAAAATTTAGTTGTCTTTTTCAAATACCTCAGTTAAGTGCTAAAACTCACCTATTATCTTATTTAAACAAGTGCAAGTTTTAACAACTGATGAGGGGAAAGAAATTGATTGGGTTGAGCATGCAACTACTAGTGACCAAAATTTGAATACTGCTTGGCTTAGAAGCTACGTCTTAGGCTATCTATATTACCAAAATTCAACTGGAGTAACCCATATTTATAACACAGGATACATTCCCAACGGGGATCGAAAGCAGGTCATCATCATGGCAATCATTCAACCTTACCTCTAGACCACGGGCCATGGGACATTCCCTTTTCGAACATAACATGCCTAACAGCAGATTGCTTTTTGTTTTTTTCCATGAAGCCACATTTTCATGAATTATGAGGAGTAAAATATATGAAATTATACCAGAAAAGAATATGGCATAGACTCTTCTGACCTACAAGTATCGGAATATAACAAATTTTGTCTTTACAAAAGAATATAGCACTAGGTTTTAGTTAATTATCACGATCATTTAAACATCATGATAATACTATTTCTAATCTTGCAGGTCTGGGTTACTGATTATTTGGTTGCAATGAACAGGAAGCTAACAGGTTACTGGCAGAAGGGGGCAATGGTCATCATAGGCATTTGAAGAAAATGCTATTGGCCAGGCAGCAGTTGATGGTTACCCAAGTTGCATCTCTTTACCCAATAGCTCATTGTGTATCACAAAGAATTCCAACTGAAGAACCCAAGTCAGGTTGTCATGTTTATACCCATTTAGACTCTACAAAAGTTACATCTAGGAATGTCATTGATAAATGTATAGATTTGCATGTTTGAATTACATTGCATGTTGTTTCAGGGGAATGTGCTGGATCATCTTCAGTTTCATCCTACACTGATTCACCAGTAGAGTCCCTGACCATCGCAGGTTTGCAGTTGTTTGGACCGCCACTAAAAAAGCTGGGCTTCTTCAATGATAAGCAGGAATTTCAAAGCTCTGCAACTGCTCTTGGATATGTTGCTCACGTGAGAAGTTCACACTAAAATCTCTCCATATTACGATCTCTGTTTTTGAGTTTTTGTAGATTGTGGAAATTTTTATGGATTTTAGTTATTGTTGACTTCTTTTTATAATTGGGGGCTTTGCAGATTGTTAAATTGATTGCATTGTATTTGGATTTCCCTCTTCGATATCCTCTGAGGCTAGCAGGTTCACGTTCATATATTCAAGATCATGCATCTTCCATAGAGCCATCAACAAATGAGTCGGGAACTTTCGGGACAGGTGCTTCACAGAAGCTTCTTGTTGAATTTCCTCTATTTTCAGAAGGCCAAGAACCAACCAGATCAGCTTATGCAGTTTTTTTATTGAACAAGGTACACTCTTTTAAACTGTTCCGAATTGGTCATTGACTTGAGCTAAAGAGGATAGATGTTGACTTTGACCAAATGGATTGTTTTAACTGTCACACATGCTACCTTAGCATTTAAGATAATATCATAAATATTTCCGTTTAAGTATTTCGATAGATTTATGAAGACCTGAATGATACCAATGAAATGTATATTTTATCTTTTTGTCTATACAAAGTCTCACAATAGGGGGCAAAGTATGTTTGGTTAAAAAAAGGTGGACACGGTCGTTGGTTGGTTTTGTTTAGTGAAACTCCTATGTGATAAAGAATCAAATATAAGATATGTTGCTAGGAATATTTTTCGAACACGCCCAGTGCACACACAAGAATTCCTTTAAGCTTCGTTGCCACGTCTGCGAGTTATCTATTTCACCAGTGTCACCCAGCTCTTGCACTGAGCCTCATCCCTTTTATTCACAATTTCACATCATGTGTGTGGCAGACTGCAGCTGGAGTGAAACCTTTGGTGGACAGTATGGAACTGTATTGAACTCCATGGTGAATCCCACTCCCTGCTACCCTGCTCCCCCTCGATCCCTCGCCCTCCTGCCACCCCCCTTCACCTTTTTTAATAATGAAAAGCTCATTAAATTAGGATGAATTCATGGCCAGCAATGCTGCACTATCAAGAGCATGATTATGAAAACCAACCAAAAGAAAACTAACCCAATTGAGACACAGAATCAGAGGTCGGAGAAAACCAAGTTTATTATGTTTTGTGTGGACCAAATCACAAGGCCAACAGAAAATATCAGACTATAAAAAATAAAACAGAGAATCATGAAAATGAGCCAAAACCTTGAACAAGATCAGCATGAAGAACCGAGATCAGCATGAAGAACCGGTATTCGCTTCCATGGATCGATGACCTTATGGACCAGCTCAGGGAGTTTACCAAGATTGATCTCGAGTCAGGGTATGATCTAGATAAGATATGGAAAACAATTCTCAAATGCAAGGAGAGTTTGTTTGAGTTGTTGGTCATGCCATTCAATGTGACAAATGCACCAACAACATTTATGAGGATGATGAATGATGTCCAATGGCCCTTCATAGATTCTTTTGTGTTTGTCTACCTGGATGCCATTCTTGTCTTGAGTAAGGTATGGTAGGAGCACATGCAACATGTTCAGCAGGTTCTTCCTACTTTGCGTCAACATGAGCTCTACGCCAACATAGAGAAGTGTTTCTTTGGCATGGAAAGTATCCAATACTTAGGCTACAACATCAACATGTAGACCTAGAGAGGATCTAGGTCATTAGAAACTGGCCAGCCCCAAAGACTCACAAAACTCCAAAATTTCTTGGGACTAACGAATTTCTGCTGCAGGTTCATGCTTGGTGTTCTCACATTGCATGACCTTACTGTGTAACAAAAGTAGTAGAAGAAAAAATTGTATGGACAGAGGCATAACATTTGGCCTTTGTATAGCTGAAGCAGAGTCTTTGTTCAATGCTGTTCTTTGCCATGTTGGATTTGCAACAGTTGTTTGAGATCAAGTCATATGCCTCAATGTCATTAGTGCGGTCCTTACCCAACATGGGCACCCAAGTGCATACCGCAATGAAACCTTCTTTGACATAATGCACAAGTATCCTACATACGACAAAGAGTCGTATGCCATTGTGCAAGTGTGCATATACTGGAAACACTGTATTTTGGGAAAATAGACCATCATACATACATATCATACACCTCTACAATTCTTGCATACCCAAGGTAAGTTGCAAAATGATTGTCATTAGAGATGGTTCGCCTAATTGCAACAATTCCACCTCAAGAGTCGACATAAGTAGGGAAGTGCAAATCGAGTTGTTGACTGTCTGGGTCAGCCTTCAATTGCAGCATTGACAATGATTCTCGACTCATGCTAGCATGAGACATAAAAGTGGCCTTAGTGTATGAAAGAGACTTTGAATTTCTGACACGTACCAAAGACATGTTGGTGGACATGTTCCCAACTATCATCTTTTGGAGGAGATTTTGTGCCACATGGGACACCTCTGTGTACAGGGGAGCATCAAAAAATGATTTGAGAGGCTCATTACAATTAAGTGGTATGTTACTTTCGGGTGGAGAAATCATTGGTAATTTTACATAAGTATTTCCACTAGCCGAAGCTTTGTCATGATGCCACTAGGTACATCAAGTTTTGCATAACCTATGAAATCGTGAAGCCCACCAATTAGAAGTAGGGTCTGTACACATCTCTTCCAATTCTAGAAAAACGTTGGGAGTTTGTCTCAATGAATTTCATGTTAGGTCGTCCCACAACAATGGACACACTTGTGTTTTGGTGGTGGTCGAAGGTTCTCAAAGATAATAGATAACACCTTGCAAAAAGGGGATATCGATAGAGGAAACTTCCAAACTCTTCAAGCATGTGTGGGCTCATTTTGGCCTACCACAAAACGTTGGGTTAGATAGGGACAACGGGTTTGTTGGGATCTTTTGGTCTACACTTGCGTCAATGACGGATACAAAATTAAACAAGCCCACCTCATTCAATGTAATGAAATTACATAGATAGATTTGAATATCAACAACAAGCGAACACCAAAATATAGATAAATGATCACAATATGCAAGTAGAATGACTTAGCCACTTCGAGGGGGCAACTTCCAAACCATACAATAAGACTCAAGTGCTCAATATGATCATAATATCCTACTCTCTAACTCCTATATATACTCTATTATATTATCCAAAACCCCAAGGCTGACCCACTAAGCATACGAAAACATAAATAAATATGATATGAGATTATATTAGCCACAATTCGGCTATCTATATCCCGATATATGACCTAGGATTAAGGGCGTAACATGCCCCTCCCCTTCAAAGCAACGTTGTCCCCAATGTTGGCCAATTCTGGATGTTGAGTTAGATAAGTGCAGTCCTCAAGGTTGATGATAGTTGGATACTGGTACAAGAAATATTCCTCCTCCTATGTTTCTATTGCCTTGTCATGGATCATCTCCCTCATTTGATACTCATGGATTACCTTCTTTTGTTGGTGTGCACTCTGTTCTTTGATTGCTTGAATCTTTGGGTGGACGTTCAAGGTTGATATGGTGGGTGGTGGTTGGAAATGAGGAGAGATTTTGGAAAAATGTCTTCCTTAGGTGTTTTAACTAATGACATATCCTCAACAATAATTGAATACTTTTTTCCCCTTTCTTGAGAATGTGGTGGTATGTAGGCAAGAGGCTGTTTATTTTCCATTGCAATTAATTGTGATTTAGGCCCCTTAATGATTTGCATTTGATGAGAGCTCACCCTTTGAGGAGACTTTACACGCAACCTTGTGAACTCAAACATCTTTCCTTGTGAACAAAAATGCATGAATAATTCCTGGAAGTTCATTTCAATTGTTCCCAAGGTTGTGAGCCATTGGACTCCCAAAACAATATCTTTTCCACCCATAGGAAAAGCAAACATAGGGGAATCTAGCTTGTAGTCTCCCATGTCAAGTTTGATACTATGAACTTCCAAACTCTTCAAGCATGTGTGGGTTCATTTGGGCCTACCTCGAAGCATTGGGTTAGATAGGGACAATGGGTTTGTTGGGATCTTTTGGTCTACACTTTGGTCCATGATGGATACAAACTTAAACAAGTCCGCCTCATTCAATCCTTAGATTGATGGACAAATAGAGGTGGTGGACCACATGATTGCGTATCTTCTTTTGATGTACCATTCAAAACATCCACGCACATGCGATGAGAGTCTTCCATATGTCCAACATATCTACAATTGAGCTCTTTGTTAATCCACATGACATAACCCATTTCAAATATCGTGGAATTCAACCACTAGCCTCCATCGATGTAGCATTGCCCGTTGTGGTGGAGGAACAAACACTCCACGCTAAAAAAGAATTGGGTAAGACAACCAAGTTTGTTGAGCAAATTCGACACCTTCAACAAGTTGTTCATGAAATTTTATAAAAGATTAGTTATAAGTATAAGCAGTGTCATGATCAACATTAAGCTACCCATTAGTTCCAAGTGGGTTACAAAGTTTGGTTGCATCTTCAGAAGGAGCGACTCAAGGATCCTGATGTAGGAGCATCTAGGTTCACAAGCAATCTTGCATCAACCAAAAATATGTTAAAGTGGCAACAAGTTGTTCTACACGGCCTTTTACTTGCGCACATCCTTGAATGGTCCTTAGAATGAGAATTGGTAATTGTGTGCAATTTATTAGGTTGTGTGTGAAGAGTTATGCGAGTTATGCGCAGGGAAGAAGCTGGTGTTTTGCACAAGGTGTTGGGAGGTCCTGTGCAACATGATTTGTCATGAACAATAATGCGCACCCTGTGGGGCCCTATGGATTGTTTACAATAGGGTGTCAAGGACTCTTGTGTGGTGGCTTGGGCATCCTTGACACACATTAGTTCTAAGTAGTGGGGCACCTAGCAACACCAATGGCAATGCATGACAATTATAATGATCTTGACGGTTGGCAACGTAATTGAAGGGAACCGAAGGATCATGGTGAAGATGGTGATTATCTGTCAGTTGGAAGATGAACTATTTTAGCTTCAGTAACAGCGTTCAGAAATATAAATATTGATCAATTCCCACTGTTCAGAGTTAGCTTGGAGAACATAGAGAGCAAAGACTGTGAGTTAGCTAAGAGGATGCCAAGCCTAGGAACTGTGAGTGGTTATGCAAAGACGCTGTGATGTGCAAACTTGAGAGTAGAGGTGCGAGTGGCATATCAAGTCCATGTTGGGACTGCAATGATTCTGCATTACTGGAGTCTGTGAGTATGTTCTAGGAGAGTGTGTATGCATTACAATATAGTTTGAAGTTGATATAGAGAAAGTTAGTTGTTTTATGCTGCATGTTGTTTGAGTTTGATGAAATTAGTGGGCTACACGGTCTAAGACTGTTCTTCACCAGACTGCCCTAACTGTACTTGCATTAGGTTCTAACAGGAAGCTTGGAACTCTGTGATATAGGCCATACATCATTGTCAACAAGTGGGAGAAAAGACATTTCCCAACTTGCCACCCTACCTCGCGTTGCATCCATGGGGCTGGTCCGCCCTTACTTTCACTTCTCTTAGACACATGAGATTTTGGTGAGAAGTATCGAAGCACAAAGATGAACCTAGATTGTGTCTCCAGTGACTACTGATAAGATCATTGCTATATTGCTCAAAGGAATGAAGCATCAACAAATATTGCTTTATCGAGTGGTGAAGGCAAAGGCAATTGGCACACCAAGGAAAGTGATTCACCAGGAGCTTGATTCAACAAAAACTTCCACACTTGGTCCAAAACCTATAAGCAATGAGGATTGTTGCTTCTCAAGGACGAACAAATGATCTTGATGGCTGTTTGGAGCATAATTTTGATTTTTTTTTAGAATCTGTTGAGTTTTAATACATTCATATTTTGCATTTTTCGAGCCCTTATGTGTGGAATTCGGACCCTAAACTTTGGTTGGGTGATCAACATAGTTGCCATAGGAATTTATGGAGGGCACCTAAACTACTTCGCTTGATGAGCTTTGTTGTTTCAAATTCTAATCAACGAACTAAGATATATGACCCTGACAAGTGGCACTACTATAAGAGTGACATCGTCGATTGAAATTCAGCTATTTTTCCCCATGTGTCCATTCATTTCCCACTTCTAAGGTGTATACCTGTCCTCTCCATGTGGGGTGACCTTTCATTTTCCATTAAGAACCCTTCATTTATTTTAAATAGTAACTTTTGAGTTTATGCTTGGCATAGCTGTAAAGTAGATAGTATGGAAGGAAGAACACCTCTCCTACAAAGATTGCTCCTTTTGTAAACACTTTATTTTGCAATATATTATTGGGGGGCAACTTTGTTAGAGAGGGTGACAGATGTAAAATCAGTCACTGATGAGCAGTGGCTTATATTTAGGAATAAATTTTATGCAAAATATAGTTACAAAATGTATCAAATGAGTCTGTAAAATGTTGGGGAAGTGTTTTCTATTAGATTTGAATAGAAATAGAGTACAAAATTGCATCATCATGCGAATACAACAGCCAACTGATAAGTCTTATGAATTTATGATGATTGTCATTGAAAATTATCATCATAAATTGCATATCTATGCAAGTTACAAATTACAATAATTTACAATTTCCTCTTCCCCGTTCTACTAAAAAATTGGGGAGAGGGTCTAGTGCCTCTACTAGTCCCCACACTCGGCTGCGACTGCTCACTCCTCCTAGAAGGTTTGCTCCACCTTGGTAGTAGATCAACTACTCCTCTAGAAGGTTGCGACTGCGGCTCCACCTTGATAGTAGATGGAAGTGGCTCCTTTGACACATGTTCAACATCATTTACAAAGATGTCGTCCAATCCAATCTCTCTTGCTTTTGCTTCACCCTCCATAGCTTCCCTCTCGAAAGCAGCAATCTCGTCCTCTATGAACATGGGGATCTCCTCTTCTTGTGCAGTCTAGTCGCTGTATGGATCAATCTCATCCAAATCAATAGGCTCCTGTGATGTGTCCTCCACCTTTCTTGTGTGAAGCCGAAGATTGTATTGCACAAAAACTAGGTCATTGAGGCATTGTTGAGTCAACTTGCTGCGCTTCTTTGTGTGAATGGCCTCAAACAAACTCCAGTTGGGCTCACATCTGGAAGCGCTACAAGGTTGAGATAATATTCAGAGGGCTAGCTTTTGAAGATTTGGGGTATTTCCACCTAATCTTTCCACCAAGAACCTACAAACAAGATAATCAAAAGTTTGTAAGTAATTAATAATTGTAAATTTATAACTTGTAACATATAAGTAATACTCTAATTTTTGTTACACGGTGGATCTCCCTCGGACAACTAATGCCGAAGAAAAGAGCCTCCCTCTAGCATGTTTGTAATTCTACAACAATAAAATAATGAGGTCCCTCACCTCAACCTCTAATGTCATCTTCTCAATGCATGTTGAGAGGCCCTCCATAACCTTCCCATTAACATTTGTGAATCCATCAAAGAAGAAAAACTTGGGGTTGAGGTAGTACCTTGTTGCATGAATGGGTTGGTGGAGTTTGTTGTTCCACCTCCGATCAATTAGCTCTTGAAAGGGGCAAAATTTGACTATATATCCCGTTAATAATTTTGGATGGCCTCTTTGGCCCTTTCCATGGCCTCATAAATGTATCCCATTGGGTTTTTTTCCCCATCCACCAAGCGCAAAATTCTCGCCCAAGGCTTTGACACCTACAAACAAATTAAACTTTAAAGTTACAAGCTTACAATTAAAGTAAATAGTTACAATCTTACAATAGTAAATATATTAAAAATTGAAAATAAAAGAATCAACTTGAAATTTAAATTGAAGTTTGAAGTTACCTTGATGATCTCTGCAACTCTCTTTGCAAAGATATCATCAAAAACTATCTTTGTGGTCCTCTCTCCATCAACTTTCTTTGAATATGTTGAGTCTAGCCATGTTTGACTCACAAACATTTGCTTCAACGGTGTCAACAAACTACAAATACTTTGCAACGTTAGGAAGTTAGTTGCAAACCTTGTGACACCCGCTTGCACAAGCTCTTTTCCCTTGGTGTGTTCTCTCATCAAGTTGAGAACTCAAGGGTGATTATATATGTATTTTGTTATATTTTTCGCATCTTCTACAACTGGTCTCACCCAATCAATTTTGCCTATGTCCTCCAAAAGAAGGTCAAGGCAATGGGCCACACAAGGGGTCCAAAAGAGTGATGGATGCCTCTGCTGAAGTAGTCTCCTAACCGCCACATATGTTATTGCATTGTTAGTGACAACTTGCACAACATTCTTGATGCCCACCTCTAAGACAACCTCCTCCAACATAAGGCTCAATTTTTTTGCATTCTTTAATATGTTAAGAGGCATCAATTGACTTCAAAAAAACATCTCACCATTTGAAGCAACTTAAAAATTGATGAGGGTGTGGTTCCTTCCATCCATCCACCCATCTGAAAGAATGGTGCATCTGAATTTTTGCCACTGTTCTATTGATCTTCTAAAATTGACTTTGCATCTACAATTGCACCTTGGAGCAACCTCCCACTTAAGTCTCTTAGAGAGGGTGCCTTGTACCCTTTCCCTGCAACTGTCAATGTTGTCACTAAATACTCCCAGTACAGGCTCTTTGCCACATTGAAGGGAAGGTTGTTGTAATACCATAAATTTGCACATGCCTTATCTGCTTCCTCATGCATCTCCTTGTTCCAACTTGTACCTTGCAGTGAAGGTTGTGCCCTAGGTATGTTTCTAGGTACAAAAAAACTATGTATCTGGCCTTTGCTCAAACTTGATGAAGAGGATGTGCCTCGTAGCCGTGGACCATGACTAGAGCCCACAATCATGTTGCCACATCTCCCCTCGTTTCTTGCCATTTCAAGTCTAATGGGCTTCTATGGTTGCTTGCACCCTTGCCCTCTCTAGTTTCTTCTCATCCAACAATGCAAGCTCTTCCCTCATCTCTTGTTGTGCCTCTTCCGTAGCATTGGGACATGCCGTGACGTTGCGGTGAACAATGCATGCAAGATGGTACTTGAGGCGATTGATGCCTCTAGAAACCGTCTTCCTGTAGAAATTGCAAATCATAGTCTTCTCGACTGCTCCACGTATAACGTACTTCCAAGTGGTGAGTACAAGAATTAGCGGAAACTCTTCTTGCTAGCTGATGATGCGAGTTATGATGCCATTGATGTAGAGCCGGATGCCATTGTATGCTAAGTTCTAACCTGCAACACATTCAAATACAAAAAAATAATAAAAACAACATTAGAAAACCATAAATTTATAATTTAATTAGCTTGTTTTATAAAGTCAACATTTAATTTAATTACAAAAAACCCTATGTAATTGTAATTGTAAACCCCTATAAACAAGAATAAAGACAAAAAATAAAATTAAAAAATACATTCTAGCAATTTCGTTCATTAATGATGATAAACTAGCATAAATCACAATTAAAATTAATTGGAATTGAATGGAATGCATGCAAATTTGCAAATCATGTTTGGAAACCTAATTTTAATAATTTAGAAAAAAATTACATTATTGAAAAGAAGGGGAATTTTTTGTATAAAAAAACCTCCAAATGAAATTCTTTAAACCTGCTCTTCAAATTCGCTATAAAATCCCCTCAATTTAGTCAAAGGATGCTCATACCTGGCTGACTTGGCAAGTCCTTTCCGAATATGTCTATTATGGATGGATTGATAGAAAAAAAAGAACGTTGTTAAACTTCTTGGTTTCTTCTTCAGGTGGGACTCTCTTCTTGAAGTCGATTGATTCCTTGGGGAGGATTAAAATAGTGATTGTTTGTGGTATCTTGAAAGAAGTGGTAGAGGTGTGCGAAGAAATGTGGTGCAAGTAGTCATCATGAAGGCAACAAATTATGTTGTTGCAAGTATACTACTAACGCTCAGGCATCCCTTGATTTTTTGGACTCCTTACTCAACCCATTCCATTGATTTGATTCTTGAGGATATTGGGAAATGGAGTGGGTTAAGTCAATTGTGGAAATCTGTAATACTTGCAAGTACAGTACAACTATGCTTGGATCTTATTTTTAGTGAGAGCTCACAAAAGACAAGGAGTGTATCCGACCTGGTGTAGCTCGTTTTGCAACCTCCATCAGTACTTTGCAATTTTTGCTACAATCAAAAGCTCCATTGAAGTGAATGTTTGCTAGCCAGAAATTTACCTTGTCTTCCTACACAGGGACCATTGTCAAGATTGATGTTACAGAGCGGGTATTTGATGAGTTCCATTTTTGGATGGGGGCAAGGGGTATTGTAGATGTAGGCCATTTTCTGAATTTTCACTTTCATTGTTTTATATATATATTTTAAATTATTATTTTTCATTTGACTTTAAATATAGAGTTAATTTTTTAAATATAAGTTTTCAAGTCACAAAGCCATTGGTTTCTCTCCTTCTTATGGTTGATGGAGAAAATACTACAATGGGCTCAATATATAAGGGCATGGACAAAGCCCAAGAGAAAATACAAATTGTCTTTGCATATTGGAGGCGAAATACAAATCCGTTTGGGATATCATTGACCAAACGTTGATAAAACACCTTCATAGGCCACATCTTGCTTGTGCCTTCTTTTCGAACCTAGCCTTCCGGTTGCTTGAGAGCTTTAACATTGTTGAGGAGGTTATGAGCAGGGTATGGATGGCCTCGACAAAGTCAATAGAAGCCATGGAGACAAATCTGCAGAAAAGGGTGAAGGTTATTTCTTAGATTGAAATTTACAAACAAACACTATCAGATCTTTTTTCTTGAGATATTTGAAAGGTGGATAGGAAGATGACTAAGCTAGGTAAAATTCGGGTTTAATCTTATTAATTTTGTATTATTGAATATTAACTTTCTTTTGTATTTTTGTAACTGAAGTCTTAAAACATTTTAATATTTATTGTTACAAATGCATTGTGGGAATTCTTTTCTGTTAAGGATTCCCATTCGAGTGCTAACCCAACCATGTAATGCTTTAGGTTGTGAGTGCAACTGGAGTATGTTGAGCACATACAATCAAAAAATTGTCATAGGTTGTCAGTGCAAAGGTTAAATAACCTTGCATTTGTGCATTACAAATTGGGCTTCCACCATAAGATGATTGTTGGGGCCAAGGAAGATTTATCCGTCATTGAGTTGGACTATGATCCATAAACAAAGTGGATCACTCAGGATGATAACCTCGTGCTTACAAAGGACTATTCATGGGATGATCAAATTGATTGTGAGGTGGAGCTTGTAGTAGCATTGGGGGAGGAATGAGGCCATACCTCTAGGGATAAAAATGTCGTGGAGGATGGGTAGTACTGTTGCAGCTGCTTCCCTAATGTACAAAAACGTCAAAGGGTCCAACGTGGTGCAACTCTCATGGACGCATGCTCTTCTCAACCTTAGTTATATCTTTTATATTATGTTTTTTGTTGATACTATCGCTATGGATATCTAAATCCATATTTTGTGTACAAGGAAACACATTTATGAATATAAAACCAATTCTTATTTGAGATCGACTCTCAAGTTTCAAGTTCAAATTTGAACTTGGAATATTGCATTACTCACTTCTTTGTGTATCCTTGTGTATGTTAGATGTAATTGATTAGTTTTGAGTGTCTTTTTAACTTGATTTGATGTGCATTGTATTTTAATAGTTTCCCCTTAAAATATGTATTTTTAATGATTTTTTAAATTTTCAGAGTCTTGGCCTAGTTTTGTTATCGAGTCAGATTCCGAGCCTCGTTAGTTTGGATTATAGTATGTAGTATATGTTTGAAATGCTAAAGTTGCATATTGGGAACTTGTTTTAAATCAACAGTTCAAGTTTTGTCTATGTATTTACAATGTCAAACAAACAAATATGTCAAAATGAACATTTACCTTGGCTCATGCCTCAGTTTAATATATTCACTTTGACTTATCAAACAATTTAACAAAAAGGATCTTTGGGATGTGCATTTACTTGTTGATTGGTCAGTGGTATCACCCTTCCTATGAGGGAGAGGGAGCAGGAGCTGAAGGGGGAGTGAGGGTGGTGCAAGGAGTGAGATTGTCCTTGCTACCTAGAGGATTGAATTAAATACTAACTAACATGGTGTACATATTACATCCATTACCACTGTCCAATAAACCCTAATAGCGCATGTAGAAAATCTTATTTCTTGTCCTTCTCAAATAGAAATCTAAACCCCCCCTGCATTTAATGAATTCTTAGTCATTTTAGTATATACATGTGGCACATTCAGGTAATAATGCCTATGGCATATTGTCAATGCCATCCACAGGATTGCATCAAGTATTAACCACTTATGCTACCTCCATTATCATTATCAGATAAACCCTGATAGCCTATGCAAAGAAAACCTTATTCCATGAAATTCTAAAACATACATGTTAAACAAAAATCGTATGCAGTTAGTGAATTGATGTATGATGCAGATTTGTCCATGTCACCCCGAGGATTGCATTAAATACCAACCACCAATGTGGTCTATACATGATATACATTAACATTAAAAATGAATCCTGCTAGCCCATGCCTAAAAAAATTATTCCTTGACATTCTCTAAAAAAAATAGTAGACTAAAATCTTATGTAATTAGTGAATATCATAGAAATTGGGAGACTCGTCTCTTAGTAGCTGGGATGCGCCTTGGGGATGGAGAAGTGAGACAGGGACGTTCTAGGAGACTTTTGTTTGAAGTCTTCCACGTCTCTAAAAAACCCCGTCTCTTGCCTTAAATGTAAATTTTTTTTTTTTTTTAATATTAAAAGTTAAAACTTTAAAACATAAAGGCGAAGTTGAATAATAAGAACTAAATAAAAACTTAATGACTGAAAATAAAATCTGAATGTTAAAAGTTAAAACTAAAACCTAGAACGTTAAAAGTTTAATGAACCCTATTCAATGTTCATGAAATCAGAATCTGGCGTATTTTAATTTTTAGTTTTCAGAAATTTAATTATATAAATAATAAATATTATCATTTTATTTCTTTTTCCGTATCCAATGTCTGAAAATTGTCATCCCCGTCTCCAAGATCTGTCCTTGTCTCCAGACTGGAGAATTCTAATCTCTATTTCCTATTATATAATTATACGGGGCAAATTCATGCATATGGCATATTGTCCATGCGAACTAGAGGATTGCATTAAATACAAACCACTAAAAAAAATTTATTCGTCGACATTCCCAAAAACAATTGGTAAACTTAAATGAAAATCCTATATGCACTTAGTAAATTTTTAATCTCTTTATCATCTACATGGGGCAGATTCATGCAATAATGCATATGGTATAACGTCCATGCCACCAAGAGAATTACATTAAATACCAACCACTTATGTAGTATATACATGTAATACTGTTACTAGATTAAACCTAACAGCCAATGAATCGGTGTTCCATGGGAACATGTCCCCGTGGTCCAGGGTGACATCCCTACATGCTGTCCCTTGTGCCCATCCACCTCAAACATACTCCAACCCTCTTCAACCCCCCTCTCTCCATTGCCTTTTTTAATTTATTTAAAATTTATTTGTATTTTAAAGTCTGAATTTTAATTTTTATATATTATTTTAAGAGCCATCGTCCCCAAAAGGCGGGAAATTTTTCGCTGTCTCTCTGATGCATGAAGCAATGCAACAATTAGAAAAATTATTCTGACATTCTCAAAATAATTTGTAAACTAAAATCTTCTAAGTTAACTCTTCGTCTCTATCATAAACATTGGGCAGTTGATGCAATAATGCATATCACACATTGTCCATGCCACCCAAAGGACTGCATTAAATATCAACCGCTAGTGTAGTATACAAATTACATTCACTTCTATTGTCAAATAAACCTAATAGCCTATGCACAGAAAACCTTATTCCCAGAAATCCTCTAAAATAGACGGTAATCTAAAACCTTATGCAATTAGTGAATTCTCAGTCTCTTCATCATTTACATAGGGCAGATTGATGCACCAAAGAAAAGAATTATGCATTTTTGTTAGTGCTTATTCAGCAATGTACTTATTAGAACTTATGAAAACATTTGAATTCGAGAAACTTTATTTCCTTCTCTTGTTCTTCTGTTCAGAAATGTCAGTATTGTATGAGCTTAGAGCTCACTGAATTTGATCTAAGAATTGCATTATTGCTAGATAAACTGGTGATCTTCTTATCTGTTTTGCAGCTAATGTGTGCATTTTTCTCTGCGAACAGGATTTGGACCAGATGCTAAGTTATTTATTTGTTCCAAGTGTTGGGCCACGACATACATTACTGAATTTGAAGAAGCTCATCAAAACTATCCAATCCGAAGCATATTTAATGTTTTAAAGAGCCAATTTTTGAGAGCTCTGGAAACTCATAACAGATGATTTTTCAATGTCCTCAATTCTGCTCGAGGTTGGAACTTGGGGTCTCTCATAGCAGTTGCATGCACACTCTTCAAAAATGATAGTTTGTTATCTATGTATCTGTAAGCTTAAAAATTTAAGAATGCTAGCTTCATATTTTTTAAATGTTGCAGTTCTACAATAAGGTGCCAATTTTTCACAAAAGCACCTCCAGAAGAAACATTTGCAACTTGTACCATTGTTGTATTGCTACTCTCTTTTTGGAAGAAGAAAATCAAGTAATATGCAAGTCATTATTTCAAGGCAGTTTTATTGTGTTCTATTTTCTTTCTATAATTTTTTATATCAGTTTAGGGTGTTGGTCAAGAAGATTCTCATGTTTGTGGCCTTCTTCTATCTATAAAATTTAACTAATGCAGCTCTTATATGGTTTTTGACTCTCCCATCTTGAATGTGTCTCTTGATAAACTATTTCTGTATTCTGAACAATTATCGCTTGCAATTTTAGTTATATAAAATCTCTTAGTGGGATGGGCCTGTTTGAGGGTGATATCTCGTCCTTGTTCAATGCTCTATAGTTGGAAGTGTTTGTGATTTCAACATTGGCGTATGCTTACTTCTTTAGCTTTAGACATGACTGCTGTATTTGCACGGACTCTGTCATCATCATTGGTGCTTCCAACAGAGAATATTAGCGTCACTATTGGCCTTTATTTTGGATAAAAGGTGAAATGTGTATGTTAGCAAAGAGAATATTAGCGTCACTATTGGCCTTTATTTTGGATAAAGGTGAAATGTGTATGTTAGCAAAAAAAAGAGAATTTACATTAAGGCTACCTGTGTCCATTTACTTCAATGTATGAACGTGTGAAGAGAGTCATGGGCTTGCATGGTGGCAGAGGCCCCTCAAAAGAAATCTTGGCTAAAGTCCAAACTACTGTATATATAGATGCACGTATGAAAAACAAAGGGCCGTAGGCCCTACAGAAAACAGAGCAGGGGCCATCAACCAAGCTAGTATTAAAATGGGACATATCTAAAGTTATCAAGGTGGGATAAAATAAATGCAGTATTTTGCGTTTCCATAATACCCTCAATTGGACTGCATATTTCTATAAAAGGTGAAATATGTGTATACTAACAAAACAGAGAGCATTTATATCAAGGTTACTAGTGCTGATTTACTTCAAACCATGAACGTGTTGAGAGGGCATTGGGATTGCATAGTAGTAGATGCCTAAACAAATTTTTTTGGCAAAGATTAGACTATTGTGTATATAGATGGGCTAACAAAAAAGAAAGGACCATAGGCCACTACAAAAAACAGACTAGAGATCATCAACCAAGCTGGTAAAAAAAACAGCATATCTGAAGTTCTCAAGGTAGGGTATTTGCAGTACCCTATGCTGCCATACTACCCTCGATTCGACTGCATATTTGGTATTGGATGTTTGAAATTATAGTAGTGTTTGCATTAGCCATATTCACCATAGCGATACCTCGAACATTGTTGTCGGTCTTATTGAAGTCTGTGGTAAGGGTTTCTGCAACAATATTGTCAATGGTGTAAAAAATGAAGCACTAAAGTCTTCCTAGTTGAAAGAATAAATTCCAAGATCTTTACTAATACAGTTGAAACATTCACAAATAAATGCACAAACAACATACATTATTACCTCGAAATAAGCCAAACCATGAAAAATGGAGACATAAATTGGCAAGTGGGGAAACCACTGCAACAAAAGAAAACCCCACATGTATTCAAGTAGATTGGCTTTAAAACACAAAAATGTTGTGTACCAAGCACAACATATACTTGTGTGCTTAATATTACTTTTATTATGTTATTTTGGGTGTCAAAGTTGGTGAATGGTTAAGCCACGTGTTGTCTATGGGCTGGTTAGGGTTTCTAGTGGTTGAGTACAAAAAGTGGAAAACCCCTAAAGAATGTATCATTTTATCTACAATAGTAAAACCTAATGCGAGAGATAGCCACTATTGTGTGAGAGTTCTTTTCTTACAATCAGATTTGTACGTGCAATCCATCTTTGGGGAACCTAGGGGTTCCCATATCTATTATTTAGCTTTTTTACTCTATATTTTGTACTTATATTTCAATTGGTTTTTGGATCATAATAAATGTTATCAAAGTTTCAGTTGATTTTCGCAGCCACTCCCAGGATGTTGAGAGGAGTTTATGTAAGAAACACCTTAAAGTTCATGACCAAAGATGAGAGGAAGGATTTATTTGCTGATTTTGCCAAGGCGCTTCAGTGAGAGGTTTATTCATTCAGAAAACTAGAGTGGACAATTCTGAGATATTCAAACCTTTGGGGCATAACCTGAAACATCCCCTTCTCTAAAATAACAGGTCGAAGACCCTTAGCCCAATTTTGTTTCCCGGCAGCTAAGAGATGAATAAAAGGGAAACTTAGTCATAATGAATTAATTATAAAGTGCATCATAAAATTTTATTATAGGCACTTTTATTAATTCATTAATGACAAAGTTTAAAAAAAAATGACTTTACGATTTTTATTTTCCCATAAGAAAAAATGCGACTCATGTGGAGAAGGGAAAAAGACAGGAAAATATTAAATGCGGGAAAAAAGATCTGATTGGTTGTGTTGAGTGGCAAAAAGGCCAAAATAAACTATAAAGGCAAGTCGCCATGGAAGGGAAGGACATCTTTTTACATATGATAATTTCTGATTTTTGGTATAAGCATACATGCTTTCCAAATCAACTCCGAAGGACGAAAACCCTTTGTAGTTTGGCTTGAGAGGACAAAAACCCTCTTTAAGCTTAGGAAGAAGAATGGAAACTCTTCTTTCTTTTGAGAGGAAGCTCTATTCTGGAGTTTCCATTGGTTTTCAAATATATATTTCAGGTTTCTAACAATGTTGAAGGTTTGATTTGCAGATTTGGTAATGTGATGCAAGAGCATCTCTCTCCAAGGAGCTCATTTCGATCTGTTGGTCCAATTTTGGTATGTGAAGGTGTTTTAAGTGTTCTAGGAGGTCTAGATATCATTTAAATGTCATTAGAGTCATGATATGATGTTGTAGTGAAAGCAAGTTTTCAAAAATTCAAAATAGTGTATTTCTCTCCAAAAGTGTCATTTTAAAATTTAGAGGACTTTGAGCCATTCTTGGCTTATATTGTGAATGTTAGTGGTCTTAGAATGGGGAACGTGTTGTCAAAGGTCTAGTCATGTTAATAAGACCCCTAATGTGTAAAAAGAGAGAAAATCATGTAATTAATGTTAGAAATGTGTTTCTATGGTTTGGAGTTCATGACATGTGTCTAAGAAGTTAGTTAGGGTTCACAAGAGATATGAAAGAGATGATAAGCTCATGGAAAGAAGTTAGTAATGGAGGGCATGGAAGAAGAGCTCGTGGAGAGAGCTTTGTAGGAGAATAATTGTGTAAAAGATATACAAATTTTAATGGTGAAATTTGTTTTTGTATGTGAAAGTTGCAATTTTGTATGTTGATCATCATTTTGGTAAGTCCTTGGTTGTTTCTTAGCTTCATCTGTGTTTAAATCAATTGGGAAGGATCAGAATAGCTCTAGTTTGAAGATGTTGTGAGTAGAAAGGAGTTCAAATCTCTAAGGTGCTTTGTTCTTGTTTAAGTCACCGAGTAATTTCCTTGAAGACTGTCACAATTTGATTTCCTCACGAAAACTTAGATAGAATGTTTGCAGAGATCACTTTTGATGGTTATTTATGAATGTTTCCTGTGGTATAGTAGAGAAAGACACATATTCATGATTCATTAGCTTTGTGGAGGACTTAGTCACTGGTTTGAAGCTTGGAAGTTGTATGTGGGGAAATTAGTCATCTACAGTGCAAGGTAAGGTAATTACACCAAAAGTTTTAAAGATTCATTAGAAATTACTTATCTTTGGCTGGTCATCAAGAAAGGCTTAAAACAAGGTCTTGAAAACAATTACATTGAGTTTTATAAGCATTTGGAGATTTGCATAGTCTAATACCCTTGTTGAGGGTAGAGTAGAAAGAAGTTGGCCAAATACCTCGAAACCCTTGATGCTTAATCTATCACTGATTGGTCAAGACCTAAGAAGAGATCATTACAGACCTCTGTGAAAAGTACAAGTTCTTGAAATTAAGTCTTATGCGTTTTGAGGAGAAAAGAGACCTCTCGGGTGACTGTGAAACCCTAGTGAGGATTTGTAAAGACATTGACTATTAGAACCCTTAGTGTTGTTTACAAGATTTGATATTGTGGGGAAACCATCTACTCTAAGTTCTTATCTAGGTCAAGAAAAGATTGTGCCTTGAAAAGTTCTCAGTTGAAGGATAATGGCGACAGTCATATACCTAAGCCTATAGGTGTGAGTTGAAGACTAAAAGCTAAGTTGCATGTTAAGATGAAGGTCTTCCTTAAGAAGTTAGGGTCTTAAATTTGGAAGTAATCATCCCCAGTAATCCCTCATCAAGATTAAAAAAGAACAAGGTCATAAAAAGTTGTCAATAAAGGGAAAACCATGACAGTCTTTGAGGAAACTGTAGGTGACAGTTGTCAGTTTGTTTTGCAAGCAACATACTAAAGAAGGTCAGGCAATCAAATCTAACTTAGTAACTTTGAACATATCATCTAATCGAGTCCCTTATAAATATTCAAGAGGAAGTAAGTCCTAAAAATCTATCATTTGATGGGAATTTATGATAGTCATGTTCTAGCCTGTGAGTAGTGATAGGAAGAGTTGATGCAAACTTAAGAATTAAGCCTTGTACTTGGAATCGAGTCTCAAAAATTTGTACATATAACCTTCAGGATGTAAGGAAGGTGTTTTAAAAGGGTTTAAGGATTTAATATCACTCAAGAAGTCACAACCTTTACCAATTGGGGTGTAGACCTTATGAATTGTGGAAAGGCCTAAGCCAGAACCTAGAATATTGAATTCTGAAGAAATTTTACAAAGGTCATCTTAAAAATTTGAACCCAAGAAGAAGGTCCAAATGGGTCCTTAGAAATGTGCTTGGTTTGAGAAGTGAGTGTGTATAACAAAAGATAAGCTTGAAAAACAGTGGAATCTGGGGTACTAGAAGAAGTAATAGAGAGAGAGAGAGAGAGAGAGAGAGAGAGAGAGAGAGAGAGAGAGAGAGAGAGAATTTTTTTTCCACACCTTTGGAGGCTTAAAGGGTACTTAAAAATGTTTGTATTTGGTCTTGAAAGCCTGTATTTTGTTCCAACTACTATCTTAGAAGGAGCATTGCCTTAAGAAGCGAAAAAGGCCATTTTGAAGAGAGATAAGAGAGATTGAAGTTTTTGTTTGTTATGATCAAGCTTGTTAGTTGTTTTTGCATGGACTAGACCTGAGACACGTGTTGAATTGTTTAGATAATCTAGATTAATCTTTTATACCAAAAGTTGCATGATTTTGTGAAGATTTCTTGACTAGGGAAGGAGAGTATTTTTGCAAGTTTGACAAGATTATGATATTTTCTTGATTCTGACACAATGGAATGGTTGTCTTTTTCCCTTCTCCATAGGGGTCACATTTTTTCTTAGGGGAGAATAAAAATCATAAAGTCATTTTTTCTTTTCTTTTTTAACTTTGTCATTAATAAATTAATAAAAGTGCTTATAATAAAATTTTATGATGCACTTTATAATTAATTCATTATGACTACATAAGTACATGGTTATGTTACCACTCTATGAGTTCAATCAAAGGATAATAGAAAGGTTTGATATGAAGGATCCGAAAGTGCATTTCAGAGAGTTGGCACAACTCAAACAAGAGGCTTTAGTAGAAAGGTATGTTTCTGATTTTCAGAAACTTGCAGTCAAGGTTCCAAATGTTAGTGAAAGAAGATCGATTTTTTTGTCCATAGGAGGATTGACCAAACATCTTATGGGCTTGGTGAAGGCTTTTGAGCCTCCTTTTCAGGATGCCATAAAAAGATTGTTGAATTTGGAGTATACAATTGTTAAGAGTAGGAATCTGCAGTTTGGACAACATCGATCAACATCTTTTGGGCCACAAAAGGACTCACTTGGACAACCAATGAAAACTTCAAATCATGAGCAAGGGATAACAACTTTTGGGAAACAAGGTAAGGCAAAGGAATGGATGAAAAACAACCAAGAAGAAAAAAATTATGCTTCACTTGTAGAGAGCCATGGATACCCAATCATCATTGTCGTGGTAAAGGGTCAATCCACTACATTGAAGTAGTTTCAAATGATGGAGATAATGTTGATCCAAAGAAAATTGAAGAACAAGTAAAGGAAGATGAAGTGGTTATCATAGGTGCCACACTTGTTACATTATCTGTACCGCCTAGTTTTTATGCATTCAGAGTTAGAGGAGATCTTCATGGGCAAAAGGTCACCTTGTTGATAGATAGGGGAGCTACACATAACTTCATTGATGAAGGCTTGGTTACGAAGATGTGACTGTAAGTGAAAGATTTCCAAGGTTTCAATGTGATAGTGGCGGATGAATATTCAATCTCATGTAGACTTATTCCCCAACTTGAGTTCACCATAGGAGAGCATGAGGTAAGAGACGATTTTTATGTTATTGGCATTGGTGAAATGGATATAGTACTTGGAGTACAATAGCTACAATCTTTGGGTGAATTCATCCAAAATTATCAAACTATGGAGTTGAAGTCCGAAGTGCAAAACTAGGAAGTCATTTTGCAAGGTCTGAAGAATAGTACTCAAGTGGTGACAACCAAGAGCATGAAAAGTTCTTTCAAAAGAGGTCAGATTGCATACGATGCAGATTGTGTGGAAAGAGGTACATCATATATTTTATTGCAACAATTTTATCATGATGATATTCAACCCATTCGGGACAAGAATGCTAAAGTTTGATGCAAAAAAGACAAGACATCATGAAGACCAAAGGAAATGAAAAACTTGATGACACTTCAAGGTATGGAAGGAATGATATAATTTCATATTAATTGCTGCATATTTAGATTTATTTTCCTCATGAGAAGTATGTTGAGTTAGAGGATCAAGTTTGCAATATAGAATATGTGGTACCCTTGATCCAAATTCATGCGTATGTGCATCATGAGAGCTATATATTTTGGAAAGAGCTCTCTCATTTAACAGGTACAAGATCAAGACTTTTGGAGCACTACAACATGTTTTATTTCATGCACATGGCACTTGGGTATATGAGCTTGTAATTGCTTGAGGGAAAACAATCTGGGGAAGGGAGGATTGAAATGTCCCCTTCTCTAAAATAATAGATCGAAGACCGTTAGCCCAATTTTGTTTCCTGACAGCTAAGGGATGAAAAAAATGGAAACTTAGTCATAATGAATTAATTATAAAGTGCATCATAAAATTTTATCATAAGCACTTTTATTAATTTATTAATGACAAAGTTAAAAAAGAAAAGAAAAAGTGACTTTATGATTTTTATTTTCCCCCAAGGAAAAATGTGACCCATGTGGAGAAGGGAAAAAGGAAAATATTAAATGCCGGAAAAGAGATATGATTGGTTGTGTTGATTGGCAAAAAGGCCAAAATAAACTATAAAGGAAAGTCGCCATGGAAAGGAAGGGCATCATTTTGCATATGAATTTTTTTGATTTTTGGTATAAACTTGCATGCTTTCCAAATCAACTCCAAAGGATGAAAACCCTTTGTAGTTTGGTTGAAGAGCAGAAACTCTTCTTTCTTTTGAGAGGAAGCTCTATTCAAAAGTTTCCATTGGTTTTTAAAGATATATTTTAGATTTCCATAAGTGTTGAAGGCTTGATTCTCAAATTTGATATTGATTCCAACTAGGGTTTGAAGGGAGAACATTGTTGATGAGTTTTATCTTTGATTTCCAGCACTTCCATATTGGAACGACCCAAATTGTGTGCAGTTCTAAGTGATCTAGGGCTTGTTCTAATAAGATCTAATTTGATGTTCATTAATCAATTTTTTTGGAGTCAAAATCAAAGTCTTTGCATATTTTTTGGGCCAAGGAAACTATATTTTCAACTGTGTCTGTGAGCTGTGCAACTGCAGATTTATTAATAAAATTCCAACCCTTTAGTTGATCTAAATATGGTATTTTTCTCATGTTTTGCATGAATAAAAAATGCTAATATGTTTGGATAAAGAATAGACTTATTTTACTTTAGTTTTGTGGATTTTCAATCCTAGAGCAAGTCACATTTTCTGTATAAAATTCAGATCTGCATTATTTATTTTAAGTACATCGTCTATAAATTACTATTTTGGATTGGATTTATTGTTATTCCATTTGGGGTCAAAATTTTTCCATTTGGGGACATTACACAACCATTGGGGATGAATAAGAGGATTAGATCAATCCTTGTGGGGATATTGATAAGTACTTATCTAAAAATTAAGAGGAAGAAGTAGAAAGCTCGAATCATCCCTCTTTTAACCTACAAATAAGAATTCCACGATATGACTTTGGAGGCGGCATGCAAGTCCACACATGGCTGAGTGAGCTCATACTAGCTTATAAGATGTAAAAGGTTACAAGGCAAGATGACAAGTAAAATGTGTCCCTACAACATTTGGAAGGTGTTGCACACACATGGGAGAGAGATGGGGTTTATCAAATTCTAATGGGGACTTTTTTGATTTCGCTAATGCTTTGGCTTAGGGAGAGGATCACAACTAGGATCAATTGTATGATACCCAGTTGATGCCCTTGTTTCAGAAAGATGCCTATGGAGTACATGGAATATTCCAAGATTTGGAGTCAAAGGCCAAGTTTTCTTTGAAGTTGGTGTTGTTAGAGAGGGAAAAATTGATAGGTGAACTCTTCGAGGTTGGCATCATTGTCTCTCATAAGAGCCCATATGTTACTCCAATGGTACTAACTAGGAAGAAGAATGTGTCATATAGACTTTGTATTGACGACATATCCCTAAATGAAATCACAATAAAAAATAATTTCTCAAATGCCAAGGATTGATAATTTTCTTGATAAGTTGCATGGGGCGAAGTATTTTAAAAAGATAGATCTTATATATGCATACTACCAAATACCAATTTGGATTCAAAATGCATTAGGGTCATTACCAATTTAGGGTCACACCCTTTGATCTCAATAATGCTCCAAGTACTTTTCAAGCATTGATGAATAAAATACTTTGTTCTAGTATTTTTTGATGACATCCTTGTTTATAATAATTTAATGGCATCCCATCTAGAGCATTTGGATGTTGTATTGGATATACTATTGAAGGAAAATTTGTATGCCAAGGCCTCTAAGTGTAACTCACAAATGAATATTTGGAATGCCTTGTCCATATTATTCTATAGAGGAGGGTTCACAACGATCTTAATAAGATGAAGGCGATATGTGTTTGGCTTGTGCCCAAGACTCTTAATTTTTTTTGCAGTTTCCTAAGCTTGGCATGATTCTATAGAAGATTCGTAAATAATTTCTGAATAATAACACGTCCATTGAATGACCTTACAAGGAAGGACCTTCAAACAATACACTGAGGCACAAAATAACTTCGAAGATCTTAAGCAAGGTTCGGTCTCTGCTCCAATTTTAGCAAAAACTGATTCCTCAAAATCTTTTCTTTGAACGTGACGCTTAAGAATCTAGACTGGGTGCGGTTATTTCTTATAATAACCGTCTCATTACATTTGCAAGTAGGAAATTAAATGAACGGGAACAAAGGATGTCCACGTATAGTAAGGAGATGCTAGCCATCTTACATTCGATAGCCAAATGAAAACATTTTTTATTAGAAAACAAGTTCTTTATTAAGATTGACCACCTCAACCTTAAGCACTTGTTAACTTAGGTGTCATTGACATAAGAGAAAAAGAAATGGATTGATCTCCGATAAGCATATGATTTTGAGATCCTTTACAAGAAAGGGAATGAGAGTGTGGAGGCCGATGAACTGTCCTGCCGAGAAGAACCACTGGTATTTCAGGGCATGTCCATCAACAAACTTGCTTGGGTACATGACCTTGTATATGACTACTCAACTCAACCCTACATCAACCAAACATATGAATGAAATTGAAGATGGGGAAGGGGAATGTATAGTCAGTTAATTATGACATTATATTTTTCCGAGGATGCAATCACTTGAGGGGTGACTTCCCTTTTGTTCACAAGGCATTAGAACATGGGTGTGAGTCTCCATCTATAGTCCATGTTGGGTTTCAGAAAATGCATAGTTACATTAATGATATTTTTTTCTGGAACGGAATGAAGTATATCATTCTACAATTACTCGTTGAGAATGACATATTCTGATGGAATAAGGATGAGTATGTCCCTCTGCCAGGCCTTTTGCAACAAAATTTGGTCCACAACAAAAGTGGGAAATAGTGTCAATGTAATTTATCTCAAACCTTTCCAGCTTGGACAGTAAGGACGCAATTTTTGTGTGATAGATACATTGGAAAAGTATGCCCATTTCATTCTGGCAAGGAAGACATGTAGTAATGGCCCAAAGTTCAGACATTGTATTTCCAAAATGTGTTTAAGCTACATGGGATCTCTAAATAGATCACCTGCAATCAGGAACAAGTTATTCAAAGTCATTTTTTTGGCATGATCTGTTCAGAAATGCGTGTGTTACATTTAGCATGAGCACTGCATTAACATCCCCAAATGGATGGGAAGGCACATGTGGTGAACAAGTGCTTGGAAGGGCACCTGAAAATGTATGCAGAGGATAATCAACATAAGAGGGTTGAATAGATACACTTTTCTGAGTACTAGTACAACACCACATATCATTCAACCTAAAAAATGACACCAGTTAAGGCTTTATACAAGTAAGATCCACCATCCCCATTAGATCGGGTAATTTACAGGATGAAGGTGCTAACAACAGATGAAGTAGTACAAGAGTTGCAAAACATTTTATAACTCTTGAAAGACAACTTGGCAGTGAGTGCCAACAAGATGGAAAAAAAAGTGGATGAGCATACGAATGTGAAGAGTTTTGAGATTGGAGACATGGTACTGTTATCCAAAATATCCCCTGGCTATTTTGATAACTTGTGATTCTATCTCAAACTTGGGGGTAAAAATTGATAAAAAAAATGGGCAGTTCACGTTTTGAAAAATCTGTAATGGTTCAGGGCATTTCCTCTCCTCTTTGCAAATCCACTCAGGTCCATACTTAGCCAAAAAACACGTTTTCTGTGAAAATCCTAAAAAATTGGCCAAGTGTTAGAAGTTTCCTTTGTGTCAGGTTTTCCGGTCCTTCATGCATCAGAACATGTTCCATATCATTTGTTTTCCTCCCTTGAATCCTGACTTGCCTTTGTTTCGGGTTTTCCAACGTGCAAAACAGGGTCAAAGTTCTGCCCTTTGTGTCGGGTTTCAGGATTCTTCATCATCGGAACATCACAGGGAAATTACATGTTTTATGCAATGTGTTCTCTGCTTCTTAAACCTGAAAGTCTACAATGTTTCATTTTTTTGGGTTCCTCACCATTGGAATATTGTAACTCAAATGCATGTAATACGTTGTTTGTTTTCCGATCCTAAAACTCGATTTCCTTTGTGTCTAGTTTTTGGGGGTCAATGACATTCATGCAAGTCAAACATGTTTCATGTTGGCTAACCTACAATTCCTAAAAGGAGATATTCTTTTTGTCAGGTTTATTGGGGTGCTCAATAAGTGTAGTGTTCCAATAGTGTGTTGGGTTTCCCAAGGTGCAAATCAAGGTCAAACTTCAGACAGTCTTCCTCATTTCGGGTTTCGGGTTTCTCTTGCATCGGAACATGGTGTTCCAAACACATGTTATTTTTTACATGTTTCCCACTTCCGAAACCTGATGGTCCTTTGTGTTGGATTTCCGAGGGTGTTTTTCAAGGTCGTAAACTTGACAGAGGCATGATTTAACAACTCAACTGCTCACATTTATTATAGTATGAAACCTAGAACTTAAAATGGCCACAATTTTCGCCATGTAACTCCGATTTTCATAAAATTGGACTTTATGGAAAGCTCTCAGCATGTACTACACCAAAAAATTTGAAATTTTATGAGCTTAAGTTGGTGAAAAGGTTGAAATACAATCTCCACATTAAAGGAAAGTTTCAGATTTCTCAACCACCAAAAATGATGAGGTATTGTGCCTTGGCTTCTCCAGTAAGAAAGTGACATGGGGAAATGGGTTTGGTAGGGTGTCCATGATTGTTTTCATACATTCAATGCACTTTGTTGGTGGTTGAAGGTTGAAATCTGAGTTCTCCCTTTTCCCTCCCTTATATCTCCCATTCTGCTATATAATGTAAAATCTCTCATTTGAAGAGGGGGATGTTCTAAAATGTAAAGGGAACTATGTCAAAATTGTCCATTAGAAGCTATGATTTGTAGACCTCCATTTGAGCTTGGAAATGTGTTTTTGTGCCTTCCTATTCACATGTAATGGTCTGTGCATATTTTGAAAGCAATAAAATCTTTGTTTCATGGTGTTTCTCAACCCTAACTTGTGTTTTGTTGCATTTCCTTTCCTCTTTATTCTTGATGTTGTATTTTGTGCATGTATTTATCCTTCATAGGTTCATTTGGTTGTCTCATGGAGAATAAAGGGTAAAATGTTGTTTTGGATCTGTGTCACTCATGTTTGACCTCTTCCTTCCCCATTTTCCTTTTCCCTTTTCCATCATTAGAGTGTCTTAAACCTTGTTCTTGGTGCTATCACCTGCCTTTAGCTTAGGATTTCCATTTTTATGAATCTCCTTCTCATCCTGGTCCCTTGGAATTATAGAGTAGAGATAGATATTTGCATTTCCAGTAGTAGGAGTAATTTAGCATTAGGATTAGGTAGATGAACTAGCCTTCTCTAGAGATTGATCTCGCTTTGCAAGTCCCACACTTGTGAGATCATCCCGTGTTAGTAAAGAGCAGGGATTTGTAACATGCAAATACTTGGGTTCTACTATTTTGCGATAACAAGTACTTTTATGGATGCATGCAACCATACATAAATAATAAATTTAAGTAAACTGAGAAGTAAAAACTGCAATTGAAGTATTATAGATCATATTGGGTATGGGATAAGGTGGGGGAAGTTGCATTCACAATGTACATACTCAAAAAAATAAGGATTCTTGATGTGTTTCATGTGTCATCTTTGAATAAGAATATAGGGGTGGATATGGTGCCTTAGACAAATTTGATGATGAATGACGAAGGGAAGCTTGTACTAGAGCTAGAGTGTATTTCCGAGGAGGAATTCAAGAAAATTAGGAACAAGGTTATATGAATGTTCAAGGTGAAGCAAAAAGGACTACCCATGCATGATGAAACTTTTGAAACAAAAGAGCTTGTATTCAAACACCCGATCCTAAAAGAGTGTAATTATTAATTTTAAAAAACAATCCCTCATTCTCATTCATGTGTTATTTCAAGTAGTGGTGTTTGGTAGGATGGTCAAAATTTTCTTGTAGTAGGTAGATGTCTTGAGTTTCATTCTCACAGTGTAACTTTTTAGAGTTATACCAACTTTAAGGTCAATTATTTTTAAGGTGGAGGGCATGTTGTGCACCTAAACACAACATATATCTGTGTGCTTGGTTAGTATTATTTTTATTATTTTATTTTGGGTGTCTAAGGTAAGTGAATGGTTAAACCACGAGTTTTCCAGGGTTATTTAGGTTTTTTAGTAGTTGTCAAAAGGGGGAAATTCTAAATAATATGTTATATTATTTGTAATATCAAAATCCAATGCAAGAGATAACCACTATTGTGTTAGAGATATTTTATTACAATCAGATTTGTAGGGGCAATCCACCCTTGGGGAAATAAGTGATCCCATATCTATTATTTAGTATTTTACTCTATATTTTGTAGTTTAGTTGAAGTTGGTATTTGGAGCACAATACTATTCTCACAATTACAATATTTATGAAGACAATAGAGGGTAAGTGCACCAAATTGGGGGGCTAAAAGGGGGTCTTAAGTGGACACATTTTTCTGAAAAAATAAAAAAACTTTAACTTGTACGAGTTTTTTGAAATAGTTACACTCAAAATTGGAAGATGTTGTATAAACATGAATCATAGCATTTTGAGTCTAGTTTCTAAGCTACTAAAATTTATTGAAAATGGATAAGTTTAAGTGGGTCAAACAACTAAAATACCAATAGGTGCTCCTATTTTTGTTAAAAAAACATAACATATTGACTTTCATGCCTTCCACCATTTTTTGAGCACCATTTAGTATTTTTGAAAACCATTTCGTAGAAAGATAGCTAGGAGCATCTAGTTTTTGCTAGAATGTTTTTAGATTTTTTTAGCAAGTATTTTTTTTTTTTTGGTGATTTTTCTAGTACAAAAATTTTATGTTTTGAAAAATAACGGAGCTCCGACCATGCCCCCCCCCTAACTACCTCAAAAAATATCAAAAATTAGATTTTTGTTTTTTGAATATGTATATAATTAGGCCTAGTTTGTGCTAGTACAATTTTTTTTTCAATTTGGATGACCCAAAAAAAATATACATGATGAAAGTAGACATAATTAAACTTCTAAAAATAGTTATAAAAAGGCATAGTTAGAAAACAAATAATATGGAAACCTTATATTAGTCATAAAATTTGAAAAATTATATTTTTAGAGAGAAGAAACTCTGCTCTACGTCATGATATAAAGTTTTTTAAACGAATCGATTGTTTTATGTTGATTTACATGGATGAAGTGCCATTTTTACATTTTCCTGCAAAAACATGTTGTTTGTTGTGTTTGTGTAGATCCATGCCTCAGGCTTGGGGATCCAAACCAGATCCCAAGCCTTGAGGTATGGATTGGAAAAAGTGAAAATGTAAAACGCATACACGTTATAATTTTTTCATTTATTATTATTTCTTATACTTTAAATTTATTTTTGTAAATATAAGAAATTAGGGTCACTTTGCACCTTATGGAATTAGTCTCACAACTCCATGAGTCATGGTTTAGGAGATAGTTTTTTTATAGTATAATCTGGCCAGTATATAGGTAATTTTTAGGATTTCAACATTCAGCCTAAATCTTATAGCGTTTAACTTCTACATTCAAAACCCTAAACCCTAGGCCATAAACCTAAACCCTAAAATGTAAACCTTGAACTCTAAACCCTAAACCCTAAACCTTGAACCATGATCCCTAGACCCTAAACCCTAAACCGTAAGCCCTAAACCCTAAACTTTAAACATTCAACCCTTACCTATGAGCCCTAAATCTCAAGCCTTAAGCCCTAAACCATGATCCCTAAGCCCTAAACCCTAAACCATGAGCCCTAAATGCTAAACGCTAAACCCTTAACCGTAAAAACTAAATCCTAAACCCTAAACCCTAAACCTTAAACATTGAATCCTAAACTCTAAACTCTAAGCCTTGAACCCTACATTCTTATCCCTGAGCCCTAAAATCTAAACCATAAACCCTAGACCATATACCCTAAGCCCTAAGCCCTAAACCCTAAACCCTAAACCCCGAGCCCTAAACGATAAACCATAAACCTTAAGCCCTAAATGTTAAATCCTAAACCCAAAACCCTGAACCATAAACCATAAACCCTAATCCCTAAACACTAAATCCTTAACAAATCCTAAATCCTAAACCTTAAACCCTAAATCCTTAACCCCGATCCATAAACGCTAACCATAAACACTAAAAACTAAACCCTAAACCCTAAACCCTAAATCCTAAACCATAACCTTGAACCCTGAACCCTAAACCCTAAACCTTAAACCCTGAACCATGAGCCCTAAACTCTAAACCCTAAACCCCAAACCATATTTCATCAATATTTCCTAGTCTCATGCCTAGAACCATCATTGAGTCTGCTTATAGAACTACTTTGTTTATGAGAGTTGGGACGAGTAAATAAATGGATATGACATCCACCTTGTGCCTTGCAATGCATATTACACATATCTTCCAAACTTATTTCTCCCCACATATACTTGCACTCTTGAATGTAAATTTATTCACACTCTGAAACAAATTTCACATTTCTCATAATTCCATGTATGGTATTATGCAAGCCAGGATGACCCATTGGAAGCTAGAAAAAATAACCATCACAACAAAAAAATTAATCTTAAAGGAAACAAAAGAAACATTGAGAATATACCAATGCAGATGTGTAGGATCATAATTGAATTTCCTGCAATATTTTCTCCTCTGGAGAAAGAAAAAGTTATTGTTCTACTGGAATGGATAATAAATTTGACAAAACTTCATGAAGTGTTCAAAATAAGCATAGAAACAGGGCAATGACTAAGAACAAAAAGCGTTTATCAATCACCTAGTAAATATTTCTTGTTTAGTTCTAAATGGGAGTCACTTGGCCTATGACTTAGTGACCTTCCATTCATTGATAATTCCTTATATGATAAACCCATGGATGTTTTCAAAAGCGCCTTAAAAAATATAGGGGTGGTCATCAATACTAGTGAAGGGTGTGATGTGATTTCCAAGCAACTTGAAATTCATATAGATTTAGAGGTCATAACAAGAATTTACAAATATCTCTATTATTATAAATAGAAGCCAAGTGACAGTGTCTCCCTATGCATCCAAGGATCAAGGACTACTAGGGTCTTTGGAAGGATTGGACATTCAGGAATCTAAGATTTCCCTCCTTCAAAATATCAACAGATGAAAGACACCAAATTGTGATGACTCTCTTTGAATGTTCTGCCTACGAAGTCTATGAACCCTTTTCAGTTGGATACTCTCTATCAATTACTAATAAGAATGGGTAAGACACAAAACGTTACAATGAGTGAAATATTTCTGTTGGGCCCCAGAATATTGGCTAAGTATAAGAAGGCACGTGGGTGCACGAGACCTATTTGAAGAAGGGTGTGCAGGGTGAAGGCACGTAGGGAAGGGTTCTAGTAGGGTTTTGTAGAAAACATGATGTACACGCAAGGCAAGACAGGTTTTGGGACTTAGCCATATTCGGCGTTCTAGGAAGCACACAAGAAAAGTGTGACCCATCTAAGCATGCAGAGTGGATAAGGTGCCATCCTGGTGGATTTAGGATCAAAAAGGGAATATTCCATGCATGCGATGGAAGGTTCCAGAAGAACATCATTGCACATAGTGGAGATCTCGGATCAAAGGAGGAATGCTCCATTGGAGGACCACTTGGACACTTGGCAACTGATCTGTTACCTCATAAGGCATGGTGGTGAAGGCAAAAGGGCTATATATTGAGGTGCATGGATAGTAGAAAGAGAGGGGTTAAAGAGTGCTAAGAGAAGAGATACAGTGTGAGTAGACTGGTGGAAGAGAGTTGAAGCTCAATAGAAATACCATGGAGGATTCTATGGGTTGGGATTAGGAAAATATAGGAGTGATGACAAAGTTAGAGGGATGGGTCTGTATTCATTTTTGTAGTGTGAAGGACATAGTGTAGTTCTGATGCATGAATCTTCTCTGCATGGTTATATGGGTCTATTATGACCCCAAGGAATGTAATGTGGTTACTGGACTCATCAATGTGAATATAAGACTCTATTTTGAATCATATATGTGTTCATGATTATGATATTTATGCATTTCCTTTATTTATGAACAATTTCTATATGTTGTTGGTTATTTCCCTTCTATGGATGCATTGATGTGATAACTAGTCCTAGGTTCTCAGAATGTTGCATGGTTCATTTTCTATTCTTTTGCACTTGATTATCTGTCATAAGATGATGTATTCTCACAAGAATTACATAAAGGAGAAACCTGACACCCACGCATTCCTCGGGTGAGCACCCAGGGCCCACTGGGTGATAGGCCGACATGCATGGGATTTTATTGCTAATCTAAGGGTATAAAAATGACTACATCTTGGTTCCATTTCTGGGACCTCTTTTCGAAGTTGTGATAAATGTCATACATCTTGATCCTTGTGATGCGTGATGACGGAGCATCTGACCTTGGAAAGTGTTGAAGCATGGTTCAAGAGCACAGAGGATGAGTTTGCTAGAAGATTCAACACTAGATCTGAGTTCGATGAGTGTAGATGGGTAGATTAGAACATGTACCATGAGTTGTACAAGACATTCTTATGGTGTTTCCCAGTATAACTATATGAATGGTTGTCAACATATGCATCCAGATTGAGATGGTACTATAGATCACGCATGTGGACCCAATATGATTATCAGGGGCTGAAGAATACTGATCTGACTTGGAAGCATGCTATTGATCACTAGTGGAAAAGAGTGTTGACCAATTATACTCTAGAATATGCCATTTCTATGTATTCTTGCCCAGAAGTTGCTGAGTTTGAGTTCCTGAGGGAGCCCAGAGGATCATTTTTGCATGTTATTCCTTTGGCTATGAAGATCTTGATCATTACCTTGAGTTTAGAGGCATTTCCCATGGCCGGCTAAGCTTCTCTGAGTGCTGGGAGAGGAAGCTAGGGTGGAGGAAGATGGCAGACATTGAGGTTGAAAAGGAAAGGGAGGAGAGACGACTCAAGTATAGTGAAGCTCATGAAAGGGAGATGACTAGACAACATGAGGTTGCAAGTGTGATGGATCTATGGAGGCAGACATTGTGGGAAGGAGTTGAGGTTCATGCAGAGGATGTGGAACCTGAGAAGTCTGTGCTACCCCATCTTGGCAAGCATAGAGAAGCCCCTTCAGATTCTGATGAGATTTCATCACATGGAGAAAGGAGAGCCATCGGCGTGTATCTGAAACCACTTGGTGACTAACCCCTGGTGCTTGGTTTTCCATATCAAGGGAGAAGTATTTTTAACCATGGGAGGATCTGTGCCAGGAGATATAATTTCCATTTTGAACATCCTGCAAATCCATTCTGATATTTGGAGGAATTTTTGGACAAGGTGTAAATACAAAAGGTTTGGGTATCACGTCTGGGAGTGGCACAGGACACACAACTGATAGTGGGACAATATCACAAACCATCAGCGTGTAGTTCAGTGGGACATTGGGAACACTAGGCGTGACCATTTCAGGCCATTTTTTGACTACAGGAGGTGGATCTAGTGGTGTAGGGGCTGGAGGACCTGGTGGACCTAGTGGATCTGGAGGATCTGGTGGGTTAGGAGGAATGAGACCTAGTGGATCCAATGGATCTGGTGGAGGAGGAAACACCAGAGGGAACCAAGGCTCTGGATCAAGAGGACAAGGGCCTCAGCCACCTCCACAAGTATTTTTTGAGATGTCTTTGCACTTACCAGACTATAGGGGTATTGAAGATGTTGCAGAGCATGTGCACAAGTGTGAATTACTATGGCGTGTAAAAGGGATCACTACCCCAGAGCGGAAGGCAAGCCAGTTTGCAACAACGTTGCAAGGCCGTGTGCATAGTTGGTACCAAAAGTATGACCCCCATCAAATAGTGGTAGACTACACTGCATTGAAGAACACCTTCCTAGCAGAGTTCCATATCCCTGAGTTTGAGCAGAAGAGCATCAATGCTATGAAGGAGATCCAACAAGGAATGACAGAGAGTGTGTGGGAGTATGAAAATGCGCATGTTTCAAGACTCTCTTGTCAAAACTATCCTATGAAATTCATCCTTCTCAACATGCTCAATGGTTTGTTGGAGGATTGGTAACACTGTTTAGAAGGGCTCTGTCACACAAGACTTTCATAGACACGTGTGAGGCATTGGAAGCTTCCCTGCATGCTGAGGCTGTTGGGAGCATTGATACTAGTGTTAGTCCTTTTTTGGAGGCTCAGATTGTTGCAATGGCCAAGCAGTTGGAGAAGTTTTCTGCAAACTCAACGCATGAGGTTCGTAGTGGGCTTTGGTTTACAAACTGTGAGGTGGAGGGGCTTGTAAAGGATAATTTCCCTTGAAATTTGATGCACATTATAGTGGTAGACTATGAAATTTTCCATGGGGATCATGATGCAAGTAGGTTCCCTCTACTACAACACGCAATCCACAAGAATGTTTCTTTCTATTGTAAGATTTGTACATGACCCATGATACCAAGGATTATAGACTGATTGATCATATCCATGATGTTATTGATCTCGGTGTGTGCCAGACTAGTCTTGCAAGTAGTTCTAAGGATGATGATACATCGTTATGAAGGGTGCGTAGATGGAGGAGTGCATGGAAGAGGTTTCTGCAGAGGATTTTGTGGTCACAGTAACTGTGGTGGAGGATGAAGTGAATTCCTATGAGGAACCTGTTATAACTATGGATCTACAGAGCATTACAAATGTGAGTGTCCTGATCTATTACAATGCTCATGGTGTGGAAAGAAACATAAGTATGAAGAGTGTCCAAAGATTTATGAGCATATGAACCAGTAGCACTGGAAAGAAAAAGGCGTTGGGATGGTGAGCATCAAGAAGGCCAATTCACAGTGGATGCCAAGAGTGGCATGTGAGTCAGGACTAGAACCTGTACTGGTGATGACACGAGCAAAGGCAGCACACGCCAGGGAGATGCCAAGAAAAAGGACACTGGTTTCAAGAGAGGAAGTGGTACATGGAAAGTATCCAGACCCTACTCATCAGAAGGAGGTGTATCAAGAGACTATGGATGTGATTCAAAGTTTGCAAGGGGAGATCCAATGTCTAAAGGAGAAATCAAAGCAGTTGGAGCAAAGGAAGAATGTCGAGGCTCCAAAGGATGACCTAGATGAGGTCAAGGAAGTATGTAGGATGTTAAGGAAAGAGAATATTATTCCCTTGCTAGGAGAATGGCTGAGGGAGAAGGTACCACGTGCACCAGAGCAAAGTGCAAAAGGTAGGTTTTGCATGCAAACCTTCCTCCTCACAGCCTTGACTATGATAAGGAGATTACTTTGAATGTGGTTGTTGATGGATGGCTTCTAAGTAATATCCTCATCGACATAAGAGCAGAGGTCAATGTTCTTACCTTATATGCCTGGCATCAAATGGGAAGGCCCACATTACATCCATCTTTGAATGTGTTGTATATGGAAAACAAGACTAAGGAAATGCCCATTGGAGTCTTGAAGGATGCAGTTATCACCATTCAAGGGGCCAAGTTCACTGGAGACTTCAAAGTCTTGGCACTCACTGAGGTAGATAACTTTCAAGCATTACTTGGGTGCCCATGGTGTTACAAGAACAATGTTGACCTGTGGTTTAACAAAGGGTATATCAGCTTTGAGAACAAGGAAGAAAGGGTGATTATCCCTTTAATAGATGGGAAATCAATGCCCTATACTGAGCCCTTAGGAGAAGAAGTCCTTGATAGAATCTATGTGTGCTCCATCAGAGATCCTGAGATAATTCATCCCAAAGAGGGAGTCATCCAGTTTGAAGATGCTCAGTCCTTGAGTGATACCACTAGCATGGCATGCGACAATTGGGTGCATGGGACTTATGAGTTGATTGGGTGACAATTGAGAGGATCTGTAACAAGGGTAAAAACGTTGCATGCTCAGTCAAGTGCCTAGGAGGAAAGAAGTTTCCAAGTTAATCTGGAGGAGCATACCCTGAAATTTTCTTGCGAGAAATGGAGGCTCAGTGGAAGAATGAGGACGAGAGAAGAGGAATGCTCAATTATAACCTACTCAAAACTATAACGCACTGGTGGGCTACACATCGGGAGAGCCTCCTAGAGTGGCATGAGGTAAGAATCACATTTTCTGTAAGGTTCTCTAGGAGCAACATGCCCACGGTTCATACAAGACTACCATGGTAAAGAGACCACCTCATTTCATATCAAGCATGTGAGAAGGCCTAGATGGGAAGCACAGAAGTGTTACCACCTTTGTTATGGGTGCATAAGTTATATTCCACCTTACAAGGATGTGCACGTGCATGGTATATTCATTTGGAGATGTGTCATCAAATAGGTAATTGGCAGGAGTTGGTGGCTAATCTCGTTCAAGCTTTTGAGTATAGGAGTACAAAGCCATCAGTGGATAAGGTGTTACAAGTAATCAAATGCCTTACGATGAGAGATAGTGTTATGGTAGAAGATAGGCTACTGGAATTATTGGGTGAGCCTTATTTGGAGATGTGCCTCAATGAAGAAGAATCAGAGGAAGTACAACTTGAGTGTGCGTGCATGGAAAAAGAAAAAGGAAAAATGGTCTATGTAGTAGATGGTGAAGAGATGGAAACTTTGGATGTTAACCATTCTGAAGGTACGCGTGAAGTCATAGATAGCACTGATGAGTGAGCACGCACCTACCATGAGCCCTTGAAAACAAATAAGGTTAACATTGGGACAGAGATAGAACCTAAGGAAGCTATCATTGGGGACTATTGGTCAGAAAAATAAGTTTCAAAGGTCATTGATCTGTTGCATGAGTTCCAGGATTTGTTCCCTCATAGGTACCATGAACTCAAAGGAATCCACCATTCCTTAGGGGAGATGAAGATCAAGTTGAAGGAAGGTGCATGCCCGATTCAGAAGAGACCTTATCAGATGAATCCAAATTTATGTGTACGGGTCAAGGAAGAAATATATAAGATGATAGCATTTGGTATCATTGAGGCAGTGGAAGAATCAGAATGGATAATCCCAATGGTCATCAGTATCAAGAAGGATGGAGGATAAGAATCTATGTTGACTACAGGGATTTGAATGCAGTATGTGTCATCGATCCTTTTCCAACCCCCTTTACTGAAGAAATTTTGGAGGGAGTAGTCGGGCATGAAGTCTACTCTTTCACGGATGGGTTCTTAGGGTATCACCAAGTTAGGATTGCAAAGGAAGACCAGAGAAAGAAAACTTTTTCCACTGAATGGGGAAGTTTTTCCTACATGGTTATGCCTTTTGGATTGAAGAATGCACCTGTTGTGTTCTCACGCATCGTGGTACAAGCATTTCAGGATTTCATCCATAAATTTCTTCAAGTTTACCTGGATGACTGGACTATGTATGGGTTGGTGAAAGACCATTGTGACAATTTGAGGTTGATGTTTGAGAGATGTCAAAAATTAAGGATATCCCTCAACATTAAGAAATGTGTCTTTGCTACTCCATTTGGAACCCTGTTAGGACATATTATATGCAAAGAAGGCTTACTAGTGGATCCCGCCAAAGTTATAGTTATTGTGGGATTAGGGGAGCCTACTAGTCAAAGCGCAGTGCATGGATTCCTTGGGCATATGGGGTACTACAGGAAATTCATCAAGGGGTATGCCAAAATCACCGTGCCCTTGGAGGAATTACTTAAACACAAGAGTTCCTTTCATTGGGGAGAGGTGCAGCAGAGGGCATTTGACACTTTGAAGGATAGGCTTGTCACGACACCCATACTATGTTTTCCTTCTTGGGATAAGCCTTTCCATGTGCATGTTGATGCCTCAGGTACAACTATGGGAGCAGTACTAGCACAACCTGGTGAGGGAATTGTTGATCATCCCTTGTGTTTTTTAAGTAGAAATTTGACACCAACAGAACAAAATTACACAACTACTGAGCGCGAAGCATTTTCTATGATCTATGTGTTGCATAAGTTTAGGTAGTATCTGTTGGCAACACCATTTATATTCTACATGGACCACATGACATTGAAATACTTAGTCAACAAGCCCATTCTGCAAGGGCACATATGTCGTTGGGTCCTATTATTTCAAGAGTTTGAGTTCACAGTGGTTGTAAAACCAGGAAAAAGCAATTCAGGACCTGACCACTTATCAAGGATTAACTCAAGGGAGGATGTGCAAAGCATTGAGGATACCATGCCAGATGCGCAACTATTTAGGTTGCGGCATGTGCCCTCAGACTTGGAAGATATCGTAGTGTTCTTAAAAATAGGTGTGGCACTAGAGGGGATGAAGGCTCTGGAAAGAAATTAGTTAGCAATATGCACCGCACCCTACATGTTGATTAGTGGAGACCTGTATAAGTTAGGTCGTGATGAGGTTTTGTGTTGATGTGTATTGGAACATGAGCGCATGGAAATTATGGAGGAAGCACATGGTGGGATTATAGGAGGACACTATGCAGGAAATGCTACCACGCGGAAGATTTTACTAGCAGGGATTTGGTGGGAAACCATCTACCAGGATTGTATTGAGTTTTGCAAGGCCTGTGACCATTGCCAGCACCTTGGAAAACCTAGAAAGAGGGATGAAATGCCCTTGTGACCAATAGCCAGTGCTGAACCATTTGAAAAATGGGCAATCAACTTTATAGGGCCAATTTATACAGCCGCACGAAGGACTGGTTTGTGGTATATCATTACTTGCACTGATTACTTAACATGATGGGCAGAGGCAGCACCTACGAAGGATTACACCACAGAAACAACTACTATATTTTTATGGGAGAACATAATCAGCTAGGTATGGTTGTCCTTTAAGCTTAACAAGTGATAGAGGTACACATTTCCTCAATGAAATGGTCAGGATTATGTTAGCAAAATTTATGGTGGCCCATCACAAGACTACCCCCTATCACCCACAAGTGAATGGAACTGCTGAGGCATTTAACAAAATACTAAGTCACACGTTGACTAAGATTTGTGACGTTGGAAGACAAGATTGGGATGAAAAGTATCAGTCATTCTATGGGCATACATGACAACCTACAAGAGGTTGAACAAGGCCACACCATTTCAATTGGTGTTTGGCGTGGAGGCTATATTTTTCCAGTTGAATTCATGATACCATCACTACCTATAATGCACATAAGAGGGTTAGCTAATGAACAAGCACTGGAAGAGAGGATTGATAAGTTGATGCAGTTAGATGAAAAGTGATCACTTGCTAGATGGAGTCAGAAGACAAAAAAAGCAAGACAAAAGGCATGACATGATCATCATATCAAGAATAAGAAGTTTGAGGTTGGGCAGATGGTGTTGTTGTATGATTCCAAGTATCTGCGCCATCCTGGGAAGTTGAAAGTCCATTGGTTGGGACCTTACATCATCTCGTACATTCTTGATTCAGGTGCTTTCCAGTTACAAGCACTAGATGGGATGAGATTACCAGGTCATTTCAATGGGAGTAGGTTGAAGCCCTACTATAAATAAGTCTTCTTGGTGTTTTTAATAAGGTAGTATTTCCAGTTAGCTTAGAATTTCCCTTTATGCTTTTCTTTTCTTGTGTTTCCCTTTCTAGTTGCTTGTTCCTTTCTTTTTTTTCATTTTACATGCCTTGTGCACTAGTAACCACATTATTTTTCCAAGGTTGTGTATGCACAAAGGACCACGCATCTATTTTAGTGTGGGGTGGAGTAATGCAAAGTAAAGTATAGGCATGTAATTCAAGTTGAGTGGCCTAGTAGAAGGAAACACGTAAGGTTGCGAAAGCGTGTGAGGAAATGGTGGATAATGAATTATGGTGTCAAGAAGGCTGTAACAAATACCACGTACAAAGGATGAAGAGCGCAGGAACAACATGAGGTAGGTGAGGGAAAAAATTAGGTAAAGGACAGAAGAAGTGCCTTCAGCACTGTAGACGCGTTGTAAGAGTCTTCGGTTCAGATTGGATTTTTGCATGCCAGAAGGTTGTAAAGCTTTTTTCATGTAGGATGTGGTGCGTGGGTAAGGGTCACTTAAAGTCGGCCTAGTGGAAAAATCCACATTTAATGTTAAAGTATGTTAGTAGGTGACATAGCATTTATTGTTGAAGGGAAGAAAAAACTATAAATATAAGGTCGGGAAAGTCATTATTCTACCTTTCTATTACAAAGTTGAAGTGCTCTTGTGAACTAGGGCATCCAGAGAAATTTGTGTGAAGGAAGAAGAATCTGAGAAATCTAAGAGTGTGACTAGAGTGGATCTACAAACCAGGAGGAAGGAGTACATGGGTGTGAGAGAAGGTTGTTTGTGGTGCGCCATCTTATGGAAGGTTTTCCTAGTTAGGGTTTGGCAGCTAGGGCATGGAGATAGAAGGATTTATTCTAGGAGTTGAGCTTTTGGAGTTGAGTTTGGAGTTAAGCAGAGTAGTAGAGTAGAGTAAGGAGTTCTTAGTTTATCCTGATAGAAAGCATGACACCTAAGAAGGTGACCATTTCACCAAAGAAATAGAAGGGAAAGGGAAAGGGAAAACAAACCACTACTATCATGATCTCCAATGAAGAATGGTATGCAGAAATGCAATACCCAGATGGAGTATTGCTAGGAAAGGAGTAGGTGTCGCATTTAAGACAAATGACCATGAGTGATTATAACCATTACACGAGCACAATTGAGAAGGAAATTATGTTAGAGTTGGTCCATCCAACTAACAAAAGGACACCAGATGGGATGCCTATATACAAGGATGAGGTGAAAGTCAAATTGGAGAAGGCATGGTTATTGCAACTGTATGAGTTACCTTATTTTGGCAAGCCTGAGTGCCTTTATCAATGGTTGATGTTGCACGTGCATGAGGATCACTTCTATTTTATAGGGTGTAAGATGTGCATAACACCGCAGTTGATATCCAAATTCACAAGCCTTATTTGTGAAGGAGAAAGTATAGATGATGATCTAAGAGACAAGGAGGCTATCAAGGAGACAGTAACAGTGTATGACTACAAGAAGGGTTCGTGATACTTTGACATCGCAGAGATTCTAGACCCTGTTATGAGGATGGCCGTGCACTTGGTGACCAAGCTTAATGATCAAGAATGATGGAGGCAAGTGAACAAGGCATGGCTAAATGTATGCCGGAAGATATAAGAGGGAACCATCTATAACTTGTCTGCTTTCATTGTGGATGAGATCATAAGCATGACGCAGGAAGGAGAGAAGATATTATTCGGTAACATCCTCCTCACAATTATATTTTTAGAGATTGGAGTGCCAGATGGGCCAGAAAAATTTGTTTAGGAGTATCTAGATGAGGATCCCTCACCCAAAAAAAGGTTTGAAAAGTACACTTGTGAAACCATGACGGTTGCTCACAAGGCGCGCCTAGAGAAGTGGTATAAATGAATGTGTGATGCATTCGGGGTAGAGTGGAGGATCCTAGAGTAGTTTCCCACACTCGTGGATGGAGAAGCAAAATTTTCAGTTTACCAACATTTCTGCATTGGCAGATTTACTTTGAAAAATGGGACCAAGAGTCCATGGTGCAAGTTTCCCTTCTCCTACATAGCGCAATACTTCCAGACAGGAGTCAATAGGTTCAAGGAAGCCAAAAGAATAATTTTCAACCTTAGTGAGGTGGAGCAAGACCACCACGAGCTGCGCCGAAAGCTCATGTACCCTAAAAATCACGTATACGTGGAGAAGTATGTCTCCCATGAAGTGCAAATGATGAAGCCAATAACATTGCCAATCATTAGAAGGGCTGCAACAAGGATATAAATTTGCATAAGGCCGAAGTTTGAGAAAGGTGCCTATCTAGAGAGTGATGTCTTCATTCTAGAAGACCCCATAGGAAGAAATAAGGCTATGCGTCAAAGAAGAGAGAAAGAGAAGAGGGGAATGAGAAGAAAGCACCAAGTGTGCAGATCACACAATTGGTGGGTGCATCTGAAGCGTTCGTGAAGCCTAGCACTTACGTGTGGAGAAAGAAGTCCCCTATCAAGGAAAAGACCCTAGAAGAAGAGGTACCAGAGCATGAAGAGCACCTCACCCATGAAGAATCACCAATGAAGAGGTCTCCTGTCAAGGAGAAGGAGAAAGAAGAATCTCCTATACTGGAATCCCTAGTAAGGAAGAAGTAGAAGGTGACAGATGAGGTAGACTCAAAAGAGACAAAAATTTTAGATGCCTACATTGGTGAAAAGGATGATGATGAGCCTGAAGGAGGTGAAGACCATCCAGTATATGATGTACATGATTCTGAGGAGGAAGGAGATGAAGAGGAATATAACAAGGAAGATGAGGAGAAGAATGATGAGGAAGAAGCTGAGGCTCAAGGAAAAGGGGTGAGTGAAGAAGTAAGCACTAAAAACCAAAGAACCCCAAGCCTCACCAAGGAGCAAGTAGAGAAATCCACTGAGAGAGAAGTGGCTGGCATCATGAAGGAGTTGGTGGAATAAGAGTTGGAGAGGAGCGTGGATGAAATTATGAAGGAGATGGAAGAAGAAAGTGTTGGGAAGGAGTATGGTAACATGGGTGGAGATCCCAAATTGGTAGTAAGCTTCCCAAAATCTACGCAAATAGGTGGGAAAGGCATAGTGGTGGCACAAGAGCAGGGAATGGGTTACATTAATGATCATAGCAAGGTACTACGCATGTGCTTCTAGAGCACTGTACCAACAGAGAAACTCCTAGCTATGTCATCATTTGATGAAGAAGGAACATACCCATAGACAAGAAAGATGCTATCTTGGGCATTTGAGTCCCACTTAGATGAACCAAAATTTGAAGTAAGTCAGAGAGCACTAATGAAGGTGCTAGAAACCAAAGGAATAAATCCATTGGTGAATGCTCAACAACTATCAGATGAACAAGGTTTGTAATGTGCTTAACAAGGTTTCAGTTGAAGTTGAGGCCAGACTGTTTGGAAGAAATGATAGAGTGAGATTCCTGGAGGAGGAATTGGAGAAGAAAAAGAAGGAGCTCGTGGAAAAGAGAAAGGACCTAAAGTAAGAGGAGTTGATCAGTGCTCAGTTGAGGCGTGAGCTGAAAGAAGAAAAAGCTAAGGTGCACGAAGTCTCCAAGAAGGTGGAGATGATTACAGATGCAATTGTCCTAAAGCACCCCAACTTAGCGCTGCCCAATTAGAAGTATGAATCAACCTTGCAATGTCTAGAGGATCTGACTTGCATTCTCATGATGGAGAGGTGACCACTCACTTTAGATTCTACAGAAGAAGTGGATGCACGCCAAGAAAAAGAAGAAAATATGAATATTGTCGAGATTGTGGCTCGATACACAAAACTTCTTGCAGAAGTGAAGGCCATGCCACAGGCAAGTTACTGAAGCTACTTATGACAACTGCACTGATAGGGATAGAGTGGAAAGCATCTTGGTTTCCACCCATGAAATGGAACTCAAGGAGTTCCAAGAGAAAAATAAGGGGAATAGAGTAGAAAGAGACAAGATCCTAGCCGAGGTGGAGAAGAAATCAGAAGCAATCGAGACCCTACGAGGCTTGATCAAGATATGGCTGAAGGAATTATACCCCCAGATCACCTGTAGGATGGATGCGCTTGAGGACTTGGGAAAAAAATTGGAGGGTATTGTTGAGACCATGAGTGTCAAAGGGGAGGAGCTAAGTTTTGAGGAGGTGAGCACCCTGGTGGGTGACCTCTGTCAGCAAGCTCAGAATGAGGTCGACGCTTGGGAGAAGTTAGAGGCAGAATTAGGGAAGGATTTCCTACTCCTCTAACAATAAACAAGTTCTGCATTCTTTCATTCTTTCTCCCAATTCTTCATTCCTTTATTCTTTCTTTCCAACCATTGTAAGGGTCCTTCATTCTTTATTTTATTAAAGAAGTGTTTCCGTGGATGGAGAACAGGTGTAGTGTGGGGTGATGTTGGGCCCAATAATATTGGATAAGTACAAGAAGGTGCATGGGCGCGCGGGACCTATTTAAAGAAGGGCGCACATGGTGAAGGCATGTAGGGAAGGGTTTTAGTAGGGTTTTGTAGAAACACAATGATGCACGTGCAAGGAAATACAAGTTTTGGGACTTATCCATATTTGGCATTCTAGGAAACACATGAGAAAAGTGTGACCCATCTAGCATGTGGAGTGGATAAGGTGCCAGCCTGGCAGCTGTAGGATCAAAAAGGGAATATTCCATGCATGCGATGGAAGGTTCTAGAAGAACATCATTGCACATAGTGGAGATCTCAGATCAAAGGAGGCATGCTCCATTGGAGGACCACTTGGACACTTGGCAGCTGATCTGTTACCTCAAAAGGCATGACGATGAAGGTAAAAAAGCTATATATAGAGGTGCACAGATAGTAAAAAGGAGATATAAGATAAGAGGAGTGATTATCTTGTGGTAGAAGAGGTACTGGAAGAGAGAAAAATCTGTAGAAATATACCATGGAGGATTCTATGGGTTGGAATTAGGAAAATATAGGAGTGATGACAGAGTTAGAGGGATGAGTCTGTATTCATTTTTGTAGTGTGAAGGACATAGTGTAGTTCTGATGCATGAATCTACTCTGCATGGTTATATGGGTATGTTATGACCCCAAGGAATGTAATGTGGTTACCAGACTCATCAATATGAATATAAGACTCTGTTCTGAATCATATATGTGTTCATGATTATGATATTTTTACATTTCCTTTATGTATGAACCATTTATATATGATGTTGGTTATTTTCCTTCTGTGGATGCATTGATGTGATAACTCATCCTAGGTTCTCAGAATGTTGCACGGTTCTTTTCTATTCTTTTTCACTTGAATATCTATCATAAGATGATGTATTATCATAAGAATTGCATAAAGGAGAGACTTGGCACTTGCACGTGCCTCAGGTGAGTGCCCAACGTCTGTTGGGTGATAGGCCGGTGTGCATGGGATTTTACTTCTAATCTAATCCCTAAACCCTAAATCCTAAACCTTAAATGTTAAACCCTAAACCTTAAATTCTAAACACTAAACCTTAAATCGTAAACTATGAAACCTAAACCCTGAACCCTAAGCCTAAAACCCTAAGCCCTAAATCCTAAACCCTAAGCACTAAACCTAAACCTTGAGCCCTAAAACATAAACCATAAGCCCTGAGCCCTAAACCTTGAACCCTAAACTCTAATACCTAAACCCTTAACTCTGAGTTCTAATCCCTAAACCATAAACCCTGAGCCCTAAACCCTAAACCCTGAACCATGAGCTATGAACCCTAAACCTTAAGCCCTAAACCTCAAACCCTAAGCTAAAAATCCTAAACCCTAAACCATACACACTAAATCCTAAACCCTAAACCATAAGCCCTCAACCTTGAGCCCTGAGCCCTGAACACTACCCTAAAACCCAAACACTAAATACAGAGCCCTCAAACCCTAAACCCTAAACACAGAATCCCTAAACCCTAAACCCTAAACCTTAAATTTTAAACACTAAACCCTAAAATATGAAACCTAAACCTTGAACCCTGAGCCTGAAACCCTAAACCCTAAATCCTAAACCCTAAACCCTAAACCCTAAACCTTGAGCCGTAAACCCTCAACCCTAACCCCTAAATCCTAAACCCTAATCCCTAAGACCTAAAACCTAAACCATGAGCCCTAAACCATAAACCATAAACCTTGAACCATGAGCTCTGAACCCTAAACCATAAACCCTGAACCATGAGCCAAAAAGCATAAACCTTAAACAATAAATCCTAAACCCTAAACCCTTAGCCCTAAACCCTAAACCCTTAACCCTTAACCTTGAACCCTAAACCCTATTCCTTGAGCCCTGAGCCCAAAGCCCTAAACCCTAAACCCTAAAACCCAAACCCTAAATATTGAGCCCTCAAACCTAAACCTTAAACCGTGAATCTTGAATTGTAAACACTAAACCCTAAACCCTAAACATCATTTTAGTGAGAAGTAGACAAGCATCATAGAGCTGATTCATGGTCACTAAAGTGAATTACGGACCAAATTTCAAAATTAGTACCAATTCAAGCAGTGTTAGGGCCAACATCCAATCCAAAAGGTCAAAAACCTACAAAATTACTATATGTTTTCACAAAATAAAGACCGACTGTAATATATATGGCTTGAAAGTTTTAGGTCATTGTTGAAATTCTGAAAATGAGTAAGTACCGACCATATTAGATTTGAAAAATTATCTCTACATTATCACTGTTAGAACTACGAGACCACTTCCATTAGGTGTAGAGTGACCCTAATTTCTTATAATTTGTAAAATAAATTTAAATTATAATATTTATTTTATTATTTAAAGTAAAGTATAAGAAATAATAAAAGAAATCTTATACTCTACATTTATTTTACTAAATATGGCTCCTTACAGCCCCTACAAACTTCATATAGAATAAAACACGTACACATTTTGTGTTCATAGAAACGTGTACACGTTATAGGTTTGCGAATTCCCGAGCCTAGGAAAACATAACGCGATCGCGTTATTGTAAAACATGATCGCATTTCTTTAATTTTTGGGTTTTTATCCACTTTTTGGCCCCCCAACTTCATGCACTTACCCTGGAACAAGAATATATGTTCATGTGTACACATGAGAAAAGAGATATTTACATAGAGTGAAGAAGCCAAAAGGATTTACAAAGTAACTCTATTACCTTAACCAATCTTGTTTGTGTGTGCCTAGCGTCCCTAAACCCCATGAGGTGGGGGAAAATTATGTGTTAAGTCTTGAGTTTCATATTGCATGAAACTCCAAGATTCCCTTCAAAAAGTTACAAAAGAGACGAGACTTCAAATCCCCTTAATATATGAATTAAAAATTCATATGAGAATAGTACTAACACACAAACTAACATTGGGTTTATAAAATTAACTCAACTAAAGGGTAATCCCAAAACTCCCCCTTAAAATTTATTTGGGTTTTTAAATAATCTAAACAAAAAATGGAGGTGTCATTATTAAACACTCCTCTCAATGAACAACAGCAAAAAAACACAATTTTTTCTTCGTATAATTGCTTAATGAAAATATCAAGAAAGAAATAAGAATTTATTAGTTTTCAAAGAGTTCATAATGGAAGTGATGTTGAATCCTAATGTTCTTTGACCAAATCACAGGGAAAAGTGGATTATTTTAGAAGGAAATGACATCTCAGTTGTGATTGAATATGTAAGTGGGAGAAGTTTGAATATGCCCCAAATTTGAAGAAACTCCTAAAACAAAATATTCCTTAGTAGTGTGCTTCCATCATTTATATTCAAATTCCATGGAAGACAAGATTGTTGTTCATTTATTCTCATTATGATGTAAATTTTGGTATAACCTAATGAAAAATAGTAACCACATGTGGATCGACAACCATTTAGATTACCACCCCAATCAAAATGTATTAACTTACAAAATTAAAGTTACCACTTGATGCCTAGGGATAAATTATCGTTAACATTATGAAGAAGTATTTTATCAACTTTAAAATGAGTAGTTTAGGATATTGACTTAAAATGGAAACCAAACCAATACTAAAAGAAATGTTAGGGAAAACACGAGTTGGATAATTCAAACTTCCAAACAATTACCTATATATAGGATCAAGAAGTTCAATATCCATACCATTAAGCGATTTGAAACCAAGCTCACAAGAAAGAATGGGTTTCCAATCACATTTATTGAATTTAGATAACAAGTCATATCAATACTTGGATTGAGAAGTTGAATTGTTATCCCTTTCTTTCCAAACTTCTAAATCTACAAAATAATGTGGAAAACCTAAATATCACTTAAATTTTTTCTTTACAGTATTCTTAATATAAGAAAGCAATCAACTATTATTACTAGTAATAATCAAATCATGAACATATAAAACTATGATAATTCTGCCATCAACATCATTCTAAACAAAAACGTTAGGATCATTGCAACTAGGAGTAAAATATTGATCTAGAAAAATGGATGAATTTTGGTATATAATTCTCTAGGTGATTGCTTCAAACCATATATAAGATTCTTTAATTTGTAAACAAGATGTTCATTACACTTGTTAATAAAACTAGGAGGTTGGGAAAATACTTTCTTCATGCAAATCACCATTAAAAAATGCATTCTTAACATATATTGATGAACAAGCCAATGCATATGAACAACTATAGCTAAAAAACTTGGCATTTTCGCTACATGAGAAAATATTTTATACAATTCTTCAATCTCGAAAAAAATATTCTAGCTACTAATCTAGATTTTATTTGTCTACTTGATTAGTTGAAGTAAAATTAGTTTTGAAAAACCATTTACGACTAACCAAATTTTAAATTTTAGGAAGAGGGACTAAGTCTTATGTTTGATTAGATATCAAGGAATTATATTCATTGTGCATATATTTTTATCAATGAAGGTAATCTTTAGCTTGCTCAAGTGTTTACATTATGATCCAAAATTTTAGACAACAAAGCATAGTTACAAAATTGTATCCTAATTCTATGAGAATCGTCAGCTATAGATGATTTTATAATTTTTGTTTCCCACTTAGGCATAGAATAAACAAGAGGGAGACTAGAATATGGAGTATGAACACTAATGATATCAACAATACTATGCACATCTCTACTTGACCATCAATTAATTCATAAGAAAAAGAAGCATTAACGATATCAATAAAATCTAAAGTAGTATAAGTCAACCACACCACTTTTGCCAATTCTAACTATTATATTTTTAAATATTCTCTAGAATTTGTGTTAACAATCATAAGACATTCACCCACATACATACATATCCTATAAATCAATGAAATCTTGCAATAAATACGTAACACAGGTTTATAATTCAAGTAGCATTACTACCTCTTTTTATAGAATTTTCCATTATACACATAACTCTCTTGCACAATGAATTACCTTTAACATTATCTCTCTATGCTTTAATAAAAATAAGTAAAGGCTATTATTAGGGTTTGGATAGTAGTTATATTGTAGAGCAATTTTTCTTTAATCTATTAATATTAGAAGTTAATTAAGTCAATGACTTGATTGATACTATTATCTAATAATATTTGTGGATAAGTGTACACCAATGAGTGAACTATCCACATATTATATTACAATTGCATCTCCATCACATACAGTCGTATATGGTTAACTAAATACACTAAATACCCCCTTAAGATGTACTTCAATGAAGGGAAAGATGGAGGAATCACTCAACTATACCCCTTGATGACACCTTCCTTCATTCCCAAGAGTCATTGAAGCCAAAACATCATGACTCAAGAAATGGATTTGTGAAGATGTCTACAACCTGATCATCTATTCAGAAAGACTTAAGATCATCTACCTTATCTTACATCAATTGTTGAATATAATGCATATGAATTTCAATTTTTTGTATGCATTGGTGCTCCACTGGTTTGTGAAACCTGTGGATGGATCTTTTATGGTTATATCAAAGTGTAAGAGGTCAGGTCTATAGAAATATGAACTCAAAAAACATGCATCGAATTCATACTGATTATTTCCCAAAAAATCCACTATACTCAAATTATGTAGTAGAAAAAGTAATGGTAGTCATTTTTTACAAGACCAAGTCATGAGACCTCCACCAAGATGGAAGATGCATCCAAAAATTGACTTATGATCATCTAGATCCTTCCCAATCACTATTTGTGTAGCCTTTAGCTATTGTTTTCCCACTAGAAGGAGATATTGTTTGTTATTTACTATTAAAGTGTAATGAAAAATTGAGGTTGTGATGCCTATCTTCTAATCAATCCTATAATTAATATTACTTAGACGATACCATAGAATGTGTTTAATAGCCTTCCAATGGATTTTATGGGCCTCTCGAATGAGCGAGATATGAGATTCACTGGAAACATGATATCATGCCGTGTAAGAGTCAAATATAGAAGAATTCTCACCAATAACCTATAAAGTATACCATCAATGGAAGAAAAGAACACTTTGAAAAAAAAATGAACCTTGATTGAATATCTTGAGCATATTTGGATTGATGACCAAAAATATTGTTCTCAGAATGTTAAATCTATAGAATAAGGCAAAAAGCTAACAAACCCATGTTAGTAATCTTATAAGACTTTATTAACCAATATTTTAAATCATAAATATGTTTTATACAAGCTTCTGTAATGATTGATTCATCAACATAGAAGACCAGTATTAGAAGTTCCTATCTACTTTCTTAGATTAGACATTAGGGTTAAGGAGACTTTGTGTAATATGAAAAATTGATAATAAATGTGTTTATCTTTTCATACCAAGCTTGAGGAGCTTGTTTCAAGTTATACAAGAGATTTTAAAATATACACTCATAGCTGGAGTTCTCACTACTAAAAAACCTTGAAGGTTGGGGCATGTAGATTTCTTCCTACAAGTATCCATGAAAGAATTTTTTTTACATCCATTTGATGAATTTCCCATCCTTTTGTTGTATCCAACGAGAGTAATAGATGGAAGGAATTCATCTTGTCATATGAAAAAAATGTTTCGTGCTAATTAACTCCTTGAACCTATAAAAACCCTTTTGCTACTATTCATGATTTGTACCTATCAATAGATCCAACTGTATCGTACTTAGTGTGATACACCCAATTGCATCTCATGATTTATCTACCTTTCAGAAGAGGAACTAAATCCCATGTGTTGTTCATTTTCAAAGAATGGAGTTATTATACCATAACCCCTTTTCATTTATGATGTTTGGCCACTTTTTGATTAGTCTATGTATCCTACATCACTGTCATTTGTGTCAAAAGAGTAACACCATATGGATGTTGTGATATCATCTTTCTTGGATTTCTTGGATCCTCTTCCATGGTATAAGACTTAGTGCATACAATACGAACATGTTTTCATTGAGGTTGTCATGGATGCATAGGTGCATAATGAATGTCTTCTTTCACTGGAAGAGGATGATTAGTAGTAACATCATCATCATCAATAAGTTTGAAATCCTCAAGGTCTTAAAAGGGAAGTGAAAGTGCATGATGAATAAAATGAAGGTGAAGAATTCTCAACAAACTGGACATCCCATTGAAATAGAGCATCGTGCGTGACATGGTCAAATAGTTGATAATAATTCAAATCCTTGTAATAGCTAACAAAATGAGTGGTTCACTCTTTTTCTCCATGGATTTTCATTTCTCACCAGGAACAAACTCCCAAACATCATTACGAAAAACTTTGAATGTGGACACATCAAGTTTGGTATGGGGGCATGCCTCCTTTGGTTTTTTGTTTTTTGCTTTTGTGTGGACATCTGGGTCTGAATGTGGTTAGAATAATTGAATGCCTCATCCTAGAATATATATGCCCTGTTCTTGAACTAGATCATAAAATTTTCCATTTCCATAAAGTCTTATTTTTCCTTTTAGTAATGTCATTTTGTTAAGGGTAGGAAAGTGTGTATTAATGATGAATACCATGTTTTGTACAATTTTAAAAAAATCCTTATTGACATATTCCATACATTATTTGTGCATAAATTCTTGATAGGAAGTAGGGATTTCTTCTCAAAAAATGTTATGAATTCCTTAAAGTGTTAAATATACATCCAAGTTTGATGTGAGAACTCATCAATAAATGTGAGAACATACTTGGACCATGAAAAAGAGAGATAGGGAAAGGACACGAGGTCACTATGTACCAAATCAAGGGAAAATATAGATCATGAATCCTTACCTTTTGGAAAAAGGATCTTGGTGATGTTTTCCAAGTACATAACTTCTAGAAACACCATCCACAAAAAACATCTATTATAGACCAAACATCAAGTTTTGTGAACTCACATGTTGCAAATATCTATAGTTAAAGTGCATAAATTATTCATGTAAAACTTTTCTTACTGAATCAAAATGAGAAATAAATGATTTCCTTGAAGAACACTCAAAACCCTAAAATACATATAGGCATGATATATGATCAACACTACCTAAATATATCATAACCTATGGTTTATGCAAATATTGATGATTATAAAGAGAGAACTCCGCAGTCTTCCTACTTATAGATCGAAAAAGTTAATAAATGGAAAGAATATTGTAGAAGATATTAATAACTAAGAGTACATAATTGATGCACCCATACTACATATAAATAATACATGAACATGAACTAAGTAGCTTTGTAGAATCCCCAACTATTATCTATGAAGTGATGCTAGTTTTTCATGAATTGATATGCTTATCTGTATGTCATGTGATGAATAAAAATCAAATCTAAAATCCAAATATATATAGATATAATCAACACATAAGATGAAAGTACCTAACATTTTTCACTGGAATAAGTAGGATCTGTTATGTTATGATGTTTCAATGTTACCTCTAATTATTTCATCCTATTCCAACACTCTTTCTATCAACGAATTGATTTGAAAAAATGTGCACTTCCAATCAAGTTTATTTTTATTCTTAGAGGTTGAATCTTTAGATTTAGTGGAAGTAGATTTGGTGGATTTGGATGTGGACTCAGAATAATGTTGAATGGTTATTGTCTTGATATTGGGTTATGGATTTAGCTTTGTCTTACCTTTAATCTTAGGTGTATTGACCATCAATTCCTTTGACCTAGGAAGGACATTGAATTGAGATATCATTCATTTTTCCTTAATGAGGTATGCACAACAAGTCTCAAAAGAGGGCATATTGAAAATATCACCCAAGGCATCATGGTGTAATGAAAACTAGAAGAAAAGACTTGGTATAGATCCTTTAAATTATACAAAATGAGAAAATAAACTTGTCATCCTTATTTCCATTACCTTAAGATCCTAATTGTGAGAGGTTGAACTTAAAATTGAAAAGAAAGTATTCAATAGATGTAAAGTTTTCAGGTGTAAGCGAGAAAATTTTGGCATTCAACTATAAAGCTATGAATTCATTGATTTTACTAAACAAGGTATCAAACATATACCACATGAATTTTCAAGTTTTAAAATTTAATAGGTGAAACAATATACCATCAAAAAAATACATACCAATGAACCCCCAAGGCTTCATCCTTATTTTTTCTTGTACATAAATTGTTAATATTCATTTTGAAAGATGATAGGTTTTTCTTTCAACATAGACTATGAACCCTTAAATTGCAATATTTTTTGCATCCTCTATTTCCATGTGTGATAATTGTGTGGAGTTAAGAGATCAATAGGATTATATTCAACCATTGTATAGTACAAAATCTTGTAGTAGGTCTAAAAATATCCCAACACATTTTTATAATCCTTTTTTAAAAATAATTTTTAATACTTTTTGCCTTTTATTAATTTTTGTACTAAATTTGAGGTCATAAAAAGTACCAGTTAAAGGCCAAATCAACATTTGACCCAAAATAAAATTATGTTATAGAGGATAAAATATAACTTCATATAAAATGTCAAGTCAAATTGATGCAAAGAGAATTAGAAACAACCATGCATATATTCTTTTTTCAATAGTTTTCAAACATCAACTTAACCCTCTCCCTGCACTGAGAATCATACTCCCATTTTTGTGCTTTTAAAAACCCACAGTCTGCCATAAATTTCTGTGACGAATAACTCTTTGTACATGTTTCAAATCACTAATCCCTTAAAAATACACTTTAAAAATTATCCCTAAATTCTACCTTCCAAATTTCATAGGCTAACTCCTAAAACACGGGAGATATACTCACTTTACCAGGAAAGCATTATGTCAAACAATTTGCTTGCATCCTCAGGCTAGCTAGTAAAATTCATCATATCTAAAAAAATATGCACAATGACGGGAAACCATTAAAAAACATTTGAAAAATTGCATTATTCTTCTATGGTCCAAATTTCAGTGTATTTGGAGTTAAAATAAAAAATTTATGGTGACTGGTTCGAAACAAATCACCCATCTTTCACACACAAACTTATCTAGCAAGACTTTCACAATCTCATACACAAGTACATATTCTCAAGTTTGGAAAAACATATACAATAAAATAAATCAATGAATCCAATATAATTGAAACTTAGAATACCTCTCCTAGTAGAGATCACCTTCCATACACACATTTCAAGCTTTAAAACATTAACACATAATAGATATATTCATAGTTTACTAGCAAACCAGTTATCTTTTCAAAACTCTTACAACTCTTGAAAATCTTGGATTATCATTCAAATGGAATAAATAATCAGCTACAAAAATATGTTTTTATCATACTTACATGATAGTTACAAAATTATATTCAATTTATGACTTTTCAATTTCTTGGTCTTGTGACCTTTCAACTTCCACTAGTCTTATGAATGCCTTTAAGATACACCATAACTAACTAGAACTCCAAGAGTCAGACTCATACACACTCACTGTAAACTTTGGAATCCACTTAGAATTCATTTAATTACTCAAAACCCCTAACATACCTACAACGCTTTGCAACCTTGACTTATGCCACAATAGCCTTTAAAATTCAAATTCATAGTTTTGTAGGGAAAGTATAGAATTTGAATTTGTAAAGGATCACATGCACACTAACCTTCCTAAATGACTCCCTAGGACCATCTAAACTCACACACAATATTTAATACTAAAATAAGATGCTAAAAGCCTTATTCACATAATCAAGGAGGATGCTCCTGCATCATACTCCTAGGGTGGAGAAAAATTCTACATACTCTTTGTTTGCTTTCTTATGTCTTCATCTTCATTGTTTTCCTTGATATTATCCCTTTGTTCCCACTTTCCTTGAATTCTTTATAACCACTTGGATCCCATACTTGCTTCTTTAACTTTTCATCTTCTTTTACATGGGTCCTTTCTTTCTTGATCTTCTTCTTCATCTCTTCCATCTTCATTCATTTATGAGCCGTACCTTCAAAATCAAGCACAAACACAACAAATATGCATGGTATTTCACGTTTTATGATGTTATCCATATCTTCATAGAATTTTCTCAACTCATTTCCATCATTTAATTTTCTCAAATGGAATGTATGTTTCCCACAAGCTTCATCCTCATTCACTTCACCAACTGACTCTTCTTCTTTTAAACCCTTTGCTATGTCCACAAGCTCTTCATCATGAGCTTCTTCATTCTCACTTTCATATTTCTTTTCTCTCGCTTCACTACTTTCATTGTTCTTTATCTCTCTCAACCTTAAGGTTTCCACAAACTCTTCACAAACTTGTTTTCCATCTGTTGCCATCACTTGCTCTTTTCCTCTTACTTATTTCTTATCTTCATTTTCTTTCTCAAGTGCTTTCCTATAAATTATACTTTGTTTTATATCCTCATACTGTCCAAGGCCTCTTCTAGGATCTTATCTTCTTCTTCTTCACATGTTTCACACCTTTGAGCTATCATCTCATTTTTATTTCCCTCATTCTCTTTCACCTGTATATATGTTTTCTTATTTCCAAACAAGAATCTCTTAATAGCCATCATCATAATCATGTTCCCTAGAATCATTTATTTCTTTTAAACATTTAACTCACACATTTCTTCATCATTTACAAGACTATCAAACTAGTTTTCTTTATCTCTTTGAGTATTTACAATAAAAAAAACTGTCATTTTACACTTAAAATGGTTCACATACCTCATTCATGGACTGATATGTTGTTTTTGCACCTTCATTGTCTTTATCCATCATTTGAATGCTCTCATACACAATTATTTTGAATTCTTCCTTCTCTCCTTTATTTGCATGCTTCTTCATTTTATTTAGTTTCTTCTCTTCTTCTCTGATAACCTCTCTCAACTTCATCTTTTGTTTCCTTTTTACAATCTGACTTATAGGCCATTTAGACATTTTCTTCATCATAAATCCAACTTCTTTGTCCTCTCTCATCAACATCTCCTCTAATTTCTTAACATCCTCTCTCAATGCTTTCAACTCTCTCTCCATCCATTCTTTTGGTCTTCTTCTACTCTCTCTCTCTCTCTCTCTCTCTCTCTCTCTCTCTCTCTCTCTCCCCCCCCCCCCCTTTTCCTATCATCTTCACCAACTCTACCACTAGTTCTTATATGTCCATTCTTTCCCTTGTCTCTCCACCTATCACTTCAAATTCACAAACAAATTTCACAATGCCTTGTTAGCAATCAAAAATCAAGTCTCACTCAAAACTCAATACCACACTCTGATACCAAATAATGCAGAGAGAATTAAAACCAACCATGCATACATTCAATTTTCAATAGTTTTCAAACATAAGCTTAACCATCTCCCTGCACTAAGGATCATACTCCCATTTTTTATGCTTTTAAAAACCCACAGTCTGTCATAAATTTTTGACATGAATAACTTTGTATGGGTTTTAAATCACTAAAAAATTAAAACCCCAATTTAAAAATGATCCAAAAATTATAGCTTCCAAATTCCATAGGATAACTCCTTAAAACATGGGAGATATACTCACTTTACCAGGCAGACATTATGTCAAACAATTTGCCTGCATCCTCAATCCAACTAGTAAAATTTATTAGAACTCAAAAAATACACACAATGAAGCGAAAAAATTAAAAAACCCATATGAAAAATTACATTATTCTCTTATGGTACAGATTTCAGATTATTTGGAGTTAAAATTATAAAGTTATGATGAATGGTTCGAAACAGATTAACCACCTTTCACACACAAACTTATCTAGCAAGCCTTTCACACAGTTACAGATTCTCAAGTTTGAACAAACATCTATAAAACAAGAAATAAATAAAACCAATATAATTGAAACTTAGAATACCTCTCCTAGTGAGGATCACCTTCCATACACACATTTCAAGCTTTAAAACATCAACATATAATAGAAATATTCATAGTTTGCTAGCAAACCAGTTATGTTTTCAAAAATCTTCCAAATCTTGAAACTCCTGGATTCTCATTCGAATGGAATGAATAACCAGTTAAAAAAATATGTTTTTATCATCCTTACATGACAGTTACAAAATGATATTCAATTTATGACTCTTTTTTTGCTGAATATTCCTAGGGAGAAGGCTCTAGCCTCAAAAAAGTTCTTATTACAATCCATGATTAATATACAAATCACTGGACCTAATAAGGAGATTAAAATGCACATTATTGTGCTACAAAAACCAAAACACCCTTTCCTATAAAATAGGATATATATCACTGAACTGTACTTTCCTAGATTATAAAAAAAGAGTGAAAACCACTCCATATTGAATGAGCTCAAATTAGATAACCCCAAATTCAATCTTCCATGGCAGAGCCTAGAGACTTTTCCACCAGAATCTCCACCTCTGAGTCACTTGAAGATGAAGGAGATGAAGAAGAGCTAGCACAACAATCTAGAAAATCAACTTTGGCCTTCTTTGGTAGGCAGAGTCCCTAGTTTTCTGCCACCACCACTGAGCCATGAGAGAGAGATTTCACTCAATGAGTCAGGGCATGAATATGAAATTATAAATTGACTACCCTCGCTTCTAGGTCCTTCATCTCCTTGTGGAGGAGAAATTGGCTTGCTGAATTAGAGATAATGTTGGCTGAGCTCAACCCCTGCACCAAATCAAATAAATTCCTTCAACCCATAGATTGACCAGGGTCAAACATTAACCTCCTCAATTTATTGTAGACAACCACATCTTCTTCTTCATCTTCAATTCTCTCAGCCACTGACAAAACATGCTCCAGCCAACCCCTCATGGCCACTTTTTTTAATTCTCCCATTGAGCCACTCCAAACAGAAATCATCCAAATCAAGACCAGTATGAGCATGACGCCACTTCCTCCCAGAGCCACCCGTAAAGTCTCCACCATACGCCATTAGAGAAGAAGGAGAAACAAACTGATGAGATTCAACTTACCAGACCCGCCCTAAAGTAAAACCAACCAAACTGCAGAAGAAGGATCCAAAAAGATAGCCCAAAGACAACCAAAATGTAACTTAAAAGCCAAAATCCTTCCCCAAAGCCAATGAATGCTAGGTACGTGCCACACTTCAAATCCAAAACCAAATCCTTTCGTTAAAAACCATCATTACTGGGAGGGGGTAAAATAAGGGGTACGACTTTAGAGATTAAAAGTCCCCTCTACACGAACCAAATGCACATCATTAACCAAAAGGGCTTCAATTTCATTGGGGAAAAGTTTCTCCCATGATTGAGCCATCACTTGACCCTTATTCCAAAGCATGACACCAATATTAGCTAAACCATCCACCACCTTATTTCCTTCTCATAAAAAATGAGAAAAAATCACTTCCTCAAAATCAAGTAAAATTGTCTAAATGTTATCACAAATGGATTGTAATTGCCATGCATGAGCAGATTTTACTTGCACTATCATAATGATATCCAGAGAGTCACCTTCAACCAAAATTCTAAACCATTTCCTGCACTTAGCTTCAACCAGACCCTGCCACAAGGCCATGCCTTCTGTGAAATTATTGGAAGCTATACCACAATCAAAAGCCATAGCAAGAACAAGCTAACAATTGGCATTACAAAACACACACCCGTAACCAACAGATCTAGGGTTGCCTTTAGAGGCACCATCAAAATTTAGTTTGATCTAACCTGCTGAAGGAGGAATCCAATGTGTTAACCTCTTATCCTTACTCCCCTTGTCAGGATAAAAATTGGTTTGGGATAACTCTCGTGCCGTGATGTTAGAACATGCCTTGTCACATTGAACATAGGATTCATGCATGCCCCTGACCTCCGTCGCGTTGAACACCAATCCAGCTTGGCACCATATTGAGAGACCAGCTCCGCCACCAAAGTAGCTAACCCGCCCGACACTGCCTAGTCAAGTAACGACGAGCTATAGAGGTGGCCAGCCCAGGGAATGGACCCCAAGACCTCCCACATATAACCCACATTCCCCACCACTAGGGTAAATCAAATGGGATTCAATTTATGACTCTTCAAATTCTTGGTCTTGTGACCTTTCAACTTACCCTAATCTTATGAATTCCTTTAAGATACACCATAGTTAACTAGAAGTCTAAGAGTTAGACTCATAAACACTCACTATGACCTTTGGAATCCACCTAGCATTTATTTCATGATTCAAAACCCCTAAAATACCTACAACACTTTGCAACCTTGACTTATGCTACAATATCCTTTAAAATTCAAATTCATAGTTTTGGAGGGAAAGTATAGAATTTTAATTTGTAAAGTATCACACACGCAAAAACCTTCCTAAATGACTCTCTAGGACCCTCTAAACTCATACATAAGATTTCATACTAAAATAGGATGCTAAAATCCTTATTCACATAATCAAGGAGGATGCTCCTGCATCATACTCCTAGGGTGGAGAAAAATCATTCATACTCTTTATTTACTTGCTTATTTATTCATCTTCATTGTTTTTCCTTAATCTTCTCCTTTTTTTTCCACTTTCCTTGCATTATTTATAACCACTTGGATCTTATACTTGCTTCTTTAACTTTGCATCTTCTTTTACATGGCTCCTTTCTTTCTTGATCTTATTCTTCGTCTCTTCCATCTTCATTCATTTATGATTTTTCTAATGGAATGAGTATTGGGGTAGTATCCCTCACACCATGGATAAGGTAAAACTGACAAGCATCCCCCCAAAATGATAGCTCTTAAGAGTTTTACAACTATTGGAAAACAATTCTAGCCAAGGGGAATTATAAAAAATAACTATATCAAACCCTTAGTACCCCAATACTTTCTCTAATTTCTAACCAACTAGAATTCCAAAAAAATGAAATGTGAGAGAAGAATAAGATTGGTTATTAACATTATACCACTAAATTTGGACCAAAACTTGTACAAAAAATGAAAAAATATAGCAGATATGAGCACATGTAGAAAAAAGCTGAAAAAAACATATATGATCTGAATACCAACATGCAACATGAGGTGAAGATTCTATAGATTTGATACCATATTATATTTCTAAATATTCTCCAAAATCATACCTAACAACCATAAAACATTCATCCGTATACAAACATATACTATAAATCAATGAAATCTTAAAATAAAGATATAACACAAATTTATAATTTGGGTAACATCACTACCTATTTTAATCAAAAGCTCTGGCTTGAATTTTCCAATACACCCATAACTCTCTTCCACAATGAGTTACCTCTAACACTAGTTCTCTATAATTTTATAAAAACAAGAACATGATATTATTAGGGATTGGAGAGTAGTTGACTTACAAAAAAAGTTTGTTTTATTATATTAATACCAAAAGTTAATCAACTCAATAATTTGATTAATACTCTTATGTATTAATAGATGTGGATAATTTTGCACTAATGGGTGAAATGTCCACATATTATATTGCAATTAAATAGTACAAGTGCATCTTAATAACATATAATAGTCTATGATTAATTAAATACGATAATACTAAAATGTCTTTAAATAGTAATTTTGTTAGTTTGAGGATCACATACTCTATATGTCTTAGGTTTCTCATCATAACCAACACATATATGTGTGTTTTATTTAGAATATATATTTTACATTTTTCTTTAGGAATATGAACAAAAGCATTACAACCAAAGACACAAATGTTTTATAGTAGAATTTTACCAATTCAAGATTATTCATGAGCAATATTTGATAGAAATTTAGTTGGACTCTTAATAATGATGTAATCAACATAATGCATTACTTCGACTAAAAATTATAATAAATATCTTTAGAATACAACGTACACCTATCCATTTCAATAATTGTCCCATGTTTACATTCTACAACACCATTTTTCTTAGGCATGTACGAAAACATGTTTTAATGCTTAATAACATGTTACAATATGGGAAAAAGTGCAATTGAAATATTCAATTCTAATATTAGCAGCTAAAATACGTAAAGAACTATAGACACATGATTATGGTATTTAACACTTGGAAAAATCAATTTTGGCACTCTTTGACATACTTGGACAATTTATGCATGTATGAATATGTACCAAACTTTCCTCCTTTCTAATTACACAACCATCTTGATCACCTCTATTTTCAAGCTAAACTTACTTATGATCATCTCAGTCTATATATGAACTCCTTAAAATCCTACACAACTATTCTCCATTTTTCAAAATCTCGATATCCACCCCTATGACAGTACTAGCTACATCAAAAAATATCATCCAATAGTACTATCCACCTCCACTAGTATGTATTTTTCTTGGACGAGAAAAATCTATTTTTCAAATGTGGGAAATTTCATAAGGTTTTTCCTAGGCTTGATTCATGGGTTGAATTAATGGGAAATTACCAAAGATTCACCTACTAATAAAATGAACTACTAGATAATTATCCATCCACACATTTGAGAGACACTTTGGAGATCATTTATACTAAGTCTTATCTCAAATCTTCCAAGAGTAGCTCTGAAGCAATCCACAAAGCTAAATCTAAAATATAAGGATTCAAAGTTGCATAGTACCTATTGTCAATAATCAAAATAAGAATCACTCTAGATTGCACATAGGTTTCATAGTTGCACATATGAATTGGTAGAAATATGTGTGTCTTGTTCCCCCCTACTAGTATTTGAACATATTGCATTTATCAAATGTATTGGGACATGCTAAGGTTAATCCAACACACTAGTTCATAGGGAAATTTATTATGATTTATTATTCAAGTGAATTTTTTGTTGATCATTGGAGAAATCACAAATAATTATTCACACTATATCACCTTGTACTAGTACCTTAATCCTAAAGGGTAGATACATGCAAACATATCTAGAAATTTGTGGACTTTTCAGGTGTGCCCAAACACTAAAATTTACCTAAGTCACTTTTGTTTCATGGTACAATGTGCCTTCACCAATAGTTTCAAAATAACATTTCAAATATGGATTTTCAATAAAGAACTAGTTGATTCATATCTATGTATATTCTTCCATTGAACACTTATCCTTCAAGAAAAATCATGTCATCAAAAACAACATGAAAATAGACTAAGGAGTGGATTTTCAGGCCCAGGAGCAATACATAGAGTTTGAAGGGCTAACCTTATGTTATATTGACTTAAATGGACCCACTTCATCCAATCCCACAATTTTTAAGACCCGATTCATCTTTAAACTTTCCTTTTCAGTCCATTTTCCATTGTTTCCTATGTTTGTGTGCCAGTAAGAGGAGTTTCTAGCAGATTCTAGAATGAGTACGAAAAAATATAACATATGGACCATGAGGAGTATCTGATTTACTCCAATTTAATGGTTTTTAGGATTCTAACTCTTCCTAAGGTTTTTGAAACCCTTCGAGAAAGTTCCACCTAGTAGAAAGACTCTTGTGTTGCATTGATGGACAATTTTCCACATTTTTCTACTCCCATAATTATATTTTGATTATTTCATCATGAACTAGTATTTTTCATCTTTCTAATTCCTGGGATTTGATCATCCAAAACTTCACGAGGATCCTGAAACCCTTCGAACAAGGTGACTAGCTCCTTTGAAACATGTTTTTCCCAATGCGTTGCCCAAAAAGACCTAGTTTTTCTTAACTTGTTCATGATCTCAATTATCTCCACAAAATATTCTTAAACTTCATTTTACAACTTCAATTATCTCCCACACATATCTTAGATGGTTTGAATCTTCCCTATAAGCTTTCAAGGGATGTCCGCTTGTGACAAAAAGACTAAAAATAGACTTTTTGAAGCCTCCGGGTCATTATTCTTTCATATATCTTGATAACTTCGAGAATCAAGATAGGGAAAATGTTTTGCACATGAAACACACTTTAAAATCATGTTATAATATTCCTCTTGACCAAAATGAGGGTGATACAGTTGAAATTTTGGCTGGAGAAAAAGGTTTACATTGACCGAGAAAGGGAATTTCAAGTGTGGGTTTGGTTTTCATGACCAAAATTTTAAATTATGAATGTTATATATTTAGCATGACAATAGTTGGATCTTACTTGGGGACTTTTTTCGAATTGGAAAAAGGAAAAATTAGAAAGTGTGAACCTCATTTATCTCATGGGCGAGAAGACAAGTTCCTTATCCATTAGGAAAATAGAGTCACATAGAACACAAGTAAGACAAAAAAAAACCAAAACAAACACACGATGGAAATGGAGACACACAGTAAAAAAGGGAAACATGCAACACAATAAGGAAAAACAATTTAAATCACCTATGTTGCATGTGGGGGACAACCCACTTTCATTGTAACACTTTCTCTCCTTTAGATGTTACCAGTCTATAGGTAGCACCTGAGTGATTTTGTTCTATCAAACCCATTGACTGGTTCGATGAAATATGACCCCTTTCTCAATTTATTGAGAAAGTTTACATGATTTTTCTGGTAAGTGAGGTTCCATTTAGAAATATTATTTCCTTCATTGTTTTGACATCTTGTTTCCATCTTCTCATTTATTTCCAAATTCATTCCAATTACTAATTTTCAATTTTTAATTTTGTCACTATCACAAGATTGATTTTTGGCCATTACATGCTCACCATGTTTGCAACTAGCCTCATGCATTCCATTAGAAAACTGCTCATGATTTTTCATGTTCTCTATGACTATTATTTCTTTAGGATAATTCTTGATATATAATTTTAAGTTTTTCATCATCATCATATCTCTCTTATTGATTGACATTCAACATTTGTTGTAGATTTTCCTCTTTCACACATACCGATTCATTATTCACCTTAATATCACTCACTAAGATGGATGAACTATCCTCATGAATAAATACATTCATAGGAGATTCAAGCATCTCATTTTCCTTCCATTCATCATGAATACAATATTCTTCAAAAAACAGGAAAGAGGACTCATCTTCACATTCATACTCATCAACCAATTTTTTAAGAGGGACATTGAGCTCTTCCATATGTTCTATTTCATTATTGAACTTTTTTTTACATCAAATGAAGAATCAAAATTAGATTCATTCTTATCTTTCATAGTCATAACATAGGTCATGATTTCAATACTGAGTTGAGGGTCTTTAGTTCCTTCTACAACCTTTAAAATATCTTACACATATTCCTTCTTTAAAGCTTCCACATACTCACCTTCAAGTTCATTTGGAGAACATTCACATTGGGTCTTGTGGAGATGATTGGAAACTTGGAGATCACATAGATAGAACTCATTTGAAACATCCTCCTTTTCATGACCCAGATTTTTTATCATTTGGTGGTTTCCTTCAGGCAAGTCAAGGCATACTTGATCTTCATAATTTTCAAATAGATTAATAACATCGATTTTGAATGGGGAGGGTACGTCTTGCAATTCAGAATCTACCAAATCATCCTCATGTTCTTTGACTAGTTCAATCACCTTCAGGAACTCTTCCATCAATATTAGAAGTTCAGAATTTTCTTCTAAAGTTATGAAATAGTTATAACCTCTTAAATCTTGATACAAAATGTCTACCCTCAGTTTTTTTTCCTTCTGAGTAGTATGTTTCATATTTCTTATCATAAGAAACTTCTTCATGGTACCTTTTACCGGTATGGTGGCATGTTCAATCCATATTTATATCTCCACCAATGTCTCTGTAGAAGCTTATGCTCAATAACATTTCATATGCATCTGGAATGTCAGCCACTAGTATTTTGACATTGTCCTTCTTATCATGAAAGTCCACAAGTGTTACATGAGCATTTTTAAATTGACTAACGAGAGGTAATTCTTTGATCTCCATGAAATAGAAGTGACTGGTAGCAGGGATGAGGGTGAGACCAATAGCATGTGTAACTTTTGCAAGTATGATGTTATCCAAGGCACAAAAGTCAACTATAGAGTTATTTAATTTATATCCATTGAATGAAAAGGAGAGATAGAATGGTTCAATTTTTCCAGAAGAGAAAGATATGGAGGAAAGAAGGTTCTAAGATGCAGCATTTCTAAGATTGGGAAGTGACTCTTTTACAACGAGGTTTATGGAACAAGACTTTGAATTACTTCCTTTGATAAATTAGACAAGTTTATCAAATTGCTTGGGATGAGTTCTCAAATACTCAAATTCAGAAATTTGGACCTTAGACTTCTTAACATGTTAAATTATGTCAAAATGAGATTCAGAGGAGGGTAAAGGTTTAGATGAGGTAGCGAGAGGTTGAATTCTTCTCAAAATGGTGTTGATACTAATTTTATTCATATCAAATTACATTTGAATGCAGAAACAGGGGTAGAAATTTAAAAAGGAGAGGTAGACTTACCCATCTTGGAAGATGTGGAGACTTTGGGATTCTTATTTATTGATTACATGGGAAAGGGAAGAAGTGATCTTCCTTTTGTTATTGTTTTATGTAGAGTCTCCACTTGAAGATCTTTGAATTTGCATGAATTTTCGCTTTTGATCCTTCAAACGGGTGAACACCGCATAAGAATGACTATTCATATTCTAAATGGTTTCATCATCTTCATCATCCAAAGAAGAGGTATATTCACAAAAACCAATGTTTCTAGCATAGTCAATCTCATCAATATCCAAAATTCCTTATCATTTTCAACTTCAAATTGAGCTTCATCATACTCTTCTTCGGGCCTTGCTTCGCATGTGGAATTAATATGACGTTCTTTAAGAGCTAATATTATTTTTCCTCCACCTCTTTTGTCTCTATTTCGATTCTGATGTTTTGATTTAGATAACCTCCCCTAGAATAAAGGTGACTTGTGCAAGTACCATGAAGTTGCTTCTTTAATGAAAATCATGTCATTCCAAGCTTTTTGAACAAGATGAATGCAAGTGGTGAACATTTCTTTGGAAGGTTTGACCACTTTGCTTACCAGTGGTGGATTCTTCACTTGATACCCAGTAGAAAAACTCCAAATCATCTTCTAAGTTCGACTCAACATATTCTTGGGAATTTTCAAGCTTTCAAGGTTGAGTTATCACGTAAAAAGTCTCACACATCGCACTTGTTTTTAGTTGATGTTATTGAAATTGCATTGTGGATTATCCTAAATAAGTAATGGATGTAATAAGTTACACTAACAGTGCCTATATAATGTTAGCTTAGGTGGGTGGACACACAGAACATGGGTCCTGAAACATATACATACATGTGATGTAGATGTATACCCGACACTATATTTGTACTCAGGGAACTAACATTTTTTGGAACATTGTTTGATGATCGTAATTTGTAATTACTTGGTTGTATTTATTTGGATGGTTGGACACCGCCGTTGTTTGATGTAATCTAATGGTTTCATGATACTCATACAATGTGATCCAGAAGTTTGGTTTACACTTTACTTTGCATTATTTCTAAAGGTCACAAAACTAAAAATGAATGTTGCTTATTGGCCTTCACCAGACTAGCTCCATACAAAGTAATTGTTTATTCTAATGGACTGATGTTGACTTGGTCACAATCAACTTCGCAAAGGTGATTAATCAATGTACAGGTTGTTGTGCCAAATTTTCTAAAATAACTCTTCTTCATAGGCATTACAAACTTGGTCATAAGATCTAAAGAAATAGGAGTGCCATTGAAATCGTAAGTTTTGTTGTTGTTCAAATAAGGGTCTTGGACCACAAAACCAAGGTAAATGATTTCACCATTATTTTTACCACCTGAATGTTTGGCACTGGTAACTACAAAGAGTTTATTATTGGTCTCAAACCAACGACTCAAACATTAAATTATTGTTACATTGGTCTTCACCAGATCATAACTCCCCCACAATGCATTATTTGTTTAATATGCCTAAAAGTTGGTTTTAAACCATAATGCAAGTTATTGTTGGTCAACAAACAAGGTAAATATGGTCTTGGACCATGAGGAGAATTCTAAATTGGTTGTTTGTCGTTTATTAATGGTCATAGACCATGTGACTTAGTAAACATTGGATCAAGTTGGTACTTTACTGTGGGATGAGCCATCGACTATATAGGCATCTTGGTAATGCCTAATTTAATTGTTTTTAGTTAAGTCTTTGACCCCAACTCAACCTCCATGCATGAAGTGTACATGGAATGATTTGGTGGGAAATGCACTTTGAGTTTATGCCACAATGTGACACTAAAAAATATGTTTAGGCCGATGCATTTATGAAATCACATATTTTGGGGGAATGGGAAGCTTGCTGGTGCAAGGTCCAAAAACAAGCAAACTCCTACTTGCTCCTCTATTTTCGATTTTTTGGGTTTGGATAGCCATTTTTGGAGGGATGCTAATGAAGTACCCTTTTAAGATCTCTATTTTGGAAATTTTGTTAATGAAATTACATGAGGGTATATTTAGGGAAGAATTATTGCATGCATTTATGATACCTTGTTTTAATGGTGAATCCATATTGTTTGAGCTATTGAGATGAATGTTGTGGTATTATTTCCTAGGCAGGTGAGAAGTTTCAGGATTTTTGTGGAAGAAAAGCAAAGGAACTACAATAGGCACAGTTGCAAAAGAACATGAGTTTTCTTCTCTCTCCTAGGTTTTGAAATTTAGAATATGTTGGGTTTCTTTGGTTTTTACAAATTTGGGTTAGTGGTTTTAGGAAATTTCTATTTTAAAGACTAGGAAATGGATATGAATCCGTGATATGAATAAGGTGAGGAAGCAATTGGTTTTTTTAAGGAGTGTATGCAATCATAGTTTTTTCCCATTTGAATCTCTAGTTTTTGAATTTAATGAATGTTTTGAATGATCTATGGTGTTCTTCCACAACCTTTACTGAGGTTGTCCGCCATGAATGTGAATGTTTGAGTTTTATGTTTTATCTTCTTATTATCATGAAGTAAAAGAAAATCTGTGAAAACATAGCAAGTTATAGAGGTTTATCAGCTTGAAAAGAGCACTACTTGTAGTTTATAGTTAGTGAAGTTACTGCTAAACTGGGCTATTTTAAATAGGCATGAAATTAATCCTTTTCTTTCTGATATGATATCTTGGTTTAATAATGTGAAAAGAAATTTATAAAATGGGTTCTTCTTGTAATGAACGAAGGATTGTGACTTTGTTTTGAAACTCGCCTCACCCTTGTGTTCTTGGGCTCTTGATAACGAATGAGCATTATTTGTACCCTGTTGAGATGGGTATCTCTCTTGGCATTGGTTGATTTAGTTACGGATTTCAAGTGTTATTGTTTATACATGATTGTTTACCCTTTTAAATCCCATTGTTGTAAATGGCTTTTTGAAATTAATCTTGCCTCAGATTCGAGCTCACCTATGTGATTGGAATCTCGTTGTTTTATTACAATATTTTCTCCTTAGGAGTGTGCCCCTTGGTAATATTATCATATTTGGTTATCAAATACAGTCGGGGTGAATGTTTGAAGTCCTTGGTTTAGTTTTTATTTCTATCTTCCTTTTGGAAAAAGAATATTTGACCTTGACTGAGAAATAATGAGGCAGTATTGTATCACAAATAGGTCAAAGTGATATGGTAATATCAAGGCTTGATGTTGTGAAAGTTTCCGAGATTGTAAGTTTGCTTAAATAACAAAATCGGTTTAACTCGGTAGATAAGTTTGTTAGTCTCTCCTTAGAATTGATGATTTAAAGGTAAATGCTAGTTGTTTAATATGTGAATACATTAGCTTCCAATCATTAGGGTATTTTCATGCTTGTAACAATGAACTTGAGAAAGCATTAATGAGTTGTTTATTTTGATGGAAGATAGATATCTAGGTAGCTACTAGAAGGAATGACTATTTATGAAAGTAGTATTATTTTCAACTAGCTTGATATTATTCTTTTCGAATGAATAAAGAGATAGTTGAATTACTAGAACTTGAATGAAAAAAAAATGGAAAAGGTCAATTTTTTCATTGATGATGTTGAGGACTTGATTGTTGTATGTTCAAGTATCAATGAATTGTAGTAAATATTATTTAACTAGTTAAAGCTAGTTGGCAATTTATATAGTATGTGTGTTTTTATCATTAGGTATTATGATCTTATTCAATAGCTAAGTTATAAATTGATTAAGAGATTGATTTATTATTGTTTATTTTATAAGTAAATCTTAACACAATTTAAGAAAGGCCAAATACATTAGGATCTATACTGCAAGTAAAGATTAGTCAACTCATGTCAATTCGTAGAACCGACCATGTATACATTTCTCTATCCTACAACATGCAGGACAAAGTAATCATTATGAAGTGAATTATTGGATTGAATGCACATGATTCATCATGCGATAGATTGTTTATAATCCATTTCAGATTGTTTTAATATTTGTAATTGTATTTAATTGTAGATGGTCAAAGTATCATTTCGTAATATTCCATGAAGGCAATTGGCCTATTGTACTATTATGAATATGTTGGTATTATTTCAAAAACATGGATTATCTTTATTAAATATTAATTCAAAAATAATCCTTGTTTCTTGAGTATCATGTTTGAGAAATGGAGATGGAAGTGTTATAAAAGTTGTTTTACTGCAAAGTATGAATAAAAATGAATGAAATTATGCTATGATGATATACCTATTTTCAGTTGTTTCATCTTGATCTGACCGAATGTGATTTTATAACAAACATCGTACAATGCAGAAAATAATACGGCAAAAAAATGAAATATATCATCATACTTATGGAATTCCCAATTACCTTATTATGATGAAATAGGTACGACACATGAGTCCATACATTGTTTTCAACAGTTGTTGAATGAATTAACTTTATGTGCGATGAGGTTAAATAAACCTTCAGCTAGATTGACATGTTTACGTTACGATAGTACAATATGAGATACTTATAAATATGGTAACTCAATGAGTTAATATACACCTCTATCGAGAATAAGATAATGTATTTGATACGAAATAATTTATTCATACAAGATGAATCCATTTACTTACCTTGAAATAATAGCTAAATAGTTGTTGAACTGTCGATATCATGAATCAATGTTATCATCGACAAAATATTATCTTTGATAGCTTAGGATGGTTACGGGAAAGATGGCGAGTACATAATGATGCAATTCATCCTATGTGATCGATGCCTTTACCATAGGGATCCTAAGATGGGACCATAGGATCCATGAATATTGAGTCATAAAATACCTACAAAGCTTCATAACTAGAAACATGCAAGTGGTGTACATATAGGAGGAGGAAAGTGCAACTACCACCTGAGATCCAGTGGTGAATAACTCATGACTGATATGGTTGTAGCGTTGGTGGAGACAAGTAGTCAGTTGAGTGTGCAGACACGAAATGGTAAGCTTGCAAAGAAACACTTGAACCTTTGGCCAAAGTAGTGTAACTAGCTGATACACTATTTTTTCAGCATTTTCCTATTTTGATGTGTTAAATATCAGATGGAATATAGTTTGACTGATGTCTAGGTTGACATGTAAGAGATGCACATAGTTCTCAAGACTTGTTTAAAAGGTTTAATCAATAGTATACAAGTTATACTCACTCATTTAGAGAGAAGTTAAGGGGGATCGGGTAGATCTAATTGACCCTTATAGTTGCACATGGTCATCATTTGTTATTAGATGGATTGTAAAATTATTTATGCTAGATTATATTTTCACTTGCAAGTTGAAAATCATTGAACGCATTAAATGTGAAAGCAGTTTGTTTAAAAAAATCCCTTAATTTAGATAACTAATAACAAAGGTGTTACACATAGGATAAATCTGACCTCGGGAAAGTATGAATTATGAAGAATATATTTTTGTTATCATTAGATGGTGAAGTTTAAACATGTATTCTTTTCAAAAATCTGTTGAATCAAGCCACAAAATCTCTCATGAGTTCATTTGATTCTTTCTTCATTTGGACCAATTGAACAAGAAGATCTTGAGAGTCTTCACCTGATTTAAATCTTGTTTCAAACCTATTTCTAATATCATTCTAATTTGTGATGGATTGAGAGGGCAAGAGGTAGAACCATTCAACTTATTTTTCTTGAATTGACTCCATGAACAACCTTACTAAAACATCTTCATGTTAAACTCCAAGAACCCCACATGTAGTGATGAAAGATGCAATATGTTCTTTAGGAATTTGGGTACCATCACCTTTGAATTTGGGAAAATTCTTTTGGGATGTCTTTGAAAATTAATGGATAAGTGGTGTAAGAGAAAGACGAGCAATATTTCTTCCCCATGGAATAATTGGTTGAAGTTCTTCCATTTATTCTTCAACTTCGTATTCTTCTTCTTCACCTGGGGGAAGAATAGCTAGTGGTAGTGCAACTGGAGATTCAAGAGGAATCTCAATTGGATTTCATGTTGTATCACTCGATGTACCATATGGAGATGATGCTTGAGAGAAGTAACATGGATTGTCTCAAATATGATATTGGTGTTTTTGAAGAGCTTCAAATTTTGGATCAACAATACCTCTTAATCTATCCAATTTGGTGTATTTCTTTTCAGCCATCTTGTGAGAAAACCCACAGCAAGAATGTGAAAGGACACATATGAAAACAATAGTGGATTTCAAGCATCAAGTTTCATGGTTTCTTTGATTGTTTTAATTTTTTAATTTTTATGGATTTTTGATATATCTAATTTTTAGGATTTTGTGGATTATTACAAGGTGCAGATTAGCAAAATTTTCCCCACGATGGGTGACAAAAAATGTCGGTGAAATAATTTGTCATAAGGGAAAATTATGGGTTTTCACCAATGCTCCGGGACTAGGTCCTTGTGCTTAGGAATGGGGAAGCTCCATTTTTTGAAAACAAGAAATACATACACTAATATAACCATCATGGGTGGCCTTTTGACTGGGGATCACACTAGATTACTCCACTAAAATTGTGTGCAAAAAAGAGGAGAAAAGGTGTGTGTATGTAGAGAGGGAAGAAAGTGAGAAGCGGGTTTTACTCAATAAATAACAAGCTATGTTTATTGACATAAAACCAAAATATTTCCAAGTTATCAATGACAAAGCACCATGTCAAGGAAAGAGGAACAAAACACAAGTAAATCCAAGTTCATTTGCATAATGTTGCACAAGTAACCATACTAATGGAGTACAATTGAGATGGAGAAGAAAACATAAGACAAAGAGATAAAATAATTGTAGTTTCTTTCTTGTAGTAATACAATGGGAGTTATCAATCAAGAAAAACTAACCCATTGAAATGGATAAGCCATTCCAATTTATATATTTTCAATCCATCTCTTCATCTATTCTCCACATGACCTTTCATAGCCCCACCACTTGTGACCTTTCACATTTCCCTAGGAAGAAAAATAATCCCCTTTATTATTAATGGAAAGGGGACTTTTACAATGAAAAATTACAATGATCACTTAAGTGAATAGGATGAAAGAGCCATAAAGTACATTTTACAATGGATAATTATAAACTAGAGAGAGTGTGTGTGGAGAGAGAAGAGATTTAGAAAGAAATGGAAATTTGGAGACGGTAAAGCTCATGTTGATGAAAAATCTACTTTTGATGAATCATGAATTAATTTCCTTTCCTTAGACCATATGTTGAATTGGAACACTGTGGTTGAAAATTCCTCCTTTGGTAAGATGAAATATACTTCAAGGAATTTTAATGAGTGTTTAAAAACACTATCATGAGATATGAGTTGTTTGTGAACTTGAGATGACTGCAAAAATCACTCATGGCGATCTTCTCTTGTCATGCTCCTAGTGACCATTTCCTTGATGACCTGAATTTCAATAGATTTATTAATGTTTCAAATCCTTAACATACCTCATGATGTTCTTATTTTCACCCATTGTCCAAGTGACCATATTTCACACACACTTAGTTGGTTTGATATATTCCTTTCCATGTTGTGATTCATATGATGTCCCCTATCCTTGGAAAGAGAGCTAAACACAAGGTCAGAGTTGGAATGAGAACCTCACTTTCCTCTTCATGAATCATTTGATCTTCTAATATCACTTCTATGAAAAATATGTCTTCTCCATGGAATGGAATCAACCTCAGAGACTCAAACACCTTCTTTTTCACTTATTCATGATTGAGGATGTCTTCTTATCTTAACGGTGAAGGAAGAGACCCCACATTAAATATCATACTTGATCAAACACATTTCAATGCCAAATGTGGGGAAGATGATGGATAATTGAGGTTCACCTTTGAATAATTTATTTGGCATCACTTTCCTCTATTGGTTTGCATCATTTCTCATCCAGATTTGAGTGGCGGTAAGATAAGGTGTCTGTGAACCTTATCATTACTAAAAATAGTAGTGGCTCCCATACTCAATTCAAGGTGCAAACTATGAAATTCTGAGCCCGTCAAACCAATATGATGTTCCATAACCATCCTGAACATATCAAAGTACTCTTTCTTCAGCATGAGGGGCCCAACATCCTTATTTTATGACCAATATCCTACCACTTACTATTTTTATCAAGCCTTATTTTGAGAATTCCATTTTAGTTACCAATTTCTTAATTTAGCACTTTTGAATTTCCCTGATGTGTGAGGGACAATGACAACTCTGAAAATGAACTATTTGTAGCAATTAAAATTTATATACAATGAGGCTTAGTAAGGCTTACTTTTTTAGAAGTAGGTCTTCATAGTATCATAATTGAATGAAAGTGGTTTCAAAAGTTTTCATTTTGTAATATGAGGCTTTACTCCAAATTGCAAAGGATTCCAATCATCAGGTTTTCGTAGATCTGAGAAAATATTTTTATTGGGATATAAGTTCCAAATTACTATAGAAAATAGCTCAGAGAATCAATGGATGCATGTAAATAATATTCTTAAATCCATTTTTTCAAGGAAGCTATAGTTCAAGCTTCATGGAAAACCAACATGGGGTTAGGAAGATATGAGAAAAAGTGGTTTTGGCATGGAGGATGTATGAAAATTTTTGGTAGAATATATTAAAAATTAGGGAGATAAAATTAAAAATATGAAATTTAAAAATGGCTAATTGTTGCACTTAAAATACCTTTACGCTTTCAAACTTGTTTTCCCTCTTATTTCACACCCTAACCCAACTTAGACTCAAACAAGCTCAACCCGAGTTAGGTGGATGTTAGAGGTGTGGTTGTACCCTTAAAAATAGGGTAAAGGGTAAAAAGGGACACCACCCCATCACAAATTTTCCATGGGTGATTCTCTCACGAGGAGGGGGGGAAATTTTGTGAAATATGTGAGTTTATAACACCTCCCTAGCATCCAAGTTGTCACTTTTAAGTGATAAAATGTTTACTCTATAATGGGAGTGAATTTTTGTATCCTCCATGTCCCATTAATAGTTTGAAAAATGGAAAAAGGTACATCATACATTCAAATTTCCTCCAAGGGTCTATCTCTCATGAAAAAAAGGTCAAATCCAACTTAAGGTGATTTTACAACTTGTTTCTAACCACTTAAGTTGCATTTTAAGTGATGCAACATAAAAATAAATAGGTGATTGTAATTTGGTGTCCACCATGTCCCCTTAAATGTTTCAAAAAATGGAAAATTTGACATAAGGCCTCCAAAACCCCACTCAAGATTCTTAGAATGTTGATGTCATCAAACACAACACGAAAATAGACAAAGGAGTGGTTTTTGGGGCCCGGGAGCAAGACATGGATTTATGAGGGCCAAAATTATATGATTTTGACTCCAAAGGATTCAATGATTTCATTCCCATAATTTTCAATACGTGATTCATTTTTCAATTTTCCTTTTCAGTCCACTTTCCATTTTTTCCCATTGGTGTATGCCGATAAGATGAGTTTCCACCAAAGTCTAGAATGAGAATGAACCAATATAAAACATGGAACATGAGTGGACTAAAAAATTAATCCTTTTTTACCTTTGGTTAGGATCCTAACTCTTCCTTAGGTGTCTAAAACCATTCAAGAAAATTCCACCATGTAGAAAGAGTCTTGTGCTGCACTGATGGACAATTTTCCACATTTTAATACTCCAAAAACTCTTCCTTGATTATGGAACCATGAATTAGTCTCTGTTATATTTATAATTATTTGGATACAAGCTCCCAACACTTCATGAGGTTCTTGAAACCATTTGGACAAGGTGGCTAGCTCCTTTAAAACATGCATTTTTGAGTGCCTTGCCCAAAAAAGACCTAGATTTTCTTAACGTATTCCCAACATAAATTATTTGCATAGAATATTCCTAAAATACCTTGGAAAAATTCATTTCTCTACCATACAACTCCCAAATGGTTTTAAATTTCCCTGTAAGCTTTTGTAAGGTGTTCATTAGTGATAAAAAGACTAAAAATAACTCTTTTGAAGCCTTCGGGAGGACTTTTCTTTCATAGATCTTAGTAGCTTCAAGAACCAAGATAGGTAAAATTATGTACAAATTAAACAAAATTAAAAATAATGTTAGCACATTCCTATGAACCATAATGAGGGTGGTACAACTGAAAAGTTGGCCGAAAGAAAGGTTTACATTGGCTGGGAAAGGGAATTTCAAGTGTGGGTTTGGTTTTCATGACCAAAATTTTAAGTTTTACATGCTAGACATTTAGCATAACAAGTAGAAATCAAAATCATTTCTAGGATTGTAGTGTAAAGAACTTAAAATTTGGACCTAAAACACTTGACAATAATCATTTGACATTTATCATACATTTAGCTTAGCATAATTTCATTTACAAATTAATTGATTTCAACCTCAGCGTGGTCATTGCCTACACTTAGATTCTATCATGTCTACAATTGTCAATATGTTTAGAATTTTAGGAACCAAAACACCCTATTTCAAACACATATACATACTCTTATCTATTTATTTCATATATCTAATCATGTTCCAAGATAAACCTATACATAATTTCCCAAAAGGTCATTAAAACAACCAATATTTCTATCTGAGGTCATTTTTTGTCCTTTTTAGTTACAATGGTCAATTTTTTAAAAGCATAAGTTGCCCCATTTGGCTTTGGGTTAATTTAGTGGGAAATCATTTACAAAATTCACCTATATAAACACATACACCATATTCATTAGGGAGATATCTTGACGTCTTAGGCATTAAAGGTATCACAATCAAGAACTCTAAGAAGAATGTTTGGTCACTATCATTGAACTATTCAATCCTTAGAGCACACCAAAAGCTATAAGTATAAATACATCATATCTTTCCATGTTATATCATTCTCATGTACTAAAACTAAAGTCAAGGATCATTTCCAAGTGTTAGAGGCCTTATTAGGGTTTTTCAAAACCAGTATTTATGCACGTTCACTGGAGGGATAACTACATAGTTTTAGGGCCAATTTAAGGTAGTAAGTACTATGTAATATATTATTAACAATAGGGGTTGTTGAGGTCTATTTGAAAAAACTAGAGTACCCCCTTTTTCATGTCACAAGACAAGGATTTAAGGTTTCTACAAAGGAGAATCCAATTACAAGTAGTGAAGGTAATTTATGGAAATTGATCATAGATTTCACATTCATGTACATAGGTACATAAGGTTATATAACTTAATTGTCTATTAAAACACCAGAGGGGTATATAAAAAATAGGAGGTCATAAATGTTATACATTTATGTATGGTTTGAATGATCCTTCCTAGCACTCATTTTTTAGTTTTCATATTTTATCAACACATTTTTATATACACTAAAATTTGGTAACGTGTACTTCAAAAATGAATTTTTTTGACCATGTTCCCTTGTTAAGACAAATGCTGAAATTCATAATCCAATCATTATATTTCTCTAGATCTTTTGTGACTTGCTCATCCCTGTACCTTTCTCTATCATAAATTTAGGAAATATAAATTAATCAAATAAGTAAATTATTCTTGTGCATCATGCTATAAATTTATGTTTCGCATCGCACTTGTCATGTCCTAAACCATACAGTTTGGTTAGGATGTAAAATCTAGTCATAGACGACTTGTATAGTCTTGAACTTTTACATATTTTGACTATATTTTCAATTTGAGTATATTTATTATGTCATTTCACCTTCTTAGGTTCATCCTTATCAAAAAAATTCACCTACAAAAGGATACATAAGCAAGTCAATACCACTTTATAATTCATAGGGAATTCTTATAAGCTATTATTATAGATATCATTTTGAAAGAACTCAAGGATCTCCTAGATCTTCCCAAATCAATTACGCATTATTTAAAGAAACTACTACTACATGTATAAATTAATAATCCACTTGATGGAAACATTAACGAAGGAGGGAGTGGATTTTGAATCTTTGGAGGAGCAAGAAAATATTGTTGGTCTAGATTCAGGGGACCCAAGCTTAGATTAGACTAACATGAGGAAGGATGATGCCTTTATGACAGAGAGAGACAAGGGAGAACTGTTGAGGGGCCCCATAGTCACGAGGGCCAAGATGGTTTCGAGAAGGAAACTAGAGCAAATATCATCATTTAACCTTCAACCCATTTGCAAAGTGAATGATATCTCATTGGATATCCTAGATAAGGTGGTTGAGAGGGTATGATTTTCCATGTGTAATACTATTCTAGCCAAAATACCAGGAATTATACCCAATCTTGATGAATTTAGAAAATGGGCATGTCGGAATTGGTCACCTAAAGGAGCCATGGACATTGTTTCTTATGCAAATTCCTTCTTTGTGATTACCTTGTCTTTCGATGAAGATATGATAAATATCCTTACGAGGGCCCTTATTTCATGGGTCATTCTATTGTTCTTGTCCAAAAATGGCAACCGGGTTTCAACCCATTGGAAAACACCATTAAGTAATACCTGGTATGGGTTATGCTTTTGGGTTTACAATTAAAATATTGGGATCGTGATATTATTAAGGGAATTAATAAAGCTATTGGCTTGTTGGTTATTATCAACCTTGTTACTAGTGCTAAGTCACAACTATTGTTTTCTCGATTTTGAGCTAATGTGATTCTGGATACAGAAATTCCTTAAAGCATAAATCTAAAACCCAAATGGGGGGCTCACGTCTAGAATATTGACTATGAGATAACTCCTTTCATGTGATTCTCATGCTTCAAAATAGGTCACAATTCTGAAATGTGTCCTAAATCCAAAGAGGAAATTACTTGCAAGGCTCTACTAAAAAATAAATACAATACGGTGGAGGAGTTGAAGAGAAAAGAAATTATAGATCATGGGGTGAGTGGACCCTCTAAAATATCTCCCACATGGGTGTGTATTCATAAACCTCCTCTTATTAAAAATTTGTATAATGAAATCATTGTCTCTAATGAGGCAGGAGATGCAGTGAATTAAATTCAAGTAGAGGATAGAAAAAGGGTAGCATACCCAAAAACACAAACAAAAAATGTGTGATGGTGGAAGATGTTCCACTACAGGGAGATAGTATTATAGGATCCATGGTGCCTGATTCATTAGAGACTAGTTTCTTTTCTCAAATATAACAGGAAGTATCCTTGGAGATTAATAACAAGTTTAATATGTTGGTTCCTCATCTTGAGGAAATTCCTTTAATGGAGGAAGATTTACAGAGAGTTATAGAATAAAATAAGATGGAAGAATAAGATAACTCATCTCTTATTAAGCCCTTTTTTTAGAATGAAGACAACCATAATGAGAAGGAAAATATTGATACTTCTTTAGTCAATACTAAGGAAGTAGATTCTGAAGCTTTAAAAGTGATGAGCTCCCTAAAAGAGGGATTCGCGAGAACCAATGTCGAAAAGTGATGCACCACAACGAAGTTACACTCGGATGGTAACGTCAAGCCAACACAATACACAAGATTCAAAACAATGGAAAGAAGATTACAAGTAAGAAGAATGGGTCTGCTCATGCTCATAGATCGAAAAATAGGAAGTACAAATAGGGGTGCTGTGTAACCCCCATGCCTAAACATGGAAAGAACTCAATGACGCCACTGATGCATATGACGTTGACTGACGCATATGAGGCCACTAGAAGAGGAGTTACAATTCCAAATAAGGAATGTAACTCCTATGACGCATTGACGTAAATGACAATGTCAGATTCTATGACAGAATCTGACACTTGTCATTTGACTTCCTAAGACCTATGAATCTCGCAAGGTGAGATGACTCACCTAGGTGATGTGGATGATGACTGGACAGTCACACACACCAACACCCCCCCTTCATCGAAGCCGAGGAAGAGGTCAAGGTAAGCCAGAACAGAAAAAGAAGACTCCCCTAGACAACTAAGAAATATGTGTCAATGGGCCCCGGCAACTAAAGGCCTGATAAGGTGCCCATGTACAAACAACATCTTTCTGGAAAGAAGAAGAGGAGAAGAAGGAGGACTATATAGCCTGAAGAATATGGGTGGCTACAACAGACCTCACCCCAAGAAGAGACCGCAAGTGAAGAAACTTCACCTTAGTGAAGGGCTTGGTGAAAATGTCTGCAAAGTGATCAGCTGTCCGAACATACTGTATGTCGATGATGTTTTCATGTATCAGCTCCCGTATGAAGTGCATATGAATCTCAATGTGCTTCGTCCACTGATGCTGAACAGGATTTCAACAAATCGAGATAGTGCTCATGTTGTCACAGTAGATAATGGTAGGCCACCGAAAGTGGATGTCAAACTCTGTCATAATACCCTATAACCAAATAGCTTCTGTGGCAGTGTTAACTGCTCCTCTATATTCTACTTCTGTTGATGATATGGCAATGGCGTTATGTTTCTTTCTAGACCAACTGACAGGACCTGAACCAAGAGTGAAACTATAGCCTGAGGAAGACTTCTGATGATCTAGATCACCGGCCCAATCTGAGTCTGTAAATCCAACCAAGTCAATCTCAGTCCCTCCTAAGTAATGAAAACCATCTGTGTGAGTTCCACGAACATAGTGAAGGATCCGCTTTGCTGCTTTTAAGTGCAGCTCATGAGGCTCCTGCATAAATTTGGACACAATCCTGACGGCATACGATAGATCTGGCTGAGTGTGAGTAAGGTAGATCAGGCTTCCCACTAACTGTCGATAAAGGGTACCATCAACCAAGGGGGAAGAGCAATCAGAAACCAACTTAATCCCGGAAAGAAAAGGAGTAGGTGAGGACTTGTAGTCGGACATGTAAAATCGAGCAAGCAAATCAAGAGAGTAATTAGGCTGCGAGATCATAATTCCTGAGTCAGATTGTGAAATCTGGATCCCAAGAAAGTAATGAAGCAATCCTAAGTCAGACATGGAGAACTTGTTGGCCAAGGAGATCTTCATAGAATCAATGATAGAGGAAGAGCTACCGGTGATCAACAAGTCATCAACATAGAGAACAAGAATAAGCATGGAGTCATCCTGTCACAGAATATACACATTTGGGTCAGAGTGACACCGAGTGAACCCTGATACAAGTAAAAAGGAGTCCATCTTAGCATACCAAGCCCGAGGGGCTTGTTTAAGGCCGTAGAGAGACTTCTTTAATTTGCAAACGAGGGATGGATCATGGACATAACCCGGAGGTTGTTCCATATAGATCTCCTCCTCTAGGTCCCCATGAAGGAAGGCACTCTTAATGTCCATCTGGTGGACTTCCCATCTGTTAGCGGTAGTGATGGCAAGGGTCAGTCGAATGGAAGTCATCTTCACAATCGAAGAAAAGGTTTCTGAGTAATCAACCCCAGCTACCTGGGAGAAACCCTTAGCTACAAGTCGCGATTTATACTTCTCAACTTCTCCATCAGCTCCATACTTTGTTCGATATACCCCCCTACACCAAACAATTTTTCTTCCTTTTGGAAGAAGGGTAAGATCTCAAGTGTCATTCTTTATGAGTGAGGAATACTCCTCATCTATGGCAGAATCCCACTCAGGAATCCCAGAAGCTTCGTGGAAAGATGGTGGATCAGAACCAGAGGCGAAGAAGGAGTGAGGTCCAGTGAAGTCTGAGTGAGTACGTCTCTCATCCAAAGGATCTCCAACTAAATCTCCAGCACTCTGTAAAGTTTTCCTGGCCCAAAGAGGTCCCGACGGCTCAGGCTCCGAGTCAGAAAATTCTTCACTTGAGTGAGAAGGGACATAGTCCTCATCATCACTACTGTTAGAATCAGAAGACTCAGAAGTTTGAAGATCGAGAGGAGCAGGGAGAGGTGGAACTCGCTCAACAACATCATCATCTAAAGAGTCAGAATCTGAATCAATGGGCAAAAGAACCTCAGTGGAAGTTGAAGTCAAGAATGACTCATCAAACTTCACACTCCTCTCAATATAAAGCTCATGGGTGGTAAGGTTCAACAATCGATATCCCTTCACGCCATGAGGATACCTGACAAAGATACAAGGTTTGGATTGCGGACCCAATGCCTTGCATTTCTTTTTGGGAATCCGATCCATAGCCTTGGATCCGAAGACTTGAAAGTGCTCGACATCAGGCTTGTGTCCAAACTAGGCTTCAAAGGGTGTCATCCCTCTTACTGCCTTGTGTGGGACACGGTTCTGAATATAACAAGCACAATTCACTACTTCAGCCCAATACTGTGGAGGAAGAGATTTCGAGTGAACCATACAAGTAGCCATCTCCTTTAAAGTTCAGTTCTTTCTTTCTGTAACTCCATTTTGGGAAGGGATGTAAGCAACTGTACACTGCAAAGCAATCCCCTCAGAAGTGCAGAAATCCTCAAACCTGTTGCTCACATACTTGCCTCCATTTTCGGTTCGAAGAACCTTGATAGACCGTTCCGCTTGTTTCTCAGCAAGAGCCTTAAAGTTTTGAAAATGCTCGAAAACTTCAGACTCAAGCTTAAGAAAATATACCCAAGTATAACGCGAAAATTCATCAATGAAGGTTAGTATATATAGAGCTCTAGTAAAAGAAGGAGACGGAAAAGGGCCAGAAACATCACTATGAACAAGATCCAAGGGACGAGTAGCTCTCCAGGATTTTCCCTTGTCAAAGCATTTTTTCAGGGTGCTTTCCAAGGGTACAACCCTCATAAAGACCCTTAGAAAACTTAACTTGGGGTAGCCCATTGACCATTTCATTTTGGCTCAATTGTTCAAGGTAACGATAATTTAGATGCCCAAAATGCTCATGCCATAACTTGCTAACCTCATTTGCATGAGTGAGCAAGGCATTGGGCGTCAAATCAGAAGAGAAGTGGGAAAAGGTATACAACCGTGAACGGTGATCTGCCTTTCCCTCAGCCACAGTGCAGTTAGAGTTAAGCTCACGAATAATCACCGAGTTAGGACCAAATTCCACTCGCATTCCTTCACCAAGGTGGGTGATTTGGTAAACTGATAGGAGATTGGTAGAGAGATTGGGAACACTCAACACTTGGTTAAATGTTCCACCTTCAATCTCTACCGATCCACTACCGGAAACTGACACATGAGTGTCATCACCCAACATGATTTGGGACATGCCACATGGTTTAATGCTAGAGAATTCAACCTCTGAAGAAGCCATGTGGTGCGAGGCACCGAAATCGATAATCTAATTTGATGATGGAGCTGATCTAGCTATGAGGGCCTTACCTTTCTTCTTTTCATTTTTTGTCTCCTTTGCATTAGAGGACTCGCCTTTCTGAGCATTTTGTTTAATGGATTCAGGAACACTTATTTTATTCTTCTCAAGTAAATGAGTTAAGTGATCAATTTGTTTCCGAAAACAATGTTTCTCGTCATGGCCAGTATTCTTACAATAGGAGCATTTATACTTTTCCTTCTTTGCTTTAGGCTCAGAAGTCGAAGTATGAGTGATGGGCTTAACTGGGGGTTGGTTGGTCTTGGTTTCTTTCTTAGGTTGGTCCTTAGTTTCTTTCTTCTTTTCATTTTTCTTGCCCTTATTCACCACAAGGGCATGTGAATTGGATTTTAGAGTCCCCATTTGAATGAGTTTGTCCTGTTCTCGAATGAGTTGGGATGAAAAACTATCAAAGGAGGGCATAGTCCAAGTACTACCCAAGGCAGCTTTCGTGGCGTGAAAAGTTGAAACGAAAACAGAGTATTCAGGACCTAACTTAGAAAGAATCGACAAGATCAATTGAGAGTCTTTCTTATCCACTTTACATTCCTTTAGAAGCATTCTAGTGCGGACAAATTTTGAGAAGAAGGCCTGTAGGTTTTCAAAGTCACTAGGGTTTAACCCTAGTAGTTCGTTCTCCAACTCATGCACTCTCATGTCATCTTGCTTCCCAAACATATCATCGAGCGTTTTCCATGCTTGATCGGGTGTTGAGGAAGTTTTGATGTGGAAGAGCAAGTCGGGAGAGACGGACATACAGATAAGACCTAAGGCTTCATCACAACGGTTGAACCATTTAGATTTTTCGGGTTCATCAGTAGGTTCGGTCTCTAACCCCATGGTAACTTGGTATAACCCTTTACTTTGCAAAACCAATATAATTTTAGATTTCCATTCAAAGAAATTAAAAGGTGTGAGCACTGGTACTTTAGAGATATCCATAATGAAGAGATAGAACCAAGGAATGTAGAAGGAAGGAGAGAGAAAGGAAACAACCACCCCAGAACAAAATTACACCCCCCCGAGTTTGGCACTTTATAATTCAGTGCGTTGATTACAACCAGATGCGACTGTGTTCCGAGAACCAGTTTGTCACTCACCTTGCAATTAGCGTAATAATGCGCAATGGTGGAGACAACAATCAAGGTTCGTAGGGCGCAACAGATCGACACTGTAAGCAAGCACAAAAAGAGAGAAGCAAGAGGGGGAAGAAAGAGCTTTGTGAGAAACAACATCTCACATCACACGAAAGAATCCCTTTGTCGTAAGACTGTGGCGGACGCACTCACAAGTCCACAAAAAAGGAATAGAACAAAGCTCAAGAAAAAATGAGCTAAATTAAGCAATACAAAGACACCCCCCCAAAATGCGGCACTTTATAAAATTAGTGCATTTACAAAACTAATGATCCCATCATCTAGAGTGCGAAAAAACATGCAACTTTGACTAAAGAAGTGCTCAAAACGGAGCAACGAGTCAAAAGTTATAGCAAAAACTAATTCCCGCAACTGATGAGAAAAAAGCCAATAAGCCTGCAAACGGATTAAAAAAGTGCCCTAAACACATGCAAAAGGTGTCATATGTATGCCCATTGGAAATGGCATGGAATTTGAGATAGGGTTTGTTTGTATTGCGAGGGGGGATTAGCCACCTGCCAATCCCGGACCTCACCCTTCGTCTTCGGCACTCGACGGAAGGTTAATAAAACAAGCCAAAAAAATTACAATGCCAATAAAATGTAATGTTTTTTTACCTTATACCTTTTAAAAGTAATGAAACAACATGTTTTTTTAGAAGAGTGATAAGATAAAAAGAATGCAAACACATTTTTTTAGAAAAGTGAATAAAAAAACGTATTTCTAGAGAGATATTACCTGGCAGAAGAATGTAACTATCCACATGTGCTGGGAAAACACCCAGAACAGGCCAAAAACACCTGAATGTAGAGAAAATTGCCAAGTTTGTAGTTGTGAGACATTACAAGCACGACTAGGGTAAAAAATGCTTGGAATAACCCAAAAATAATGCCTGCCAGAGGAGAAAACGCAGCCAGGGGAGAGAAAAATGCCTTAGGACAGTTCAAAACACCTGGAACAGTTGAAAAAGAAGCAAGGGGATAGAAAAATGCCTGGAACAGGTTTAAACACCTGGAACAAAGGAGAAAACGCAGCCAGGGGAGAAAAATGCCTGAGGACAGGAAAAAAAATGCCTGGAAGGGAGAAAACACTCAGAAAGGCCCAAAAAAATGTCTGGAACAGTTGAAAATGCTCAGAACAGAGGAAAAACATGAGTAGTTGTGCAAAAAACATGAGAGACCAGGCAAAAACGTGAGAGACCAGGCAAAAACATGAGTATTTTGCAAAAAAGTGAGGGGTTTTCAGTAGGCTCGCAAAAACATTTTGAGACCAGGCAGAGGTAACTTCGAGACAGCAAGGAACCACAACGATGAGGAAAAAGATCAGAATAGTCTGAGTATACACTGGTGAAGAAAAACAAAGATCCCAACTAGTAATCACAGGTCCACGCCAAGAAATGAGCTCTTCTTTTACCCTGCAGCTGAATCTGAACACAACCAACAAGAAACACACAAACAACCCAGAAACGACAGCCACAAAGATCTAGAAATATCCAAATATGAACTCAGCTGATAAGCAAACCAACCAAATACCTTAACTTGCAACTACTGAAACCTCAATACGAGGTGAGCAATAATTCCAAAATGATAATCGAAAAAAAAACTTGCACACGAGGAAATGAGAAGAAACTAGAAGTAATAAACAACTGAGAAACGAAGAGTGCACGTTTACTGAAACCAGCTCTGATACCATGAAAGAGGGATTCGCGAGAACCGATGTCGAAAAGTGATGCACCACAATGAAGTTGCACTCCGATGGTAACGTCAAGCCAACGCAATACGCAAGATTCGAAACAATGGAAAGAAGATTGCAAGTAAGAAGAATGGGTCTGCTCATGCTCATAGATCAAAAAATAGGAAGTACAAATAGGGGTGTTGTGTAACCCCCATGCCTAAACATGGAAAGAACTCAATGATGCCACTGACGCATATGATGTTGACTAACGCATATGAGGCCACTAGAAGAGGAGTTACAATTCCAAATAAGGAATGTAACTCCTATGACGCATTGATGCAAATGACAATGTCAGATTCTATGACAGAATCTGACACTTGTCATTTGACTTCCTAAGACCTATGACTCTCACAAGGTGAGATGACTCACCTAGGTGATGTGGACGATGACTGGACAGTCACACACACCAACAGTCCCTTGTGCAACCTATGAGTTATGTCTACGTCATATGCGTCAAAAGTGGCATCAAAATTGATAGTTACTTTCCTTGTTTAGAGCATGTGGGTTCACTTCCAAAGTAGATGTGGGAGGAAGAAAAACTTCTCCAGGAAGACCATATGAATAGGAAAAGAGTGAAAGAGCCTCTAGGAAGGAGGATGTGGACGATGACTAGAAAATGTCATTACACACCAACATGAAAATCATTCCCTTATTTATTGAATTTTTTTAATCTTGGGGAATATAAGGATGGTTTAAACAATCCTAGTAAGCATATGTTTCTACCAACATCATGGTTGGAATTACACAGTTACCAATGATTCTCAATTGTGGCCACTAATATTTTCCTGCTAAGTTTTTATGAATAGATACTAGGCTCGAAAAATTAGGATGCCTAAGGGTTTTATGGACTAACAATGTTGTCTGAATGAGTGTCATTTTCAACCAGAAATTGTTTTACCACAGGGGGTTTGCTTTTTCTTTGTAATGTGAATGTGCTAGAGGGTTTCCTTTTATTCAAAAATCAACATCATATAGCTACCTGCTTCACGGGTGGAAACTAGTCAAAATCTAGATGGGTCGGTACCCTTCTAATGTACTATGCAGGTCCAACTCAATGGGCCAGCTATTTCGAGGTGTCCTATGAGTACTCCTCATGAATGAGTTTTAGAAGGCTTATGCCCAATAGATTCCCATTATATTATGTGGATGTGTACTTCAATACCCTTATCTGAACCTACAATAACTATGTAGAAAACAAATGCAGGTGGATTCATATCCTTCATAGAAAGTATGACGTAGCTCGCTGGGAATCCCTGCATAAACTAAAATTCTCCAACTATCTGGACCTTAAGCTCAATGGCCCAAAATATACCTAGTCAAATAGAAAAATTGCTTAGGATCATTCATACATAAATTAGACTGGAGAACTACATAAAATAAAATAACAATGGATACATGAGCAACATTATGGAATATAACTTCAATAACTCGTGTGGGTATATTGACAAACCACTTTGAGGGGGCAACCTCTCAGGTTTTGAGTAATGCTTCATACAATAATATTCGTGGATACATTTAGGTTTGCCTAAACACTCCTGGAATACCCACCTAGTTATGATTCTAGAAATCACTGAGCACCGATGGAACATAGATGGGATATGTACTATAATAGCTTACAGGATGACTTATAAAGCTATACATGTCAAGTTGCATCTATTACATTACTTTACTGTAAGGAGAAAGGTAAGGCAAAGAGTATTGACAAGTTATCTTCTTACAACAATAGTGAAATAACTAAGGATTTGAGAATAATCACATAAATCCAATGGAAACAGTACAAGTTTACACAAGACAATATAAAATCAAGACATGTTCTATGGGTCTGAATTGGCTAGCATCATTGTCTTTATAGGATGTTTTTTTATCTCATTGGTATGATAAAAAACATGGGTATATTCTGGATTACATACACGTGTTGACGAAGTATATTAAGCTTAATACATGATCATGACTACTATGTAAGGATAACATGATGATAGGTGTTGATCTTAGAAATTCCTTACACTACAATTTGGGGGCATTCCCCATGTTATGGAGGAGAATGAAATTTTGTTTCATTATAAGTTCCTTCTTCAAACACTTATTTGTTAAGGGTCCACTACCCTCCATGGAATTTATCACAGAGACTCTAAATATTTTGATCCTACCACCAGTATAGAGGATAACATATGTGTCTTGTGCAATGCATAGCCTATGAGGAGGTTATCTTTGTCCATTTTACTATTATAATTTTATATGCTTAGGGCATATACCCCCGTACCTGATGGACTACTTGTCTTATATGGATTACTTCCAACATTGATTGATTATAACATTGGTTGAATCCTTGCTTGTGGATGACTATTGTCTTGTTTGATTACAATTCTATGATTATTTGTTTCATATAACCTAAGTGCCTTGATTGTTTTGTGATAGTGTGGGTTTCCCATATTTGTGGTTGTATGCATATCTTACATGTATGCACTTTTTTCTTTGGACGTGGCCCATATGGCCTCCTTTTGTGATTGTATTGTGACATTTTGGGTGTCCCATGTTTGTGGATTCATGCCTACATATAACTATGTTTCTCTATACTATTGGTTACTTCTCTATACACTGTTGTTTCTTTTACTATACTATTATTATTATGGTTTAAGATATGCTCAGCTGCTAATTTGATGATTTAATATTATTACTATTATAGTTTATGACATGTTTGATTTATAATCTAATGTCTTCCCCCATGTTCTTAGTCATCATTAATGACAAACATCAAGGTTTATTCAAAGCGGAAAGGGGTCTAAGGAAAGGAGATGCTCTCCCCTTTCCTCTATATCATTGTTTCCAAAACCTTGAGTAGATTGTGCTCAAAAGACAAAGGTGAAGGAAGATTAGAAGGTGTTAAGGTTGTTAATGGAGTGGAAAACTAGTGCCTTCAAAAAAAATTGGATGATACGGTTATTCTTAGTTAGGCTATTGTTCAGGAGGCTTGTTCATTCAAGGACATCACAAGACAATATGAGGAAGTCTTGGGACAAAAAATTAACTTCTAAAAGATTTTTTGTTTCTTCAATAATGTCAATGAAAAACAACAAAATAAATAGGCCAATATTATGACATGTAACATAGAATCTCTCTCGGATAATTACTTGGGAATGCCACTTTTTGGCAAGAAACTTGAAGATATTCATTGGAATGAAGTTATTGAAAGATTCCACAAAAAATGGCCTCTTGGAAAGGATCCTTACTATTGCAAGATGGTAGAGCCCAAATTCCCCAAAGCTCTTTGTAGGGAGTATCCATTTACACTATGTTGATCTTCATAATTCCCACAAAACTCAAAAAATCCATTGAGAGCATTCAAAATATGTTTTTATGGTCCGAATCGAAGGTTAAAGATAAAACTAGGAAGAGGCATGAAATATCTACTTTCTTTGGTCTAGATGAGAGAATCCTCATGTTTTATGATGGTGTTGTGAGAACCTACCTCCCTGAGCATTGACCAGATGTGTGCTCGGTGGTTATGAATTACCTAACCTTGGAAGGAACATTTATAAATATCTTTTCCTACCATTTGTCTATCCTCAACAACCTGTGTAGGAACTAAGAAATGAGTTTTCCCTTCTTTCTCCTCAAATCCCTTACCTCCTCTATCATTGATCATCACAATGAGAAAGTGGAAACTCCGTTGCACCATGGGTTAATTACGTTAATGTACCATATTTAGGTAAACCTTTGTTTCCATCCCAATCCCTGCTCATATGGAGGTGGATTCAGAAAATGAAACCCTTACCAACCGTTTGACTCACATTAAAAAAGGAGGGAAACATGACAATCAGGATGGCATTGCTGTGAATATCCTTTGCAATCTAAAACATGGAGATAAAACCCTTGGAAAATTTCTATTTGGAAGGAAAGGGAGTTAAACATGGTGGAATGGGAAGCTAGAATTCTTAGGATTGAATACACAACCGATACGATCCTTCTGATAAAAAAATATATTGTTTAAGAAATTAGGGAGTGTCACAGAAAAATTGAGGTGTAAAATAAGAGAATTGGTGGGATTAATGCACAAATCGTCATGCAGGAACAAATAATTTCTATCCTCTAAGATAAAATTGTCAAGACGGAAACTGCGGAAGGTAAGGAAAAAATGTGTTTGGAGATGAGTAGCTCTAAGGATGATGAGCTCATGGAAATGGAAGGAAAGGATCCTACCAAAAAAATTTCTTAAAAGGTTACCATTTTTTGGAAAGATGATCTTGGTGGGGCCATAGACAAGGTATCTAGTGCAAGAACTAGAAGCACATCCTCCTCAAGAAAAGTGAACTTATGGTGACACTTTAGTTGCACTTCTGTACTGGTCATGTGCTGGTTTTTAAAACTCTTGTTACCGTGGCTTTTATTAAGTACCATTGTAAAAAAAATCTCTGTAGACCTATTGTTGGTCATACCTTTCTTCAGGGTACCCTTTTGGTCAAGTCAGTTTGACTTGGTGCCCTTGGTTACTTTTTGGAGGTCCTTCTGTTTCCTGACCTCTTTTTTTGTATTGGGGTTTTTTGTCCCCTTAAAACCAATTTTTTTACGTAATCTTAAAAAAACCAATTCAAAGACTCTAACTTCTCCAATTTTCAAGCATGTAAAGGTCCTAGAGCCATGTCTTATAAGCGAAAAATAAATCCAAACATTGTCAATGAGTTTTAAGGAAAAAAGTGTTAGGTCATGTAATTGAAGCACGTCACATCATACTACTACCATGTTGGGTACATTGTATACTTTATAGTTATCATGTTATTATTTATGTCAAAAGACACGAGGGAACCCATAGGGGGTTGGATTAGATCACACTCACAATTACACATGTACTTAGGAGAACTACATAAGGCTTGATATTACATGAGGGAATGCAGTGCAACACTTGGATTATTTTAGATAGGTCTACCACTAAGGGTATTCCATCCTCACTACACACATGATTTCTACTTTTTATTTTCTAATGCTTTGATGAAGGGAATTACATGTGTTTAGGGTTTCCACTTTGTTGTAGGTGATTACAGGTCATCCTAAGGTTGTGCAAGCAAGAGTGACATAGAATGAAGGTCATTTATAGGAGATCTAAGCACAAAAGAATTTGTAGAGCCCAACTGTAAAATGGTAAAATACCATACACTTCTAGTCATGATTGTCCAACTCTACATTTAGGCTATAAAACATTTATACAGTCTTGTCCCAACTAAATTTCTAGTTCCATAATTGATAATGAAATATTTCTAGATTTTGATTTATTTTTTCCACTTGTTTACACATTTGGATCTTATTTATTCTTAATTATACAACTATTTCTTCATATACTCTTGTGTACTTGAGCTAACATTTATCGTTTATCATTTGTTACGAGTATTAATGCATTATTATGATTACGTATAATTAATGGTAAATTAATTAGGTCAAAATATTATCTCGTAACAAGCCATTACATCCTATTTTTTGTTGTGCACTTTCTATAACATAATTTAATTATGGCATAAATATTTGGTGAACCTTATGTTTTATTTGAATCCATTGTTCAAGCCGTAGTGTCCCTAGGGTTTTCTCTTGTTGAGTGTTGATCCAAAAATGGATCTAGAAGTATCCAATTCTATGTATTGTATTATTAAAACTTGTAGTGCATACCCTCATCAAATTCATGCTATTGTAAGATGGTTAAGTCAGGATGATAGTGATATGGAAACCTTCGAATGGAAAAAATTCCATCTCCTATTCTATTCCATGTGATGATTGTGTGACGGTCATGGAACCACCATCACGGTTATGGAGCTGTCGCTCTTCAAAGAGTAGAGGTTATGAAAATGTTGTGGTGGTTGTGTGACTAGCTCCTACATGTAGTAAAGGTTACGTAATCGCCACTGTGCATCTGCAACTACCCCTATAGATAGCAGTAGGTCTGTCCCCGATAACACCAAAATAGGAATCTAAATAGTTGAAAATGTTTGGACTTCCCAAATCTGTTTGTTTCTCCTTTCCTTCCATCCTTGGGCATAAAAAAATACAAATACAAGTGTATTTACTCATCTAAGAAAGTTATTTTGGAGTGAATTCAAGTGTGAGCAAAGGAGAAAGTATGAATTATTTTTGTTTTGTTCATAGATAGTTGAGTTCTTTCCTATTGAGGATTATAAGCAAGTAATACAAGTAGAGGGAGCTTGAATCCTTCTCGAAGGACCTAATTTGGCAGTGGACTTGTATTGTACTAAATATTCACATAGTAAAGGGGATAAATTTCTCACCCAATTGGAGTTTTTCCCACATCGTGTTTCTACAGGATAAATATCTTGTCTCCTTGTCCTTTATCCCTCATTTTTCAGTAGTGTGTGAATGATTCTAACATAACATATTGGATAATAAGAACCTTAGCTAGTTATTCATTCATTATCACTAAGATATGATATATTTTTTTCTTTAAAAGAGGTATTTTATAGATCAGATTGGTATTAGAGAAGTTAAGATCAAATTATTTTGTGATGCTTAACTTGTGTTGACATTTTCAGTTAGATGCCCCTCACCCAGAAGGGTAGTGAGAGTGGTGAAGGTATCCTCATTCCTTTTGAAATAGATATTTCCACCAAGAAGTGGAAGTAGGGAATCCAAAACATGGCTTGTGGCGGAGATGCATGTGAGACTGAAGAATGATGTTTATATAAAGTGGAGGAAGATGTGGTAAGTTTGTCTAAAGATGTGGGAAGTATTTATCTGTTTATGGGAAATTTGGAGTCCATTGTGGGATTTCTCATGGAGAAGCTTGGTATTCTAAAAGAGGCACTAGGAGACCATAAAGAATACACTCATGAGTATGAGGAAGAGCAACCCTACGTTAATCGTACTCCTCCATTCAAACGAGAGGTGAAGATAGAAATTTAGCCATATGATGGGGACATGAATTTCGAGAAGCTATACCATTGGTTAGCTAAACTTGAGGTATATTTTAGTTTTCATCAAATTAATGAGAGTCAACAGATTTCATTTGCAAGGTTAAAATTAACCAATCATGCTTTAACTTAGTTTGAAATATATGTTCATTCTTTGGTTGTTAAGAAGCATCCTCCTATTTCTAAGTGGGATGAATTTAAGATGCTAATAAAGAAGCAATTATACCCTATTCTTATGAGAAAGAGAGGTCCATGTATTGGAAATATCTTAGGTAGAAGCAAGGTTAGAATGTAAATAATACACCAGCAAGTTTCAAAAGAAAGCCATCCAAATTGGAAAAGATGTAGCGAACCAAGACATTTTAATGAAGTACATCAGTGGACTCAGTAACCACTTGAGGAGACCATTTCTCTTGGCCAATCTGATGAATGTAGATGAGGTTGTTCTCAAACCCACAATCTAGAGATGGAAAATAAGAAGAGTTCATCTACCTCACAACATGCTTCAAACATAATCATTTACGCAATGCAAATAAACCATTCACTTACGAACAACAATCCTTTCACCACATACCAAAGAGCATCAACACAACATAGTAATACCAATCATCCATCTATATGTATTGTCAAAAATCATAGTTATAACACTACAATAGCTGGGGAGCAAGCCCCCATGCATTGTTAAATCAATACATCTCATGTATCATCATCACTATCGCTATATACAACTACAAGAGCTCTACAACTTGATGCTTCTTTGCTCAATCTACGCCATTGGTCACGGCCCCTATATCTATCCATATGAATACGTAATAAGGCCAACTTGACTGACTGCTCTGTAAAATATCCCTATAACTCTACATACTTCATGAACACATCCTGCGGTAAGGATCCTCCACCCACAACCTCCCTAGCTCATTGAGCCTCCACCCATGCCTCGTCACACTCACTCAACAATATGGTACATGTCATCACTGCTATCATCACTGGATCAAACAAGTGGGTGTGCTCACCCACAATGGCATCTACTCACTCTAAAATCCTACCTCCCACAAACACATCAGTAGGCACATTCTATATTAATGTGCAGATAGATGTGTCAACAATCAACGACCAATAAGCATCCCATGCAACCATCAAAACATAGCATTAGTTGTTACACATGATACAAAACAATCAAACAACTAAGTAACAACCCATAACTATCAACATATCAAATACTCATGCTCTTCTATCACTGTTGTTATGCCATCACCATCATTGGGGGTAGGTGCCTTTCCCCTCTACTCCTCCAACTGGTGGTGCTCCTGCACCACATCTACAATAACTAGAAAACAATAACACCCATTAGGTGCACTACCTACCATGCACTATATGCCTCAGTACATCCCGCATCATCCACCTGTATCATCTCTATGGCCACATACATCTCATCGATACACCTGGGGGCTAACTAGTTGTGCTCCTGTAGGGTCTTGAGTCTCACCCCTGGTCTCCTCAACATGCTCTAGTGGTAGCTTGCACCCATATATACGGCTCTAGGGGCACATCTTGAGTGATACCAAACTATCATGATACATGCTTTACTTGAAATAACTCAGTCACCCTAGGAAATTGATCCTCTAGCTACATGGTACGTCGAATACATCCAATCTCTACTCCATCCTCTTGCCATCCTCCATAGGCTCGGTATGGACCTCCATATAATGGCCCTGGCCCCATACGATCCAACATCGATCTGTAAGTATTAGTATCTAGTCTCATATTACATGTACCTTTCCACCTTATTGCAAAAATATCGAGCCTCACCCAACTCCATGTGCAGCCCACCAAGTAGCCTCAATATTACAATGTGCTCATAGGCCTATACATGTAGTAATGTGGTGGCTCCTAGCCCACCCCCATGCTCCTCCTACATTAACCTATATGTATGTCCCTATAAAAATGTGCCAATACACATCGTGCCCATGCATATCTAGTGTCATCCTCTTCTATACACCAAAAAATATCATGCATCTTGCACAAGATTCCCACACCACCACCCTCCACTTCCACTGATGAAGTAATCAAAACTGCAATAAATTTCCACAATCACGAAACACTGATATCAGTATGACATCCAGGATAATATGGGTCTCAATTTTAACCTGTGTCCCTATAAAATATCACCTAGTTACTCTCATATATCTCTAATCATCCTTTATTGTCCATCACCTAGACTCTCTCACCCACAACAGGTAGTCGTAATATGTGATATACATCCTCTAGGGTCACAATCATCTCCCCAGTAGGTAACCAAAAAGTACATGTGTTTGCACACCATCACTTGCATAATGTTGTGATCATCAGCATATTATGGGGTACATCCCCCAATCTCGCTATGTGTCGTAGGTCGAATGGTCTAGTATATCCCACTCAACATCCGATAAACCCAATCCCAACAATGTACTCAAAGTGATGACCTCCACGGAACTCCCTCGAATGAATATCCCTCTGCACAACACAAAACATCAACAAAACATGACATTAGCACCTCATATACACACCAAAATTCATAATACTAAAATTAACATAAAATTTCACATTCATACATTTTGGGGTCAAAACAGCCTCCCGGTTGCCAATGCCCAGGAACAGGATGCAGGTGTCTAGGAGCAGGTCATCAGAGCCTATATCTAGGTGTTGGCATCCCAAAGGATGTTAATTCCTTGGCCACTCTTTCCCAAGTCAGAAATGCATAGAAATTTAAAAACTCAAATTTTGCAAAAATTCACAAAAAACGAACACAATTTCAACAACTTTTTTGAAATAATCATACTTACCAACTCAGTTGTCATGTGCGATGCCACGACCGCCACCACCATCTCGAATCTGCTCAATCTCACTGCTCTAATTTGTGGCATCTTCACAAGCTCAGAGCTCAAAATCACACTCAATCAAGGTTCAAATGAAGTTACTATTCACTTTTACCATTACTATATATAACACTTTTCTTATTTTCTATATTACTATAATCACCATTTGCGCTCATTCTTCCAACTAATACACACCACACATTTTTTCTCATATCTTGAGCTTCGCTACTCCATTTTCTCCCCTGTCTGTACCATTTGATTTAGAATTTATCCTACTATTGTATTTTACACCATCCATAGTGCTATATCCAAGTTTGGCACATCTTCAACTTGATATACACATAATTTTGTGACATCTACTATACTTCATTTTTCTCACTATTACATCATTTCACATCTACTTTTCAGCTTAGCGTTTGTTCTTAATATCACCCCCCCTTTCACTGAAATGGGGGGCATACAATTGGGATCATCCTATGATCCCCTCTCAGGATACTATCGACTCATTAGTACACATTTCTAATACATCATTATTGAAAAATTTCTCATACAACATGTGACATTTTCTACTACCATCTATCTACTCCCCCTAATGACCTAATCTGGGGGAAAAACGTGAAAAATATCTCCATGAGTAATCTATCATATACATTTAATCTCAACCAATTTTCTACTACTCGAATCAAATCATTTAATTGGTAAAACATGACATATTTTACTACTCCTCCCAAATGACCTAACTTGGGAGTTACATCACTTCGTACTTTCCCAGATGACCTAACATAGGAAGTCACTTTATATTCTCTATCGCTTCCAGACGACCTAACATGGAATCCATCTAGCATTATACACATCGCGACACCCGTGGAGTGGGGGAAATGAGACATCATTTCCTTTCTTGTACCTCTCCTATATGGATTATTCACGTTGGATTGAAATGGAAAAAAATGGTCTTTGCTTGTCTGTAGTGGCTGGACCTTTTGAGGATGTAGTCATAGTTGGAGGGTAAAACTAGACCTCTCTCTTTAACACTCTTCCTCTGAGGCTGCAGGATGCCCAAATCCTTTAGTTTTTTACATATACAAAATTGGGTTGGGAACTGATCACTCCCTACCCCATCAAAATCTCCATCAGCGACAATTCAAAATCTCCAAATCACTTGAAATCAAATCATCAATTTCTCCAAGTTTTCCTTACAATATTCACTATCTCTGATTTACACCACATGGATCGACACAATGATCCATGGTTCTCCATGCTATATGTTCTTATTCTACATGCACTGTTGCAATAGGGCTTCTCCAGACTTCTCATAGGTATGTTCCTTACTTCCTTTACACTACTTGAATTCCATTTAAATAGCATAAAGGTGGGGTAAATGTAGACATAAAATCACGCACATACTACTATTTACTATACCACCAAGTATGTTGTTTTATATATGGATCTTGTGTAAGAAAAGTATTCACTGGTGACACACTATCTAGTCCATCTTCTTACTTTGAGTGTTTCTGTTATTTTTATCTCTCACCTCTCTCACTTCTACACCCATTTCTGGTCAGGTCACAGGGATCCCTGTCTTTCATTCTTCTCACATTTGTTATTATTTGTCTTAGGAAACTAGCACCCAAGACTAGACACTAGTGCCTAGGCACACTTGTATCCAACCTAGGTGCTCTTGTCTTCTTTATTCTTGTTCACATTGTTTGACATTTGTGGTCAATGGCCTTTTTAGTTTTATTACTCCTATCCTGAGGTCCTAGTCGGTATGTCGTGTCACTAGTGTCAAAATTCAAGCAAGAGATCCCTATATAAACACAACATACATATTATTATAATGGCGGGAAATTTTATCAAGGGCTATCTATCTACAAACTATCAAAGGGACTATATTTTTGGGATTTTTAATCTGCATACACACTACATAGGAAGGGGAAGTTCATTTTTCCATCCACACATTTTCATTCTATCTAGCTATATCCTGCTATCTTGGCATCATCGACGCGAGGGAAACCTAGGAGAACTATTGCACACACAAGCACATACAAATACAAGGAGTTTAAGATGTAGTGCATTGCTTGGTCATAATTTCACTTGATTGGTTGACAGCCGAGGACAATTAGAATCCCCATTTTACATCTTTCTTTTTTAGGATTTGATGTAGTTTGGGGGTTTTGTAAGATGTTATTTGTGTTGCATATTTACTAGTACCTTGGTCATCCAAGTGCAACATACATGTGATCATTAGAAAATAAGTGTGAAACCCTAGTGACACTGAAGAAATCAGGTTCTGACATTTTCTGCACAATCCAATACCCCACAAGAGGTCTCTAGGGCACCCCAGGCAGCCCTCGTCCCTACCTAAGGTACATGTGTCCCCAATTCCTAAAATTCATAATTTATATCTGAGCAGTTCCAGTATTCTCTCCCAACCTTTTCATCAGTTCTTCTAGTTTGGATACACTTCGAGATAAGCAAAAATCAAGATAAGTTCCCTATCTATTTCATTTGTCTTACATTCTTACATATTTAAAAGGTTACTTAACATTTGTATCTTATTGTACATCATTGTAGTTATTTTTGAAATTAGATTTAATAAAATATTTTAGATTTTATTAAATCATGTATTATAAAGTAAACCCCTTTACACATCCTTATTTTGGTCATACCAATAGGGTTTTTAGTGTTTAACCTTAGTGTACTACTGATATCTTTGCCAATGATGTCTTCATTATTAATGTTGATCCCATCTGAGGAAAAGGCTGTAATCATAACCCTAGTACTCACTCTCATGACCTTCCCAAAGATGAGGCACAACATTTTACACACTTTTTACATGAGAATCCCACTAATATTGATCTTCTATATGCTTCTAGAGATCAACTTAAGTATGCTTCACTATCCTATATATATACCTAGTTTATTCCTACATCCTTAGGGTCACCTAATATTTAAAGGCAAAATGTCTCTATGCCTATTCTTGTAACCACCATTATTACTACACATCCTAAATCCACTCTTAATGGTTCACAAACTTCTTCATCTAAAACACAAGCTCTTTAAACCTTGTTCATACATTTCAAGCTCAAATCTTACAATTACAACAAGGTGTGTTTGTTTCCTCTCATAATATGGATTCTACCCACTTGATTCATACCCCACTTGCACATGAATTGGTTTTTAACCCTTTTCCTATTGGTTTTATTTCTCATAAACTCCCTATATATGATGGTAGAGTACATCCCACCGAATATCTTTGATCATTCCCTATGGCTTCCTTTGATTATGCCTCTCAGGAAATCTTACTCACCAAGCTCGTCCGTAGAATTTTTAAATACTTTTCACTATAATGGTTCTATGATCTCCCCACACACTCAGTGCACTCTTTTATTTCTATGGTAAGTCAATTTTTGGCACTATTATCGATCAACATTAGGAGAATTTTTTTAATGCACAACTCGATAAAATATGAAAAGGATTTGATAAACCTATCAATGACTATGTCTTATGATACATGACTATACTCACTAAGATGAATAAATATTAGCTAAAAGTGAATTACAAGATCTATTTACACAAATATTTGTTTTCCCTTTGCAATAATCAATCATATTCGATAAGTTTTTATCTTTTTAGCATCTATGTCACAAACTTAAGGAGTGTGAAGATAAGTTGTTACATATGAAAAAACTTAAGTACATTGATAGTACTCCTAGAACATCTATTCCAAGTTTCCAAGAAAATCCACATTCAAAGGAAATACTAATGACACTAAGGCTACTTCTAAAGACACTATCAATGTTATCACTCAACTAACTAAGCTTCAACTTTAGCCTGAACGATGATAGTTCCCTCGCTTACCTTGTGCCCCACCCATTGTATTGAAATAATTGATTGAGGGTAATATCAAGGCTCTCCCTCCTCTATTTGAGGTTGATGTGAGAAATCCTTAAAGTAAGAGTTTCAATGCCAAAACTTAATACAATTATTGTATATGTATTGTTCACCTCATTGGTTAGTGTATCAATGTTTTTTGTGTCATTCAAGACCTTATTGATTCAAATACCATTGAATGTGATGAGCCCATTGAATCTTATAAGCTACCCAATGGTAATGCCAAATTGAAAATATTAAATGATCTAATTCCTAAGAATGATAATGAAAATTCTAATTTATAAATACACAACAATTATAGTGAAGTACCACGACCACCCTCTTATGATCACCCTTTAGACACAATGATTGACATCGTCACCCATAAATCATCTTCTACACCTCTTATTACTTTTGACGATCTAATATAAATGACACACTTTTCAAATACTCTATCCATTCTTGTCTCCATTAATGAAATACATATACATGGTGTTTTGGTTGATCCACATTACAAGGATAATGTTTTATCTCTCATGTTACTTCAATCTATTGGTATTTATACAAATAATATCCCACTTGATACTAATCCTCGCTACCAGAACATCACTCTCCCTAATATTATTGGTTCAATTGCTACCCCAATTGCATTCTTTGTTACTACTACTATTATATTTGGTGCATTGTGTTTAGGCCTCTCTTGGCTACACACTCTTAGGGCCATTATATCGTTCATTCACCAGTGTGTCAATTTTTTTATAATCAACAAGTTGTCACAATTAGAGGTTTTCCCTTTGATTTCATTTATCTTAGTTTTCCTAGTCAATCTTCTACAATTCTATTCCTACTCATATTACATCTATAGATAGGTATTTGGTTCCACACAATGTCATCAATAGCTCTAGTACTCCTAGGTTATTTCTTAGGCCCTTGGTTCTACACAATATATCTAGCCACTCTATCCCTCCTAGGTATCCTGATAGGCCTTTGGTTCCAAACATTTCCTCGAACGGATCTATCTCTCCTTGGTCTCCTAATAGGCCTTCAGTTTCACAAACTCTTTCTCATGGATCTCAATCTCATGGAATCCTACACCAGTCCTCTAGTGCACATGATCTCTCCATAGTTTCTCACAAATATTTTAGTGCCCATAGTATTTATAGGTGTACTTTCTCTTCTATTCCTACATATAAGTCTTCTATTTCACACATTATGCCTACATCTACTTCTTCTCCTAGGACTTCTTTGATAAAAAGTACTATTACTATGCCACTTATATTTGAGTCATATCATATGGCACAATTGAGGCACGATACTCCATATCCTTTGAAATTTTCTCCACCTCTTCAAGAGGTTCTCATCGGGTAGCTCAATACTACCCATATTCCCTGTACATAGCTCAACATTCCAAAATACAAAAACATACACACAGTTTCAAAATACAAAAACTTTCATATATTTGAAAAATAACAAAATCAGGACTTGTACACTTAACTTGAGTTGTTTGCACTTTACATTATATAGGTTTTTGTCACTATGGATTTGATATATGATATATCTATCTAGTCTTTACACACAAACATGTATATGGCATATTAATCTTGATGCAATTAAGACAAAAAAAAGGTACATGATGACATGTGTTGGCTGGACCTTTACCCAAAATTCTTATACATTTGGGGGCATTTATTATACACTACACATATGTGTTATTGTTCTATCATAAATCCTTTCTATTTCCTCATTATTCTTGATTACATATATTGTGTACATGTTATCATATGAGTTGACATGACTAACACATGTTCCTTGTGCACTATTGACCCTTTGGGTTCCCCTGAACTCTTTCCTACTTATCTCACATCTTTTGGGTCTCATTTCTATCCATGTTGGGCATACTCCTAGTCTTCCATACATGCTAGTCGGCCTGTGTTGCTACTTGGTTAATTCATGAAATTCAAGCAAGTGTGAATCATATAAATATAAAGTCTATGTGACACCATAATAAAGGACCTATGTTTTTGGCACTCATAGCTATCTAGTTGTTCACCATTAAGGTTGCTATTCTACAAGGCTTTATTATCAAGAGACACTCATGGATATCCATAATTCTAGGCTCCATGTTACAAGTGTGACAAGGGACTGCATTCTTCTACTATTGACATCGGCTTCATAGTGAGGGGAATTATTATTCTTTTACATGCTTACACATTTATCTACATGTTGTCTATCATATAGCTACTTACTTGCTATCAAGTGTTAACATCACATATTGTTAGTGCACCTAAGGATTCAATCATCCACACACACACACACATAAAACTTTACATTGGGTCTAAAATCTTCAAGGTGGCATCACCTCAGTCGTAGGATCACTTGTTTGACACTCTTGAGGATAGTCTGACCCCTCATTTACATTATAGTTCATTTTGGAATTTGATGCACCTTTTATGGTTTTGATCCACATGGTCAACATGGTTATTTCACACACAGGTCAAATCATGGGACATTCATCCATGTATCATTGTACTGACATAATAACGAAAAGCAGTGAAGGAAAAAAAATATCTGGGGTAGCCGACAATTCGACACATGGTATAAGTTTTTTGAAGAAATTATCAAGCATAACATAGGTTCCCAGAAAATCAGGTATAATGCAAAAAGTGCTACAATTAGGTACCCCTAGGACCCATATCTATGGTTTTGACCTCAGTCCAGCATGGTTATTCCTAGGGTACCTCTGCATCAACTTTGGGGTTATAAATTACGACATTTTGCACTTCAAATTTTCCATGTTTTTGAGTACAATGTGCACCTATTGGGATCACTTAGTCCAAATCAACTACAGGTGGCATTTTATACTACACTCATTTACCCACGACACTCAATTTTTGAATCTATAATTACTTATTTATCTTGGGGGTCATGTGTCTCCTATCTTCATATACACATTTAGTTTATCTAAAGTTGTTACATATTTAGGGTATTATGGCATTCATTATTCATTTATAGATATGTTTTCTTAATCAATCACATACGCATAAGAACTATATGGAGTCTGATATGTATCACAGCACTCGTTCATAAGTTCACTCAGTCAGGTGATTGTCAGGAAGATCAGTCTAAAGTGGCTTCATAGTTACATCTTTTAGGTTTTGGGATTTGATATAGTTTGAGGGTTTTACTAAATCATTTTATCTTTGAAAAGGTTACATGTTATAAATTATCATACAATGGACATAAACATGTTTAATCAACATCGACTACCAATTTGACCACCTATGCAAGGATAATGAGAGGGGGTAAGTTTCTGATGCTCATGTGTAGTCACAGGCGTCAAAGTAGAGGTCTGGACTGTGCCTATGTGCCCCCTCGCACCAGAAATAAATTCCACTATCCCGAACTCATCCATAAATTCTAAAATGCAACAAAGTGTATGAAATGTGACAGTAATTCCTTTCCTAGAGTCAGGACAGGGATGTTTCCCATGGGTGCACGAGTCCTCGGATGGGGGCACTGGAATCTGTAGACTAGAGTCTTGAAAACCTGGTTCTGATATGGTCACTTCAGGGTTTCATACTTCTTTAGCATTATTGTCACTTGTGTGTTGCTACTATGGATCACAGAAGTACTTTTTAGCATTTATTTATCAAATATCTTACTCTACAATTGGGGTTTTAACAAAATTCCATCATTTGTTAAATCAATAAAGCATACAAAATGAGGGTTTGATTATTTCTCCTCAGTTGTCACAATGGTGAACTTACAACTGAGCTTTGCACTATATCTCAGAACCAATGGTAAGTTCTATGTGCTCATGTCCTTCAATAGCGCCATCTACTATGTTATCCTTAGTGGCATCCAATGATGCCAAGATAACATGGGTTTGATGGTAGATTTTATGCACGATGCCTGTAAATCCCATAGAATCTATACTCCGCTATACTAAGAAATTCATGTATGCACATTTGTGGGTGGACACTTTAGTTGTCCCTTGAGACATCATAGATAGAATAGATCTTGGTAGATGATCCACTATTGTCCTACCCTCAATCAATGATATGTATGCTGTTGATACATTAAAAAGTGTGTGAAGTCTCTAGTAGCATTCCAACCTCATTTGTACCCCTAGTCAGGCCTTACAAATGGCTCATGATCTATGGCCTTTCTCATAATGGGGACTTGACCTCATTGGTCTCATTAATCCAAAAAATTCTTATTGCAACGTCATCATTCCATCCTCACCACTACCAAATACGTCACTAAGATGCCCAAGAAGCCATTCTGATCGCACCCACCAAAACTAATGTCCAATCCTGGGTGCTATTATCTAGAGAATAATGATGATAAATGTGCCAAGACTGACCGACAATGATCCCTAAGACATGACCAGAAATGAGTGTATGATTGACAAGTTTGAAAGATAAAGAACAATATAGAAGCCTAATATGACACCTTCAATATCAACCTTAGGTTTCTCTTCATCTAAACTGAATCCACTTTTCTAACAGCCAAGATCAAATATACTAACAAGAATCTCCACAACATTGGTAGTATCCAGTAAACTAGTTGTAAGCCAAGACAAGATTTTGTGCATCTATCAGGTAGTCCTTCCTTTTCTCTTTGGGCTTATTCAGACTAGGGGCATCCACACCTCTACAGGTGTTTCTCCTTTCTCTCTTGATATATGGATTTGAAGTCATCCTTCCTCTCAGTTATTTAAAATCCCATCTCTTGTATGGTCTCTCTTCACGAATTCATCTATGATGAGGACTGCATGTACCTAACACACTAGTCTAGCACAACTTGAACCATTAGATACCAATCACCCAATCCTTAATCAACCTCCAACATCATGCAACATCTACCAAGATCAAATCAAATGATACTCCACCAACACAACATATCAAAGAAGGATGACTTCCTAACATTGGTGTACCTCTATCTTTAAAATAAAATCAGAATGTCACTACTATGGAAAGTATCCAACGTGAAAAGTTTGCTCCAAACTAGATTGGAATATACATTATCACTCATGAACAGTGACTAGATCCATGGGCCTATCGCGTTAGCCTCCCTGGAGAATGGTAACACTAGAACACAAGAAGACTCTACAACGCCTAATGCACTTGAATGACATTTCTAGTGTGTCTAACACACTCACCAACATTGACCTTAGTCACATCCATGTAAGCTCCATTTTCATCACTTAGCCTTCTCTATCTTCCATTGTGAATGATTTGGAACCCATGTGGTATTTCGTCACTATCCTATTTGTGACCTTTAAATGGGCACCATGGCTAATGCACCATGGCATATTCCTAGATGGACAAGTTCCTTATTTTAGGTCATGATAACCCCAAAATCATTACATTCCATCTCTCTTAGTTATCTACCTACTCAAACCATGATAAGGGTCCACATATGGTATCTTGTACACCTTACCTCCCCTCCCTAAGATGGTCTACTGGGGTTATGTTCTCATCTCCATCATAACAATTTATGGATGCTTAAATCAAAGGGACTGGATATTGTCCAAAACACATACTGCTCATCTGGAAAGGACAATTGTTAAAGTAAAGTAAAATATTATGGCAAAAGTATAAACTGATCCCTTGGAAGGACAATTATCGCAGTAGGGTGGATCCATTATGTCATGTTAAAAACAAAAGTCAAAAATCTTTGGAGTCAAGTTCTAGACCACTCCCTCGAAGGATTTGGAAGTACATTCTTATGGTCATTAAAATAAAGGCTTCTTGAATTGATCAACGAAGCAAGTTATCAAAAGTCAAAAAACATCCATCTAAAAGCACACATCCTAGGAAAGCTTCCCTCGTCAATCATCTTAGTCTAATTAAAAGTTAAAACATCTCCTGTATTGATCAGTTTGCCCAATACTGCTCAGATTTGGGGCATAGACCTAGAAAGTACTTCCATGACCTAAAGAGAAGGAGGTATTTACCCCATGTCAAGCTACATCTAAACCCCTGGTGTTATGCTTCCTATAATGCATATCCTAAGCATGACCCTCCAGTCGTTCCTCATCATGATCTTATATGTGACTAACTATCATGTATTCATATGTGTCAACACCTTCCGTATGACTGTAAGTGCATTGATTGTGTCCCATGTATAGGGTTCTCACATTTTACTGTGTGAATACATATCCCAAAGCATCTATCTTATGTGCACTCCTTGTCTATGGAATGAAATTGTACTTCTTAGTAATTTGAGTATCACCTTAACAAGGTCATGTTCATAACCCATGTTCTTTGGTTAATCTTAATTATGAGTCACACTTGTTCACATTGAACATATATTTCCATTTGTATCTATGGTTCTAATCTATCACATTGAAATAAAATCCAATTACATCATCTTATCTAATTTTTAATCCATATTGATATGGGACATCTAATCTGGCGTTCCATTCCATCACACTATGTGTGTTAGACAAGACCATCACATCATCTCTAATCTAACCATCATATCTAGATCTACATCCATCACATCATATTCAACCCTATTTAAATGCATCGCATCAATCCAATCAACACATCATGGTGAGAATTAATCAATGGGCATCATATCAATATAGGAGTTTTCACCATCTATACTTCTCTCCCAATATCCTTATCCAAATTATATTATTGCATGTCCAGCTTCAGACTTAGTGTGAAGAACCATGGTTAGGAACACATTGATCGTTGCCTTACAGAAGCTCATTTCATGCATTTTTCACTATCTTGCAGTGATCCTTAGAGTTCATTGATGTTCTCACCAAATTTGCACACCCTTGGACCTAATATTTTTGTGTTTAATAATGGAAGATGACCATATCTCATCATTATATCCCACCTAGTGTAAGCCATATTTTTCCCTTTCCATCCCACTAGAATGGATCACATATTGAAATTCTCACTTCATCATACTTTGAAGGATGGTTTGCATTAAGAGTCATTATTCCCTGCTTCATGTATTCCCAGCTTTTTGTCATACCATAGTATCTTGACCATGCCTCACATTTGTAACATCCTCAATTAATACCTTAGAACAAGTGAAATTTTTTTTTTTGATATTTGCATCCTGGTTCTAAATACATAATTTAGAACTCACAAATCAAATAACCATTCATATAACAGACAACCATATGCAGCTGTAATGACTCGGAGTACCTCCGATCTATTCATTCCATGACTCGGTAATCTACCGATCTATTCATTCCATGACTCGGTAATCTACCGATCTATTCATGAGTAATAAGAGATGGCGTTTTTATTTAACGCTTCACTCTCGCGGTTCTCTTCCCTATTCTGGGATTCAGAATGTTCTGTCCAAGGAACCTAACTGAATAATTGTTACCATTATTCATCGGCATCTCATCCCTTAGACTAGGTGAATTAGGACAACGCAATCAGCAGCTTGCGATACTTTGGCCAAATATTTGAAACATATTGTTATGTCTAGTATTCCTTAACGGCATACTCGTCAATCTGGAATACGTCCTTCACCCCATTCTTATGTTATATAGAATGTCTTACACTGACTACTGTCAGTCCTTCCTTTCACAACTTAATCACTCGGAGACAGATTAACAAGGTGATAATGTTATATGGATGCCCACGAGTATTAGAAATACGATGACATACTAGTTTAACCCTGTAGTTAGACCAGTGTGTCAAGATACCCCAAACCTCCTAGGCAGCCTTATAACATGGCCACATTCCTAATTGGTCCCTGAGTAATTCGTCGAGATCAAAGTGTAAATCTTAGCGATCAATGCAAAGGGTGTCGTCATAAGTCACCTGCATTGTTGTAACTTCGAGAAGATCCTAATCTCCTCGGAGGTACAACCCTGTAGTTGTCTTGTGCCGTCAACCTTTAAATCCACCTTGAAAAGATCTACTTACTAATATGCGTTACGCACATTGAGTTTTAAATTACTTTAAAGACTTTCCCCTAAGGTTAGCCTTTCCCAATCCCTGGATTCTTCGTCTTAAGACGACCTTCCTCAATAAAACCCATTACATGGTAGAGGTATTAAGGTCAAGCTCTCATCAAGGAGTCATTAGAATACACATGATTCTAAAACAACAGAATTGGACATTATCTCATTACCTTCATATGAGATTGCCATCTGAACCCCATTAGATTTATTTCAGTTCTCTTAACTGAATTTATATCATACTTATTAGTATAAAGATATAATTGGTTAAGAATCCAATTTAATGTTGTCCTGCCATACTAGGACTAGGGATTAGTAATTTACCTCAGCTTGATTAGTGTTCTGCTTAGGTTCGTTTTAACCCTATCTTTTAAAAAGACAATGATTTAAATTTCAATTTAGCTTTCGATAGAACAAATTAGAACTACTAAACACTCATAAGAATTCGATCACATTTTCTTTAAGCTTTCATTGTCAATCACAAAAGCATCCAATTACACAAAGATAACATTGCCACTCTGGTATATAAACCGAAGAAGGTCAACTATCAGAATTAAGAATACAACACATAAGTATCAAATACTTATTTTCATTCCTTTCATAACTATACAAATACATTTTATGCAAGCAGCATACTTGATACAATGCTTAACGGAAAAGAAACATCTTTCCACATATAGTACATTTAGAAAATCAAGCTGTAATTCATTATAAATCAAATTAAACAATCTGATCATCCTGTCAGATCTGCATTGCTTTTACCACTTACGGCAACCATCTGCAAAAATAGTCAACATGAGTCAGTTCGATGAACTGAGCATGATAAGCACTAACTTTTAAAACAATTGCAATCCATCAATTGTTTTCATTAAACACCCTGTTTAAATGAGTTCCATTATCCAAACAAGTAAACATATTCAGACTATGCCCTTGTAATACAAAGATGACTACTAACGTGTAACTCTATCATCGTTACAGAATAGTCCTAAACACTTCTCAATTATTTCATCAAATATTAAGAATCAAAGAACGAAAGTATCCAAAACAATTATCTTAAATCCAAGATCAGCAACATTGGACAGATCGTTAATTTCATCAGGTAATGGAAATATCATAACAACTCTTGAGTATATCAATATGTTAGAAACAGCTCCTACTGTTACAGATATCAACATGTATTATAATAATAGAAGAGAAAGGAACAAATAATTCACACTTCCTTTCACACAAGTTCACTACTATACCGTCTCCTCATATGGAAAGCATTCATCCGGTAAGTATACGAACAAGTCTGACAAGCCACAAGAAGAATCGCTGTTTTAAATAAAGAAATAAAAACACAGCAAATAAATCAGTTGAGTCCATCAACAGCACACTGTTACAATAAAGCAACTACAATACAATAGCCCCCATGCCGAACAACATGGTCTTTCTACCAGACAAACTCAGAATGACCTCACGCAAGAAGTGACAGGCAAGAAGACAACTACTGCCGTTACCTATTTAGGTACAGTTAGCTCCTAAATTCATTCATACTCAAAAATGGATAGATCAAAGTAAGGAAGGCGTAACACGCCTACAATCCCAATATCAATCTAGTAAAAGAAAGCCTCTTCAATCCTTTTCAACACTGTAAGGCTTTTGTTCCCAAGGTCGAATTCAAAGGAACTCAATTGTTGCCACAATCAATAAGAAACTCGAACTCCTTTTGAACAATGACATCTCCCTACGACTTAAGCAGAGAGAAGTTTAAATGAAACCCACGCATCACACACAGCCACATCAACTGGCATGAAATCTAAAGAAAACACAACATAGAATATCGTAGCTACATCTGAATGAAATCAGAGTAGAAAGTATGGTATCCATGACCTACTTCATAATTTGCCGTTATACAAGATGTCAAGCTATTCACAGAAATCCATCAAGGCCAAATAAACATCACATGTTCAATCTCAGGCTTATACAGAAGCCAAAAGAAACAAGATATCCTCCACAGGGTCAAACAATAGAATAAACCCAACAGTCCTAATTTGAAGCGATCACACTGGTTATTTATCAAGAATTCAACTGAGTCTATACAACAGTATTCAAGATAATAAAGAAGAATAATTAATGATTCCATCTACTCCAGTAATGATAAACATAAAAGAACAGGCTTCAATAATTACGAATTTCGTAAAAAGAACCAACTGAACCTTCTTCAATATTTTTGAACAAGCTTACATAGAAGGAAACGAAACATTATAACCGGGGAGTCTATACCCAAAATTTACTATAGTTAACAGAGGTCGAAAGACCTGTTACTTCTTCAAGACTTCAAACAAATCAATATCCAACATTCAAATATATAAATGTATAGCTTCCACAGTGGTCCATTTATACAAGTCATTCAATGGACTCTACAGAGTCGTTCCAATATATAATATACATATATCCATAATGCATACTGTAACGGTTAAATCTAATCCCGTTACCCCCAACAAAAAAGGAAAACAATTCCAAAAGAGTTGCAATAAGATACTGTCACACCGAAAGATGTTTATTCTCAAACAACCTTCAAGACAAAACGAAACCAAACAGTATCAATAACTACCTTCATCAAAACCCACGACAGAGCTTACAAAGATTCAATAAAACTGAACAGTCAAACAGGTCCATCAGTATCCCTTCTAACAATTTCCACAACAAGTATTAACAAAATATTTATATACATTTATATATACCAACATGCATCAATAGCCTGCACCCATCGGGAGGACAATTCATGGACTCACACAGAGCAGGCCTAGCACAAAATCTTGCCATATTTTCGCATATAAAAGCCAGAATGCAAAACACCCAGAAATATATAGCAACCGTTCGATTATATCAACACCCATCAAGGGATAAATGAAAAATCAAACCAGAAGAGATACAGTACCAAAAATCACACAAGACCACCAAGGAAAAATCATCTATTTCCATAAATCATTTGAACAGAGTTGTTCTAATGAAATCACTTGAAAGACAGCAAGATATTTAAAGGTTAGGGCCTAACATGCCTGGATTTTTACTCAAAATTCCGAAGCAGACCACTGGAAGAGCTCAGACTTCCTTTTCCTTTTCCAAGTTAGAGCGACCAACAAAATTTTGCTATCTCCATGACATATATATTCCCCTTGCCAGAGAAAAGAGCTAGATACCCTCATACTCGCCATGCAACTCCAAGAAGACTGGTGCGAAGAACCAGTGAACAGGCAGAAGGAAAACCGAAATTTGCGATAAGCCAAACAAACCAACAACTTCCCAGTTTGCATGCCTTCACGCGAGTTCCGAGCTCGACTACCGAGCACATTGAATGCATTTACACCGAATTTCCCGCTCAAACTCCACTGCCACCGACCGCCAAAATTGGCGACAGTCAAATAAAATTTCCAGTTCATTTTCAGTTTTGGCGACCTGCCACGTCGGCACAAGTTAGCCGTTCCTAAAACCTCCGCCAAGACCTGTCCTTCATACTTATCCTTAACATTTAATGACATAGAAAACGCCGCCCATGGTTCGCACCCCTCCATAGGCCCCCATACATTTTGTTCAATAGTTGGGTTAGTATCTTAGGTTAGAATTTAGGATAATACTTATTCTAACCACATTACACATAGATACTAACTTAGGACATTAGCACTTAGCCTAGGTCTAGGTTAGATTAACACTAATCTAACCCCTAGGTTAGGTTTAGTTTTAGGTTACTAACCATTAATAATTCAGTTAGGTCTACATTCTGTACACTCAGAAAAAGACCTACATCATACCTTCTTGAACAGGGTTAGCTCTTGTTCTGCCTCAGGCTGGAGAATCATATGTAACCGAATTATTACCTGGTCCACGATCGAGACCTTCCAGATATACTTCCATATCGGGAACCAATCCATTTCACATGATCAGCCTGAGTCATACTCCGGACCAGCTTATTCAATGCTTCTAGACCTTGCAACCTGTTCAAGGTCTGTGATTTTAATTCATCACGAACACACTTAGAGCAATACTTGGATCAATTCCACTGATCCAAGATTAGATCTTATAGATGGATAACTCTATAATTCATTCCGAGATCAGATTAAACTCAGATGCAAAAATGAAATAAATAAAAGAGTCTAATCATATTCTGACATCAGTCAAGGATTTGCAAAGAAATTATAGTACATATCAAGCATGATTTCTAAATCGAGGAACACATCCTTTTATAAGAAATCACATATCAACGCTTGTATGCTCAGGAGGAAGTAACAACAGTTCAGGGTGTTACAATACATAAGTAAATTGTAAACCATGTGTGAACTGGATTTATGTGAATGTAAGTGTTAGTGCTTATGTTTTTGTGATCAATACATAGTTTTTAAGTGATGCGTATTTTAATAATAACAACAAAATTCCATTTATTCATTTAGTTTTTGAGAGGTAAAATAATGGGCATTATAGTTGGTATCAGAGCAGAGGTTTCAAACACTTAAACCTCTAGGGTTAATTGTTAATGAATATTGTGTGCTTGTCTGTTGCACATAGCATGAGTGTCATGTTACTAGTTGATGTGTCATGTGAATTCGTTGTGGTGTTCTTTGGGTTGTTTGTTGTACTAGGTATGTGGCTCTTGATGAGCATGTTGTGTAGTGGGTCCCCATTTCCATGTGATGGATTAGTAATGTCTTAGATCTTATAGCTATTTATAGATTTTTTCTCATTGGCTTGGTTTGGTACTACTTTTGGATAGTATTAATAGGGGTTACTTCTGGAGACATATATGGAAGTTAGCAAGTAAGTTTTTAGATTGTTCATGAGTTCTATTCTTCAATAGTTATGATAGTTGGGAATGGTTTCTCGATTATTTGGAATTTGAGAGATTTGGTTTTATCCTTGGAACACTTCACTTGGTTTTAAACCTTCCCTGATTCTTTACTTACCAAATTATGGATACATTGGTGACTTCTCATGGTGAAATTAGTGTTGTTAACGTAAGAGATCTACTATTTATTATTGCATACTTGACAATTGATATTACTTATTGAAATTACAAGAATGACTCCATATCGTATTTTGACATTTGATGATCGAATGAATTCATTTCCATGATCTCTCTCCTAAATCATGAAGTTTTATTCTATCCAATCTTGCATCAATTGATTGACCAATTCTATTCTCCTTTTAGATATTTAAAACTTCAATCCTTGACAACCAAAAACAACATTATTGGATTATCTGATTGACCCATCATGTGACTTTATGAGTGATAACCTTATTGGAAAACCTTTGGTTCCTAATCAGGGTGAGATTCTTGGGTGTATTTTTGGTGGATATAAATGTAATCATCTAAGCTATACGGATATATTTAGGAGCTTATGATTCAGTTAGAGGTTATGACAACTAAATTATTTAATTAATATCATGATTATATGTTATAATGTGAACTTGATGTTTTAGTTCCCCTATTGGTGGTCATTAAAGGCCACACAATGAATGTGATGTGAATATATATTTGTATTTTATTTGTAAACTTAAATTTCCTTAGAACCAACATCTTATTTATTTGATTTATTGGGAATCTTTGAGGCTCTTATTATTTTTGTTTTCTTGCAAAAAAATTTGTAATTTGAATGCAGTCACTTGGCAATTTTTCCTTGGTTTCCAAGATTTATTGGTTTTGTTTATTTGTTGAAACTCAAAGCTTCATGGTTGTGAAGCCACTTGGCTAAATATCATCAAGAGTGTAATGTGGGTTTCCTTACTTGTTTGATGAGATGGTTATCTTGTGTTTGTATTGTGTACACATGTCGTATAGGGTTACTCCTAAGGTGTCAATTTTTCATGCATGGTGTTGTAGTAACATACCCTTAGTTTTTGTGGTGATGGGGCTCTATGTGTTTAGGACCATGGAGTGACCCAATATCACTTGGTTACTTGATACTCAATCCTCCTATGGTGGATAGACACTTGTGATATTTAGTCCTCCTATGGTGGAGAGAGATATATGATACTTAGTCCTCTATGGTTGAGAGACTTTTATGATACCCAATTCCCCTATGGTGGGGTGATATTTATGATACTAAGTTATCCTTAGCAGAGAAACCTCCGTGACATGCATTATAGTTTGTTGATAGTGATTTGTGTTTCTCCTTGCATCCTAGGATGAGGTTATTCACTACTGAGATATATATGATATTTAGTTTAGACTTCATAGTTGAGCTTGATATTATTCACTCATTTAGATTTTGGATTACTTGAGAATAATGTAATTTTGGAATGCGAGATTCACTGAAAACATATAGATGAGACACTTGAAAAAAAAATCTTGGTTATTTTAGCTCCTTGAGGATAGGTTGACGTCTTATACTATAGACTCTTTTGGCAGATATTATGGTACTTGAATTCATTGGGAACTGTACCTAGATAGATAGTTAATTTTTGTCTTGGGAACCCTACTATGGATGTTTTTTAATTATATTCTACTTTGGTGGTGTTTTTTTAACCTTTTTTTCTATGTGTTGTGCATACCCATTGCATACCTATTTTTTAGAGTTTATGTTATGGGGACAATGTTTCGGTGATATGTTACGTACCCCTCCTAGGTAAGTGGATGTCATTTTGGTGAGGAAATGTGGTATTTTTATGGTAATATGTTTGTGTCATCATAGATTCACGGTTGGTTTATGTGCTCTTCCCCTTGGTATAGTTAACTTTAGGTGTATCCCCTTTCTTGTTAGTGAGTGTCATGTTATAGTTGTTGCTTCAAATTTAAAATTGTGATAAAATAGAGTTGGTCAGTGTTATGGTTTGGGGTTTTGGATGACCTTGTGATGTATTACATTGTTGGAAACCTGAAAAATAGTGAAATTTATTTATTAAATAATAGAAGTAATGAGATAGAACTATTACACGATAAAAAATGATAATGAAGTATAGAGCCAGCCAACTTGTACCTATGAGAAAATTAATAAGTATGAATACACTCATGACAAAACACTAATAAACAAGTTTGGTTATGAATATGGAATTTAGATAAATTTTCTATGGTAGTGGGCACTACAAATCTTCATAGAACATAAAAAATTGAAGAAAATTACAATTTTTACTTGTCTTTCCATGGATGCATTATAGCAAAAAATTATTTTACTAAGAGATATTCTTTCTTTGTTTTCCTATCACCTTCTTATCTAGGTGTTGTGTTTCATTGAGGAAAATGCTCTTATAAGGGGAGGGAAATGTGGTGCCCCACTATGGAGAACCAGACAACAATATTTTTTTGAGGGTCATTAGTTTTGTAATGAATTGGTTTTAGATGTTGTTTTTTGGAGGAGACTCCCGATAGTGGTTCATATGAGCAAGAGTTTTATATTTCGTCTAAAGGATACAAAAATAATTAAATAAAAGATCATTCATGTGTGTGTGTACATGAGTGTTTTTAATGAAATTAAGTAAATTGTGAAAGGTTAAAATGTTTTAAAAAATAAGACAAAATGGGTTTCATTAACATTTTGATTTTATTTAGGCTCTAAAACAAGGGAGGAGTTATAAGGCGACACCGCCAAGAAGGAGATGTAGGGTTTTCCTACAAATAAAGCTATATTTTGCAACTTTTCTAAATCCTCCTAATGTGTCCTCCCAACCTACACCAAAAAGGAGTTACAAATAAGGGCATATCATCTATTAGATTAGAGATGAGAAGGTATTTTTGTTGGTTGTTGTAGTGGAAATAAATTTGGGGACTCTGTTTACAAATGTAGAAGCATTTGGTGGTGTATGGGGTTTATTTGACAAAGTACCCATTGAAAAACATGTTTTCAAAGAACACATGACCATATAAGCTCCTTTGTTTGTTTAATTAGCCACATGGGTGCAAATTTGCAAGAATAGAGTTTTTATTCTAGCATGGTCTGGACACCCTTCAAAGCAGGCCAAATATTTATTAAAAAATACTATTATTCTCTTCCTGTTTTTTTAGCAATGTGGTTGCACCTTGTTTTCATTGAGGAAAACTCTAAAATCTATCATGGAATCTTCCATAGAAATTTTTGGTTATGGTGTGGATTGGTTTTTTGGGTTGTTGACCCTATGATGGTTGTATGGAAGGCACCATTGGCTATTCTATTTATCCTTAAGAAACTTTAAACTTCGTCTGCAATGTGCTTATTGAACCAGTGTTGGATGTGTGGATTTATTTGCTTGGTGTATGTAGATCCCATAAGAATATGGACTAGGAGTATTTATCATTTTGTTCAACACTTTTCTTTTTCTAAGTTGAGTTCTAAATACTATTGCACCCTGTGTTCTTTTGTTAAATATCTATATAAATACAGGAGAAAATATAAGACATATGAATAACTCAAGGTCTTAGGCTATTGGTGAGTTACAAGTAGTTGGTAATCATCAACCCAAGTTCCATTCCCATTGATTTCATTAGACACTTTCAATAGGTGTCCTTGGGGACACCTTGAGGTAGGGGTCAAACTTCTCCATATGGACCACGCAGAACATAGTGGGGTGCTCCGAATGTAAATCACTCGAAGGACATTAAGGACCCAAGCCCACCTTGATGTACCACTTAGAGAAAGTGTTCCTTCGATGCTCTAGTTCATAGATCTGGTATAATAAATGTGTTTACAATTAATAGTTTTACCACTTAGAGAAAGTGCTCCTCCAACACTCCAGTTCATAGCTCTAGTATAATAAAAGTGTTTACCATCCAAATTCATTTTTTGAGTGAGTCAAGGGAAGTCATAGAAATCCATGAAGATGGAATATTTTTGGACGGTCTTTAGAACATGGTCCCCAAGGTTGATCGCCCTGTTTATTATCCTTTGAAAGGTGTAAATTCCATTTAATTGGTGTAAAAAACTCATCTAGACATTAAGAAGGTGGCAGGGGATTTCTTTTCTAAATCATTCTTTGTAATTTTTCTACTCTTGTCTGGCACCCCCTATTCAATAGAATCCTCCCCATTCATGGCCCTCTCCATTTTTGAAAGTCCTTATTCCCCTACGTATTTGCAATTTGAATGGATCCTCCCTTCTAGGTGACCTCCAGCGTGAGCTCCGTTTAAACCAAAACCCTAGGAGGTTTCCATCCACATCTGTCGGGCGATCGGATCAAGATTCTTCCTCCCAGTTCTCTCTTTTGGGATCACAGGATTGGGAGGATGATATTCTCTCATAGGTTCCTTCAGCGCAGGATGACATCATTGATGAAAGGGACAGTTTGGAAGGTCAAGTCCACCTTTTTTCTAATAGAGCTCTTATCGCTAAATTTTTCAGTCATTGGCTTTCTGTGGATGAAATATCTAATTGGTGTGAGGACCAAAGGGGGTAATGGTTTAGGATCCTCTTCTTAGCTAAGGGATTTTTTCTCATTGTCTTTCACAGTGATACTTAGTGGTCAGAAGTCTACAAAAGGAAGAATAGTTTTATCCTAAAGTGGGGATTGATCCTTCGGCCCTGGGTACCCAACTTTGACCCCTAGAAGGTAGAGGCTAATGAACATAAAGTGTGGGTGAGGTTGTATTCCTTTCCAATTGAATACTGGAATCTAAAGATCATAGCTAAAACTTTTAGCAACCTAGGGAAAGTCTTGCAAATTAACTCTCACACCTTGGAAGGGTCCTTAGTTGATTTTGCTAGAGTTAGTATCACTGTTGATCCTTCAAAGCCCTTGCTAAATTCTATCTCAATGAATAGCCCTACTAGCACCTGGATTCAAGTTGTTGAATATGAGCACATTTCTCAGAAGGGTTTCAATTTTAATTTATCATGTCATCTTCAGAAATAATTCTCAACTCCCTCAAATAATTTAGGTTCCAGATGGATTCCAAAAGAATCCACTCTAGAAAATTTTACAGATGTCTCCAAGGAAAATCCAATTTCAGCTATTTTTCTTACAGATACAGTTGGTCCTTCCTCAATGGACAGACTGATGCCCATTTCCATCTCATCGAGCTCGTTCTCTCTAAGATCTCTTCTTAAAAACTCTTCCATGGTCATGGTAGAATCCAGTAAATTCTACAAAATCATGAAAGTCGGGGTTGATGGTGGGAATTTCTCCACACGTGAGGAGATTGAAAAATGGGTGGAAGAAAAAGAGGCAATTTTGGAATTGAATCCTTCCCTTATTCATGAGCTTCCTCTAGTATATTGTCTAGGTGATGATCATGCAGTGGTTCCTACTTAGGTTTGTTCCTTGGTTGTTACACCCAGCCTCTCTAATCTTCCCAATGTTGGTCATTCTGCCTTAGGTGGAAGACCCAGTAAAGAATCCAAGATGAATAAGGAGATCACTGAAGGTAAGTGGTATCAAAACAGTAACTTTTTTCAAAAATAAAGTAGTGAGGGCCAGTCCCTTCCAAATAACCAATAAAGTTATTATCTTGGAATGTTAGGGGCCTCAACACCCCTAACAAATAGTGTTTGGTTAAGTGTTGTATATTAGAACAAGAGGTAGATTTTTGTTTGCTACAGGAGACCAAACTCTTTCTGGATGACATGGAAAATCAATGGCCTACCAAATGGAATGGTTAGCAAGGTCTTTTTGTTGACTCTGTTGGGGCCTCTGGTGAGTTGGGATTCTTTTGGAGGGAACAAAAGGCTTATGTTTCTCTCATTATAAATATCAATAATATTCAATGGTATCAGATTCACATTCTACACATTGATGTTAGTTTTTTAATTTGTAATTTCTACAACCCTTCTAGTCTGCTTTCCAAGAGAACTTTATGGGCTTCCATTCAGAAAGACATAGAAATCTTTGGTGAGGAGCTCATTCTGATGGCTGAAGATTTCAATGCCATATCTTCTAATAGAGATAAAAAAGGTGGTGTCTCCAAGAATCCTCGATCTCAATTGGATTGTTTCTCCTTACAAAATGTCTCTTTGTTCGATCTGAAGCCCAAACAAGGTTGGTTCACTTGGACAAACAGGAAGATTAGATTTGGAAAAATAGCAAAACATCTTGACATATTCCTTCATAATGACGCATGGCTTCATCATAATTTCATTTTGGAGAGCATTATTCTCCCTATCTCTGGCTTAGATCATTTTCCTATCTTGCTTCATCTGTCCCTAGATCAGGTCCCTAGACGGTCTTCCTTTAAGTTAGAGCTCATGTGGTTGAAAGACCCTTCCCTTTTTTATTTGATCAATTTTTGGTGGTCCTCATTTTCTTTTAATGGCACTAAGATGTTCTCCTTGTCTCAAAAATTAGCAGGGTTAAAAAGAAAAATCTTAGCACGGAACAAAATTCACTTCAAAAATATTTTTACAAAGAAAAAGGGGCGGAGGGTAACTTAAAATCCTCAAAAAAATATTTCAAGAAGAAATATATCCTATCAGAACTCAGTGAACTTCTTCTCAGGGAAGAAATCTTCTGGAAATAAAAGTCCAGAGAAACCTGGTTGAGAGAAGGGAATAAGAACACAAAATTATTTCACTCCTCTTTCAAGATAAGGTGCAGTTCCAACTTCACCTCTAAGTTGAAAGTAAGAGAAGGGGAATGGATTACAGACCAAAAATTTATAAAAAATCTAATGTTTCTTTCTTCTCTGATTTGTTGGATGGGGAATCTCTCTCTCACCTCTCCATCTAGAACACCCTGCTCGCTCAAGTTCCTGAGCTAGTCAATGAGTCTTGGAATAATTGGATCCTCACTCCCTTCACTAAGGATGAAATCAGAGTGGTGGTATTCTCCATAGAATAGGATAAAGCTCTAGGCCCATATGGTTTCCCAACAGCTTTCTTTCAATAGTTTTGGAGTATAGTCATTGAAGATGTTTTGACAGTAGTTGAATGATCCCATGCTTTAGGTAAAGTGTTAGGAGTTATCAATCACACGTATGTTTTCATGTTCCCCGAGAAATCTCTAAATGAAGTAATCGATGACTTCAGACCCATTTCTTTGTGCAATACCTCTTATAAGATTATTTCGAAAGCCATCAATCTACGTCTCTGGCCCCTTCTTGATTTCGTCATTTCTTTGGAGTAAAGTGGGTTTCTTCCTGGAAGACATATTTTTGATGGGATTCTCTTGGCACATAAATTTAAGCATTATCTTTCTGTGAGACAACAGTCGAGCATTCTCCTCAAATTAGATTTTACCAAATCCTATGATAGACCGAATTGGCATTTTCTCATTAAAACCCTGCTAAAATTGGGCTTCAGTCAAGATTTCTTCTCTCAGATATTCAATTCCATATCTTCCCCCCACTTATCTATTTTGATTAATGGCTTAGTGGAAGGTATTTTTTTCACCAACATGGGGATTTAGCAAGGGGACCCCCTCTCATCCTTCCTCTTCATTTTAACAACCGATTCCCTAATCAAGTTGATCTCAAAATGAAAAGTTACCGGGGCTATGAAAGGCCTTAGGATTGATGATGAAGTGGATCCTCTAACCCATCAACAATTCATGGATGCCACCTTTCTTTTTGGAGAGGCCTCTTTTTTTGAGGCTAGGATGTTTGACCAAATCTTGGATTCCTACTCAGAAGTAGTCGGGTAGGTAATTAGCGCAGCCAAATCTCTGATTTTTTCTTCAATGTCTCCCTTATATTCCAAAGAAGGATCAAGAATATTTTGGGCTTCTCAGTTGGTTCCCTTCCAAAAAATTATTTAGGCATTTCACCTTTCACTGGAGCTAGTCGTTCTTCCCTCTGGCAGGATCTGCTTACTTCCTTTGAAAAAAGATTGTCGGTATGGAAAGGTAAATGACTTTATTTTTTTGTTAGGCTTCAGCTTATTAATATGGTGTAAAAGATATTCCTATTTATATGCTCTTAGTCGTGAAGATTCCTAAAATGATCCTCTAAAAATTGGAGAAATTTTTAATATTCTTTCTCTTGCAAGGCATTGGGGTGGAAAAAAAGTTTGATCTTGTTAAATAGGAGGAAGTCAAACTTCCAAAGGAGAAGGGTGGAGCTGGTATAAGGGATTTGGGTCTTCACAATATTTCCCTTGGTGCTAAGCATATTTCATGCTACCATCAATTTTCATTTTGTATGCTACCAGACGGTAGCATTAAATATGGTTTCGATCGGTGGCATAAAGGTTGTTGTCGGTCGATGTATTAAACTTGCTATAAATAAACAAAGGTAGTGATTTTCACTCCACACAGCAGAGATAATCCAAAGCATATAAGGAAAAACCCTAACGAAAAAACTTGAATTCCAAAGGAAATACAAAAAGGAAGAATTTATAATGCCAAAGGATAGCTACAACCAAATTTTATAATAGATTGAAAAAAATGCTAAGAAGAAAGAACATTTCTAGAGAACCCAAGAACCTAGTTGCATCAACAACAAATATGAAGAAGTGTTTTTTCAAGATCCTAGTATTTCCTCAACTATACACATTTCTAGAGGATCCTAATGTGTTTTCCCAATGGATCAAAGCATCCAGTTTCACAGGGCTATTGTATATGCTCAAATATCAGCCAAACTAGAAAACACTTAACAATCTTCTACTCAACTATGACACTTCCACTTTCAACTTTCATTATAAACTCCCATCTCATACAAATTCATTTGGAAGCATCTCACAGGACTACCACACAAATATGTAGATCTTGTCACGATGAAGGTTGTTTTATTAGATGAAGAATGAAAGTATTTGGAGTCTAATTTTCAATTATCTATTAATGTAATTACAGATATTATTGCTCGTAAGTTTATTTTTTGTTTTACAACATTATATTTTCATTATTTTCAATTTAAAAAAGTTTGATTATGTTTAAAATTAACCACTAACAAAATGATTCTCCTTTTTGTATTGACAATTACAGCTTCCTAAAACCCTTCAAAAAGAGGGATTCAACTCAAGGATTTCAGTCACCCATTTCTACAGGCTGTGGTGCAGTTCTTCCAGGATAGAATTATTTTACAAGTTTGATATGCATATATTATGTGGTGGGCTTTAGCATATATCGTTCACACCTTATATGGGAAAAAATTTAACTGGTGCAGCTTCTTATCCTCTAGGATAAGATCTGATTTAACAAATATTCATTTGAATGATAATGTTACCATCAGCTCAACAAATTTGATTCTTGGTTTATATTATGAATCTCTCTATAATTTACGTGACACCTCTCCTCTCACATCAATGAATTTAAAGCTAACGACTTTGTCATTAACACTAATAGTTGAAGAGCAAGAGGTGAGTCCCAATTTTTTATTTGATGGTTTTTAATTATTATTTTTTATTATTGTAATATTTATCTTTTAAAATTAATTAACAGTTTATTGTTGAATTATCACAGAAGATAGCTATTGCGGCTGTATCACAAAGGGATGTTGCTATCAGAGGTCATTTCCCACTAGTTTCATGAGATTCTGTTACTATTTTTGATGATCAACAAACAGAGGAAGACAACCCTCCACATTCTACTAAAAAGATGAGGATTTCCATAAACCCTGAAAGTCAAACATCCAAAATACCACAGGGATTAATCGCATGTATTTTGATTTATGATATATATATATATATATGTGTGTGTGTGTGTGTGTGTGTGTGTGTGTGTGTGTGTGTGTGTGTGTGTGTTTCAAAATGTTTGAAAATAAATGTTATTAATTATTTAAAACTTGTATGTGTTTCAAAATTTCTTGCAATTGATATTGCTTTGCTACAAAGACCTCCAACAGAATAGGATTGTATCAATGGGCTCAAGTGCATGAGGTAGAAATATCTTCAATACCTCACTTTGTGGCCCTTGGTTTGAATCTCTTATTTTTTATATTTTTGCTGATATTTGTTGAAATAAAAATTCAACAAGCTAATAAATATTTAATTCTTAATTAAATAATTTTAGATCACACCTACCAATCTTTTCAGTCTACTCCTCCAACACCACCACATCAATAGCAATAGGTTTCATTTGCACATTGGAAATAATCCTCTCAACAAAGTAATTTTTATAATCTTATATGAATTTATTTACTTTTCATTGATATTTTGTTTGTCTTTTGAATTTCGTCATATTATTTACAAAATTACAATTCATTGTTTCGGGACCTCTAGTTCCACGTCCACTACAAATGAAGATGTCACCTTCACCACCCCCACCACAAAATATGAGGACCAAGTTCCCGGGAAAGAATATTTCATTCTCTCTTCCAGCTTCAAGCAAGGGCACCCTTAATTTTGCTTCTAATTTTCCAACGTTTTCATTGGGCAATGCTCCTAGTGGATGTAGTGTTTTGGTGTTGAACGAAATTGATTTAAATGAGGGAGAAAAAAGTGTACTTCAAGCCCATGGAACTTTCAATCCTCAAGATATGATTCATGGGGTAAGGCATCCTTCTCCAATAAGAGTGGATGGATCAAGCACACCTTCTCCACTGCAAACTTCCTTAACTGATGACCAAAAAATTTCTTTTACACTTGGTGTTATTTTGGCTGATAATACTTAAGCCAATATTAATATTATATTGAAGGAGGTTGAAAAATTAAAATTATGGGAGTTTAGGGATAAATTTCTAATTAAAGAAATAAATTCATGATATAAAAATCACAACCAAAGACATATATTGTATTCTTCACATTAGAACGAGCTAACAAAGATTGATATTTTGTTGAATCAGGTTATTTCTGGTTCTGTAAAAATTTGAAAATAATTATGATGATGAAGTGTTGGTTGTTATGTCAAAAATAATTGAGAATTTAAATTCAGAATCACAAGCCTACCACAATATGTGGTCGAGAGACAAGGTCCTTGAAGTTATTGCAAATGTGAAACAGGATAAGGCATTGGTAAGTCTTACTAAATTTTCAAGTATTATTTTCATTTTTTGAAATTTTAATAATAGTTTTTCTCTTTTGAAATATAGTCAAAGTACAAAAATTTTAAAAATGAGGCTAGTGTGTTTGTTTTTCATTACAAATTTCCAAGAAAAGTTTAACTTCAACAGTTGAATTGAAACAAAAGCTTATTATCTTAAACAAGTAGAATAATACCTTGAGAAGAATAATAAAGTCAAATGGGATCCAAAGATACTATTGAAGAAGCAAACATAATAGGATCCAACATTACTATCTGTTGGTGATGTGGCAAATCTAGAAAAAGGATAATAAAGGAGCATGGACCAGATCCGGAAATATTGTTGAAGAAGAAAATAAAATAGGATCCAATGTTACTATTTGTTGGTGTAAAAATGTTTCAAATTGTATGACAATATTGAAAATTTCAAACTTCAATCGATGTCCTTTAAAACATTCATCAAATTTATCTAACATATCTAGAGTCTAACACACCCTTTTCCTGAACCTGATGAAGTCCGCTATATAAATGGATCAGGTGTAGTGCAAGCTAAAGTTATGAAATTCATCTCATGCAACATTGGAAGAATCCCACAAAGTGTTAACAATGTTTCCAAGTCTGCAAGGTGATAAAGCAAATATTTTTCCTTGTCAACTCGCCTACGGTTCTTATACATGAAACCAGTTAAAGGTGGATATTCCTCAAAAACTTTACGTACAGGCTCATACATAGAAATACATTTAGTATCAACATCTTTAAGAATTTTCTTACCATCTATGACCCCAAGGGAAATTTTTTGAAACTCCATAAATCTTTTCATACTGCATGACATATAGGCATGCAGTTCACAGATAAGCTCTTCAAAAATTTTAACACATTCAAATGTGCTTACTATCTTGTATGCAAGATTCATCCTGCAAGCCATGCAATGAATATGAATCATATAATGAAGTAAGCAAATGTTTGGAGACGCACATATAGACCATTTCTATGACCCTGCATCACTGATGCAACATCAACACCAATGTAAATCATGATTTGTAGTCTATAGAATAATTATCCATTCCTACTATGTCCTTCAAATTAGATATAACTAATTTGAGAAATATTTTCACCATTGACAATTTTCTTGCATTTTATGAATGAATAGTCAGATGAGGTGTCCTTCTGTGGTTATGGAAAGTATCTACATGCATACAAACCCAAGAAGTGTTGTCAACAGTTGTAACCTCATCAATGGAAAGGGAGATGGAACTTACATTCTTTACGTTTTCTTTCAAATATTCTTGTTCAATCATCGCTAGACATCTCACCATCTCCCAAGCACTTCTCTCTAACCAATGTGAATGTGGAAGGTTTGGAAACCCATTGAACTTGAACAATTTCTTATATTCTGAAAAATCTAAAATTGGTCTGCCCATTTTAAGAATAAAGAATATGGTTGAAAACTTGGTCAGTTTTTGCCTTCAAATTTTCATTTGTAACTTTTCCAAAAAATTTGCATTAATGGTTCCTCCTTTCTCCTGAATTTTTTGAGAGTGGTTTCATCTTATTTTCATACTCATATCTTACATGCATGCACTCTTTTGTAGTTTTCCATGCTACGAGTCTTTGTTATTTTTCCATCATTTTTAGTGACTGTGTAATATAATTTGCCACAATGTTTCTCTATAGTTTCCAATTTAAGCTACATTCTATGTTCTTTACCCAATTTCCAACCACAAATAATACATCTACATTCTTTGGGAGCATCACTATCATTATCTAGTATGTACAAGTTCAATGAATGGGAATTTTACTGCCCAATCTACCTGAAAATACCTTCCTATTGTCTAGGAGGTTTTCTTCTTTCTCACAGATTTATTTTTTTGAAGGGTTCATGTCAATATCATCTTCTATGCTGGAATCTTTTCATTTGAACATTCATCTACTGAAAACATTTGGAAATCAGTAACAATCTTCTAGCTCTGGCATGTCTGGGTCAATTCTATCTTCATCTAATGAAATAATTGTTTCTTTAGGGTTTATGTTTTGGTTTACTGTTTCATGTCTGAATATAATTAACAGATAGGGGTTTCTATATTCAAAAATGAAAAATGTTATTAAACTCTTACAAAGATGCTAAAAAATTTAAACTGAGATGAAAAAAAAGAGGAAAAAGGTTATGATAATCTATTACAACTTACCAATACCTGTGTTAATGATTCGAGTGGATGCATGTTGGATCTTCATTTTTTTTGGTTGGCTGAAAAAATTTAATATGTTACCTTTTCTCTTTTTAGTTTGTTCTGCATTTTGTTGATTGTTCAGATAATCCATTGTATTTATCCATGAGAAATATTTAATATTAGATCAATTTAATCAAAATCTAAACAGAATATCAAAAATTTGTAAATGCATACTGGATGCTTCAAGTCAGTAGCATGCAGAATGCTACCGACCGGTAGCATACTATAGGTTGTCAGTTGGCATCATGCAGTATACTACCGGTCAGTAGCATTCTGACATGGTAATCAGACCGGTAGCATATACAGTATGCTACCGAGCCGGTAACATGTACTATACTACCAACTGATACATCATACTAGTATGTTATCGGTCTAATTACATGCAGTATGGTACTAGACAACATGCATACTGTCCGGTGACTACTAACTAGTATGCATACTACGGATGATTGAATAAAGACACCAGACATGTATGCAAATTACCGGTCGGCATACATTGTACAATATACTATCAAATGGGTAGCATGTAATGTATACTACTGATAGGTTGCATACTAGTATGCTATTGGTCAATAGAATACTTCATGTTCCTGATTGGCATCATGCCGTTAGCCAGATAATTTACGCACTTAAAATGCTACCAGAACAAATTAAAGTACCTTGAAAGTAGAAATGAAATATTCGTGAGTCTGATGACTAGTCGTCGGGTCAATGACGATCTTTAAAGCATAAAGGAATTGCGAGGCCGGTAATATTTGATAATCTTGATTTTACAGAAGGGGAGGTTCTGAATTTCAATGTTTAGAACTATGAATAATGAATTATAAATATTTAAATAGAATATATATATGAGGCAAATTTGACATATCTTAATTTCACAATAAGGGTGATTTTAATGATAACAGTCGACTATCAATGGAAACTCTTTGGCAAACCGACCTCTAAAATTAACTTCTACCTGGAAAATTTTGGTGACCCAATCCTTATTCATACCTGAAATATTCACCAATTTCAAATTTTGAAAACCAGAGTATTCATAAATTAATGAATATTTGCCACTAAAATTTTTCCTGCCCTATGGTCAACACAAATCTTGCTACGACCATCCTTCTTTATGTTGATTACCATGGTACTAATCCATTTAGATTCCTCAATAGGCTCAATGATCCCTGACTTAAGCATCTTGTCAATCTCCTCTTTTACCTTCTCGCACAAGTTCAGGTTCATCCTGTAAGGCCTCTTCTGAATAAGACACGTGCCTTATTTTAATTTAATCTTCATCTCTCCTAATGAAGGATGCACGCCCTTCAACTCGTGATATCCCCTTGGGAATAATTCTTAGAATTCACGTAACAACTCAATGATATTTTTCACCTCTGGTTCTAACCAATAATCACTAATTATGGCTTCCGTAGGCACATCCTCAATACCAATGTTCACCTTTTTAGTCTTTAAAGGCACATGGTATGTGCGCATCTTCTCATCTAGAGAATCCAATACGTCGCATGCCCCCTCTATGTGTTTTATGCCTAGGTCTTCAACTTCCTCATAATCAATGAGGTAGACCATATTCCCTTTTTCCTTCTCTTTCAATGTGTGGTGTAACAATGTTTCTTTTGTTTCTAGTACATCCTCGCGTGACTCAACCTTAGGATCTCCTAATAGTTGAATCATAAATTGCTCTGCATTTTCACTATCTCCCAATGTGATGTGCTTCATGATCTGCAAGGCTTCATGGAATGGGGTTTAGTGGAAAAATAGTCAAAAGTATGAGCAATACCTTCTGTCATGTTGCTCTAACCAGCAGCTTCTTGCTTTAACTCAGTATGAAGATACCAAGCATACGTGCATCCTCATAGAGTAGAGTAAAACTTGTGTACCCAATGAGATGGTGGTATAGTGTCTTATCCTTATGTCCATTTTCTCTCACAAATGTGGATGTGCTCCAGAGTAGGAGTATTTCCATCATAATCATGTACAAGAGAGGAAGCATTTCTTTAAGTAAACCTTGTTAGAAAGGCTACCCTTACCTCATGTCAACTCAATAAACTTTCTCTATGTGTCACACACCAACGCACTGTTATTCAGCGCAATGTGTAGAACATCATATTTTATCTATCTCACTCATTTCGCCACTAGCTTTCCATTGTGCGTAAAAATGAGTCAGGTTTCTCTTCTCTAGTATACCTTAGTAACTGATTCTTGCCCAAGTGCCTAATCATACATGGCCTGATCATCTTGGTAACTCTTCCCTTGACTTAACGACCTATCATATCATAATTTCCATGGGCCTAATTTTCATAAGAAACATTGGTAGTATCACTAATAGATTGTGCATCTTCCCAATGAAGTATGCCTTCTTTTGATGGTTCTATGTTTTCCAGATTGTGTAGTGTATGTGCATAGATTACGTTAATCTCTTCTTCATTAACATGCTCGATATAATGTGTAACCTTCACATCATCCAAGGGTATAACAACACACTCCTCTTTTCTCTCAAAATTGATATAGCTTTTGTTAAAGTGTAATTCTGCATTATTAGCATAGCACCAAGGACATCCAAGCAGTGCAGGGAAATTATCTACCTCAACAAGTTCCAACACTTCAAAATCACCTATAAATTTAGCTCCTTGAATAGTGATTGAAGCATCCTTTAACACCCCAATGGGTATGGCCCTTGTTTTATTTTCCATATACAACATGTTCGAAGATGGCTACAATTGTGTCCTCCCCATTTGGGTTCCAAGCATCTAATGTCATAACATTGACCTTTGGCACCTATGTGTCAATAAGAATGTTACTCATCAACCAACCATCTATTACTACATCCAGTGCAATCTTCTTTTCATATTTGTGGTCCTACGATGGTAAATTTTTATGAAGGATTTGCCAATCTTTCTCAACTCATGTGTGGAACTTTCTTCTTGCATAGCCATTCTCCCAACAAAGTTATGATGTTCTACTACCTGTTAGCAAAATCTTGCATACTTCTTTCAAATCATATACATCTTTTTGATTAAGTTCAGTGCTCTTAGCATGTTCCCTCTCACACACCTACTCTTTCAAACACTGGATCTCTCCCTATAAGTCTCGGATGGCTCTCATGGTCTCCTAATAAACCTCCTTCTAATGAGGCACATCTGGTTACTTAACATGTATAGCCTCCTCTTTCCTAATAAATGGTTTTACTTTAATATGTTTGTGTGCGTAGTGCTTCTATGCACGTAGTGACTAACACAAGTTGAAGCTTCAGATAAACCATCTTCTTAGGTACCCATTGTTCATGCTTCGTGCACTCCACCTTAATCATCTCCACACCTTTTTCCTTCTTGTTGTTCTTACACAAATGGGCATAGAGGTCCAGACAATCCTCAACCTTGTGTTCTTTTACGCAGTACGCGTAAACCTGGTTTTTAGGACACTCACATTGGTAGTGATCTAGTGATCCACAAGTATAACATGTCCCATAGGAAAACCTTCCTCTACCTCCATGGCCTTTTCTCTAATATCACCTCAAAATCCACCATCTCTATTGTTGTGCACTTCATTGGTCTCTCCTTCTTGCACTTGAGAGCTACTTGGTACAGTGGTATAACACAATCTGACCTCACATGCCTTGTGAATATGGTTGATCAAATAATAGTCAGTTATGTCATGGGTATGTACATCAAAAATATTGTAGTACATAGATATTTTCTTCTGTGTCACGCAATGTAAAAGTGGAAAATTATGGATATCATGATTATTATGGCAAATCTCACAAGATGTTAACAATGTGTGTGCATTCCTACGTGGAAAAATATCCTTCGTATTTCCTTCCAATTTGTAATCAATGCACCATAACCCACTACACGTCTCATGCATCGAATTGGGAGACAACTTATCTAACTGTGTAACCATTATTGTTATCTACGCCTCAAGAAAAGGGCTTACCCTTATATCTACACTCCCAATTGCTTCAACATGTAGAGCTACTTCCAAGGCCTCATGTAGATCAATAAATGTTTTATGTGATAAATCCCTCTGAAAAGGAGTCAATAATCCTTCAAAAAACCATTATGCATGGTATTTCTGTGCGGACAACTATCTTTCATATGTCCTTCCACTTTGTAATCAGTGCACCATAACCCACTGCGTGTCTCATGTATTGAATTGGAAGACAACTTCTCCAACTATGTATCCATTTCTTCTATCTACACCTCAAGAAAAGGGATTAACCCATGTTTCTACACTCTTGACTACTTTAGCACATAGAACTACTTCCAAGGCCTCGCGTAGATCAATAAATATTTTATGTGATAAAGCCCTTTGAAAAGGAGTAAAAAAGCCTTTAACAAACCACTGCGCATGTTGACTCTGATGAATATCATAGGAAATATTTGACAACAAAATCTTAAAATGTGCATCATGCTCCCTCACAGTTTTAGAAAATCCCTAATTAATGCCCTTTAGCACTCTAATTCTCTGTTGCTTGAATTATGGAATATGAAACTCAGTTAAAAAGGTAGTACGTAACTCATCTTAATCCAACATAGTTTGATGTGTATCATATTTCCTATACTAGTTGTGTGTGTGCCCTTGAAGTGTGGTGGAAAAATAACTTTCCTTTCTATCAATTATTATTATTCCTTTAGCGCTCCATAATGTCTCACACTTATGCACATGTTTAGCTATATCTTCCACACCCATATACTCTGTAAATTGAAGAGATATCTCAAAGAAGATATGAGGTGTCTAATGTTGTGGTTATTGAGGATGTTATTGTTATTGTTGTGGCCCTTTTCCTGGAGTGGGCCAAGATCTTGAACCTAACCCTGTACCAGTATTTCCTTTGTGCAGTGGCTGTCTTAAACCTCCTGAGCCTCTCGTCATGACCTCTGGTCTTATAGATGAACTACCTTTTGTCCTAATGGTTGTGTTAAACTGGATACCAATTGTCTATGTTGTAATACACCTATGGGATTACTTCTAATGGGGTATGCATCAACACTCTATCTTGATGATGCACCTGTAAAGTTACCTCTGAAAATACTTTATCCAAATATGTGTACCTACTGCGCTTCCATGTGCACATCCTTAATTTTTTGCACCTCTTGAGATGATACTAAAATATTTCTACCTATATCTCCTACCCTACATGGATATCCTTCATGCTCACCTTCACTATGATGCTCTTATATAACAACCTTTGGATTCTGAATACCTTGTGCAAGATCTGGGTGGCCAGTGGGTCAGATGTGTGCTCACATTTATCATTATTTCCTCAAACTCACTCTCATTAGAAGTTGAAGGGGTCTCTATACTATACTTCCCCAATGTCAGGAGGACATGATCCTGTAGTCCCTAACCTTCTATAGGGTTTTTATCACTTTCACCAGTCATCATTCTTCTCGATCTCAGTGCCTCATCAACTACCATCTATCTCGCATAGTTATACCTTCACCATCTTTCCTCCCTTTCTCTTTTTCCTACTAGGGTCACCACCATCCTTCCTAAACCTGTTTCCAGCCCCTACGTGCGGTGGGTTAGTTCTCCATTCTTAGTTCAACCATCAAGATCTTGATAGATAAAAGGTGTTGTGTGCAAATAGGATCCTCTTGGCTCACGTAAAAACTAGAACTCTACTTCTTCTGTTCAAGAGTATGTTGAAATCACTTACTCCAATTATAACTATACAGCACGCCTTCCTACTAATGATCTAAAACTTTGGTCCATAGTGCATCTAAATAAAAGAGGGCATGGTAATCTTCATATCTCCAAGCTTGCTTCCTTCCTATCTGAACTCCTTAGTTAGCCACGTAAGCTACCAGCCACTGGTATAATTCTACTAGGAAAAATTTGAAGAACGTCTCATGTAAGCAATCATAGATATTTCCTTCCACCCACTTTCATGCATTAAAATTAGGTCTAGGGTTATATCTATGAGAAATATGAGAAAACATGTCTTGGTCGTCATATATCCAGTTCTCAATGTTCTCCAAAGACACTCGAAATGCCATCTACATGCAACATCCTAATAGACAGCTTGAAAAAGAGGTCCCGGCAATGGAACTGAAATATAGTCTTTTATTACCTGATACTTAGCTTGGTGCGTTGGCACTTCATCCAGACAAGTTTGGAAGCTCAACTGAAGTGCACGCATCTACCAGGTCCATCCTTTTTTTGCTTAATAAGATGTTAGCATGCATGTTCATAACCATAGCAACCATTTATGAAAGAAGATACATCATAGATTAACAATTAGGTAACACATATAATAAGCAAATCATTCATATAAAATAACTAATAAGATTTGAATGCCAATTAATCCATGTTCAGATATAGTCACTTCAGTAATCCATAAACAATTATTCATTACAACCTGAATTCATTGCATAACATATAAGCTGATTATCACAAACTAATACAACTAGACGTTGGACCATGCAGGCTTATACAGACTCTAGTACTAGCTTACATCAAAAACCTTCTTCCAACTCCAAAGAACTAGAACTCAAAAAATTACTAACACTAGAAAATACAAGGATACATCACCTATTTATATACGGGGGACTTGCCATTCATCGTTCACATACAACTTTCCTAATAAGAGGTGCGCTCTAATAATAGCCTGCATGCTTTTCTAACTTTACTTTACATTAGCTCAAGCTATAAATAGCTTGATTTACCCATGCATTAATTCCTATTTTTATCTTGCTTTCATGTACCGTCTTTTTCCTTACCTACATGTGCTTTTTCCAGTAATATACCTTTCTTGTATGCCAAGTCATCTTGCTTTAACCTATTCCTGGATATTTCTTGAGTAGCAATCTATCTTCTGCTTTTCTATTTTTAGCCACTTTCTAGAAAATTATCTCTAGAACCCTATGTGCCCATGCATGGGCTTTAATACGTTGACCCTTTTGCATTTTTTGTGCCTCTTCACACACCTCTTACGTGTGGTCTCTAACCTCCATGTGTGGATAGCACAACCATTTTCTCTACTCAATGGTTGCCCAATTCTCAAATGATGCATGTGTCTTTCTCTCATTCTTATAGGGTATCAAGTTGCTTCTTCTCAACAATCATTTTCTCTTGTGATGAGGACACTTGTCATTACATTGTAGTAGTACAAATTTCTTGCTATTAGCTCGTTCATGTTTGATTTCCAAAAGAGTTGCCATAACACCTTTCCTCTACCATATTTTCTTACTAGAATACTTACATACCTCTTTATCTTATATTACACATGTATTATCTCCAGCTTGGAGAAAAACAATAATTTTTTAAATTGCCTTGTGAACCACATCAAGCCACAGGGTTCATCAAAGAGAGAACCATTACAATTTACATGTGAACTTATTTTTCCTACTCTTATCATAGACACAAGTACGCCAAATGAGATTGAAGAAAGGTGGAGGGTGTGTGGTACATGTATTAGCATTTTTCATTTTGATCTCCCTTCACATCCTAATTTTTAATTATTCTTTCTTATGGATCTTCTCTTCTTCAGGGCCTGTAAGGTTCAAACACCTAAGTTTTCAAGATTAATTCATTCAATAGTTAATGAGATTTAGCAAATAATTGACATTTATCATCACTTATTTGGGTTTGTAAATTGATGCATATTTCCCAACTATGAAGCACTATGATGCATAGGTAGTTGGTACATCACTAAGGCTCTTTATTTTCTTTGTTCCTAATAAAGCCACATTTATTTTCTTTGAATATATGGACTGTACTTCTAAAAACATGCATACAAATTCAATAGTAGCAAACCAAGGCTCAAGATCCATGAAACAAAAAGAGGCCTAGCTGAATCAATCCTTTACTCTTGCTTGCGTGTAGATATAGTTCCCATCTTTACTCACTCATCCTAGGAATGTAACCAAATAAAATGTTATAAAGTTTCTTTATTGTACACCAACAACGAGCTTGATGCTTCTAGAACAAAATTGTTTAGCATACGAAACTAAAAGACTTGAATTTCTCTTTTTGTAATATTTATCATCAATATTTTTCTTGCTTTATCTCATGTTCACTATATTACATGCCTTGAGCATAAATCTGAAATGAATCATCATAACACGAGTTTAGTTGTGAAATTACATCTAGCTAAATTGACATGCATCTTAAAAAATTGCATATTGGTGTTTCTAGCAGCTCAAATATGTTCCATCATTTACTTTTTACTCCCATGAATTGGCTTCTTGTTATGCGTGGAAGAGACAAATTCCAGATTCAATGTTTGGAATTATATTTGGACCTAGGTTAGCAAATGTTAGCACAAACAATATTTGGAAAAAAAATATGTGTTAAACATGAGAAACATGGATGTTGAACAAGATAATGAATCTCTAAAACACTTTGAATGTGATGTATGTTCAACATTGAAAGTACATCTGAAGCTTTCAAGTTTTTATCAGAAAATGGAGTTTGTATAAATGGATTCAAGGTTATCTCTAAAAAAATTCATGTTGCTTAGGCACTTCACATCATGTTTATTTGTCTTTGGTCCAATTCCAACAAGAAGGAAACAATATTTTAAGTGGGGAATGACTAAAATAGTTTAAGCAATGATTTGCTATAGGGGGATATGGAGGTAGGGGTTGACTAGAGTCATGGTATGGAGATAATCTGGGCCCAATCATCTTTATATGTTCCACCCTAATGTTAATTCTAACATTTAAGTGGATAGGGTAAGTGGCATAGATTGGTTGTAACCATATTACAAGCCCATGCCCATTGTTGTAATCTATATGAGTTTTGCCCCAACATTTGAGTCTTTTGGGTCATGGTTTTAGTAGGAAGGTGGAGTGATTTCCATGATGATGACCTAATCTCAAGCCTCATTGGGTTAGCTCCTCACATTGTGTTTATGTTTTTTTCTAGAGGTAGGCCAATTTACAAGGTTGGTCCTAGTCCCATGCAAATTTGGTAAAATAAAATCCCCTCAAAAGTAGTTTTCAAGACAAGGGTTTCTAGAACTGATAGTGCTTCCTCCTCAGGGGTTGTGCATCCTCCTTGGGTAATGATCATCCCTGGGCATTCAGTGATGACCCCCAATTGAGGGATTTTACAATTTTACCCACCAAATAGAGAATAATTTATGTAGCCATATTGTCAAATTGATAGTGGTGGACTATTATGGCTACCCAATTTTTTTCAATTTATGTTTTTCTGATTTTGGTTGAAGCATAATAACAAAGAGATATTTGAAAACCCTAGTTTGAAATATAATTCACCATTAATTTTTTTTTTAATGTCATGGTAGAGTTTATGACCCCACTAGTATGAGTCAAAGGAGTACTAATATAGAATCACAATTATGCAAAGGGTGAACAATGGAGCTAGTATCACTCTTTTTACAATCTTATTGATGCATTTGGACACTTTGGGAATAGAGAATTGTCAAATTTATTTGTTTTGGTGAGATGTTTCTTTTGTCTTACTGTACTTAGGAGCTTTCATTAATTAACAAGATATGCAGAGCTTCGGTACAATAAAAACTTGGATAAAACTAGTTGACCCCTGGATAATTAGAACTGACATTCCACATGAATTAGAAGGAAGTACTTGAAAGATAAAACCCCTTGACATGGGAGAAAAAACACTAGATAAAATATGTAATCATCTACTAAAAATATGAAATCATTCACACGCCAGAGTGGTTGAAACCCTTCATAATCCCTAAGGAATAGAGAATTATTATGTGAGGTAGGATAACCCTTACAACCAAGGGTTATATTTAGCAGACAAGTAAAAATACAAAAATATTTGAGAACAAATACAAAGCCATACTAGTAGAGGCATAGATAATAAATTGAAAAACCAAATCCTAGGGGTTGACAAAGTTGCTTATGTGCTTTAAAATGAATAAACTCTACAAAAGGTATGAATTGACCAAGTGTAGAGTTTACAACATTGTTAACATTAGATTGTGAAGGATGATAGAGACACCATGGCTGAAAAATATATCTAATGGTGAAGCCTCACCTGTTGAGATACTAATTATCACAATAGCGATCTATAAAACATGCATCAGCTCTATCATTGTTTCTTCTTGCACACATGCACATGTAATTTTCTCTAGTTGACTAATGAGAAAATGCAAGTGGTCTCTAAACACAACCAACTTGTATGGAGTAAAATCGTTGCTTTTTGTGATAAAAGAAGAGAAAAATATAGAAATATAGGTGAATGCTAAATCATTCTTGACACCTGAGTTCAAAAAATAACTTAGTTTCCACAAGAAATTTTCTACCTAGAAGGTAATTACACCAAAGCATAGAATGTTGATAAATTTCTAAGCAAGCTCACCCATCTATTGCATACAGGAGAATTAATTTAACATATATGTGTTAAACAATACACCATTAGAAGCTCCTCTCGACACCATAAAACTAGACAATTTCTTGGATTCCATCATTAGGGCTCTTAGAATGTCATGGCCAAATGTCATTGCTTAAGGGGTTTGAGGTAGGGGTATTAGTTGTCATGAGGAAGGAGGCAGTCTCTTGTCCATAAATTGCATTTATTAAGGCCCTTTGCTCATGTGTCTTTTTTCTCTCAACAATCACTCTTTTTACAACTTAATAGGTGAATCACTATCTACATAGGACAATTTTTCTCTTTTGTTGTCTATTTTTCTTACATGTTTTTGGGTTTTTTATTTTTTGTTGCAATTACAAGATTAATGGGCAATACCTTCCTTTTCATTTTTAATAATTGTTATATCCAGATGCAATTATGCACTCAGGTGTGACTATATTTAGTTGTAATGTTTAGCTATCATACAAGGTCATTGGGCATTTAATAAAAGGGATGTATTATGACTTTGAAAAGAAATATTAGAAGATGAAAGATTATTAGATTTAAACATGCTTTAGTAGCTAGGCCTTCTTAGCATGAAATTTTTTCCCTTATGTGTTAGTTGTGATTTGCGAGTTTTTTTTTTCATCTTGATGTTACTCATGAAAATTTAGGTTGCTAAGCCCCAACAAAGAGAAACCTTGTAAATCCTTTAAATTGTTTCTTGTTGTTTGTGTTTGTGCAAATTTATGGCTAATAATAGTGTTAGAAGAGTAGGAGGCACATTTTTTTGGTTTCTTTCAAGTAACATGTTGATCAAAGAATACTTGTCAAAGATCACACAAGGAGTCCACGTGGGATAGAAGGCTTGGAACCAAGGATGCAGTAGGACAGAAAGGACCCACGTGTGGAAGACAAGTTCATATTTTAGGACTTAGCCGATTTTGAACATGAAGACCTATTTTTATAAGATGGCGTGTGAAACACACCAACAATGCAGAGACGTGTATGGCATGCATTGTCTATCTTTAGAGGAGTGGATCAAAATGTTTTGCATGGAAATGAGCTAAGAATAGAATTGACACTTCAGTTAACTGCAAGAGGACTATAGATAGCACACTTGAATGTGTGGCCATGCCTATAAACAACAAGTGGCTATCAATAGCATACGACCTATTTCTGGAATAGATAGGCAGTGAAGGGAAAGTCCCCACCATCAATATATATATATATATGATGTTAGGTACATAGTAGATGATGTTAGGTACATAATATAGGTGTGTGTAATAGATAATATACCGAGTGTGTGTATGTATGTGTGATATACGCATATGACTGAATTACTATATCAGATCCATATGTGCATTGGTATAGATTGACAATACTATAAGGAGATTTTGTATTTATTAATAGATGGAAGATATTGGTTGAATCTAAGTGTCATTCTGTGTGTATTTGAGTAGTGCATGTTATTAATTCAATCATGATTACTATTTAAGCTTGTTCTTTCATAGATCTGAGGGTAGCATGCATTATAGAATGATGGATTAGTTATGAATCTATATGTTTCTTCCTTCATCATGCTAACATCCTGCTATAACAACCCTAAAGAGGGACCCGGTACCTTTGCGCGCTTCAGGTGAGCACTCAGTCAAGGTTGAGTGAGGTGTCAGCATGACTAGGGTGTTATCTAGTAAATTATAGGTGGCATCATTGGTTCCATTGTCGGGACCTCTTTTTCTGTTATTTTCAGGATGGTTCATGATGAAGACGTACCGGTTAACTCTAGCAAGTATTGAGGAATGGATACACGATCTAGAGGAAGAATATGCACGATGGTTCAGCAGTGGATCTGAGTTTAACGCACGCACTTGGGTAGAATAGAATCTGTATGATAGCTTATATGAGAGCTTTTTTGCTATCTTTCCAGTAGAACTATACGAGTGGCTTACTGCTTATGCATCTCAGCAGAATTGGAGGTATCGTGCACTTGTCTGGACACAGGAAGAATTTCAGACCCTTTATGATGTTGATCTGATCTGGACTCGCATTGTGGATATGTGGTTTCGTGGTGTTCTAAACAGTTATATTCTGGAATATTCAATTTCGACGTACTCTTTCCCGGAGGTAGCTAAATTCTAGTTTTTATGGTATCCAAGAGGAACATATTTGCAAGGTATTCCATTGGCGATCAAGATCTTGATGGTAACTTTGAACCTGGAGAGTAAACCGATGGCTAACTAAACTTCACCACGCATAAGGGGAGGAACAGGTTTGGTTTAAGATGGAAAACCTAGTGGCAGAGAGGTAGAGAGAGGAAAGGTGGCTTAAGTATAATGAGGCATGTGAGAGGGAGATAGAGAAGTAGCGTTTCGTTGTAGAAAGTATGGTGTGGAGGAGAGAGATGGCTCGTGAAGGATTTACAGCTCACGTAGAAGACGTGGAGCCAGAGCATCAGGAACTCCCCCATCTTGGAAAGCATGATAGAGATCCCCCCTCAGCCTCACACAGAAGTGCACCAATAGAGACTACCTGGACCGTGGGTGCATCTTAATCCACCTAGTGACCTAGCCCTTGCGCTTGGTTTTTCAGTATCTAGTATGACAAGTAACCAACAAACTAACTTGGGAAGTAGGAGAGCAGGAGTAAGTCAGGGATCAAGTACATCAATGGTAGGATAGACGGCTTCAATGTCATTTGGAGGAACATTCTTAGGTGCATCATCCACACAGAATGTGAGTGTAGAATGTTGGATTCACCTCTGGAAGTGGAACTACCTCACAGGCTGTAGGGGTTCAGTATAGTACTATTGTCGGAGTACAGGGGAGTACATCTACAGGTCCTATTCCAACTACAAGTGGAGGATCAAGAGGTATAGGTGGTTCTAGTTCTAGTGGATCTGGTGGTTCTTGAGGCAGAGGGAACACATGATGTTCTAGATCAGGTGGTCAAGGTCCACAACAACCACATAATATCTATATGGAGATGTCTCTTCGTCTCCTAGAATATAGAGGTATAGAGGATGTTGTCGAACATGTGCATATGTGTGAAATCTTATGGCATGCTAAAGGGATCACGGCTACTGAGTGTTAGGAAAGTCAATTCACCACTACATTACAGGGACGTGCACACAGCTGTTATAGAAAGTTTGACCCTGATCAAACTTGTGTGGATTATGCAACATTGAGGGATGCTTTCTTGAAAGGGTTCCATATCCATGAGTTTGAGTAGAAGAGTATAAGTGTGCTCAAAGATATCAAGCAAGGCACTACTGAGAGTGTACGTGAGTATGATGCTCATTTTAAGACACTTCTATCTAAGCTATCTTATGATATTCATGCTAGCCAGCATGCACAATGGTTCGTTGGAGGATTGATTACACCTTTTAGAAGGGTGTTGTCACATAAGACATATACTAATCTACGTGAAGCACTGGAAGTAGCTTTGCATGCTAAGGCAGTTGGGAGCATTGACACTAGCGTTAGTCCATTCCTAGAGGCACAGATTATAGCTATGGCAAAGTAGTTAGAGAAGCTATTAGTAAATTCAGCCCATGAAACGTGCTCAGGAATTTGGTGTACAGATTGTGAAGTGGAAGGTCACACCAAGGATAGTTTCCCTCATAGATCTGTACACTCATTACTATTGGACTGTGAGATTTGTCATTTGAATCATGATGCTAGTCACTATCCTTTGTTATAGCGCACGATAAGGAAGAATGTATCTTGATTTTGTAAAATTTGCAGGTCCATGACCCATGATACTGAGGATTTTCGGTTGATTGGTCAGATCTAGGATGCTATAGACCTTGGGGTATGACAGACAAGTATAACAGATAATTCTAAGGGTAAGAATGAGCACCAAGATTATGATCATAATCAAACATGCTATGACATGAATGAGGGGTGTTTTGAAGGAGGACGTGGAAGGGGACGTGGATATCGTGGTGGATATGGAGGATGAGGCCATGGTGGAGGAAGAGGTGAGTTCCCTCATGGAACATGTTATACGTGTGGGATCTCCTGACCACTATAGGCACGAATGTCCTCAGAATATTGCATGTTCTTTCTATGGAAAGAACCATAGCTATGAAGAGTGCGTGGACTTATATGAGCATATGAGTAAGTAGCATAAGAAAGAAAATAAAGGCATCAGGATGGTTAAAATCCAGCACATGGTAGAAGATCAATGGATGCCCAAGATAGCAGAAGGACTTGAGGCATTGATAGTGAAGATTACTACACATGTTGAAGTAGCACGCATGAGAGAGGCATTACACCAGAAGCCTACGATCACCAAGGAGGAGGTTTTGCATGCAAGGTACCCAGATCTTGCTCATCAGAAGGAAGTTTACCAGGATACCATGGAAGTGCTAAGGAATCTTCAGGGTGAGATATAGTACCTAAAGGAGAAAAAGAAAGCATCAGAGATAGTCCAAACTGATATCGATGATCTGCAAGAGGTGTGCAAGATGTTGCGCCAGGAGAACATTATTCCACTATTAGGAAGTTGGTTAAAAGGGAACACTCCGTGTGCAAGTCTTGAGACCAGATGATAGATTCTGCATGCAAATCTTCCCCCTGATAGCATTGACTATGACAAAGAAATTACTCTGAATGTTGTTGGATGGGTGGTTGTTAAGCAACATATTGATTGATACAGGTGCAGAAGTAAATGTGCTTACATTAGATGCATGGGTACAAATGGGGAGGCCTCCATTGCAGCCATCATCTAATGTGTTGTTTATGGAAAACCGGACTAAGGCCACTCCCATAGGAGTTTTGAAAGATGCATCTATAACTATACAAGGGGCCAAGTTCATTGGGGATTTTGAGGTATTAGCACTTGTAGAAGCAGACAATTTTCCAGCCCTACTTGGACACCCTTGGTGTTATGTGAATAATGCTAACTTGAGATTCAATAAGGGGTATATCATCTTTGAAAACAAGGAGGAAAGGGTTGTGATACCTTTGATAGATGGGAATTCTACACCATGTGTTGAGCCTCTAAGTGAGGAGGACTTAAACAGAGTTTATGTACACGCTATTCAAGACCCAGAGGTCAATGAGCCATCAAAAGAAGGCATCCTATAGTGGGAGGATTCTCATTCTATTAGTGATACTATGAGTATTGCTTGTGACAATTGGGCTCATGGTACATATGAATTAGTAGTGCGTAAGGTGATAAGTGTGGTTGCGCACACGAATGGACTTCCTTTCGATTCAACGGATAGGCAGCACAGTACCTTGGTATACAGGGGCAGAAGATCTTCCTACATTTTTGAAGGCCATGGAAACACAATGGACAGATCAAATTAAGAGAAGAGATATGTTAGTATATACATTGCGCGGGACAACAGTGCGTTGGTGGGTAGTCCACAGAGATAATCTTATAAACTGGGAAGAGATTAGAGTCACTTTGTCTACTAGGTTTATAAGGAACAATGCACCTACGCAAATCTACACTTATCATGGTGATCAACCTGTTCAACATCACATTCAGCAGTGTGAGAGACTCTGGATAGCAGGACAGGAAGCATTACCACCTTCACTCTGGGTGCATCGACTGTATTCTACGCTACAAGGATGTGCATGTGCCTGGTATGTATATGTAGAACTACATCGAGAAACTAGAAACTGGCAAGATTTGACTACAGGAATGATCCATACTTTTGACTACTTCTCGACTAAACCTCTTGTAGAAGAGGCATTAAAATTTGTCAAGCGCTTAACTATGGGAGATAGTGCAAAAGTAGAAGAGCATATTCAGGAATTATTCGGTGAGGCAGAGTTTGGAGCATGTTTTGAAAAGGAAGAAGAAATGGACTCCATACTACTTGAATGTGCTTTCCTTGAGAAAGAGAAAGGAAAGATGGTTTACGTCATGGATGAAGAGGAAGTTGAGAACCTAGATATTGAACATTCACAAGGGGTGTGTGAGGTCTTGGACAGTGCAGATAAGGATACATGCACCTATCAGGAACCCATGAAGACAAAGAAGGTGAATATAGGTTCGGAGGCCATAATTGGAGACTACTGGTCAGACTCAGAGGTATCAAAGATCATTGAGTTACTCAAGGATTATCATGACTTATTCCCTCGAGGGTATCATGAACTTAAAGGCATGCATGAATCACTTGGGGAAATGAAGATCAAACTTAAGGATGGTGCATAGCCAGTTAGAAAGAGACCTTACAGAATGAATCCTAATTTGCGTGAAAAGGTAAAAGAAGAAATTGATAAAATGTTGAAATCTAGAATTATCAAGCCCCTTGATGAGTCAGAATGGGTTAGCCCAATGGTGATCGGTATCAAGAAGGATGGAAAAATTATAATATGTGTGGACTACAGGGAGCTAAATGATGCATGCCTCACAGATCCATTTCCTATGCCATTCATTGAGGAAATACTAGGAGTTGCAAGGTGCAAAATATATTCCTTCACAGATGGTTTTTCTAGGTATCATCAGGTTAGGATTGCTTAGGAGGATCAAGAAAAGACAACATTTACTACTGAATGGGGTAGTTTTTCCTATACTGTGATGCCTTTTGGATTGAAAAACACACATGTTGTATTCTCGCACATAGTTGTGTAGACATTCAAAGATTTTATTCACAACTTCTTACAGGTCTACCTAGATGATTGGATAGTATATGGGCTTGTGAAAGATCATTGTGACAATATGCGCTTGATGTTTGAATGGTGTAGATAATTGAGTATCTCTTTGAACATCAAGAAGTGCATATTTGCTACACCATTTGAGATATTGTTAGGACATATAATCTACAAGGAAGGTTTTCTGGTTGATCCAACCCAGGTTACAGTCATTTTAGGCCTGAAAGCGCCTACCAGTCAAAGTGAGGTGTGTGGATTTTTAGGTCATACAGGATATTATAGAAAATTCATCAAAGGGTATGCCAAAATTGTTGCACCCTTGGAAGAATTACTGAAGGGGAAAGGTAAATTTTATTGGGGAGAACCACAGTAGTGCAGTTTGAGATATTAAAAGAGAAACTTACTACCATGCCCATTCTACACTTTCCCTCATGGGATAAACCTTTTCATGTGCATGTGGATGCTTCTGGCATGGCCATTGGTGCTGTGTTAGCTCAACCTGATAAAGGTCTTGTAGATCATCCAATATGTTTTGCTAGTAGGAAGCTGACTCCTGGAATTATATAACTATAGAGCACGAAGATATTTCAATGATCTATACATTGCACAAGTTTCGACAGTACTTGTTAGCAACACCATTTGTGTTTTATACAAATCACATGGAATTTAATTAATTGGTAAACAATCCCATCTTACATTGGCACATATGCAGATGGGTGCTCCTATTTCAAGAGTTTGACTTCACAATTATGGTGAAGCCATGGAAAAGCAATTCTGGACCAGACCATTTATCTAGAATCAATTCAGGAGAGGATGCACAAACAATTGAAAAAAGCATGCCCGATGCCCAGTTATATAGGTTACAATGCGTGCCCATGGAATTAGAAGACATTGTTTTCTTTCTATGAACAGGTATGGCACCAGAAGGAATGAAAGCATTCAAAAAGAATCATCTTGTTATACACGTGACACCGTTTATGTTAATCAGTGGTGACCTTTACAAGCTAGGAAAAGATGAAGTATTATGTCGTTGCGTATTAGATCGTGAGCGTAAGGATATCATGGAAGAAGATCATGGTGGTATTACAGGAGGCCATTATGCAGGTGATGCGACTACCCAGAAGATCCTACTTGCTAGATTATGGTGGGAGACATTGTATAAGGACTGTAAAGAATATTGTAAGGCATGTGATCATTGTCAGCGCCTAGGAAAACTAGGGCAAAGAGATGAGATGCCTTTGAGACCGATTACTAGTTCCGAACCGTTTGAGAAATGGGCCATTGACTTTGTAGGACCTATTTCGACAGCCATGCGTAGGACTAGATCACGCTATATCATTACTTGCACAGATTATCTCACACGGTGGGTAGAAGCAGCACCTACCAAGGACTGTACAGAAGCTACAATAGCTAGGTTTCTATGGGAGAATGTTCTTACAAGATATGGATGTCCCTTAAGCTTGACAAGTGATAGAGGTACACACTTTTTGAATGAGACAATCAGGATCCTATTAGATGAGTTTATGGTTGCACACCATAAAACTACACCCTACCATCCTCAGGAAAATGGAACTGCTGAGGATTTCAACAAGATTTTGAGCCAGACTTTGACAAAAATTTGTGATGTTGGAAGAAAGGATTGGGATGACAAAGTATCAGTTGTTCTTTGGGCATATAGAACAACTTACAAGAGATTGAACAAAGCCACACCGTTTCAGTTGGTGTTTGGCGTGGAAGTTGTTCTTCCTATAGAATTTATGTTACCTTCTTTGCTCATTGCATGTGCTGGAGGTCTAGCTAATGAATAGGATTTAGAAGACTGTATCAAAAATATGATTCAAGTGGATGAGCACCGAGCCATAGCACGATGGAGTCAGAAGTAGGAAAAGGCTAGGAAGAAGGCATGGCATGACAGAAACATAAGGGATAAGAAGTTTGAGATTGGACAAATGGTACTTCTTTATGACTCAAAGTTCTTGTGCCATCCAAGCAAGCTCAAAGTACATTGGTTGGGGCCGTATGTCATCACTTATATACTTGAATCAAGTGCTTGCCAGTTAGAAGCACTTGATGGAACACGGCTACCCAGTTACTTTAACAGGAGTAGGCTGAAGCCCTACTATAAATAATTCTTCTTGGTGTTTGTAATAAGGTAGTATTTCCATTTAGTTTAGGTTTTCAATTATGTATTTCCTTCATTGTCGCTATGCTTTGTCAATTTAGTTGTTGTTTTTGTGTAATAAGCACACTTGCGTGCATGAAGCTAATTACTATATGAAGAATGTTTATGCGCAGAGGACTGCACATACCTTTAGTGTGGGGTGGTTGTAGTTATCCAAGAAAAATATTGTGGGAATTGAAAGGTGAAAGGAATAAGCTGCTACGGGTGTGCTTTAAGTCAAAAGAATATTACTTCTCAAAAGTGACCAAGGATGGAGATGAATGAAGGAACAGTATAACGTGAGGAAAGCAGAGGCCATGATAGCTACCAGGAGAAGGTATAGTGACGAGGTACTCAGGTGTAATGGCACACGCTGAAGAGAATTATGTGACTAGAGGGTAGGAAGGCGCACTAGAAGGTTATAACTAGGGCGTGAAGATGTACCATGTGGAACGAATTAATTTGGTCAATGAATGAGGGGATATTTAGTAGGTGAAGGAGCAATAAATGCATCAAAATTTGAAAAAATTATATAAGGATGGAATGCGAATTCATTTTTACCATTTTGACTAAGAGTATTTGAGGAAAGAGCCAAGTGCAAAGAGCCAAGTGATCGGGTTAAGGTGTGAAGTGTGTGAAACCAAGCATGACAACCAAATCTATGTGATAAGAATCTTGTGTCCCCGGTGGTGAAGGGTTTGAGTAAATTAGGGAGACATAAAAGAGTTTGGTTACGAATTTTCCACCTAGGGCACGATTGAATCGAGCTAGGGTTTGATTCGCAAAGTTGCAAAGTTGAAGAGGAGATGTTTGCAAGGTAAAAATGGCACCTAAGAAGGCATCTACAACATCAGTAAAAGGAAAGAAGAAGGTGGTTGTCAAGGAGGAAGAGATGGCACCCAAAATCCATTTTTCATAAATGTAATATCCAGAAGGAGTCATCGTTGGCTAAGAATGGGATTCACCCATCAGAAAGAGCAAAGTAAGTGAATACAATCACAGGACTTTGGAGAACAAGAAGGAGCTTGATTCCTTTCTCACTGCAAGGACAAACAAGCGCACTGGTATTCATGGAGATTGGAGTACTAGATGGACTGAAGGAAATAGTATGGGAATACCCCATGGAGAATAAGTCACCAGTTGAAAAGATTCAGCAAGTACCTATGCAAAGGGGCCATGACAGATGACGTAAAGAAAAGGGCTGAGAAATGGTATGATAGGCTTCATGCGGAATTTTGGGAAGAGTGGCGCATCCCAAAGGACCTACCAATAGTGGTAGGGAAACAAGTCCAATTTGTTGTATATCAACATTTCTGTATCGTGCACTTCCCAATGAAAGATGGATTATAGAGCCCTTGGTGTAAATTGCCTTATGCATTCACTGCAAGGTATTTCCAAGCATTTGTTCACATATTTATAGACACGTGCCGACTTGTATTCAATGCAGATAAGGTAGACTGCGACTACCATATGTTGAGGAAGAAGTATGTGTATCCTGGTAGAAGTGCTTATATAGAGAGGATCATTTCGGAGGTGTTGAATATCAAGCCAAAAGTCTGGCTTTAGTAGATGTGGGGGAAGCATTGGTGTATCTCCAGTTGAAGCCAAAGATGGAGAATAAAAAGTATGTGGAAGGTGATTTCACACTTCCAGCACCACCAAAGGGAAAGCATACAATGGAGAACATCCTAGTGCCTAAGCCCATAGATCCAATTGAAGTGGAGGATGAGGAGCAAGAGCGCGAAGATAGTGGTGGTTTGGATCATAGAGCTAGGAGACATCCTACAAATAAGGGTGAAGTTGAGTGAACCATTACACCACCTCAGCCACAAGAGGGGGATGATGAGGACTTGAATGCAGTCCAAGGGGAGCACAGGTTTAAGAGGGTGTTTAGGAGAACAAGGACCCAAGGTGCTACTCCAACCATTGTGTGCAAATCACCCAAACTCTCTCCACAAAAGGAGGTGACCATGCAAAGGAGGAAACTGAAGTTAAATGAGGAGGCGGAAGAGTCAGAGGAAAGCACTTCTAATTCTCCTACACTTCCAGAGAACATAGAAGAATAGGGTGAGGAATCAAAGGAAAAAGAAGAGGATGAGAAAATACCAGAGGAGACAACTACAGAGAATGTTCAGGACATGGAGACACAAGTCCAAAATTTGGAAGCTAAAGTTCCTAAGCAGCAACGGTCTAGAAGAACAAGTGGAGAGAACATTCCACCAGCCATGGGGTATGCAGAGGACATAGGAAAATTTGTCTGCGCCCGCTTCCAGAGCACAGTAGCACAAAAGTATTTATTTGGTTGGGAGTTAATGGAAGAGGATATGACAATTGTGCATACTTGAAAGTAACTATAGTGGTCAATGCACACCCACATGGATGAGCTTGACTTTGATGTGTGCAAAGATTCATGTGTTTCTAGACGACTGAAGAAGGCACCCCAAGCTAGACACATGATAGTAAAGCCTACTATCATGTCAGATGAGCAGGTTAGTAATGCATTGGTGAAGGTTTCTACTGAGGTAGAAGAAACATGGATAAAGCTACAACAATTAGAGCACTGCGCGAGGAGCTGAAGACAAAGGATGCAGAGATAGTGCACATAATGCAAGAGAGGGACTTCACAGAAGAAGAACAAGGTATTTATCAGCATCGTAGAGGATATTGGGGACAATGTCATCAAAGTAAGGCCACACTTGGAGGCCAAGGTACCACAGACGTTTCCTTCAGTGATACACTATGTAGGAAAGTTGGTGGACTTGGTACTTGAAGATGAACCTCTATGCATGCCAGCACCAAGAAGCTCAGAACAAGATGTTGAATGAGAGAAAGCATCAGTGATGTGAAAAATTACATCTTATGAAGGGTTGTTGCAAGCATTACAGGAAGTATTGAAGAAAGTAGACCAGGCTTTAAACATATGCATAGCTCCAGAGGCACTTATCAACATAAAGACCCTAGAAGAAAACAATGAGGTCCAGAAAGTGATGAAGGATGAGACATTGGGCCATGCAGAAAGGTTTTCAATGGTTAAATAGAAGTGTGAGGCCCTGATAGCAGCACAAGAGCCGCACAAGACTTGGTTGGAAGAGCTTGGGAAGCTAATTGCGTAGAAGATGGATATTTTAGAAGGAAGAATGACATCAATGTCCAATGTTGTGTTAGTTCTGCAAAATGAGAAAGGAGAGATTGCGAGGGATGAGTTGGAATCCATTGTTGTGGACATCCCAGAAAAAGCAGAGTAAGCACTCATTGAATGGCAGGTTTTGGAGGCTGAAATAAAGGAGGAGTATCTAGAGTTGATACTTCAAACTGATACAGAGGAGGCTGCCTCATAACCTCATAAAAATTATTTATTTATCTAAATTCTTTCATTCTTATTCTTTCCATTCTTCTATTATTTACTTCAATTTTTGGAGATACCCATTGTTGGGATGACAATGAGATTAGTGTGGGGTAATGTTGATCAAAGAATACTTATCAAAGATCACACAAGGAGTCTACGCGGGATAGAAGGCCCGGAACCAAGGGTGCACAAGGATAGGAAGGACCCACACACGGAAGACAAGTTCAACTTTCAGGACTTAGCCAGTTTTGAACATGAAGACCTATTTTTATAAGATGGCATGCGGGACACACCAATGATGCAAAGACGTGTGCGACATGCATTGTCTATCTTTGGAGGAGTGGATCGAAGAATTTTGCATAGAGACGAGCTAAGAATATAATTGACACTTTATTTAACTACAAGAGGACTATAGATAGCACATTTGTATGTGTGGCTATGCCTGTAAACAACATATGGCTATTAATAGCATGCGGCCTATTTCTGGAATAGATAAGCGGTGAAGGGAAAGTCCCCACCCTATATATATGATGTTAGGTACATAGTAGAGGTGTGTGTAACAGAGAATATACCGAGTGTGTGTGTGTGTGTATGATATACGCATATGACTGAATTACTGTATCAGATCCATACGCGCATTGGTATAGATTGACAATACTGTAAGGAGCTTCTGTATTTATTAATAGATGGAAGATATTGGTTGAATCTAAGTGTCATTCCTATGTGTAGTTGAGTAGTGCATGTTATTAATTCAATCATGATTATTGTTTAAAGCTTGTTCTTTCATAGATCTGAGGGTAGCATGCATTGTAGAATGATGGATTAGTTATGAATCTATATGTTTCTTCCTTCATCATGCTAACATCCTGTTACAGTAACCCTAAAGAGGGACATAGTACCTTTGCACACTTTGGGTGAGTGCTCAGTCAAGGCTGAGTGATGTGCCAGCGCAACTAGGGTGTTATCTGGTAAATTCTAGGTTACATCACAACATATTTAATGGAGTTTTTCTTCTTCATGTGTGTATCTTATTAAGTTATTTCACAATATAAAACATTTTATCAATTTGGAATAGAGTTTGGGGTGAAATCCCTTGGGTTTGTGTTAGCATTATCTTCTCTTGACTACTAGCATAGATAAGAGGTAGCATTGTTTTATATTCAATACTAACAACAATATACGGTGCTTGTGTGCTTATGTGATTGAACCTTACCTTTTGATTATTACATATGTACGTAAGTGTAGACATTTAATTATGATATAGGGGTATATTGCATTATTTTATAATACGTGTGTGGTTTTCCATTGTTGGTCCAAATTAAGCTCTTATTGGCATATTTTCCTTTTTCCCAACTAGTTTCCTAATGTATCTGTCATGTTTTCCAAATTCCTCTTGCTCACCCTCTTCCCTTGTTCCCCTCCATGTTTGGATGTTTTATGAATATTCATAGAATCATGGTAGTGGTCTCTTAGAATTGTGCAAACATGCATCTGGGAAATGCAAAATTGTGATTGTATGGTTTTGAGAGTCCATTGTGGGGCCTTCCTTACCCTCTTTTGGGTTCCTTGGATTTTTTGGGTACTTTTTTGGGTTTCCCACCCATTATGTTATGGAATTTTGTGCTAATCGGGTCATAATTTTAGTTGAAGGTTTCTATAAATTCATCTGCAATAATGCATTTGGTAAAATGAATGACATCAAGATATATAAAGAGCCTAATTGTGAATGTACCAAATCAATTGGTTCATGCAATTAGAGGAGAAAATCAAAATAATTCATTTCTCTATCAAACATTCATTCTAGCACAAAAAAGACATAGAAAGTAGACATTTTTATACACATGACTTGGGGTGATGCATTGCATTATGCTTGGTGTTTTGTCTTTGATTTTGTGCATTGTTGGCAATCCTATTAAAATATTAAAGAAACTTTTGTCCTCTAGTTTACCACAAGCTTGAAAACACTTTTTCCCTATTCATTTTGTGGACCTTGTTACCCTACTAGGATTTGGAGGATGAAGATCAATATCTTGGAGATCCATGAAGAATTATATAAATACAAAGGAGGGATGACCATTGTTGTCAAATCAAAATTTCACAATGTGAAAGTTATTAAATTGATGTTCAATAATTTCAAAATAGCATGATGATGATCGTAAAAGAGTATCTTGATAGTTCTAGTGAGATCTTCCATTTGTTGTGAGTTGTTTTGGGTTCTCTTTGTTTGGTCGTGAAAACCCTTATTCTTTTGTCTAGTTCTCATGATTGTTTCCAAATTGCATGGTATCAAATATTCCTCCTTAACTCTGCTCTTGTCATTTTCTACATTGGAAGTAATTTAGCAATCGAGTCTATTTTTTATTGTTTTAGGTGTGATTAGATTTAATTTGATGTGTTGACATCATATTCTATTTGGTACTGACATGATATAGATGTTTTTACTTTTGTAACTTGTGATTATCGCATGTGTATATTAAACATCATAGAATAAATGTCTTCTCATGAAAATTAGCCAGGACTTAATACACATGGTCAAGAACTTTCATAAAAATGTAAATATCTAATGAAAAGTCGTTGTTGAAGTTATAATTTCTTATCAAAGCAAGGATTATGTGATATTATAACAAATTGATGCCTATATGTTTAGCAACACAATCAACCTAGATTTATTTTATAATAATTAAGTTCATTCTTGATAAATTTGACAATAAGTAAGTTCTTTAGATTGTGTGATATTAAATATCATACTATCAACATTTTGTTATGTATAGAAAAACAATATAAATGATAAGATAAAGGTCTTAGAAGAAATGGAAATTTATGAAAATTATTCATGCATGAATACACATGTTGTATTCTAATTACAAGTCTTTGTTAATGTTAGTTATTGTTAAATTTATTTTTGAAATTACTCATGCTTTATTAATTCGACAATAAATTAAATCTTAAGATCGTGTAGTATTAAATATTGCACTGTTAACATTTTTATTTGAATAGGAAAATAGTTTTAGTGAAGGAAAAACAAAATAATTCCTAGATGACTATTTTATCCAAGGGAAAACTTTAGTAATATTATTTGAAATTTAAGAAAGTGGAGACCCTATCTAATAGAGAAAGCCCAAGATTGAGGGTTGTAACAATGACAAAAATCATAAGAGTAGTACTTCAATGAATGAATTGAGTAGCTTTATCAAAGTGTTACAATGTATTGAGCCCCTAAGTAAAGTGAAGGCCTTAATGAAATTTTCACTTCAATAATATTAGATACAAGACAACTTTGTTGAAGACTTTAGGTAAGTGAAAACATTAGTGAATTAAGACGCGATGACCTTAGCAAACCAAGAATTATAACATTTACAAATATCACACGACTTGACATTATAGTGTTGGGTGAGTATTTTAATAAATTAAGTGAAGAGAATAATTAAGAAAAGTTTATAAATAGGGTGATATAAAGTATAAGATGGATATTTTAAGAAAGTAAGGTCTTTAGCAACTTAGATGATTAATGAAGCAAATACTTTAGTGATATGATGACAATATGTAAATTTAGGACAAGTGACTTGAGAAAGTACACAATTGATACTTTATCAAATTTATAAATTTTTCAAATGGACAAAATACAAGATGCATGCTTTAGCGTTCAAATTGATTACTTAAGAATCGATGTGAATTGAGAACTAGCTAATTTGTGGAGTGAACACTTCAGTGAATTGGACAATTAAACAAATTGAGGATTAAATACTTGATTGAGGATTTAGAATTGAACAATTTGGTGATTACATTTTTGAGACTAAAGATAAGTGGAAAATTGAGTGATTTGATAAATTACAAAATTAGCCTTATAGCATTTGAATTGTGTAGACTAGGGAGAAATGAGAACATTAGAAAATTAATGATGAGTAATTAGATAAAGCACAAGATATATTGAAATGATATATGTACTAGGAATCTTATAGTGTTTCGATATATTCATCGTGTTTGTGTAAGGTAGAAGATCAGTTCAAAATGGATTTCACTACCAAATGGGACATGTTTTCCTATAATAAGATGTCATTTGGATTGTCCAACGTGGTTTTCACTTTCCAATGAGATATAGACATTGCCTTCAAAGGTCTTATAAATGATATGATCCTTGTTTATTTATGATATAACTATGTATTCTAAGCACGCGCAAGACCATATGGATCATCTGAAGAAATTTTTTGATAGATACAGGGAATTTGGGGTGTCATTGAACCCCAACTAATGTATCTTTATTGTCCATGAAGTAAAATTGTTAAGACATATAATTTTGGCGGAATGACTTTCAATTGATCTGGAAAGAATACGTGATATCTTGGCACTTTCTCTTCTAAGCCATAAAATGGGTCTCCAAATTTTTTTGGGGACTATCAACTTTTTAAAGAGGTTTATACCTTAGTTTTCCACTTAGGCCAAACCACTCATAGCTATGCTAAAAAAGAACACAGCATTTAGCTGGACTAAAGAAGGTAAGATTAGCTTTGATGTTATTAAAAAGGCCATTTCCAAAGCCCCCACATTGGTAAATCTTGATTATGAAAATGAATTCATCCTCGATGCCTTCATAGGATTAGAAAGCATCTCTATGATTCTCATGATGAAGAATGTGAAAATATGAAGCACGAAGATCATGCACAATAACTCGAACATCAACCGAGTTGCACTTTGGCAGTGTGATGAGGTTCCGTGAAGGAGTGAGCATCAACCATGAAAATGTGCATGTAAAGATTCAAATGGGTCAAAACATCTCAATCCATCTCATAGATCTAAAAAAGATAAGGGGTACAAATAGGGGGTGTTGTGTAATCCCCAGTGCCTGTAATCATACCTCCTCAGGTAGAGAAGGAAAGTTACATTCCATAAATGAAAATAACTCCCATATGATGTACTGATGTATAATGACATGTAGGGAATATAATGATGACCCTATCATAACCCATGTGACACTTAGACCTATGACCTCACCTAAGTGAGATGACTTGCCATGTGGAAAATGACTCACACCAACACCCCCCCTTCATCATAACTTAGGATGAGGTGACAATTCATAAATAAGAAATGGATCCTGACAAAAAATTCTGATAAGCCACCCATGAATAAAAAGGACCTCAATCAATTGAGGAAAATCTAGTGGTAAAAACATCCACCATGAGATGAAAAACACTCTCTAATATAAGAAATATGCCACAAATGGGTCCTAACAATTGAGGATCCTGATAAGGTACTCATGTACAAAAGGGAAATCTAACTGGAATGAAGAAGAAGAGACGAGAAGAAGGAGATAAGAGGAATGCAAAATATCCCATGGAAAAAGATAAACTCTGCAACTCTAAGAAGTCTCTAAGGAGAGTGTCGATGATGTGGTCCTCTGCCTTTGAAATGAAGAAGAGCTAACCACACCGAATTGTGTACATGCCCTTGGGAAGGACAAAAATGGAGTTCTTCTTATGTATATAAACATAGGACAAGTTGATGATCTACTAGAATAACTTCATACTAGGTTATCTAGAGGTCATTACTTAGCAAGGAAAATTGCCACAAAAATCATGAGGGTTTTTTACTATTAGTCTGACCTATTTAAGGATGCCCATATATGGGTAAGGAAATGTAAATAATGTTCCATTTTTATGGGGAAGTAGAGGATAGCCACTCTTCTGCTTCATCCAATCCAAACAGACCAACCCTTCGTGAAGTAGGGCCTGGATTTTATTGGTATGATAAATCCCCCATCTAGTGATATTCATAGATGGGTGATAACTATAACTGATTATTTCAACCAATGGACGGAGGTAGTGGAATTGAAAGAAGCCAATGATAATTCCATTTTGGAATTTATTGAAGGTATTATAAGAAGGTTTGGTGTGCCATTCACAATCATTTCAGATAATGCCAAAGCATTCGTAGGCATGAATATTAGTGAATGAGCCATGAAAAATGGTGTTCATCTAAAAAATTCATCAAAATATTACCCAAGAGGTAATGGTTTTTCCAAGTCTAGCAATAAGAATCTGATATGAATTATCAAGAGGACAATGGCAAGTAACCGGTGAACTTGGCACACGCAACTCAAGGTTACTCTTTAGACAAATAGGATTACTCCAAAAAGGGCAATTGGAAATTCTGTCTTTATGCTAGTGTTTTGGAGGGAAGTAAAGATTCTTTTATCTTTTGAGTTGTCATCTCTTGAACTAGCAAAACAATTGGAAATAATGGAAAATAACCTTGTGACGATGTGGTTTGTTGAAATTATGGAATTAGAAGAAATACGAAACCAAGCAATGAAGACTCTTGATCTACGTCAAACTCAAACAAATAAAACCTTTGACATAATAGTAGCTAATAGGTCTTTCCATTAGGGAGGCTTGGTTCTAAAATGGGATGTAGATGGGGCCAAGTCAGGAATGCATGTAAGATTTGATGCACTATGGAGTGGTCCATACTTGATTACTAGATACAAAGAGGAAAATTCATTTTTTCTTTCTAGAATTAACGGAGAAGCATTTCCTATCCCAATTAATGGGATACAACTCAAAGCTTGTTATTGAGGTATTTCCACCTTGTACATTAGTATTCTAGTTTCCCTTCCTCCAAGTGCTCTTGCACATTTTCTTTTTCTTGTTTTGTTTTCTAATTTGGTTTTGGTTTTTATTTTGTTTTTTATTCTTGAGGTTTACATGACTCTTGTACCCAATGGATTGCCTAAGGCTACTGTACTAATGATTAGCAAGAAATTATTCCCTGAAGGTCACCAAAAATGTTGACTTTTCAAGTCCCCTTGTCTATTTTCTGTATTTTTAAATACTTCCTTGCAAACAAATTCCTTTTTTGCCTAAATATTTTTTTTGAGATTTTGCAAAAAAAATCCTAAGTACCAAAATTTTCTTTCATATTTCAGATTTCGAGTTTCAAGAATAAATTTACATTTTGCATGTAAAATTCTCCCTAAAACCAAAAACCTGAAATACAAAGGGAGTTAATTTATTTCGGGGATCGGGATTGACTTAAAATTTGCATGCAAATTACAAGTTGAGTTACGAAACCTAAACCCCAAGTACATTTCACGTTTCATAACCCAATTACAATTTTGCATGTAAAGTTACAACTAAATTCTGATTATGCAAGACCATTTTGGGTTTTAGAACCCGATTTGTAATTTACATGAAATTTTCAAGTTGACTTCCGAAACCTGAAATACAAACCATTTCAGGTTTTGGGTTTGATATTGCAGATTACATATAAAGTGTATACTGACTTCCAAAACCAAAAACCTAACGAAGTTACAAAAAATTGATCTAAGTTTCGACGTCGAGTCAACATATTAAACGTCACCTACCCACACGTGTCACCTATGTGGTAATTAATTCCCTCTTTTCTATTTAAGGTTGAATTTTTACACATCATTTTCACCTGAAATTTTATACACTGACTTGTTGACACTCCCTCAACTTTCAATTGTAACCCTACGTGGATTTTTGAGGAATTTTCATGATTTTTCTTCAACCCACTTGATATTTTAGCAAGTTTAGTGTTTTTTCAAGGATTTTTATTGTTATTTTGAGATTATTTATCCATCTTTTACCTAGCATGATGGGTGTTCTTGATGTTTTCATTTTTGGTTTATTTCTTAGGTTTTCCTCCCTTGTATTTTTGGTTTAATGTCCTTGTTTCTCATCTTATTTCCCTTGATGTGTTTTTGGTAAAGCTTAGGCTTCAAAATCTCAAATTTCTTGACAAGCTGAGGATTTTTCATCATCGATTGTTATATCGTAGGTTGAGAGTTGTAAAGCAAGTCTTCAATTCCACCAGAGACCAAATTAGGGATAACAAGTTATAAAACAACCCCGAACTACCACCATAGTTAAAATCGAAAGTTGAGGGTTATAGTGAATTCTGTGAAGACCTTTTTCAGAAGTCAGGGATTGCAAAACAAGGCTCAAGTTTCACCAGTACATTTCAGAGGTTCCTAGCTATTTTTTTAGTGTCCTACTTCCGCCCTTTGGTTTAAAGGCCTTTGTTGAATCTTTTAGAGGTTTTTCTTGAAGAAAATGTCTAAATCACCATCAAAGGGAAAGAGTAAAGTTAAGTATAACTTCCAAGGGGTTGTTCCCCTTTCCACTATCCAATCTAACATAGACAATATTGGAGACACTAACCTTGGCCACATCGATCTGTTGGAGTTTTTGGGTAGAGTTAGAGCTCCATCTAAGATATCTTGAACGAAAATTATTTATGACAATGGAATTTCCCTGGTCATTTTTTTTCTAGCTTCAATATAATGTCTCAAATTTGTACTAATAACTATAACACATTATAATGCTAAGTCTCGAATAGTGAAAGATGATGATGGGACAATTGTGATTAAACTAAATACTAACTACTTCGAAGATTTACTTAGGATTCTTGATGTTGAGGGATATGACTCAATCTCTCCTAGTTGTGCTCTTGAGTACTGGAAAGTGAACCTTGATGCTTGTGTTAAGGTTCTTAATAAGAGATACCTAGTAAATCCTAAGTCATCAGTAACCATATTTGGAATGAGAAATTATCTAGGGTTGACATCTGTTGGAGCAAGAAATGCATCACATATTTATAACTTATATCCTCAATTAATGATGAAGGAAGGATCAAGCCACTTCAGGAGAGTCGATGATGCCTTTTTTTTCCCTCTTATATGTCTTTGACAAGAAAATATACAATCGAAAGAATATTGGATAGTGCTTGGAACATAGTTAGGACTTGGGGATGTATATTCTTATAATTCCCAACGTTTACATATCTTAGAGTGGGAGGATTTTTAGGGGGTCCCTAAAAACTACCAAGGTTTCCCACAGACAAATGGGTGTTTATAGAGTTAGTTTGACAATTTTTGTACCTCCACAAGATTCAGTAAAGCAAGCACACGATAGGAGTCCAGTTTCTGATAGATTTGGGTCGATACACTTACACATCCTCATATAAAGCAAAGAATGTCAAGGGTGAGATGCAACAAATGACATTGAAGACCTATCATCCATAAGTTAACATTGATTATTAGAGTGTCATTGGTGGGCTCATACCAACTAGTGTCCACATACCACATTTGGAGGATATTTGGATAAATTGGAGAGATGAGATGGCGGTGCGGGAAAGTGATTATTGTAGGATGAATCTCAATAAAGTAGCCAAGTATAGATTTATAGATGTACCAGAGGGCATCCAAGATGACAGAAAGGTTTTGGACACTTTTTTATGATAAAATAAATGTAAATGATCAACCATTTCCATGGATCAATTGGTCACTTCATGAGTGCACCAGTTCTAAGGAGCGTGTAACCCATATTCTCAATCTAACTCACCAATGGTTGATTTCATTGGAAATCACACCAAAGGTGTTAGAAAAGGTCATTTTTGCAACAACTTGGGTAAGACCAGTGGTGGGCCATCCCACTACTACAAAATGAGAAAATCTCACTCCTAATCCTCGCAACATCACAATTTTATGTAGGTAGTTTGGTTCTTCTTCTAAGGTTCCTTCCACATAAGTCATCAATTTGAGTATTTCCCCACCATCCACCACTCAAGTTTTATAATTACCTCTCACCTTTCCTTTGCCCACATCTTCCATTTCTTCCCCCCTCATTTCCCCTACTCCCACCACCTCATCTCCTACCATGGCTCAAGTCTTTTCCTCTCTTCCCTCTCTCTCATCTAGGGATTTTTTGGCTCTGGGTTCCCCTCTAGGAACTCCCCTTCCTAATAATTTCTTCCCACTTCCTCTCACACCACCCTTCATATTTAATCCATCCTCACAACTATCCTTTCCACCCCTTCCTCGCTTGTCACCACTTCATTACCACTTGTGATTACTACAAAAACTACCCTTTCATCACCCATCCAGTTCACGACCATGATGTCATTGCTCATGTCATCCTCTGAACATTTATTTTCTTCTTCTTATACTCCTTCATGGCTGAGTAGACAAACCCCAAAGAAAAATAAGAAGATACATATTGGAGATGATGTTGATCTCATCATCTTAGATATGACTCCCCGGCACCAAGAAAAGAGACCAAGGATTATTTCTCACCTTTCAGTCAATCAAACAGGAGAAGGATTTGTTGAAATAACAACCCTAACTACTGATAAGAAGGAAAATAGTACTACGGTGGATTATCATATTTCTAAGTTCTCTTTGTGAAAGGCCACACACAAAGGTGCCAAACAAGATGTCCAAGTTTCCCTTGGAAACCTTCTGTATAAATTTGACAAGGAAAATATCACCAAGGATGAGCTGAATAATAAGGTGGAATAATTGACAACCATCCTCCATAAGATCACACAACATACCCCTTCAACTGCTCTCACAATATCTACAAGTTTTGATGCAAGATCCTTCTTTATAGTCGATAAAATCAGACAACAAGAACAAGTAATCGGGGCTTGGATTGAAAAATTTAGATCCAAGAAGGGGAATAGGTGATAAAGGATGTTGTGACCTTGTACAACAAGCTTGATCTAGATAAGGACATGGTTACTAAAATGAATGGTATCTTGTGAGAGGAATGCAATAACTTGGAACTCACATTGGAGGCCTAGAAAGAGGTTTGAAGTGTCAAAGATGATCTATTCCTTGGATAAAGTATCGTGACGATTCTTAGAAGTTGTTTGAATATAATGAGGCCATAGAGTTCCGTATTTAGATGTTATAGGAGGCAATGTCAAATTTGACTAAAGAGAGAATAAAAAGCATTGATGACCTTAATGACATCTCCAATTAAGTTAACACTATTCATTACAGGTTTTAGGATAAGGAACTTAATGTGCTTCTTATAAAGCATATTGTTGCAAAATTAAAGATCTTGGCTGAGAAGGACATTAGCACAACAATATTATTTCATCCTTAAATCTATTAACAAGCTAGTGACCTATCAGAACTTCTTGAGCCAACTACGAAAAGTCAGGAATCGAAACAAGAAGTTACCTAGGAAGTTGAACCAAGCAACTGAATCCATTGAAGTCCTTAATCATGACACATGTGGACCCGATGATAAATATGTACAAGAAATCATCAAATGATTTTTTATTATTGACAAAAATAGGCTAGAGAAAAAATAGAAGAAACTGACACAGATCAGGAAAAGGGTGGCACTAGTCCTAGCTAACTTTTACACTACCATTCTCACATAGTCTCCAGCCACAGTCCACCATTCGAGTTGCAGGTTTGACCCCGTCAAAGTTGAACAAACTACCTGGATATTTTTGTGGGAAACTATTTTAAAATTTTAAAAGCATCCTATTTTTAGAATGTAATAGTTAAGAAAGGTGGCTATAATTGCTCAACCTTCTTAATCTATAAATAGTTGGATGCATTATGTAGTAAAGGAATTTTGATCATTGTATAAGGAGGCTCTGCCATTTTGAGTACTTTTATATAGGCTTGTGCCTCAGTATTATATACAAAAATCATAGTTAGCCTTCTTTTACGTCAATGTGTTGTGTATTTTTTGGTGGTAATTTTTTACTTGCGAATATTTTTTTTCTCGTACTTGAATGATCCATTTACCTTCACGTTAAGTCTTTCCTCATTTTATATGTTGTGATTTATAAAACTTACTAATAATAAGTAGTGGAATCAAATTAAATCCCTTCTATTATTGTTAAGTTTTACCTTCATATGAAGAACTCTTGTTAAGAGAAAAGGTAGAAAGTTGTGCACATCATTATATTTCTGTTAAATATTTTGTGTTTGTAAAAGTTGATCTTTGTTCCTTAATTTATTGGTGCATCACCATTTTTAAATTATTTTCAAGTTACTTATCTCCTTTTTCTCAAGAAAATTTTGAATAGTTGTAGGTTATTTTAAGAATCATAGGTTTTACAACCTGATCTTCCATCAGATGCAAGTAATTTAGAAGGAAATTGACCTTTTCTGGAGGTTCATCCCAAGCAACCAAGGTCCCACACCTTAGGGATGTTCCCATGTTGTACTGGGTCATCTAATAATTCAACATGTGTACAATCCAAGTGACAACAATTTTTGGCATGCTTGGTGGGGTAGAGAGCTAAGAGTTGGTACTTCTCTTAACAAGTACATTAACTAAAGATACCCAACGACTCCACATCTCTAGGTTTTTGGATGTAGTACATTTAATTATGTAAAGGATTCAAACAAGGTCTTATTCACATAAAGGAAATCAATATACTATTGAACTTTATTTGTCTTTGGCTAAGAGAAGAAAGGGAGAGACTTCATAATATTCCTACAAAGCACAGTCAAATCCTCCATTTGGGATATTTCCTCCACCAAGGAGAGGTCAACAACTCATTGTAATGGCAGTAAGAAACCACGTCTTCCCCACTTTCAATGGTGGTATTCCTCTTGTGCTCGCTCAACGTGATGTTATACATGTAACATCTTTGAAAATTTTACCACTCTTCATTGGTGAAACCAACGTCACTCCCATAGAGCACATTCAAGATGTTTCTAATATATGTTCAGTCCATAATATCACAAAGGATAACATAACAATCAAACTTCTCACCACCTCTCTAAAAGGAAATACACTTCAATGGTTTCAAGGCCTACAACCTAACTCTATACACAATTAAAACAAGCTGGGAGAACAGCTCTGTAAGTAATTTGAAGACAAGAGTGACCATTTGTCCCTCATGGAGTAATTGACTACCATTAAAACAGCTCCCCAGGAGTTTATGGTAGATTTAAATTTTGGGTTCCAGAAGACATGGAATAGGATTTCACCACTAATCAAGCCTCCCCAAATGATGCATTTTTGTAATACCTGCGAGATTTGAATAATGATGTTATAGTTATGATTCAATCAATGGGTGGAACTTCTCTACCAGACTCTTATGATATTACCATACGAGCTGAGAATTTTCTAATCCAAGAAGGAAAGATAGCTCCAAGGCCACTAATGCCTTTCTTCCTGAGTTTTCAACTAATAAGCTTGTTATTTCTCCTCTCACTTCAATGTACAACCAATCGGTTCAACTAAGACCTCCTTCAAATGATCTCTATGAGGTCGAGTATTTGATTCAAAGTTTTGGGAATGAGTTAGTCACTCTCAAAAGGCATCAATCTCAATATAACCTCCCCTACCAACCTCCAAATCAATTGTATCAACCTAATCGACAACCTTTCTAGAGTATTTCCTAGATTCAAAATTAGATTGCTAATGTCAAACCCTTGAATACCAAAAACCCCTCTAATAGTAGCTCTTATATAACTATTATTCCTATGCAAAATAATATTGTTCAAGATTACGAATGGTCTTACATGTGCTCCCAACCACGTAACTAGAATATGTGCCCCAGTGGAGTTCTCAACCAAGCACTCATGGTTTAAAGTATATATGGATCCACAAAACAACAGGGAAAGGATTCTCCTTGGGAAGAGGTGGTCAAGCCACAAAAACAAATGGAAATAACCTTATTGAATTCATAGGAGGAAGATTTATGTGGTTTGAATGACTAATCTACATCAGCAGTGGCATCTAATACATGATGAAAAGAAGAGGGCAATAGAAGAGGAACTGCCCAAATTTGATCAAGAATTTACTTCTCAATCTCGTCTTTAAGAAACATTGAGAAAAGAGGTGGTAGGTAAACCATCAGGGGCCCATGTTAGTAAGGCCATGAAAAACAATAATCAACCCAACACCTAGTGCTAAACACCCAACTTCCAAAGGAGGATGTAGCAACACTGAAAGCTCCATCTAAGGGGGGAGTATTCCTTTCAGCATAATTGAACAAATGAAAAAGATGAACGTTAATGTCAATATGTAGGAGGTGCTCTTTATTCCTTCACAAAGGAATATTTTGTAAGAAGACTTGAAAATTTTCAGCACACCAAGTAAAGCAACGAAGCATGGTTCGTCTACTTCTACTAGTTTGTGCCAACCCGAGGGGAGAAATACTGCTAAGTATGGTAAGACACTACCTTTTAATATCTCTCTAATCATTGGTAAGCATCTGGTACATAACTACATGATTGACTCCAGTGTTATTAGCTTCGTAATTCCTAAGAATATTGTTGATGTATTAGGAATTCAATATACACCAATAACTAGGGGCTACATGAGCTTGGTATTTTTCCCAATGCGTGAGATTTTGGCGTGTCTGTTTTTAATACTATTTGGGGCAAAGGAGATGAAACTTCTCTAGATGTCATGAATTAACCTATGTTGAAAAGGACTATGATGTGGTATGAGAATCAGATAGTCAATCCTCTCCCATTTCAAGCACATATGTCTGATATATAGAAATTACCAATGAGGGGAGGACTTACACATAAAAAGGTGGTGCAAACTTATTCACATCAGTCTCCACCAACATCATCACATGCATCTCAGAGGTAAATTCAGTGGTTACCCAAACTTGTCTCTAATAAATAAGCAGTGTCTCAAGGGTCGGTAAAAAGTGTGCATCTTCGGGAAGGAAAAGAATGTGTTTTGGGTATTTCTACCCCAAACTCATCTCTTCACATCACTGAGAGTTCCAATAGGCCCACTAAGGATCCAAGTCATCAATGTTATACACCAGAGTCCAAGCAAGCCCCAGTGGTACATATATCTAATTCTTCTAAGCATCCAGGTGATAAGGGTATTTCAGAAGAACATGAGGATAGTCAAGAATGTGTTGTTGATACTACTTCGGCAAGGATTGAAGCCACAGAAAAACTACCTACTAGTTTTAGTCATGAGAAAGGAAAAGAGGATATTTCTTCAGTTTCTCTACCTTTTTGTGTTGAATTAATGAATGAAACACTGACCTGGGTTGATTCTAAAATAAAGAAGAGATAGATTAGTTAAAGTGGCCAACATTTATTTGGAATCTCTTTCTTCCCTTTCTAAAACAAAGTTGTTCCCAAAAATCCTAAGGTCTTCTCCAGAGTAGTGATTGATGATAGCTGGAGATAAATTTGTGGAAATTGTAGTTCCAACTATTGAAAAGGATCGTGGGGACATGACATGTCACTGATTATGAAGTATCCAAAATAGCCCTTGGAAAGACCACTTTTGAAAGTCATGTTTTTATGACAAAGGATTCAATGAATAGTGTGCTTAAAATTTTGGAGAGATACAAATCTGAAATTTCCCAACTTAAGGAAGAAAATAATCAGTTGATCTCATATGTTCACCATTTGATCAGCCCAATTAGCTTCTTCATTTTCTTATTCCAGAGATGGTGGCCATCCCAGATCAATAAATTCTCAATCAATCAAAGGATTTGATCACTCTAGGGCACACTTTAAGGTTACGGGTTTCCAAGATAGAAAGTAGTGGGTTGAGAACAATTTCTGAGGTGATAAAAATATCTGAGAATATTTATGCCTACCTTGATTCAATCTTTGCATTCAAAGAATGTCATCATTACAAAAGTAATCACACTGGATCAAAATTTTCCAAGTTCTTTAGGATCTTAACTCGCATGGAATCTACATTATTAGCCTCATAGGGAATACTTGAGTTTGATCATTGCATGACATGAATTCTATGGATAAATCATGCTAAGTCTAGAAAAATGATTTTGGACGACTTAGTAATTTAGTTTGACAATTTGTACAATGAAAGCTTATATCACACTCTCTTCCATTCAAGTCTTCATCAAAGATATTCCTTGTAACTTCGTCAATGAACATAGATAAAGGAATTCAATACAACATCTGGTGGAGCAGTTTAAAAAATTGATACATGAAATGTATACTCCTGTTGATGTTTTTCCCACTTCTTCTATGGATTAATGTTTCATAATCAAACACCTTTGCGAGGATATCCAATATAAAAGTTGTAGACATGCATACCATACCAGGTAAGATTCTTAAAATGTAGTGTACTTTGTGAGGTTGGTCTTCTTCTGAGTTGTTTTCTGGAGGAAGAGAAGATGCACTGGACATTACGAAGACATTGCGAAAGCTCAAATCTTCTGAATTGGCGAAGAATCAAGATCCTTGTTTCGCCAACAACATGGTAGAGTGATTTCTTATATTTTCTCATGGGTGAGAGAGTCCATTTCTCATACGATTGAGATAGGTGGATCCCCATTTCAATGGATAAGGCATTGGTTCTTTGTCGTATGTTTTAAAAGTGGTATTTTAAAATGGTGTTATTATTGAACTCACTTTTGGAAAAATTTGGATAACTTAAGTGATTTCTATTTTTAGTTTTTTTTAATAAATTTGGTTGAGAAAGTCAAAGTCACTTAAGATGCCCTATTTAATACACATGTAAAGTCCTAACTACTTTGTAACCAACTTTTGGGTTATAAAAGGAAGTCATGGGCTCATTTGTAAGGGTGAATTTGAAAGAGGAGAAGAAAATGCTTTTGTATTGAAGCTTTACTTCAAAGAAAGAAACTTTGTGTTCTTTTGAGAACACATTTTGGAGCTAATGAAATATGAAATTTGTGTCTCATTCATTGTCTCTTATATCATTTGTTGTTCTTATGTTCATTAGATGTTAGAATTTGAATATTTCCTACAAATATTGTCTTAAGATGCCCTATTTAAAGTGCATATAAACCTTACCTACTTTGTAACCAACTGTTGGGTTATAAAAGGAATTCAGGGCTCATTTGTAAGGATGACTTTGAGAGAGGAGAAGAAAATACTTTTTTATGCAAGCTTTACTTCAAAGAAAGAAACTTTGTGTTCTTTTTAGAAGACATTTTGGAGTTAATGAAATATGAAATTTGTGTCACATTCATTGTCTCTTATAGCATTTGATGTTCTTATGTTCATTAGATGTTAGAGTTAGAATCTTGCATGCAAATATTGTCTTGGATCTTATTTTCAATGCTACTAATATGTTGTTCTAGTTCACAATGATCAAGCTCTAATTATCTACTTACTCATGTGTGTTCCATTTTACTCATTCTCGTTTAGCTTATGTAAACTTTGTTTTATTTTTTTAATTTATTTATTGTTCTTCTACATGCAATATTAGGCTTTGCTTTTACCTAACTCTTGCATGTTCCTTCCATTCATTCCTTTCCATTCCTTTCCTTCATTCCATTCCATCTCCCTCAATCACTTTTCTTTCCATTGATGTTCTAAAACACCCCTCACATACAATTTTGAATGTACATATGTAAATACAGTTGTGGTTTTCAATAACGGAAACCTTACCTTCATTGAGGAGGGACTTCATTTTCACATACTGTTGCATGTCATTTGTCATGTGTACAAATCCATATGCTAACAGTATTTGGTGACTCTACTAGGGATTCTAGAAATCATTAACCAGTGCTTGGTTAAATATTTATGACTATCCCCTCTGCACAAGCTCTAGTTCTTCAACCGAATCTTGTGCCCAACAAATATTTTCAAGGAGACATTGTTGCCAACCTTCAAATAGTAGCTTGGGAAAACCATGAAATCTTGTAGCAATTTGTGGTTGTTGATAGAGCCATTGACAGAGAAAAATCTACATTGAAGACCTTAGAAGAAGAGCACCCGCACTTTTGGCCAGAGAACCTTCTAGACATGTGTTGATCGTTATTCAATGACATGGCCCTCTTCCACAAAGGAAATAATTTGTATAAATATTATAGGTAACCCACCTATCTTGCAACTAAATATTCTTGTTGCAGATACTTAAGAAGACATATCATCATATTTGAGGCAATCTATTTGGGAAAAGCACATGAATGAACTATCATTTTCATCTCATCGCATCAATACTAGATAACAAAGAAGATCAAGCTGTACGAGAGTTTCTAGAGTCATTTAGGCACAAAGAGATCAAGAAAGAGAGTGAAGAGAAAAGGCAAGAGCTGATCAGAACATTCCAGTGATCCTTTCACAATAAATATTTCAAACTAGCAGGAAAGAGGTTTACATGAGGAGAAAAATCCAAGCGTCAATCAGATCACATTTTTGACTTTCAAGGAAAGTTTGGTTTCAAGTTATCTCCTCCAAGGAGGAACACACCCCGTAGATCTGTAAGCCTTGCATCAAGTCCTGAAAGAGCAAGCAAGGAAGGAATCACTACCATTCAAGCACTTGTTCTTGCTCACGTTGTTTTGCCTTCGCATACCACCTTTCCCAAGATGGCAGTTAATGTACCATGGGGAAATGTCATAGGCCCATTGGCCTTACCATCTTGACATGACCTCCCATGAGGATCAAGGAAGATTCTTCCCAAGTTTAATGGAGATGGAAAGACATCACCTGATGACCACATTTCTGCCTTCTTTGTTGCATGTGCATTTTTTCAGTGGAATATGAAGATGTTGTTATTCACCTCTTCGTTGAAACATTGCATGAAATTGCCATAGATTGGTTTCATCATCTGCCAAATGGATGCATTACAAACTGGAATGATATGAAAACTAAGTTTGAAGACCGATTCAAGATGGCAGAAGATGAACATGCCCTTCTTGCCCAACTATCTCAAGGTGAAGAAAGAACCAACAGAACCCATGAGGAATTTTGGCTAAGTTCAACAAAATGGTGAACAAAGTTCCTATCAGGATTCACCCTAGCCCTGATGGACAAAAATGTTTCTTTATTAACACACAACAACCAGAAGTGTGTTATCAACTGAGAAGAGATAGAGTGGCTACTTTGGAACTTGCTCAATCCTTGGCCATAGAAATTGAGGATGACTTAATCATGGCAGGAAAATTCAAGAAAACTTCCCTCAAGGGAAAGAGTCAAGAAACCCCCAATGCTTCTGAGGCTATACTCACTAAGTTGGCTAATGATGTGCTAGCTTTGAAAAAGCAAGTTGCTCAAAGTAGTAAACCTGCTCCTTACAAAGACATCCCAAGAAAAGGCTACGTTCCCAAAAAATCCAGAATTACAGGCACTCCAACGAGGCTTGCTATTGAAGAAACTCCCGTAACTAACTCAAAGTGTGATGTCGTTGAAGAAAGTGATGATGAAGTTGAGGTCATTGAGGTTGACGAAGAAGAGCTAGACTCTAGGACATCTGAACCTGAAGTCAAAGAGCCTGAAGGAGAAATTAATAATCATTTCTTTGAGTACCATTCAGAAGAAGAAGATGAATACGAAGAAATTATAGAAGATATGAATAGTCAATCCTTCGTTGTCTTCACACACTCTCAGAAAGAAGGAGCAGAGTACCACTAAGGTGGAAGATAAAAAGAGCTCCAAGGAAGTTCCTAAAGAATCTAAGACTAAGGAAACTTCCAAAGAATCCAAGACAACTGAGATTCCTAAAGAGTCCAAGGTGATTGAGGTTTCCAAGGTCAAAACTATCTTAAAGAAAGGAGGGCCTTTGTCAAGTCAATCAGTTGATAAATCAACTACGAAGAAAGTTTCTTCTTCCACATCAGTATCAACCAAGCCGAAGCAAAGGTCAAAAGTGTGCCATCATCAAGTTTGAAAGAACTAGTATCTGAGACATCAAGTACGGTCATTTTGCCCAAATTTGATATCATTGATCACATCAATAAAAAAAAATTTCCATGTCACAGGAAGAGTACTTGAAGTCCAATAAGGATCAACTCGAGAAATTGGTCCAGTTTATCAAAGGTGACTCTACTATTCATTCCTCTAAAGGAATTCTGAAAACTCCCAAAGATGGGAAGACTCAAAATATTGTGGTGGCCACTACACCTTCAAATGAAAATATTGAACCTTTCTTTGTGTCCTTTCTGATCAACATAGATGCAAATTAAGTAATTGCATTATAGATTCTGGAGCCTCGGATAATGTGATGCCTGTGAAAGTAGCACATGCTCTTGGGTTGACTTGTACGAGAACATTCAGATCTTGTTACTCCATGGAGACAAGACAAGTTCCTCTGATTGGGTAGATTAAAGATGCTCAAATGGTTTTAGCTCAATTTCCTCAAAAGTGAGTCAAGGTAACCATTCTAGTTTTCGAAATTCCTGCTTCATATGGTATGTTTTTTAGCAGGAAATTTTACAGAGATCTGGGTGGTGAGATTCAAATGGATTGGTCTCATGCTATGATCCCTATCAGTGGAGAAATGAAGAAGCTAATGCCAGAAACTCAGGAAAAGTTCACTGTAACGAAAACCGATGATCCCTGCACACAGGTCCTGTTTCAAAACTCAAGTATGGGTAATTATATGATGACTACAGAGGTTCATGCACCTGAGGTCACTTGTCCAAGATCCAATGAGATTCTGGGACTCTTGAGTTTGATGGAAGTTGTTTCTCAATAGGTTCTGGCGCAGGAGTGGTGCTTATATCTCTGAATGGTAAACATTTTTCTTTTTCTTACAAACTCCAATTTTTAAATACTAACAACACTGCAGAATATGAGGCATTAATCCTTGGCCTCCAAGTTACAGAAGAGAAAGGGATCAAAAATTTGAAAGTTTTTGGAGATGTAGAGTTGATCATGAAACAAGTAAAAAATTAGTTTCAAGTAAAGAATGATCATTTGAGACACTACAAAAATAAAGTGTGGGACATGATAGAAACCTTTGATGCTTTTTCCATAGAATTTGTCCCTTGTGAAAAGAATGAAAAAGTTGATTCTCTAGCAGTCTCAACTTCATTGATGATCCCTCATTCAGAGTTTGATCAAGACAAATACACCATTGAAATGGTTTTTAGGCCAAGTGTTCCTGACAATGCAGAAAATTGGCAAGTATTCAATGATGATCAACAAATTATTGCCTTCTTGGAAAAGAGAGATAATTTTGAACAGTTGTACTTTGAAGGAAGTGATTATGCATTTCGTGAATCGATGACCTCACCCATTCAAGAAGGAGTTGAGAATGAGGATCCTGGTGATGGCATCATTTAACTCAAAGGAAATAAAATTCCAAAAGGATTGGTTTCACTTGAAGAACTTTTTGATAAACATGACAAGTTTATCAAAGAGAAAGAGCAGGCAGGACCTACGAATTCTACTAGACTATGAGCAAGTTAACATTGGTACCAAGGATAAACCTCACTTGGTCAACATTGGTAAGTGTTTCTCACCTGAGGAGCACAAGAAATTTGTAAGCCTCCTTACCAAATATTCTGACGTCTTGGCTTACTCATATGAAGACTTGAAGTCTTTCCAACCTAGGGAAATGGAGCATGCCATACCCTTGAAACCTGGTGCAACTCCATTCAGGCAGAAGCAAAGGTAGTATAATCCCAAGATATCAGGGAAAATATTCCATGAGGTTCAAAAGATGTTAGACACATGAATAGTGTTTCATATTCGACATTCAACCTGGATAGCTAATATTGTTCCAGTTCACAAGAAAAATGGGGAAATTAGGATTTGCGTGGATTTCCGCAATCTTAATCAAGCTTCCTTGAAGGATAACTACCCACTACTGGTCATGGACCATATTATGCAGGTAGTAACTGGATCGTAAATGCTATCTATGCTAGATGGTTTCTCTAGTTATAATCAGATTGACTTGGCTAGAGAATACCAACATAAAACATCGTTCACCACCCCCTGGGGTACGTTCGCATATAGAAGAATGCCTTTTGGTTTGATCAATTCCAATGAAAATTTTCAAAGGGCTATGGATATGGCATTCACAGATTATAAAGACAAGATCATCGTGATATACCTAGATGACTTGATAATGTTCTCAAAGAAGCGAGAAGATCACCTAAGAGATTTGGAGAAAATATTGCAAAGGTGTAGACTTCATAAGATCTCCCTGAATCTAAAGAAGTCTGTGTTCGGAGTTACGGAAGGGAAACTCCTAGGTCATATTGTTTCTAAAGAAGGAACTAAGATCGATCCTGAGCACATTCAAGCTATCAAGAATCTTTCCTTACCTACAAGTAAGCCTGGAGTCCACTCATTCTTTGGGAAGGTGAATTTTTTGAGAAGGTTTGTGCTAGATTTTGCTGAGCTGACCAAAGAAATCACTGATATGATGAAAGGAAAATAATCCTTCAAATGGTCAAAGGAAGGTAGAGAAGCATTTGAACAAATCAAGGATGTTATTGCAAAAGCTCCTACATTGGTGTGTCCCGATTTTAAAAAGGATTTCATAATCTATTGCTATGCTTCACCACACACGATCTCTGCCATCCTGACTCAACACAATCAAGAAGGAATCGAATCTCCTATTGCATTCATGAGTTCTAGATTCAAGAAACATGAACTCAATTACACTCCCCTTGAGAGGCATGTGTACGTGGTGGTTAGAGCCTTGAAACATTTCAGATACTATGTATTGAATTCTCACACCAAAGTCTTAGTTCCGGACACTGCAGTTAAATCAATGTTGACACAACAGGAACCAGATCTAAAAGAGGTAACTGGGTCTCCAAGATCCAAGAATATGATTTGGATATCAAGCCTACCAAGTTAGTTCAAGGAAGAGGACTTTGCCAACTCATCGCAGAGAATGAGCCACGAGATGACTCTGAAGAAGAACCAGTTGAAGAAATTTTACCACTGGTAGTTTTCGTCAGTACCACAGATGAATGGTATTCGGATATAGCCTACTTTCTCACATATGGTGAATGCCCTGAGAATCTGACAGCTAAGGAAAAGAGAGCTATCAAATTAAGAGTTGTCAGGTACGTCATTTGGGACAACACTTTGTTCAAGAAAGGAATTGATGGCATGTTCCTCAGATGTGTCGATAAAGAACAACAACCTAGGTTGTTAGAAGCCTTTCACAATCATGCTTGCAGTGGTCATTTCTCTGGACCAGTGACAACTCATAAAATTTTGCAAGCACATTATTACTAGCCCACTATGTTTTCTGATGCTCAAAAATGGGTAGCCAAATGCAAAGCTTGTCAGCAGTTTGTTGGAAGACCTAAATTGGCAGCTTTTCCTTTAAAGCCAGTTGTCATTGAAGAACCCTTTCAACAATGGGGTTTAGATTTCATTGGGGTCTTGAATCCTAATTCTAGTGTTGGTCATACTCATGTGCTCACTACAACTGACTACTTTACAAAGTGGGTAGAAGCTATACCGGTGAAACAAACATCTAGTGTGGTAATTTGTGACTTCATCAAAGAGAATATATTGATTCGTTACAAAATTCCACAAAAGATCATGATAGACAATGCCACCAATTTTTCTTCTACAGAGATGATAGGTTTTTGTTATGGATATGGGATATCTTTATCTCATTCATCAGATTACTACCCTCAGGGAAATGGTCAAGCAGAATCCAGTAACAAAAACATCATTACTATCGTGCGTAAGTTAGTAGAAGAAAATCAAAGAACTTGGCACAAAAAGTTATATGATGCATTGTGGGCTGACTGCATAACTCCCAAAAGAGCAATTGGAATGTCTCCATTCCAACTCTTATATGGAACCGATGCTCAAATTCCCATCACTTTGGAGTTACCAACATTACGATTGGCTCAAGCAGTTGATGATGAATGCTTCGCCAATGCATTGGATAAAAGGATCATGTTCCTAAGCAAGCTTGAAGAGCAGAGAAGTCAAGTGGAAAATAGGATCGAGGAACACCAATCAAAAGTAAAGAAATTGTTTGACAGAAAAACTAAGGAGAGACAATTTCAAATCAATGACTTAGTTCTTCTTTGGGACAAGAGACGTGAACCGAAAGGAAAGCACGGGAAGTTTGATTCACTGTGGCTGGGCCCTTTCAAAATCAGGCATTTCTGTGGAGATAACACCTATTACTTGGCATATCTTGATGGAACTCATTTTCCTTTGCCCTACAATGGGAAATATCTCAAGCACTATCAAAATTGAAAATGCGTTGTCCCTCGTATGTACATAGGTAATTAGGATTTTGGTTTGTTTATGTTTCCTATTTTTCGGTTTCCTCTCTTTTGTCATCCCATTTTTGTGCATCATTGTCTTTGAGATCATGTTCATTAAAATTTGGGTCTGGGTCCGTTGCTGCGTCCGTGAAGTCCTTGTCCCCAATTAGAGCCAGTTGTTATCAGCTAATTTTGACTTCACAAAATTAATAAACATGAGTTTTTAAAAAAAAAATTAAAAGTGTTCTTTCACGTGATTTATTACCCTCATCGTGATCGTCTTATTCTCATGGTCATTTTGGTTTTCGTTTCATCCATTTTGAATAAGCCCTTCTCCCACTACGACGCAAACTGTGTTTTAATTATTTAATTAATATTTACCTTGTTATTTAATAAAATTAAATTTATTAAATTTTAAGGTTTTTTATTAATAAATATTAATTTAATACTCATGAAAGTTGTTCGACAAACTTGGAAGAACTATTTTTTAATTGTCGTAACTGTCGTGAGCAATTGTCGGGGGCAATTATTTTTTCGCTTCCAATTGTCGTGGACAATTTCAATTTTGCTTCTATCATCTAGAAATTGGGAAGGAGACGGTTACAAGAGGTTGCAGAAGCGAGAGAAATTGGGAAGAAGGAGAAACAAGGAAATATTGCAAACATCCAGAGCCAGAAGAAGGAAAAGCTCATTCTACAGGCACTCCTCGGCTTTCACACGGAAACCTGGCACGGGCATTAGCTAGAGCCAGGCAACCTTGAGAGTTCCAAGTAGTTGTCTCCATTTCGGGATCACAAGATTACAAGAAGCCATCCTTCTCCAATTGTTCTGGATCCTCCATGCTCTATGCAGAGTGCCTGATCTATATGACATGTTAAATTTTGCTCAAGTTCAAATATTTAAAAAAGAGACTCAAGTTTCAGAGGTTTTATCTTCTCTACACTCTGTATATTTTTATTTAAGCTATTTATTTTGTTGTATTGTGCTAGATTGAGCACACATATACTAAAAACCAACCAATGTTGGAATGAAGAAGGAAGTAGAGGCCACATTCTTATTCAACATCTGTTTTTTGAGAAATCCACGCACCTACCTGCAATCTTCAAGGAGAGAGATTAAATAGCTCAAGTTAAAGTTTGAACACTTAGAGATCAAAGCACACATAGCATATTGGTCAAGTTCCAGCAAGTCCAAAATCTTTGGAATCATTTCCTAACTTACACAAAAATAAACAAATACCATTTGTACCAAACATTAAGGAGGTGAGTTGTGGGTGAAAATCACCATGCTTGAAGTACACATTAAGAACAAGAAATTTTTCCACGTGACAAGCAAGGGATGATTTACAGAGAAAATCTTGAGATCAAGGTAAATAAGCCACATTTCCATGCATAAGTGTGAGGAAATCGCTCCAAAAGGGATCTAATGTACCAAAAATATCATGCGTTTTGCATTACAAAGATCAAAAGTTGACATCATGTCATGGAGTAAAATGCTATAGAAATGCAGACATGACCACACATTTTTGAATCTGCTTCTTCACAATGTATTTGAAAGATCAAAGTTGTTATCACACGATCCAAGGTAAACAATCATGCACACAATTTGTTTGAATGTCAAGGAAAAGGAAGCCACACATGCATGTATTTAGTAAATATGCATGATTCGCATTGCAAAGAAGAGCAAAATACACATGCATTCCAGGAGAAAGGTGAAGTGCTAAAGGTGAAACCCAATGTAATTGGCCACGCATTACCAGGAAAAAATATTAACCTAGAATAAGAGGAGCAAGCCTATGCATGTATCAAAATCAAGCAAAATCCCACACATTGGGAAAAATCAAGCCTTACATGTAATAAAATAATAATAAGAAGTTTCTTTTGAGATCTATGTAGCTCATGCAAGAAGTTTCTGAGATCCACATTGCCCAAGAAGAAGGATATAAAATGCATGCACACACACTCGAGTGATGGAAAACACATTGCCAGAAATAATAAAAAATGGTCTAAAATCATAGTATTTTTAACCTAGGTGGTGATTTGAGCTTAGTCTCAATATTTTATTTGTATTATCATTTTGAATTCGGCACCGATTTTTTTTTAAAGATAATAATAAAAAAGGATCCATATTTTTTCTTGCAAAAACGGTGGTCTGGAGACTTAGACCTAGCACTTTCCCAGTGTATGTTTTCTTTTTGCTTTCCATTTTAAAATTCATAATGGGTGAATGCTCTAATATATCGGTGCTAAAATATGCATATCAAGGATTAGTTCCAGCATCATCCTTAAATTCAACGTATGATAATATTTTAGATATTGATATGGGTCACGTGGATATGGTCCAATTGTGTGACAAGGTAAGGCGGGAAGGAAAGACTGTTTTTTCGAAAAGGCTCTATCGTTGTGGCTTACCTCAAGCAGCAGCATTTCCAATTGCCATACAATGCCCCGAATTTGTCCTAGCTTGTGCTGAACATTATGATCCTGAGTGTCAAGGAGATTTCAATGACAGAGATGAACCTTTTTTACTCAATTCTCTAGATCATATGGAAGATTTGTTTAGAGTTTCACTTCATGAAGAAAATTTTGACATCACGCAAGAATCAACACAACAATTCTGGGATGAAAACCCTTTAAGATGGTCGAAGATGGTTTATAAAAAATGGTTGGTCAAACCAAAAACTCACACTTCAAGAATTCCCAAAGAGTTGTTTCGGGTAGAGTTTCATGAAGAAATAAGAGATATGATTACTCTCCTCAGTAGGTTTTTCAGTCTCCCTTTCGCTAAGAATTTTCATCCTTGGATGTACAAGTTCATTTGTATCATTCTTGATGCAAAGATGTTCATTGATTGGGCAAGTATCATTAGCAATACTCTCCATAAGCAATTGATTGAGGTAAGAATGACATGTCATTTTTACATGACCTCATATTTTATCTATGTTGTAGCAAGAAGGAGGATATTTTCAGGGCTAACAACTAGAGGTACGATGGGTCCTAACAAGAATAGTGTTTTTCACTTTTACCCACAGCTGGAGTTCAAGAACGGTTCTCACCATTTCCGGAGGGTAAACGATGCTTTCCTTTTCTATATAATCTGGTCACTAAGGAGAAACCCAAAGGAAATATTTTTAGAAGATGCCAAGGTAGTGATAAAAAAATGGGGAACTTGGTATATCTAGTTTCCCTCTTACTCCTATATACGAGTTGATGGATTTATGGGAGCTCTTTACAAACTTCCTAAATATGTCAGTGACAAATTGGCATTGATGGAACTTTCACATTAGCTTTTCAAGATCCATTGCCTACTATGGATAAACATAAAGGAGGCATTCATTTCCCAATTCAGATTGGGGAATACAAATGTCCAAGTTCCCACAGTGCAGAACTTATGGAAAAATAATTTTCCCTCATGACTATACATTCTTTCACAAGTAGGGCTCAATTTGATATTAAAGGATCCATGGAAAAATCCCTAGGAGCAAGATATAGGCACAAGGAAAACATAGAAGACTATTGGGCAGAATGTGCGGATGAAAGGGAGGTGAGAAGATGAAAATTTTGTCATCTCACACTGGCTCTTATAGAAAATTACAGATTGAGGGACCCTCCTTTGACCCTTGCTGATAATGGAATTGATCTTTTGGATCTTGCCTATGATCAGATAGTTTTCACTCCACTCCCTAGTATTGATTGGAGTAAAGGAGATGAAACTTCTCTAGATGTCATGAATCAACCTGTGTTGAAAAGGACTATGATGTGGTATGAGAATCAAATGGCCAATCCTCTCCCATTTTAGGCACATATGTCTGAGATACAAAAAACTGCCAACGAGGGGAGGACTTACACAGAAAAAGGTGGTGTAAACTTCTTCACATCAGTCTCCACCAACATCATCACACGCATCTCAGAGGAAAAGTCGGTGGTTACCCAAACCTGTCTCTAATAAAGAAGCAGTGTCTCAAGGGTCGGTAAAAAGTGTGCATCTTTGGGAAGGAAAAGAACATGTTTTGGGTATTTCTACCCCAAACTCATCTGTTCACATCATTGAGAGTTCCAATAGGCCCACTAAGGATCCAAGTCATCAATGTTATACACCAGAGTCCAAGCAAATCCCAGTGGTACATATATCTAATTCTTTTGAGCATCCAGGTGATAAGGGTATTTCACAAGAACATGAGGATAATCAAGAATGTGTTGCAGATGCTACTTCGCCAAGGATTGAGGCCACAAAACAACTGCCTACTGGTTTTAGTCATGAGAAAGGCAAAGAGGATATTTCTTCCAGTTCTTGATTTTTTTGTGTCAAATTAATGAATGAAACACTGACCTGGGTTGATTCTGAAATCAAAAGAGGAAGATGTTGGTCAAAGTGGCCAACATTGATTCGGAATTTATTTCTGCCCTTTCCAAAATATTTGTTCCTAAAAAACCTAAAGTCTTCTCCAAAGTAATGATTGATGATAGTGAAGATAAATTTATAGAAATTGTAGTTCTAACTACTGAAAAGGATCGTGGGAACATGACAGTCATTGACTATGAAGTATCCAAAATATCCCTTGGAAAGACCACTTTTGAAAGTGATGTTGCTATGGCAAAGGATTCAATGAATAATGTGTTTAAAAGGTTGGAGAGAAACAAATCTCAAATTTCCCAACTCAAAGAAGAAAATAATCAGTTGATCTCATATATTCAACATTTGATCAACCCAATTACGTCTTCATTTCCTCTTACAGAGATGGTGGCCATCCCAAATCAAGAAATTCTCAATCAATCAAAGGATGTGATCACTCTAGGGCACACTCTAAGGTCATGGGTTTCCGAGATAGAAAGTGGTGGGTTGAGAACAATTGATGAGGTGATAAAAATATATGAGAATATTTATGCCTACCTTGATTCAATCTTTCCATTCAAAGAATGCCTCATTACAGAATTAATCACACTGGATCAGATTTTTCCAAGTCTTCAGGATCTTTCCTGCATGGAATCTACATTCTTAGCCTCAGAGGGAATACTTGAGTTTGATCATCGCATGACACAAATTCTATGGCTAAATCATGCTAAGTCCAGGAAAATGATTCTGGAAGACTTAGTAATTCAATTTGACAGTTTGTGCAATGAAGCTTATACCGCACTCTCTTCCATTCAAGCCTTCATCGAAGAGATTCCTTGTACCTTCGTTAATTAACACGGCCAAAGGAATTCAGTACAAAATCTGGTGGAGCAGTTTACAAAATTGATACATGAAATGTATACTCCTATTGATGTTTTTTCCACTTCTTCTATGGATCAATGTTTCAGGATCAAACACCTTTGTGAAGAGATCCAATCTAAAGTTTCATACCTACATACCATACCAAGTAAGATTCTCGAAATGTAGGTACTTTGTGAGGCTGGTCTTCTTCTGAGTTATTTTTCGGAGGAAGAGAAGATGCACTCAGACATTGCAGAAGCTCAAATATTTTAAATTAACGAAGAATCAGGATCCTTATTTTGCCAACAACATGGTTGGGTGATTTCCTATATTTTCTAATGGGTGGGAAAGTCCATTTCTCATATGATTGAGATAGGAAGACCCCATTTCAATGGATAAGGCACTGGTTTTTGTCGTATGTTTTAAAAGTGGTATTTTAAATGATGTTATTATTGAACTCACTTTTGGAAAACTTTGGATAACTTAAGTGATTTCTATTTTTAGTTGCTTTTAATAAAGTTGGTTGAAAAAATCAAAGTCACTTAAGATGCCCTATTTAATGTTCATGTAAACCCTAACTCCCTTGCAGCAAACTTTTGGGTTAGAAAAGGAAGTTAGGGGCTCATTTGTAAAGGTGACTTTGAGAGAGGAGAAGAAAATAATTTTGTGTGCAAGCTTTGTTTCAAGAAAGAAAATTTGTGTTCTTTTGTGAAGATATTTTGGAGTTAATGAAATATGAACTTTGTGTCCCATTCATTATCTCTTGTAGCATTTGATGTTCTTATGTTCATTAGATGTTAGTGTTTAAATCTTGCATGCAAATATTGTCTTGGATCTTATTGTCAATGCTATTAATTTGTTGTTCTTGTTCACAGTGATCAAGCTCTGATTATTTACTTGCCCATGTGTGTTCCCTTTTACTGATCCTTGTTTAGCTAACTCAAACTCCATTTTATTTGTGTTAGTTATTCATCATTCTTCTTCATGTAATATTAGGCTATGCTTTTACCTAACTCTTGCATGTTCCTTCCATTCATTCCTTTCCATTCCTTTCCTTCATTCCATTCCATCTCCCTCATTCACTTTTCTTTCCATTGATGTTCCAAAACACCCCCCACATACAATTTTGAATGTACAGATGTAAATACATTTTTGGTTTTCAATAAAGGCAGCCTCACCTTCATTAAGGAGGGACTTCATTCCCATACTGTTGCATGTCATTTGTATGTGTGAAAATCCATATGCTAACAAATCACGAAGCAGAAATGTTGATGGTGTCAGTGTTATGTTAATTTCCCTAGAAGGTAAGAAATACTTCATGGCTTTTCGACTTATGTTCAGTTGTACTACTAAAGTAGCCAAAAATGAAGCACTGGTATAGGAAATTTAGCTGGCTCAGAAAAGAGGTATCAAGATGTTGACTATTTTTGGGGATAGTGATCTTGTCATACATCAGGTCAGATGTTGGAGTGCAACAAATAACAATCTATTGAGATCCTACAAGAATAGGGTATGGGACTTCATTGAAGAATTTAAATCTTTTGGAATTCATGTGGTCCCCAGGGATCAAAACAAAGATGCAGATAGACTTATAACTGTGGGATCTCAATATAATTTCCATGTTGACATTATAAAGGAAGAAAGCAAGTTAGTCAAGTTAAGACTGTTAGTACAAGATAATGCAAGTAATTGGCAAGTTTTTGACATCAACCAACAAATTATTCTCTTTCTTGAAGAAGAGGATGAGTTTTCATCAAAAAAATAGTCCATGTTACAAGAATCTTATAATGATCAAATCATCCAATTGAAGGGTAATAATTTTCTAAAGGGTTTGGTCACTCTTGAATCTATCTTCAATTCAGATGATCAACTTAAAAGAGAAAAAACTAACATGATTATCAAAGAAGATGATTTTGAATAGGTCCAAGTTATAGAGGACAAATTTTTGAAAATTGGAAAGATGTGCATGCTAGTCGAAAGATAGGATTTTTTCAGCCTTTGCCAAGAATAAAATGACATTTTTACTTTAATTGATTAAGATCTCAGGGGATTCAATCCAGGCCTAGCCTAGCACACCATAAAACTTGACCTGAATGCCAAACCATTTAGGAAAAAGCAGAGACCAGTTAATCCTAAAATTTAACCATTGAAGTGGAAGGAACTTTCCAAACTCATCAAGGCTAGTATTATATTCCCAATCAAGCACTCTTCCTAGGTGCCCAAATTAGTTGTAGTTAGAAAAATGGGGAAATCAAGCTGTGTGTGTATTTCAAGGATCTCAATCGAGCTTCCCTTAAGGATCACTACCCTCTCTCATCTATGAAACATATTCTCCAAATGATGGTAGGGGTGGAAATATTTACATTGCTTGATGGGTATTCAAGTTATAGCCAGATACTAGTAAAGGAATTAGATCAGTTCAAAATGGATTCCACTACCAAATGGGGCACGTTTGTCTATAATAGATGTCATTCAGATTGTCCAACATAGGTGCCACTTTCCAACGAGATATGGACATGGCCTTCAAATGGCTTATAAATGATATGATCCGTGTTTATCTAGATGATATAATTGTGTATTCCAAGCATGTGCAAGACCATATGGATCATCTGAAGAAATTTTTGATAGATGCAGGGAATGTGGGGTTTCCTTGAACCCCAAAAAATGTATCTTTGTTGTCCATGAAGGAAAATTGATAGGATATATAGTTTTGGTGGAAGGAATTTTAATTGATCCGGAAAGAATACATGTTATCTTGGAACTTTATCTTCCAATCCATAAAAAGGGTCTCCAAAGTTTTTTGGGGACTATCAACTTTGAAAGGAGTTTTATACCTCTATTTTCCACTTTGGCCAAGCCACTCACAACTATGTTGAAAAACAACATACCATTTAGATAGATAAAAGAAGGTAAGAGTAGCTTTGAGGCTATTAAAAAGGATGTTTCCCAATCCCCCACATTGGTAAATCCTTGGTTATGAAAATAACTTCACCCTCTATGCCTTCACGGGATTAGAAAGCATCTCCAGGATTCTCATTCAGTAGAATGATGATTACATGGAACAACCAATTGCTTTCTTCAGCCAATTCCTCAAAGACTACGAGCTCAAGTAATCCTTTATAGAGAAGAATTTTTTTATTATTGTATAGGCATTAAAGAAATTCAAACATATGTTATCCAACAACAGGATCCACTTAATGGTATCACATCTAGGAGTTAAGGATTTTTTGTTTCATTAAGACATAAACGAGAAAAGGATTGGATGGATTATGAAGGTCATGGAGTATGAATTCTACATAAAGGTCACTAAATTGGTCAAAGGGAAATGTCTTTTTCAACATCATGCTTCTAATTTAGAAGCAAAAGAGGAATGTGATAACATGCTACACAACCATCATTGGGAAGAGACTCACACTCCTGTTGATCAGATGTCTAACATGAGAAACTTTTTGCAATTAGGTGGGTATCCTCCAAATCTAGCCAAAACTCAAAGAGGAAACTTTAGGCTTCATTCAATCTCTTATGTTCTCATTGATAATGTACTCTTTTGAAGGGATTTAAATGGATTTATTCTCAGGTATATAAACCCATGACAAGTTGATAAGCTACTAGAAGAATTTAATAATGGATTATCTAGAGGTCATTACTTAACAAGGACAACTACCACAAAAATCATTAGGTTCGGTTACTATTGGCCCGACCTATTTAAGGATGCCCATATATGGGTGAGGAAATATAAATAATGTACCCTTTTTATGAGGAAGTAGAGGATAGCTGCTCTTTCGCTTCATCCAATCGAGACAGACCAACCCTTCATGTAATGGGGCCTGGAGTTTATTGGTATGATAAATCCTACGTCTAGTGAAAGTCATATATAGGTGCAAACCGAAACTAATTATTTCACCCAATGGACAAAGTTGGTGGCATCGAAGCAAGCCAATGAGAATTCCATTTTGGAATTTATTAGGGGTATTATGACAAGGTTTGGTGTTCCATTCACAATCATTTTAGATAATGCCAAAGCATTCGTAGGCATGAAGATTAGTGAATGGGCAATGAAAAATGGTGTTTATCTAAAAACTTCATCAAAATATTATCCACAAGGTAATGGTTTAGTTGAGTCCAACAACAAGAATCTAATATGGATTATCAAGAGGACAATGACAAGTAACTTGTGAACTTAGCACACACAACTCAAGACTTCTTTTTAGGTGGATATGATTACCCCAAAAAGGGCCATTGGAAATTCTCCCTATATGATAGTGTATGAAAGGGAAGTAAAGATTCCTTTATCTTTTGAGTTACATCTCTTAAATTAGCACAAAATTTGGAAATGATGGAAAGTGACCCTATCATAGTGTGGTTTGCTGAACTTATGAAATTAGAAGAAACATGAAACCAAGCAATGAAGATTCTTGAGTTGCATCAAGCTTAGAAAAAGAAAACCTTCGACAAAATAGCAACTGATAGGTCTTTCCAGGAGGGATACCTAGTTCTAAAATGGGATGTGGATAGGGCTAATCCATAAATGCATGAAAATTTTGATGCCCTCTAGAGTGTATTATACTTGATTACTAGCTGCAAAGAGGCAAATTCATTTTTCTTTTCTAGAAATAACGAAGAAGCATTTCCTATCCCAGTCAATGGGATAGACCTCAAATCTTGCTATTGAGGTATTTCCACTTTGTATAATAGTTTTCTAGTTTCTCTTCCTTCAAGCGCTCTTGCACATTGTATTTTTCTTGTTTTATTTTCTCGTTTGGTTTTGGTTTTGGGTTTGTTTTTCTGGAGGTTTTTTATTTTTGTTCTTAAGGTTTACATGACGCTTGTACCCAGGGGATTTCCTAAGGCTATTAGATTGATGCTTAGTAGGAAAGCATTCCCTGGAGGTCGCCAAAGATGTTAACTTTTGAAGTCCCCTTACCAATTTTCCTTATTTTTGAATACGTTCTTGCAAAAAAATTCCTTTTTTCACCAAAAGATTATTTTTTGAGACTTCATAAAAAAATTCCTGAGTACCAAAATTTTCTTCATATTTTGGATTTCAGGTTTTAGGAAACAATTTGTAGTTTGCATGCAAATTGTTCCCCAAAACCTGGAATCTAAAATACAAAGGGAGTTAGTGTATTTCAAGGATCGGGGTTGACTTACAATTTGTATGCAAATTGCAACTTCATTTATGAAACATGAACCCCAAGTACATTTCGGTTTTTGGAACCTGATTGTAACTTTGCATGCAAAGTTACAACTAACTTTTGAAACCTGACTTCCGATTATGCAAGACCATTTCAAGTTTCGGAACCCGATTTGCAATTTACATGTAAATTTCAAGTTGACTTTCAAAACCCAAAATACAAAGGAATATAGACCATTTTGGGTTTCGGGTTTGATATTGCATATTACATGTAAAGTGTATACTGATTTCTGAAACTTGAAACCCAGCGAAGTTACAAAAAGTGAGCTGAGTTTCGACGCCGAGTCAACGTATTAAATGTCATCGAACCACACGTGTCACTTATATGGTAATTCATTCCCCCCTTTTTATTTAAGGTCAAAATTTTACACGTCATTTTTACCTGACATTTTGTACACTGACTCATTAACACTCCCTCAACTTCCAACCATACCCCATGCGTGGATTTTCGAGCAATTGTCATAATTTTTTCTTCAAACCACTTGATATTTTGGTAAGTTTAGTGTTTTTGCAAGGATTTGTGTTGTTATTTTAGGCATTATTTATCCATCTTTTACCTGGCATGATGGGTGTTCTTGGTGTTTTTATTTTTGGTTTATTTTTAGGTTTTCCTCACTTATATTTTTGGTTTAATGTCCTTATTTCTCCTCTTCTTTGGTTTGATGTGTTTTTGGTGAAGCTTAGGATTTAAAATATTGATTTACATGACAAACTGAGGATTTTTTATCATCAATCTCCATATCAGAGGCCGATGGTTACAAAGTAAGTCTTCACTTTTGCTAGAGATCAAATCATGGGTACTGAGCTGTAAAACAACCCCGAACTTTCACCACAATTCAAATCAGAAGTTGGAGGTTGTAAAACACATAGCGAATTCTACCAAAACCTTTCTGGAAGTTAAGGGTTACAAAACAAGGCTCAAATTCTGCCAATACATTTCAGAGGTTCCTAGCTATTTTTCAGGGTCCTACTTATGTCCTTAGTTTTAAAGGCCTCCATGGAAATTTTTAGAGGTTCTTCCTGAAGTAAATTTCTGAATCATCATCAAAGGGAAAAGGGAAAATGAAGCATATCTTCCAAGGGGTCGTTCCACCATCCAATATCACATCTGACATAAACAATATTGGATACACTAACCTTGGCCACATTTATATGTCTAAGTTTTGGGGTAGAGTTAGAGCTCTATCCAAAAATGCTTGGATGAAAAGTATTTATGACAATGGGATTTCCTTGGCTGTTACTTTTCTGGATTCAATGCAATATCACAAATTTGTACAAACAACTACAACACATTACGATGAGGAGTCATGAATAGTGAAAGATGATGATGAGACAATTTTGATCAAACTAAATACTAACTACATTGAGGATTTACTAAGGTTGCCTACTATTGAGGGATATGCCTCAATCTCTCCCATTTCTAATCTTGAATACTAGAAAGTTAACTTTAATGCTTGTGCGAAGGTGCTTAATAAGATTTACTAGGATTTGTGCGAAGGTTCTTGATGCTTGTGCGAAGGATTTACTAGGATTTTCTTAATGCTACCTAGCAAATCCTCAGTCATTAGTAGCCATGTTTCCAAAGACCATTCCTCGCTCAGATTTGATATAAGAGGTGAATGACATAATCACATTGTTGAGCATGGTTATAGGGTTTTCATCTTCAAAATATTATCAAGAGTGGATGTACTTGTATATTTCCACTATCTGTAAAACTCTAATCTCATTTGATGGGCGGATCACATTAGCGTCACCATACACACTCAGATATTAGAGGTCCAAACTATAGAAAAATTTTATATGGCTTCTCATTTGGTGTATGCCACTATGGGAATGAGAAATTATCTAAGATTGGCATTTGTTGGAGCAAGAAATGCATCACATATTTATGAATTTTGTCCTCAACTAAAGATGAAGGAAGGATCCGGCCACTTCAGGAGAGTCAATGATGCCTTTTTCCCTGCACTCCTATGTGTCTTTAACAAAGAACTCTATAATCAAATAATATCGAATAGTTCTTGGAACATAGTCAGAACTTGGGGATGCATATTCCTACAATTCCCAACGTTTACATATCTTAGAGTGAGAGGATTTTCAAGGTTTCCCTATAAACTGTCGAGGTTTCACAGAGACAAATGGGTATTGATGGAGTTAGTTTGAAATTTTTTACACCTCCACAAGATTTAGTAAAACAGACACAAGATAGGAGTATAGTTTCTAATAGCTTTGGGTCGATCCACTTGTGCATCCTCATATAAAGCAACAAATGTCAAGGGAGAGATGTGAAAAATGAAATTGAAGACCTATCATCTATGAGTTAGCTTTGCTTATTGGGGTGTGGTTGAGAGGATTTGACCAACTGGTGTCCACATAACATAGTTGGAGGATATTTAGATAAATTGTAAAGATGAAATAACAATGCAAGAAAGGGATTATTATAGGATGAATCTCGATGAAGTAGCTAAGTACGGAATTACTGATGTACCATAGGGCCTCTAAGATGATGGAGAGGTTTTGGACCCTATTTATGATTAATCAAACATAAAATATCAACCATTGTCATGGATAAATTGGTTACTTCATGAGTGCACCAGTTCTAAGGAGCTTGTAACCCATATTCTCAATCAGACTCACCAATGGTTGATTTTCTGGAAGAGACGAAAGGGATCTTGAAAAGAGGAGATATCAATGTTATAGAGAGGAAGACAAGAATGGGGTATAAAATAATGGAACAGTGGCGTTGTACAAATGGGGAGATAATTCAATTGGCCTTGAATGTTAGGTGTGAAGTTGTGTCGAAGGACATAAAAGGAATGGATAGGAGTGGTGGGTGATTATGGGTAGGTGAAAAATGAGGAAAGAAAATTCGGAGGTAAAGGAAACAAGGGTATTTATCCAAAACTCAAGGGGGTTTCAAAATTAAAAGGATAGAATAACAATTGTGTCAGATGAGAAAAAAAAATCTATCTCTGAAAAGAGATGTATAATATTGAAAATTATCTATGAAAAGAGATGCAAATATTTATCAAAGACTATGATTACATTAGCTACCTCTGTGAGGAGATGTTTGATTTTCCCTTTCGGGTTACATATATTTATATACTAATTTTATAAATATGAAAAGACACCTAGAAGAATGTGGAAGGTCACCAATCTTGAGGGAGATGAGGTGGTTATCTTTCGTGAGTTACATAGGTGTCAATTTCATGAATTTACTATTTTTACTAATTTACTATTTTAGACATCACTACAAAGATTGTATTTTTTGGCCTTTAGATGTGGATTTTAGGTGTTAAACAAAGTTCAGCATCTTTCCATCATGATCTACACATTCCAATCTTTCTGCTGCATTTTGAACGGAGTCAATTGGAGCTACAGTGCAGAAGTTATGGTTCATAGAAGTTGCTTCACTATAATGGCCACTTGGGTCTCTGTCTGGATTTGGTATGGAATAGAGTGGATGGAGATGGATGAGGAGAAAAAAATGGGGAATGAAAGAGTTGGAAGAGAATAATATATAAGGATGATATGAGAAGGGAATGAGAAAGGATGAACAAGAAGAAGATGAGATTAGATGAGAGAAGATGATAAAGTAGAGGGTGAAATTAGGAAAAAGGGTGAGAGAGGTGCAAAATGAAGGTAGTGGAATAGAAATATACAGTGAAGAGGCATGGATGAGATAAAGGGAGAGAAGGGTGGGAAAATGAAGGAGATGAGGAAGATGAAGAATTTAAATAAGAGGAAAGAGATGATAGAATGGAGAAGAAAAGAAACTATAAGAGAACATGAAGATGTGGAGAAGATCATAAAAAGGAAGAGAAATTGGTACAAAATATGAAACATGTAGGGGTGCTAGAGAAAATAATGGGATGGGCAGAGGAGTGTGAAAATTTTGAGGTAAGAAGAGATGATAGGGCATATACGTGGAGAAGATTGAAGGAACCAGGTCATTGTGAGGAAGAACAAGGTAAATAATATTGGATAGACCACATGGAGATGCATGTGGAAGAGGAATGGATAAAAAAGGCTAGATAGCGAGAAAGAGACTGGGTAATGATGGGAAAGTAAGAAGGAGGCACAAAGAAAAAGGGGCAAGAAGATGTAAAGAAAGAGAGAGAGAGAGACAAAAATGAAGATTGGGAAGGAACAGAGAACATTAGAAAAAATGATGTCGAAGGAAGGGAATAAAAAATGGAGATATTAGGTGGAGAATAAGTAGGATCAGGAATGTAATGAGAATAAACATGGGTGGAATGACACTAAGTGGAAAATCTATGGAGATGTGTGAGATGAGGATAAGAGGATTATGATAAAATAGACAAAGGTTGTATGATGAAGACTAAAGATATTGAAAAGGGCGAAGGGAAGATGGAGAGGTGGCGAAGAAGCAACAAGAAAGGGTGGGGGTGGAGAAAAGGGATGGGAGGGAAGAGATAATGGGGGATAGAAGAGGAAAAGTTAGTGAAGGGACGTTAGGGGAAGATAAATAATAATTATTATTGGTGAATGATGGGGGAAGAGAGTGTGGAAAACGCGGAAGAGGACAAAGAGAGTGAAAAAGGCAGTGGAGAACAATGATGAGTGATTTTTAGGAGTCAACCAACAATAATTATTAGCATGGAAATGGAAGATGATGATGAAATAATGTTAGAGGGATACCAACAAAAATGGTGGTTAGACATGGGAGTGGATATGTGTGAGAATTTGAGAAGATCGAGTGGAAATAGTAAAGAAAGGATGAGTGATGATTTGTGGCAAGATGAAGGCAAGGAGAGGATGCGGAGGATGAGGTAAAGGTAAGGAAACGAGATATGAAAACAATGACAAAGATCGTGATGAAGAAAAATAGAACAAGGAGGGGGAAATGGGGGAAAGGAACATGGTGATAAGTTAAAGATGGTGGATGCACTCTGTGATATGATAGGTTGAGAAAGGATAATGGTAGGAGGAAAAATTGGTTGGTAGGGGAGACCAAGAGGAAGGAACAATCAATAGAGGGAATGAAGAATGAGTCGAGGGAGAATTCCAGAATGACAAATCCATCTTAAGAGGAATCCTTAAGTAGGATAGTCAGGTGGTGGAAGTGATTAAGTAAGATTTCCAAGCAAGGGATGATGGAGATGAAGAGTGGAAAATAGGAGGTGAATTTGGTGAGAATGTAAGAGATGATAAAAGGATGTGATGATGGGGAATTCCAAGAAAAAGTGAAGGGTGAGGATGTGTAGCGATGAGGGAGTGCAAGATGAAAAATCTTCCTTAAGAGGAACACTTAAGTAAGATCGCCATGCTACGAGAACAGTTAAGTAAAATCACCAAACCGATAGTGATGGTAAATGGAGGGTGGAAGACAAGAATGACTTGTTGAAGCAGATAATGATGGCAAGGGGCTTGAAAAACAAGATGGATGAAATTTTATGGGATGGGGAAGGGCCAGATGGAAAATCAACCTTAAGAGGGACTCTTAAGCAAGATTGTCATGCTACATGAATGGTTAAGTAAAATTTTCAAGTGATAGATGAAGAAGAATGATAGTAAGAATGTCCGTTAGGTAAGCAGTGGCCTAAGTGATTGATGGAGTTTGGGGAAGAGTGTATGGCAAGGTGGAAAAAAGGGGAACCCTCAAGTGAATTTTCCATACTTCAAAAATGTGTAAGTAAGATTACCAAGAGAAGAGATGGATACTAGGAAGAATGAGAAAAGAGGAAATGGTGTATGTGAGAATGGAACAAGGGGTGAGAGGTGGTGATACCAAGGAAGGAAGGAAACAAAGGAGTGTAAAATGAAAATATGGAGGGAGATATGCAGTGTAGAATTCATATTGTGAGGGGAATCCTTAATTAGGATGCCCATGTGATGGTGTGATAAGGTAAAAATGTCAGGTGAACGAGGTGGAGCAGAAAGACATTTATGGTGGTGATTGTCGTCTAAGGGAAGAAGAAATGGTGGAGAAGTTTCTATAGCGGGAAGATCTTAGGAAGAAGGTATACCTCCAAAAAAAGGCCCACACTGTAGGGGTGATTAAGTAAGATTGTCAAGATGAAAGTGAAAAGGGAAAATGGTGATGAAAAGGGAAGGAAGGTACACAAAATGGTGAAAGGGGATATGAATAGTGAGAAGGGTGATGTGGGGATAAGTGACAGATGAGATAAAAGTGAATGAGGGAGGACCAATGGAGAAAGGACATGTTCACCATGGTGGAGGATGAGGACTTTGCAGGATAGCAAATTCTACCTAAGAAAGATCCTCAAGTAGGATTTGCAAACTGCAACGATGATCAAGTAGGATTCCCAAACTGGAAGATGTATTAGTAAGGGTGAATGGATGGGGTGAAAAGTAAGTTTTTTATCATGTAGGAAGATACTCACGTGACGAAAGCATCTTAATTTTAATATAGCACCTAACAAGATACATCATGATATAGAAGATCATGATGAATAGACTGTAATATGCATGAGAGCATAGACAAGGACCAATAAAAAGTTATGATGCCCTAGTACGATATGCAGGTGCAAGAGAGATTGTAGACAACAAGAAGGGGAGGAACGATACCAAAAAATGATTGATTGGGTGCTCCCCATCAAAATTTGGGATTGACGAAAAAAGGAAGTTGATCACGAGTTTGAAAGAGATAGATGGATAATAGGTGTTAAAATAAGAATGATATTTAGTTAAAGGGATAAGATATCCCAGATGGGGATAAAATAAAATAAAAAGATGGCAGTGATTATGATATCACTTTGGTAGGGAACAAAGGATGGTCTTAATGGAGATGGTGGTAATGTCCTACAGACCTGTGAGTGGTCAAAAAATCACTACAAAAACAGAGGGAAACCAAAGGAATTTGTTCAAATGGATGTGCAACCCATGTGACCAATGGGTCAAAGGAATACATCAAGTATGCACAAGAAAATGTGAAAAATGGTCGGGACAAAAGTTGTGACAAAATAAGAAGGGGTGGGATGTAGGAAAACATGCATGATCTATAGGTGGGATGAAAAAGTGATGTAAAATAATGCTTTCCCTTCTTCAGAAGGAACGCATGAAAAGGGCCACAAAGGAAAGATGATGATAATAAGGATGTCAAAGATTGGATGGGACACCAAAAGGATGATGATATGAAACTACCTGAGTGGAAGAAAAGATAATTTGAAAGGAAGGATTGATCAAAAAGGGGAAAGATGGATGAAATGAAAAAGGGCATGGTTGGGTCGACGGTGACTATGGGTACTCAGTGGAGACTAGGGAAAATTGATGGAGACCCAAGAGGGGTTGATGGTGACCATGGTTGGTGGGCTATATAAACCCATGGGAACCGGCCAAAGAATATGCTATTTAGACACGATGAATTTGACATATCAAGAGCTCTGCCTATAGAGAGAGAGAGGTTTTGAGAGAAATGGAGGCCAGAGGAGCTACGAGGAAGTGCTAGAGGAAATAATGTTTCGATTACTAGATTGAAGGTAAACAATAAAAGGAGCCACTTAAGGAAATGCACTTGCAGTCAATAACAGGTGTTAATACATAACCAATTATAGTTAGTTATTACAAGGATCATGTAGAAAATATGGAAAGTGGACTCATAAACCAAAATTAGGCATGAAAAGGGGTGTAAATGTGACTTGTACGCAAGAAAATAAGTTCTCCATAGGTGAGTTTCCCTAGGTCTATGCCCCAACTTTGGGTGAATGGAAATTAAAACTGATTAATGTGGGAATTTTGCTATGGATGAGAAAGTTGATCGAGGCAGGAAGCTTTCTTTGGATGCTTAATTTGGATTTTTATGCTTTTTATTTATGAGATAGAAGGTTGATCAATGCGAGAAGCCTTCACTGCCATGATATATAGGGAGTATCCATCCTTTGAGGGAGTGGTCTACTTTGTGCTTTCTTTTTCTTTTTTTCCTTTTGTTTACAAATGACAGGGATGATACATGCATGATAGTTATCCTTCGAGGGATCAGTCTACCTTATGACATTTTATGCTCTTAGGAACAAATGCTAAAACTTTGAGGGATCAATACATGTTTACTTTTGACAATTTGTTGTAATGAGAATCCATAGAATTTTGACACATGGGGAAGAGTTGGAGATAGTCATGTAAACCACTTAAGAGGGGACAATAAATGTACAAGTGACATCTATGTACCCTTATCATTTTTCCAATAGGTAAATAAGAGGGTGATAGATGTAATGATCACAGAGTTCTCACCAAAAGGAAGAACCTATCCATAAGGAATATGTTATGAGCAGATCCGTAGTACCCATATTCAAGGTCATAACTAGGAAATTAACAGTAGACCTCATAATTCCATATTATTACAAAGAGAGATGGAAATAGCAAATGATGGATGGATGATCATGGAGATAACTAAATTCACATTAGTAAGTGTGCTAACAGTAGAATGACTACAAGTGTAATGCATTAAGAGGTTCCATGTTTTCTAGTTTATCATCAAGGGAATCCAAATGATAGGCCCCAGACCCATACTTATGTGTGATGATGTAAGGTCCAATCTAGTTGGGAGAAAACTTTCCACATTGGCTCCTTTCTAGAGTAGTGACGTTTTGATTTTCTTTAAGGACAATGTCACCAATGTTATAAGTCGCATTCCTTGAGATGTTTGTTGTAATCATGTTTGATACTTTCTGTGATATACTTGGTGATGTTCAAGAGAAAGAAGAGTGAAGTTCATCTAACAACTTAGGAGATATATTAGATGCTCTTGCACAAATAATCTTCATTAGAGATGAAGTCACAAAGAGAAACATGTAATCAAAGGGAATTTGGACTTCAAGAGGAAGAATGACTTCGGAGCCATAAACAAGAGAGAAGGGAGTAGTGCCCATAGAGGTGTGGATGCTAGTCCTATAAGCCCAAAGAGAAAATGGAAGATGAAGATGCCAATCATGACCTGATTTATCAATAGTCTTGGTAAGGATGTTGTGAAGAGTTTAGTTAGTTGCTTTTAGGCTTGGATTGTTAGCTTGAGGATAGTTATGGAGAAGAGAATCTAAGCTTAATATTAAATTATTCACAAATCTTCTTGAGGTCTTTGTTTTTGAAGGAATTTCCATTGTCCATGATGATTTTATGGGGGACACCAAAGTGAAAAATGATGTGATGATAGATGAAGTTGACAATTTGGTTAGCTTTTGGTTGATGTGAGTGGAATTACTTCCACCCACTTGGTGAAATACTCAGTGGCAGTGATGATGTAATGATGGCGCTGGGAAGAACACAGATTGATGAGGCTAATGAGGCCAAGCCCCTATTGTGAGAAAGGCCAAATATTTTGAGCTGATTGTAAGGCTCGACTAGGACTGTAGATGAGATTAGAATGTTGTTGACATTTGACACATTTCTTGACATATTCACAACATTCTTGATTAAGAGAGGGCCAATAATATCCCATGCGAAGAACATGCTTAGTGATAACTAAACCACTAAAGTTTCCACCACATATACTCATGTGGAATTCTTGGATTACATGAGTGGACTCATGAGACTTAAGGAAACAAATCAAAGTGATCAAATGATTCCATTGAATCCATGCTTATAAAGGATGCTACAAAGGATGACATAGTGGTTAGTGTGTTAAAGAAAATACCTCCTACAATTTTTAGATAGGTTAGAGGGAATAATGGATTTAGAAAGGTAGTCAAAAATTTGAGAATACCAAAGGTCACGAGGATTAGTATCAACATGGTTGACACGAGGAAGATCATGAACATGGGTTGGTTGATCTTGACATCGAACAAATACAAAAATTTTAAATTCCTTGGTCATCCATGGGATGAGAGATGCAAGGGAAGCCATGGTGTCTGTGAAGTGGTTAGATGATTGAGGGACATATTGGATGGTGTAGAAGTTGAATGCCCCAAGGAGGAAGTCGATAATGTCCTTATAATTTTTAAGAATGTCATTTTTGCATTGATAGGTGCCCTTGATTTGATTGATGATGAGTTGAGAATCCTCATAAATATCAAGGATTTGGACACCCAAAAGGATGGTGGTTTCAAGGCCCAAAATGAGAGCCTCATACTCTACCATATTGTTAGTGCATTCAAAGTTAAGTTTGTTGGTGATAGGAATAGGAGTATCCCAAGGAGGAATGATAATGATGCCAACACCACCCCCTTGTTGACATTTTGAACCATCAAAGAAGAAATTCATCCTAAGTGGGGAATTCTCGTGTTGAAAATTGTTGATGGATTCTTTGAGGAATTACTCATGAGGATGACGAGTGTCAGGAAGAGGATCATGTAACTAATTGATCTGCAATAGGCTTGGCCCTTGATTGATTTTTGAAGAGATGAACTATGAGGTTAAACTTGGTCATGAGCATGAGCCATCGAGTGATGATCATTGCTATGGTAAGGATTAGAATGCATGGTTTTAAGGAGATGAAAGCTAGTGAGGACATAAGTCTTGTGATTGAGAAGGTAATGGCAAAGCTTGGAGGTGGCAAAGAAAAGAGCGCAACATAACTTTTCATCTTCAATGTAGCAAGTTTCATAGTCATGAAGGGTGTGACTGATATAATATATAACTGGTGCTCCTACCTTTCTCATCACAATGTGCCAACATGGTGCCAAGAGCATGATCAGAGGTAAGAGACATAGAGATAGAAGGGATCCCCCTTGTGTGGAGGTGTAAGCGTAGGCAAAGATAGGAGATACTACTTAATATCATCAAAGGTGATTTTTGGAAGTTATCATCCTAGTGGAAATTCAACGTCTTTATGAAGAAGATGATGAAAGGGTTGAAACGGTCTAAAAGTTGTGAGATGAAGTGGACAGATGAAACTGAAGTCCTACCTTGAAGACTTGAAAAGTTGCTTAAGATTAGAAGGAGGAGGCATCTCAAGGATGGCCTTGATTTTTGTGGGGTCAACTTCAATACCCCTGATGGAAATGATGAAGCCAAGGAGCTTTCCAGTAAGAACTCCGAAAACACACTTGGTCAAGTTGAGGCGGAGGAAGAAATGGATGAGGATCTCAAAAAGGATTTTAAGGACATAGACAGGTGATCGCATGTCGATGTTTGGAATTTCCCAATAGTTCATCAACATAGTCTTCTATGGTCTTATGGATGAGATCATGAAATATATAGGTCATGGCTCGCTGATAGGTGGCTCCAGTGTTTTCCAAGCTGAAGGTCATGACGCAATAGAAAAAGGTCCCCGAAGGGGTGATAAAAGAAGTCTTATGTTGGTCTTATGGTGCGATAAGGATCTGATTGTTTTTAGAAAAACCATCCATAAGAGAAAACATCTCATGGCTTAACGTAAGGTCTACAAACTTATCGATGTTAGGAAGGGGGAAATTGTCTTTAGGGAAAACAATGTTTAAATATCGAAAGTCGGTGCATATGCAAATATTACCCGAAGCTTTATCAATGGGGATGATATTTGAAATCCATTGCGGATATTCGATAGAGATGATGAAAGTTGGCAGGAAAGAGGTGCTACTAACTCCTCTTTGACAAAGAGGGAAACTTGAGGATGCCATGTGGTGAAGCTTCTGCTTAACCGGCTTAGCGTTGAGATAGATGACAATGCTATAGACATAACAATGGATGGATTGAGGCCTGACATGTCAGTGTATGACATGCGAAGGCTTGGCCATGACAAGAGAGGAAAGAGGTGAAGGATTCAATCTCTTGTGGATCCAGGGATCGACCCACTTTGAGAATACGGGGCTCTTGTGAAGTCCCTATATTGATGTTAATGGTGGATTTTTTAAGAAGGGTGGATGTGTCTAGAAGTAAGGACTTATGAAGATAGGAATCTTCTTCCCCCATGTGGGAAAGGATGTCATCATCGTTGGTGCAATGAAGAACATCAATGGTAGGGGAATCCTCCTCTACCATTTTTGGGAATTGAAGTGGAAGGGACCTAGATTGGTCATCACACTGATAAGTGACTGGTCCCAAAGTGATGGTGGAGACTAAAAAAAAGTGATAAACAATGGACACGATGTCATATCCATATCCATAACTTAATAGAGATGAAAAATATAGAGGGTCAATGTTCATGAGCATCGTAGATGGTGTGAGAGGGTCTGCAGATTGTTCTTTATATCCTAAGCCAAATTTATCATGGGGTTTGTGAGATTGATTGATAACGAGATCATGCATACCTTGTTTGTAACACCCCATTCAAAATCCTTTCTACACCCAGTGGTGAAGATAGGTATAGGAAAAATACTTCTTATAAAGACAGTCAAATCCATCAGTGTATGGTTTTGTGCATGGTTAAGCATCAATGTGTGAAGAAGGGCGGTTGATGCCACCATAGATGAGGTTGGTACGAATATTATATGGACCGAAGTGGAATGATATCCTTGACATTATGTTGGTACATTGGTGTTTCTTAATCAATTCTATTGAGTCGATAGGGTGATGGAAGATAATTGAGTGTCAAAAGATGATACTCCCCCAATGTAAAATTATCCATGACTTTTTTCTAAAGAGTCGTCATTAGGGAGCTTGGACATGTCAACAAATGAGCTAGTGGATGGTTTAGAAGGATCATTGGTGGGGATGAGCACGTCACTATGATGATAATTCGTGTGACATGCCTTGAATGGTGGGGTGTCTGTGGGAAGAGTTAAGATTTTCCCCTCATGTTCATATTTGATGCATCAGTGGAGGGTGGATGGGACACAATGCATGGAACAAATCCATAGCCGCCCAAGAAGAATGTTATATTGGAACCCCCCTTCTACGATTTAAAAGATTTCATGGAGGAGTTTTTCACTGACATGGATGGGAAGGATAATTGTGCCCAATATAGGGGCCACAACATTGTCAAATGCACGAAGGACCGCAGGTGATTGGGTGATAATAGATTTTAGGAGCTTAAGTTGTTAAAAGGTGTGGGATGAAATGATGTTGATTCTAGCTCCATTATCAATCATAGATCAGTGGATGAAGGTGTCATTGATGTGGACGACAATGAAGAGGGGAAGGTCATGCTCTTCTAGTGTGATATTCAGAATCTTAGTGTCATCAAAAGATATGGAGGTAGAACCTATATGTGACCCGATAAGAGATGTGAAGGATTGAGCCTCAACACTAGGAGGGAGGATGCATTTAAGGGCTTCCATGAGGGCCTGCCTATGGTCTGGAAAGCTTTGGATGAGCTCATACATGGACATCTTAACTGGGGCTTGATGTAGTTGTTTTGTAATACTCTTTTTAAGAGCAACTGACCGAGGGGAAGCTAAAATTAACACTTTAGGTTTCGATGATGAAGAAGGTGGTTGGGTTGACCCTTTAGGTGGAGTGGAAACAACCACTTTAGCTTTGGATTGAGAAGGTGGTGGGAATTTTTGGGGGTGAGAACGATTTGTGACATGAGCAACATCAATATAAAGAGGAGGACTATTTTTAGAGGAGGTTGAGATTGGTGGAGGAATGACAACATAAGTTTTAGATGAATGGGGGGACTTGGATGCCTTATTGGATGAAGGTTGGGATGATGAAGTTGATGTGGTTGGCAGAAGGGTTGGTTCCCCCTCATCTAGGTGGTCATCTTCGTTGATAAGGTTATTGATGATGGTTTGAAGAGCTCTATATTGCTCGGTGTCATGTCTTAGTGCACGATGGTATGCACAAATGAGATTGGAATCAAACCATGAATATCTTGGGGCATTTGGATCAAAGGGTTTGATGGATGGAAGGGTGATTGTTGAAGCCTGAAGTAATTGATGAAACATTGTCGTATAATACCTCATGGGAAAATATGATGATGTAGATAAAGGTAAGGATGGTTTAGTTTGTGATGACTTGATGGGGACCTTAGGCTTTGTCTTGGTTTTGGAGGAGGATGAAGAAGGTTGTGTTTTAGTTGTAGTTTTGGTTGGTGGTAATTTGGTTGGTTTAGATTCAATTTCAAATATGCAAGGGTTTATGGACCTTGAGATGGGATGATGATGTATACGGGTGCAAATGGAAATTCCTTCTCTGCAACGAGCTAAGTGACCTATAAATCAAACAAACTCAACATAAGATGGATTAGTAGATAGATGGGAGGGTTTTCTAACAAAGTCAGTCCCGAGAAGTAAGAACCTCTTAGGATGGATGTCAACCCTCATTTTGATAAAGATATAATAAAATAAGTGGATATGAATATGATAGAATGCAGAATTTGAAGTAAACAGAAACTAGAATACTAGATCTAAGATGATAAAATTAGATCTTATCTAAGTAGCAACAAAATAAATCAAACTTGGATGGGTCGATGGTGACCCGAGACTACAAAGGGTGTAGATGCATCGCCAATGTGAGCAAACCCTTGTTGTGATAACGATCGATTCAACTTTACACTAAGGATGTGGGGATAATGGATTTGATGGACAAATGGGGATTATGCCAACATTAAAATGATATCAGGGGAATGCTTAGTGTAATAAGAGCACAAGAGCTCTGATATGATTTCCAAATTCCTCCCAAAGAGGGGGGAAAGACTCTTATTTATAGCCTAAGGGTGAGATTAATTTGGGTGTTTTTGGGTAATCATAGTTTAGAAAAGTAAACCTGATTAGGTGAATGGGGGACATGAACATGGATTATATTTGAATATTAAATTCATAAGTGTATTAACATGGATTAAATTCGAATATTAAATTCACAAGTGGATGAATATAGATTAAATTTGAATATTAAGTTCACAAGTGGATGAATATGGAGCATATTTAACATGTAATGAGGATTAAACTTGTTTAGGGATTTAAAAGGAGTTAATTAATCAAATAACATTGATTAATTGGATATGGATTTTTGTGGGAAAAGGAATGGGGAAATTAATTGAATTAGGAGGGTGGTAGAATTAGGGTGTCTACACATTGACGGTTCTTCGAGGTTGTTCGAATACAATGAGGCCATGGAGTTCTATATCCAGATGTTACAAGAGCAAATTTCAAAGTTGACTGAAGCAAGAAATGAAGGCATTGATGGCCTTAATGACATCTTTGATGAATTTGACACTATTCATTATAGGTTTCAGGATGAGGATCTTAATGTTCTTCCTACATAGCACATTGTTGCAAAATTCAAGAGCCTGGTTGAGGAGGACACTGACACAACAAAATATTTTTGACTTGAATCTATTAACAAACTACCGACCTATCAAAACTTCTTGACCTATCAGAAGTTGCCTAGGAATTTGAACTGAGAAGTTGAATCCATCGAGGTCTTAAATCATTATGCATGCGGACCCGATGATAAAGATGTATAGGAAGCCATCAAATGATTTCTTGATTATTGGTAGAAGTAGGCTAGAGAAGAAACATAAGAAAACGACATGGACCATGTAAAGGGTGACACCAGTCCTAGATGATTTTTTCACTGCCATTCTCGTATAGTCTCCAGCCACAGTCCATCATTCGAGTTGCAGGTTTGACTCGATCAAATTTGCACAAGTACTTGGCTATTTTTGTGGGAGTCTGTTTTACAAATGTAAAAGCATCCTATTTTTAGAATGTAATAGTTAAGAAGAGTGACTATAATTTCTCAACATTCTTAATCTATAAATAGGTGGATGCATTATGTAGTAAAGGACTTTTGATCATTGTATAAGGAGGCTCTACTATTTTGAGTACTTGTATATAGGCTTAAGCCTCAATATTATATATAGAACTGGTATTTAGCCTTCTTTTACTTAAATGTGTTTTGTGTTTTGGTGGTAATTTTGTACTTGTGAATATTTCTTTCATCTTACTTGAATGATCCATTTTACCTTCACATTAAGTCTTTCCTCCTTTATCTTCCTTGTAATACACTATACTGAATTTCTTAAAGTTCAACCGTTCAATTGTCATATTCCCACAAATTTGTTCTTCAATCTCTCTAATTGTTGGCCCTTTATCACCTAAACAACAACTTGTATTTGACACTATTCTTCACCACGTCATACATTGGGGTTCACTTCCACCATTAAAGCTAATCATTTAAGGCACAACTGAAACATGGTAATCATATCTCATCAATATTATCAACTTGCACTTTCTTCAGCTACTAGTACAAATAAGTTTCCATTTCTCTTACTATCTCCAATAGTTGTTTCTGCCTTCAACATTTCTACTTCCACCATAAATGCATACCTCTAAATACCTATCAAAAAAATGAAAGCACTAGAAGGCCAGTCACTATCAACTTTTCAAGAGTTTATAAAACATGTGCAATATATTCTAACTTATTAAATGAGTTTTATTAGTTTCAAATTACTTTCATTCATTTATCGACACCTTCGAGAGGATTTCCACCATCATAAAATAAAAGGTAAATCATTCTCATTAGTGACCTTGGCCAATTGTCTCCTAGTGAGGACATACAAATATATGCTAGTCATGTATATGGGGTGATCCTTTGGATAAGATTTGAAATGGTTGTGATATTACAAACAATTTTTTGGCAACAAGGATCCAACATGGCACAAGTCTCTTTTTGCCAACTACTTGTTTATATCAAGAATGTTGAAGTTGACTTCAAGGAATGCGAGACTCTCATGTGTCACACTGATTTGTTTTGAGATTAGAAGAAAAATATAGATTCCTTTTTTCGCCCCATTTGTTCACCACAAATGAGTTAGTTGATAACTACAACAAACAAATGTTGAAATCTTTAAATGTTCTTAATGCACTTTGTAATGTTGATTAGATATAATACTAGTCAATCGATCATGATGATGAATAGTTGCAACCATAGATTTTACATTACAATAATCAAAAGGTAATTCTTACTACCAACTTATGGGTTGAAGCTAAACTTGTCAATGGTGCTATTGGCCAAGGGATTTCAATCACCTATAACCCTAGTTCAACTCCTCCTAAACTAATGTTATTTGTGGTTATAAAATCCAACAAATATATTGGTCTTGCATGGGATGCACACAACCCCTTGCACATCCTCGTGTCTCTAATTTTGTGGGTAAAAAATAAACAACTTCCTTTAAAAATGACACGTGTTCTGACAATCCACAAATCATGTCTTACATTGCCTAGAGCTACTATTAACATTGGAGGTTTTGAATGTTAGGGTCTTACTTTCATAACCATCTCTAGAGTCGGTCCCTCACGAACCTTTGTATTTCACCTCCCTTCTCATTCGATCACTACTTTAAGATTACTCAAGGAGCCTACATTCAAATAAGAAAAACAAAAGAAACACGTCTCCAATCATTCCAACAGTTCCTAGGCAATGACATGACGACTCCACCTCCTCTCTAATTTCTTCCATGCTTACCTGAAAAATATTTCTTCCCATTGTTTATGCAACATCTCTATCTCACATTGCTTAAGTATACACCATGTCACAATCTGCCATGCATTTCTTTGTTCTTTACATTTGGATATGTAAATTCTCAACTTTTATATTTTGATAATTTTAACTTCCTTATTTGATAAATTTATCTTTGTTCATATATACGAAATAACAATCCACCAACATCTCTTTCCCTCTTTATCAACATTCCCATTGCACTATTGGAGTGCGATTGCTAGTATTGTAAGTTCATTAATTCAATATCCATACATAAAAATGTTGGCATTAGTAAAATAATTCTTAAATATGATTGGGTTAAAATTGTAAAGCTAACCAACCAATCTAACATGAAAGACGAGAGGAACTAAAAACTAACAATTGCATGTGAAATGTACGATGCTAATGTCGAAGGGGATGAATCAAATAAGTAAAAGGGAGAGATAGACAAAAAGTGGGAGAGAAAGAGGGGCAATGAAGAAGGGGTTCAAGGGAAGAGAAATGCAAAGGAACGGGAAATGTTGTAGGGAATATATACGGAAGTATCTTTTCCTACAACCACTTGACATTTTGGTCAATCATTTGAAGGAGAAAGGGGGTACATTTTGCAAGTTGACGAGGCAACATATTTTGGAGATATCTGTGAATATAGGGAGTGGTCTATTATTAATACTAATGTCAATAGTCAATCTTTACAAATTAAGCCCTCGTGTTTTCGTATATTTAGAAAACACATAAATGTAAGAGGAATTCACTTGCGTATTTCACGAGACACTCTAGAGATAGGGATATGTAGAGTGGATCTGACATCCCAGGGTAGTGATTTCATGCAGAATTATGATTGTGGTTTCTCTATAGCCATAAGGGTGATGATGAGGGTTTCCCTCATCAACAGTATTGACGACATCATCTGTCAATGAAAACTGACATAAAATGAGATTTACTACACACACACTTATATATATATATATATATATATATATATAATGAAGTCAAGGATTTCGATTGGATTGTGGAAATTAACTAGTCTGCATGTCCCGCACCTATTCCAAGGCTCAGATTGTTCCTGCTTAAATAATATTTGCTATATGTGCTCCACTTTATAGTCTTGATCTCTCTCACACTATTCATTCGAAGGAATGTGAGAGCATGGTATTGGGTGGTCATGAGTTATAGTTAGGGAAGAAATGGCACCCATGTCCTTCATCTATGAGAACTATATATACTTTGATTAGCAGGAAGGACAACCATTCTCATCATATGGCATGAGTTGTCCGATGACGACATCATGGAAATCGACATAATACGAGTTTATTTTTCATCTATTTGATGGCATTTATTTTTTTAGATAAGAGGAAGAGATACACTGGAAGTTGGAAATAAAAAGGTAGGAATTAAATAACTGCATATCATGCACCTATTCCATAGCTAAGATTGTTCCTACCCAAATAATATTTGTTTTTTTTCTCCACTTTATTGTCTTGATCTTTCTCGTATTATTCACGTGAGTGCAATTTGCACTTAAAGGGGCCAAAATAAAAAAGGGGAAAAATCTGGTTCAAGGTTTGAAACTTATAAAATGGGATGTGTTATCCTTTGAGTGTTCTTTTTTTGGAGCCCAGGTTATCAATTGGATGACATTTATTTTTCTAGATCAGATGAAGACATGAATGGAAAGTTGAAAATAAAAGTGTGGGAATTAAATACTTGCATGTCCAACACATATTCAATGCCTCATATTGTTCCCATCTAAATAATATTTGCTATTTGTGCTCCACTTTATTATGTCAATCTTGCTTGCATTATTCATGAATACAATTTTCTTTTAAAGAGGAAAAATAAAAAAGGGGGAAAATCCAATTGGTTTAAGGTTTGAAACCCAATCACACTGATTGATGTTAAAATATGTTAGTGAATTCTTGATGGTATGTTGGATTGCATATAAGCCCAAATTATTTTACGAAACAATTATGATGAATGAAATTTTGTAGTAAGCCAAAAAAAAATAGAAGTGTAAAATTCCTAAATGGTGTGCACCAAAATGACCTATGCTACAGGGCATTAAGAAATGACTCTATACATTTAAGAAAAAAACCTTCACTTTTACGATATAGGTTCAAGAGAAACATGAGATCACGACCTACCACACCCTATGTCAGATTATTCAAGACCAGTGGATCAAAACCTCCTTTGTGGTTCTTTATTATCTTCCATTATGCAGTGAAATAATACACTTGCTTCCTACTACCAAACACTTGGCATCTGTGACCTCTGTTTTGATAGACAAAGCTAAGGGAGGTGGCCAACCAATAGGGATATAACAAACAAAGTTAAGGGGAGGCGGTCATCCCATGTAATCGACATCGACACTATGCCATCATCTTAATTTTTCAGCGTATAATTTTAATAAGTAGAATGTTTTGTCGGCTTCTCAGGCTATTTGAGAACACAATAAACTCTGAGAGATTTTTTCAGACTCACATAGTTTAGTTGCATCTAACGAAGAAAGAATTAACAACTTTTCTAGGCATTCGACATGGGGTGGTGTAAAATTCATGGACTTAAGGTTTCATAATTTTCTTCGTAGATTATATGTTAAAGGAAGTCTCTCGAACATACTACAAGGCAAACACATTGTGAGTAAATTTGGAAGGTACCCCACAAACAAAGTTAGGGGAACTAGTCAACAATTTTGAAATACTAATATTACACCATCATAATTTTATTTTAATAACCACCCAACTAAAAATATCTAATATCATCAAAAAAGTATATAGATATTGTATTGATATAACAAATCAATAATTAATATAACAAATCAATAATTCGCCGGTAGGCGTCTACTTTGAAGATGCACTCGCTGGAAAGTGTCAAATTCCGGCGGCTTCAATATTTATTGTCTTGCTGGATTTTTGATATTTTAAAGGTTGCCGGATTTTAGATATTTTTCTACAGTCTTAGATGTTTACTATCCTAGATATTTGATTTTGATTTTATTCTTCATAAAGTAAATTCTATAGTTTACTATTTGGAAAATAATATTGGTCATATATCTTGTTCAAAGTTTTTGAGATTCAAAAGTTTTCTGATTTTGATTTTATTCTTTATAAAGTAAATTCTATAGTTTATTTTTTGGAAAATAATATTGGTCATATATCTATGGCGTAATTTGCAACTTATTTGCAATTGCTAATTAATATAAACAATTGTTTTATTTAATGCAATGTTTGGTGACTATCAAATATGCTTGCTTATATGTGTATTAAATTTGTTGTATTTGCACCATTAATTTTATTCGAGAGAGTAAAGTTTTTCGATAAATAATTCAATTTTTTTCATGAAATAGTTGATAATACCTGGAGCCAATTTTTTTCATCCTTTAATTACATAAAAACAATTTGAAAGGAAATCAATTTATTTTTTGTAATGAATATTATTTGTTTACGGGAATTAAAAATACGAAAATTGTAAACTGAAAATTTGGAGATCCGCGACGAAGAAACGCACAACTATTTTCGATTGAGGCACGCCAGAGATATCAGTATTTGAAATCTGTAAGTTTTTTTTTCTTTTTCTCTTTTTTGGTTTTTTTTCCTGTTTTTGATTATGTTTTAGTATTTTAAGAACATAATACAAATCTGTATGTAACCCCTGAGATTTGATCCGACTCTTTCTTTCCAAAAAAGTCAACAAATTCACTTGTTTACATGCTCGTTTTGTTATTGCATAGCCATGTTTAGAATTTCAAAGCATTTATTTTTTTTCTAAAAAGCTGTTTCGCAATTTTTGGGGTTGATCGATTTTAATTTCGATCTTTTGTCTTAGGGTTTTATTTTTCTTTGGCTGCGAGATGGATTGGCAAGGGCAAAAGCTTTCGGAAATTCTGATGCAGATGATGCTGGTAGCATCTGCGGTGGTGGCGTTCCTTACAGGTTACGTCATGAGTTCTTTTATGAACATGCTCCTCATTTATGCTGGTGGGGTTGTGCTTACTTTGTTGACTACTGTGCCGGATTGGCCCTTCTTTAATCGCCACCCCTTACAGTGGTTGGATCCCAAGGAAGCCGAAATTCATGGCGCCAGGTTTCAGAAGCCCCCTAAACCCCAATCTTTGAATTCCAGTAAGAAACCCCAAAAAGGTTCCAAGAAGTAGAATCCCATTTGTTTGTCTTCCCTAAGGGCACTTGCATGTATACGAGATCTGAGGGCCCCAAGATCTTGGCGATATTGTTCTCTGGTTTTAGCCTTTCCCAATTGTTTTGAAGCAAATGTTTTTGTTAGTTCTTAACTAATTACAGATGCTTTTGCTACTAGCTACCATACAGTGATAAATGAGGTTCCTCTTTTGAATCTCTGTTCTTTATCTCTTTGATAATCAAGCGCTTAGCTTTGTTAAGTTAATGACAAATGATAGGATGCCTTTTTGTTCTATGAAGAGTTGGGGTTTCTGTTCACTTTTATGATATGGGGTTTCTGGCTTTTTGTAAGCCTGATCACTAATGTTTTTTCTGCCTTTAACAAACAATGATGAATTAGGATCCTTTCTTGAAACAGTGTTTTTTTTCACTCTTATGGTCGAGGGCTTATCCTTGTGTGGCTGATAACAAATGGTTTTCCTAACATTTTTCATACGGTGTTGAAGTATTCTTTTTGTTGAAATGCCATTCTTTTTCACTTTGGTAATTAAGCGTATAGCTTGAAAGGTTAATCACATATTCAGCTTATAAATATGATATTTCAAGCAGTTACACGATGCATGCAGCTTGCTCTCATTCTTACAGTGTTTCAAGTTGCTTCTTCGCACCTTCCCATTTTAGTTGGTCTGCAATCATTTTCTCTTGTGATGATGGCGTTTGTCGCAACATTGTAGTAGAACTTTCTTACTATTGGCCCGTTCGCATTTGATTTTCAACAGAGCTGGTGTAACACCTTACCTCTACCATATCTGCTTACTAGAATACTTGCACCCCTCCCTATCTTATATTACATATGTATTATCTCCAGCTTGGGGCAAAACAGTAATTCTGTAAATTACCTTGTGAACCACATCAAGCCACAGGGTTCATCAAAGAGAGAACCGTTACAATTTACATTTGAAATTGTTTTTCCTACTCTTATCATAAATACAGGTACGCCAAAAGAGATCGAAGGAAGGAGGAGGGTGTGCGGTACAGGTCTTAGCAGTTTTCATTTTGATCTCCCTTCACATCCTAATTTTGAACTACTCTTTCTTATGGCTCTGCTCTTCTTCATGGCCCTCTTGTTAGGACCCACAAGGTTCACACACCTGAGTTTCCAAGATTAACTCATTCAGTGGTTAATGAGATTTAGCAAATCATTGACATCTATCATCACTTGTTTGGGTTTGGAAATTGATACATATTTTCCAACTATGAAGTACTATGATGCATAGGTAGTTGGTACATCGCTGAGGTTCTTTATTTTCTTTGTTCCTAATAAAGCCACATTTATTGTCTTCAAATAGATGGACTTCAGTTCTGAGAACATGCATACAAATTTAATAGTAGCAAAGCAAGGGTCAAGATCCGCCAAAAAAATAAGATGCCCAGCTGAATCAATCCTTTGCTCTTGCTTGCGTGCAGATATAGTTCCCATCTTTACTCACTCGTCCCAGGAATGCAACCAAATCAGATGTTTTAAAGTTTCTTCATTGTACACCAACAACGAGCTTGACGCTTGTGGAACAAAACTGTTCAGCATACGAAACTAAAAGACTTGAATTATTCTTTTTGTAATATTTATCATCACTATTTTTCTTGCTTTATCTCATGTTGACTGTATTACATGACTGGAGCATAAATCTGAAATGAATCATGATAACACGTGTTTAGTTGTGAAATTGCATCTGGTTATTTTGACATGCATTTTAAAAATTGCATATTGGTGCTCCTAGCAGCTGAAATATGTTCCATCATTTACTTTTTACTCGCAGGAGTTGGCTTCCTGTTATGCCTGGAAGAGACAAGTTCCAGATTCAATGTTTGGCATTATATTTGGACCTAGGTTAGCAAATGTCAGCACAAAACAATCTTTGGGAAAAAACAATGTGCTGAACGTGGTCAACATGGATGTTGAACAAGATAATGAATCTCTTGGACACCTTGAATGTGATGTATGTTCAACGTTGAAAGTCCATCTGAAGCTTTTGAGTTCCCATCAGATAACTGAGTTTGTATAAATGGATTCAGAGCTATCTCTGAACAACTTCACATTGCTGAGGCACTTCGCATCATGTTCATTTGTCTTTGGTCCAATGCCAACAAGAAGGCAACAATATTTTAAGTGGGCAATGAATAGTTTAAGCAACGATTTGCTACAGGGGCATTTGGAGGTAGGGGTTGACTGAAGTCATCGTATGGAGCCAAGCTGGGCCCAATTATCTTTATATGCTCCACCCTAATGTTAATCCTAATATTTAAGTGGAAAGAGCTTGTGGCAAGTGGTGTAGAATGACGAGTTTCACACCATTAACTTGGATTCCATTCACGTCGGTTCTCTTGGGCACTTTGTAGTAGCCACAGGGACACTTGCAGGTAGGGGTTGATCCAACTAAGATTCAAACCATCTTGATTGGCCCACTTCCAATAATGCGACTCTTTTGGGAGAATTTAACAGATTAAGCAGTTCATTTAGAAATTTGTGGAAGGGTTTTGGAGGGATCATGATGCCCGCAGAGATCTTGCAGAGAAAGATCTACTAATATGCACAAAGGCAGTGAAAGGTATATTTCAACAAACAAAGCAGGTAACGACTTTTACTATTTAGCCTTGTACTTGCACAAATACATTTTTCATAGCCCTTGCGTGTAGTGGACTGTAATGCTTTAGGCAATGGCAAAAAGGTGGTACTCATGCAAAATCGCCTATTGCTTTTGAAATCAGAAAATTCTCTGCTCTGTCGATGAGTAGTTGCTCCACATCCATGATAAGGAATTGCTGGCCCTTATGCATGCGATGGACAAATTGAAGCCATATTTATTGGGCCAACACTCCATTATTCAAGCAGACCTTCAAAGTTTGAAGCATCAGTTATCAGTTAGCACAAGGAATTTTAGGCAATGGCATAAAGGTGGTATTCATGCAAAATCGTCTATTGCTTTTAAAATCTGAAAATTCTCTGCTCTGTCAACAAGTAGCTGCTCCACATCCATGATAAGGAATTGCTGGCCCTTATGCATGCTATGGACAAATTGAAGCCATATTTATTGGGCCAACACTCCATTATCCAAGCACACCTTCAAAGTTTGAAGCATCAGTTATCAGTTAGCACAAGGAATTTTAGTTAGCACCAGGCAAAGTAGATAAACAATCTATGAGGCTTCATTTAAAAAAATAAAATATAAGAGGGGCTTAAATAACACTATTTTAGATTCCTTATCTAGACTGCCTGAGCTACTTACAATATATAGCAGATCAGAATGGAGAGAAAAAATAGTGTCCAAATACACAAAATATGAGAACTCTCATGCTACAAAACTGAGGCTTCATTTAAAAAAAATAAATAGAAGAGGGGCTTAAATAATGCTATTGTAGATTCCTTATCTGGACTGCCTGAGATACTTATAATATATAACAGATTGGAATGGAGAGAAAAATTAGTGTCCAAATACACAAAATATGAGAACTCTCATGCTACAAGACTGAGAAAGGACCCGAGAGGAGGACAAGATGTTTAACTTTTCAGCTGATGTAACTTTTATCCAATTCTAGAATTGCAATCTTGAAGAATGTCATTCATCACTTGCTACTAGCCCCATTGAGTTTTTGAAGACCTTTTATGATATAAGAATTAATTTTTTTGAAGGCTCTAAAAGATGTGAAAAACTTCGTGACTTCATATGAGACTTATCCAAGAAATAAAGCAGAGAATATGAGAAGTCCATTTTTGTTGTAGCCACCAATCAAAAGAAGAATTTTATTAGCATGAATTTCATTGGAGGCCTATATTAAGAATGAGTACATCATTATATAGGTTATACTATGCTTGATCCATTATAGTTTTGATATTGTTAATCGTAGGTTATAATAATGTTTGGTTAGTTTGTTATGTCAGGCATAGATTTTAGCTGTTGAGTGCTTGTTATAACAATCATGTAGGATAATATTTGATTAGTTTGTTAAGTGAAGCATGGATTTAAGTTGTTGAGTGATTGTTAAAAAATCATGTAGAATAGGGTTTGTTGGAGGGATTAGTGGAGATTGATAATAGTTGTATTTTAAAGAGTAGGATCACAACGAACATGAGAATATCTATAAATACCCGTACAACAATGAATAAAATCTGAAGTCAAGTGTCGATTTATGATTTCATTTGAAATTAGAGCAGGTGAGAGCAAGGAGAAAACCTGTGAGTGCGAGATGGAAGAAAAGTTTATCTTTTGATTGCCTAGGGGCAGTCCCTCTTTTGTTACCCCAACAGATGGTAGCTTCATTTATTTATTTTGTATGCAGTGAGCAATTAAATTGCAGCCATTAATTAGTTTTTTGTGATTTGTTGTTTGGTAAGTTTGCTGTTAGATATTCTTGTAGTATGTTGTGTGAGAGGGTTGGTAATGACACTGCCCAGGCATTAAAGGAGCAGCAGAACTGAGAGTGAGTAAAGCACCGAAAAATTGTGAAGTAGTTCTCATTGGCATGCTATTTAATATTGCAGAGGTATTGAAGGAGAGTGGTGCTCTTAATATACTTATTACTGTTTTATTACACTGAGATCTGTGCAATAATTAAAGAGCGTGTTGGTTTATAGCAAATAGAATAATGATTGATTTGCTGTAGGGGCAGCCTATGCGGGAAGCATAAAATAATATTTTAAAAAGGCAATTCTTATTACTGTTGCAAAAGAATATGCAAGAATTCCCATGAAACACGGTCAAAGATTTGATCTGTTTGTTGAGGAAGTTACTTCCTTGAAGATTTGCATCGTGGTGCATCCATATGGATGTGCTGAAGGAAGAAAAGTTGGAAATATAAATAAAAAAATTATTTGCAGTGTGAAGAAAGGAGGTGTGCACGAGAAGAAGTGGAAGGGTGCTTTGAAGGAGTGAAGAACCCTGAAAAACAAAGAGCAGCAACAAAGATGTGTGGGTTATTGAAAAAGAAACAGCAGATTGGCACAAGTTGCAGCACTTGCAAGAGAAGTTCTCTTTATGCAGGGTCAACTTTTCACGAGATTTTGGCAGTTTTTGTCAACTACTGTTTTAAACATCTCCTAGAAATGTTCCACTGCACTTTTTATGGTGTGTAAAAAATAATTGTTTTTGATCTCCCATAGTATAGTTTAGATTTTTTCTAGCTTAGAATTTTTTTAAAATACTATTAATTCTATATCTATTTATCTGTTGGACATATGTTGATTAAAATTTGCTAGTTTAGGTAAAATTTTGTTTTAAAACTTATGGTAAAAGGATTTTGCTTCAACCCTTTTGAGACAAAATTGCATTTCCACAAAAGTCGCATGAAATGCTGTCTGTTTAAACCCTTAAGCTGATTTTTTTGTATATATGTGCATTGTCAGTAGTACCTGACACCCTCACAAGATTTTTGATCGAGGGGGGAAGTTTATTCCCATGTAGGAGACAAAAATTAGGAAAAATACTGCCAGAACTGTCAAAGAGCCTCATGTAGCGGTCTGTGGTCCACACGACCACTAGGATCGATCTCACTCAGTGAACCAAGTTGTGGGGAAGCATGGAGGATAGTTACCAGTCTTGAGTTAGCTACTAGCTTGGAGATTGGAAGATTGCTTTAGTAGCAAATGAGAGCGAAAAATATCATAAAGTCGAAGACGGGGATCACCAGCGAAGGTGGTGATGAAGACTGTTCTTTGGCTGCACACGAAATGAGAACAATGTTGTTCATGTGAGGTGCATTCCAACTTGAGGAGGAGTTGAGGTGAGGCCTAATCACACCCGAAGATGTAGTGTTGCCAATTCTTACTACTGCGCTGTCCAGTGAGGTCAAATTCCCCCAATTGTGCTTGCTAAATGGAAGAGTATTTACCCATTCATTTGTTTTGATCAGCGAGGTTGTATCCTGCTGAAGAGATGTAGTGAGGCCTTTCCCACTGCTAATTAGAAGCATAGTTACCAAATTCGCCCGAACATAGTCAAAATTTGGTGGGCAGCGAATATGTGGGGAAATTCAAACTTGTTCGGTTAGTTCGATTTGATTTTTGGCTCTAAAATTTTTACTTTGAAAAATAAAAAAATATCTACTTAAACGAATTTTACCAATTAAAGACCCCATTCGCATTGTTCCAGGCTCTAGCTGTAGCAAGTAAAACGGAAAAGAGGCACAAACAAAACTGTCTGGGTCGGCGAGCTGCAAGAGTCATAGACAGGCTGTATGCTGCATTTACGACTTTGTTTTTAGGCATTTTGCTTGCCATTTTTGGCTTTTTCTGCTTATTATTGGTCGTGTTCTGATACAAGCTTCGTGTCTTCCGTTTTAGCAACCGTACCAGTTGTGCAAAGTATAAAAGTTTTTAAGCTATTCACAGATTAGGTTATATTTTTTAATTTACATGTATTACTTGGTATCATTAAATAGTTATACATTAACTATTTAATTTGTATTGTATTTATTACTACTGATTAACGATATTTAATTTAATATTACAGTTTAGGTTATTAAATATTTAAGGTAGTGTTTATTATTTAGACTTTAGTTTGTAATATTATGTTTCGTTTATTTAAGTTTGTATTATTTATTTTTATAAGTTATAAATTTATGGTTAAGTTCTATTTTAAATTTATAATATATTATTTTTATAAATATGAATAATTGTTAGGATTTATTTTAAATCTATTTAAAAATTTATATTATATAAATAATAATATTTTTTAAAATATGGATAATTGTTGAGATCTATTTTGAAATCTATTTATAAATTTATAATATATTTTATATTTTTATAAATATGGGTAATTATTTATTTTTTCTGTTTTTAAAAAAATTGTAAAAATATTGAACTAGTTACTAAACCGAACTGAACCGAACTTTTTGTAAAATTCCGAACTTCCGAACTTTTTTCCCCCTCCGAACAATCTGAACTTTTCGAACATGGTAACTTGATTAGAAGTATGTCGAATTGTGAGTATGTCCCAATTCACATCCAAAGTATACTCTCTCATACATTGAACTATATTGCAATAAATGGAGAGTGTTAGGAAGAATTACATCATAGCATAGGTTATATAAATATTATGCTTGATGTACTATAGCCTAGATATAGTTAATCATAGTTTATATGATAATATTTGGTTTGTACGTTAAGCATACATAAGTTGTTGAGTGATTGTTATAACAATCACGTAGAATAGGTTTTGTTGAAGGGATTAGTGGAGTGTGATAATAGTTGTATCCTAAATAGATAGCTGTATTATTATATAGAGATTTTAATAATGTCCATGTGATGAAAACAGTTGGTGGGGCCCCAAAAGGAAAAGCATAGCAAAGGATGAAGAATCTGTCAAAAAAGAAAAGGCCTGTGCGGTTGGACCCTAGTTTGAATCTTTTGTTACCGTTTTGCTTCTAAATGTTCCTTCTCCTACTATGAATTTGGATAAGTTCCCTTTTTTTCAGTGCTTTCTTCTTCAAATATGGTAGACATAGATACTCCCTGTAGGCTGTCCGTGTAGCTAGCTCAAATGTCATCATATGCGGAGCATTCCCTAATAGTGTGCCATTCTGTCTCTACCACATCTGATGTGCAAAAGGCATATTTTCTCTTCCCACCTTTCTTTGAGGGTCTTCCATCTGCCTGTCTTGCATTTGAGTTGATGCAATCCGTTCCTCAGTTGGGCTGTGAGCATCTTTATTTTCCTTTTGATTTTCATCCCCATGTAGGCTTTTTCATCATGCTCATAGGTGGGGTGAAACTCGGAGAATTAGTATTGCTCTTCCCTACCAAGTTGCTTTGTACACATTTTTAGTCTAAATCTTCCTCACATAATTTTTAATTCCTTGATTGATGGTTGGGCATTCCTGTGGGCTGATGCCCCATTTATTCATCCATATCTTGTTTTGATCATCTGTGTCCCCTTTCTATTGTTCAACTCTTCTCTCATCACTGTGTTTGGCCACCTATCCTCCTCAATGCTCTCTATTTTCTTTATATAGCTTAGGGGACATCATAACTGTTGCTTGTAGCGGAAAAGTACATGTTTCTGCTTGGAGGATCTTGTATGGGATTGATGTTTTAATCATGAAGTTGCTTGTGATTAAACGTTTTTGAATTCTTTCTGTCTCCACTTGAGGCCAGATGTACCACTGTCCCAAACTTCACATCCGTAGAGCACCATTGGCACTACAAGTGGCCTTAACAAGAACTACTGGTCTTCCAAATTCCATAAGCATCTTTGTACTTGTTTTGAAGGAAGCATAATGCTCTCCAACATCCCTGAATTCTTTTGGGTTATGCATGTTTCCCAACTGAGCTTGTTAGTTGAATCAAGCCCCAAGTATTTGTATTTTGAGACGATCTCAAGTGGGTTCCTGTCAAATATGAAACTTATATGCTTCTTGTCCTTTTGACATGAGAAAATCAAACTTGTATTCCTTTGAAAGTAGCACATTGTAATCGGGTTTTAAACTAATGTCTTCTTCGAGAGGCCATGTGGTTAACCTTTTATGCAACTACTTCCTTTTCCTTTTCTTCTCTTGGTTCTTTGGAATTCAGCTGCTCTTTGGATTGTGCTAGTTCTCCTTTGCTTGTTGCCTTGCTTATATTTTTAAAAGCATGTTAGTAGTGTTGATCCATTGCGTTGTCCAAGTTTTTTAAAATCAGAGAAAATAACTTTGTCATTAAAGAGTGTCACCTGTTATTCTTCGGGGGATGTAGATTATAGGCTCAAGATTTAGAAACTCTCTTCTTTGCCCTTCTCTTATTCCTGCTCTCTTGCAGATTCAAAAAGTTGAGGGTCTCCACCAACTCAAATTCCTCTTCTTGCTGTCTAAGAGCTCTTGTGGTTCCATTCCACTTCCTTGGCTTCCTCAGCATCTTCGTCCGATATTCTTGCTATTGTTCATGCAAGAGCTACAATCTCTGGTTCCCCGGTTCTCACATGATGCACACAGCTTGCTCTCATTCCTACAGCGTATCAAGTTGCTTCTTCGCACCTTTCCATTTTAGTTGGTCTGCAATCATTTTCTCTTGTGATGATGGCGTTTGTCACAACATTGTAGTAGAACTTTCTTACTATTGGCCCGTTCGCATTTGATTTTCAACAGAGCTGGTGTAACACCTTACCTCTACCATATCTGCTTACTAGAATACTTGCACCCCTCCCTATCTTATATTACATATGTATTATCTCCAGCTTGGGGCAAAACAGTAATTCTGTAAATTACCTTGTGAACCACATCAAGCCACAGGGTTCATCAAAGAGAGAACCGTTACAATTTACATTTGAAATTGTTTTTCCTACTCTTATCATAAATACAGGTACGCCAAAAGAGATCGAAGGAAGGTGGAGGGTGTGCGGTACAGGTCTTAGCAGTTTTCATTTTGATCTCCCTTCACATCCTAATTTTGAACTACTCTTTCTTATGGCTCTGCTCTTCTTCATGGCCCTCTTGTTAGGACCCACAAGGTTCACACACCTGAGTTTCCAAGATTAACTCATTCAGTGGTTAATGAGATTTAGCAAATCATTGACATCTATCATCACTTGTTTGGGTTTGGAAATTGATACATATTTTCCAACTATGAAGTACTATGATGCATAGGTAGTTGGTACATTCGCTGAGGTTCTTTATTTTCTTTGTTCCTAATAAAGCCACATTTATTGTCTTCAAATAGATGGACTTCAGTTCTGAGAACATGCATACAAATTTAATAGTAGCAAAGCAAGGGTCAAGATCCGCCAAAAAAATAAGATGCCCAGCTGAATCAATCCTTTGCTCTTGCTTGCGTGCAGATATAGTTCCCATCTTTACTCACTCGTCCCAGGAATGTAACCAAATCAGATGATTTAAAGTTTCTTCATTGTACACCAACAACGAGCTTGACGCTTGCGGAACAAAACTGTTCAGCATACGAAACTAAAAGACTTGAATTATTCTTTTTGTAATATTTATCATCACTATTTTTCTTGCTTTATCTCATGTTGACTGTATTACATGACTGGAGCATAAATCTGAAATGAATCATGATAACACGTGTTTAGTTGTGAAATTGCATCTGGTTATTTTGACATGCATTTTAAAAATTGCATATTGGTGCTCCTAGCAGCTGAAATATGTTCCATCATTTACTTTTTACTCGCAGGAGTTGGCTTCCTGTTATGCCTGGAAGAGACAAGTTCCAGATTCAATGTTTGGCATTATATTTGGACCTAGGTTAGCAAATGTCAGCACAAAACAATCTTTGGGAAAAAACAATGTGCTGAACGTGGGCAACATGGATGTTGAACAAGATAATGAATCTCTTGGACACCTTGAATGTGATGTATGTTCAACATTGAAAGTACATCTGAAGCTTTTGAGTTCCCATCAGATAACTGAGTTTGTATAAATGGATTCAGAGCTATCTCTGAACAACTTCACATTGCTGAGGCACTTCGCATCATGTTCATTTGTCTTTGGTCCAATGCCAACAAGAAGGCAACAATATTTTAAGTGGGCAATGAATAAAATAGTTTAAGCAACGATTTGCTACAGGGGCATTTGGAGGTAGGGGTTGACTGAAGTCATCGTATGGAGCCAAGCCGGGCGCAATTATCTTTATATGCTCCACCCTAATGTTAATCCTAACATTTAAGTGGAAAGGGCTTGGGGCAAGTGGTGTAGAATGATGAGTTTCACACCATTAGCTTGGATTCCATTCACATCGGTTCTCTTGGGCACTTTGTAGTAGCCACAGGGACACTTGCAGGTAGGGGTTGAACGTATGACCATGCATGGACGTAAGTTAACACATATGTGTTGCCATGGGGGAACCTGGAGGGAGGGATTGGTTGTAACCATATTACAGGCCCATGCCTATTGCTATATTCTGTATGAGCTCTGCCCTAATGTTTACCCTAATATTTGAGTCTCTTAGGTCATGGTTTATTAGGAAGGTGGAGTGATTGCCATGATGACTACCTAAGCCCAAGTCTCACTGGGTTAGCTCCTCACATTGTGTTGATGTTGTTTTCTAGAGGGAAGCCAATTTGCAAGGTTGGTGCTAGTCCCACGCAAATTTGGTAGGATAGAAACCCCTCAAAAGCAGCTTCCAAGACAGGGGTTTCTAGAACTGATAGTACTCCGTCCTCAGGGGTTGTGCATCCTCCTTGGGTAATGATCATCCCTGGGCATTCGGTGATGACCCCCAATTGAGGGAGTTTACAATTTTACCCACCAAATAGAAAATAGTTTATTCAACCATATTGCCAAATTGATAGTGGTGGACTATTATGGCGACCCAATTTTTTTCAATTTATGTTTTCCTACTTTTGGTTGAAGCACGGTGAATCAGAGATCTTCAAAAACCCTAGTTTGAAATACAATTCACCATCAAATTTGTTTAATGTCATGGCAGAGTTTATGACCCCGCTAGTATGATTCAAAGGGGTATTAATATAGAATCACAATTATGCAAAGGGTGAACAGTGGAACTAGTATCACTCTTTCTGCAATCTTAGTGATGCATTTGGATGCTTTGGGAATATAGACTTGTCAAATTTGGTTGTTTTGGCGAGATGTTTCTTCTGTCTTATTGTAATATGGAGCTTTAATTAATTAGCAAGATATGCAGAGCTTCAGTACAATAAAAACTTGGCTGCAACTGGTGGGCCCCAGGCTAACCAGCACTAACATTCCACATGAACCGAAAGGAAGTTCTTGAAAGATAAAAAACCTTGACGTGGGAGCAAAAACACTAGACAAAATTTGTAATCATTTACAAAAAATGTGAAATCAGTCGCACGCCACAGTGAAGTGATTGAAACCCTTCACAATCCCCAAGGAATAGAGCACTAGTGTGTGAGGTAGGAGAACCCTTACAACCAGGGGTTATATTCAGCAGACAAGTGAAAATATCAAGACCTTTGACAACAAATACAGAGCGATACTAGCGTAGGCATAAATAAGAAACTGGAAAACCAAATCCTAGGGCTTGACAAAGCTGCTTTTGTTCTTTAAGATGAACAAACTTTGCAAAAGGCATGACTTGACCAAGTGTAGTGTTTGCAGCACCGTTAACATTAGATTGTGAAGGATGATGGAGCCACCATGGCTGAAAAAACTTTCCAATGGTGAAACCTTGCCTGCTGAGACACTACTTATCACAACAGAGATCTGTAGAACATGCATCAACTCTATCATTGTTTCTTCTTGCACACATGCACATGTGCTTTACCCTAGTTGGTCAATGAGAAAAGGCAAGTGGTCTCTAAACACAACCACCTTGTATGGAGTAAAACCATTGCCTGTTGTGATAAAAGAAGAGAAAAAGACAGAAATATAGGTGAATGCTAAATCGTTCTTAAAACCCAAGTTCAAAAAACAACTTAGTTTCCACAAGAAATTTTCTACCTAGAAAGTAACTGACACCAAAGCATAGAATGCTGATAAATGTCTAAGCAAGCTCACCCATCTATAACATACAAGAGAAGTAATTTAACATATATGTGCTAACTTGCTAAGCAATATACCATTGGTAGCTCCTCTCAACGCCATAAAACAAGACCGTTTCTTAGATTCCATCGTTAGGGCTCTCAGAATGTCATGGCCAAATGCCACTGCTTAAGGGGTTTGAGGTAGGGGTACTGGTTGTGGTGAAGAGGGAGACAGTCTCTTGTCCATAAACTACATTTGTTTAAGGCCCTTCGCTCCTGTGGTTGTTTATCTTGACAATCACTCTCTTTGCAACTTGATAGGTGTATCACTATCTGTGTAGGACAGTTTTTCTCTTTTGTTCTCTACTTTTCTTACATTTTTTTGGGTTTTGATTTTGTTTTTGCAATTGTCAAGATTAATGGGTAATACCTTCCTTTTCATTTTTTTATAACTGTTACATCCGGATGCAGTTACGCACTCAAGTTTGACTATATTTAGCTGTAGTGTTTGGCTGTCATACAAAGTCATTAGGTCCTTAACAAAAGGGATGGATTCCGACTTCAAAAAGAAATATTAGAAGATTTAAATATGCTTTTGTAGCTAGGCCTTCTTGCCATGACAATTTTGACCTTACCTGTTAGTTGCGATTTGTGAGTTTTTTTTTGTCATTTTGATGTTGCTCTTGAACATTTAGCTGGTTAAGCCCCAACAAAGAGAAACCTTTTAAATCCTTTAAATTTGTTCATGCTGTTTGTGTTTGTGCAAATTTATGGCTAATAATAATGTAAGAAGAGCAGGAGGCACATGTTTTTGGTTTCTTTTAAACAACATATTTCATTTAGTTTTTCTTCTTCATATGAGTATCTTATTAAGTTATTTAACAATATAAAATGTTTTATCAATTTGGAATAGAGTTTGGGGTGAAAGCCTTTGGGTTTATGTGTTAGCATTATCTTCTCTTGACTATTACTATTGATAAGAGGTAACATTGTTTTCTCTTCAGTACTAACAATAATAAGAGGTGCTTGTGTGCTTATGTGGGCGAACCTTACCTTGTGATTAATGCATATGCATGTAATTGTAGACATCTAATTATGATACATGGGTAAATTGCATTATTTTATAGTATTTGTGTTTTTTTCCATTATTGGTCCAAATTAAGCTCTTATTGGCGTATTTCCGTTTTTTTTCCAACTAGTTCCCCGATGTCCGTCATGTTTTCCACTTTCCTCTTGCTCACTCTTTTCCACTTTTCCTCTTCATGTTTGGATGTTTTATGAAGAACCATACAATCACGATAATGGTTCCTTAGAATTGTGCAAACATGCTTCTGGGCACCACAAAATTGTGAGTGTATGGTTCCGGGAGAAAGTTGTGGGGGCCTTCTTGACCCCCTTTTGTGTTCCCTGGATTTTTCGGGTACTTTGTTGGGTTTCCCACCCACTATGTTATGGGCTTTTGTTCTAATTGGGTCATAATT